>OZ018330.1:136290061-136890061 GCA_963969495.1 Ceratothoa steindachneri
ATATATATATATGGTGCGGTTAAGGTAATGGCATAATTAGACAACGGCTCTGCTTCAGGTCCAGCAGGTGATCCTATCCTCCTTGAACTGGAAGACACACTTAGGGATGACCCATCCTTCAGCCCAAAAAGCTGAGTTCAAAGACACGCCTTTATGTCGTCTCGTTTACCGTCACAGAAAACTGTTATTATTAATATATTAACAGCGTTGACTGAGCCAAAACGCTCGAAAGATTGAAAAATATCCAAGACAAATTGGTGCGGTTAAGGTAATGGCATAATTAGACAACGGCTCTGCTTCAGGTCCAGCAGGTGATCCTATCCTCCTTGAACTGGAAGACAACATTTAGGGATGACCCATCCTTCAGCCCAAAAAAGCTGAGTTCAAAGACACGCCTTTATGTCGTCTCGTTTACCGTCACAGAAAACTGTTATTATTAATATATTAATGACTGAGCCAAAACGCTCGAAAGATGGAAAAATATCCAAGACAAATTGGTGCGGTTAAGGTAATGGCATAATTAGACAACGGCTCTGCTTCAGGTCCAGCAGGTGATCCTATCCTCCTTGAACTGGAAGACAACACTTAGGGATGACCCATCCTTCAGCCCCAAAAAGCTGAGTTCAAAGACACGCCTTTATGTCGTCTCGTTTACCGTCACAGAAAACTGTTATTATTAATATATTAACAGCGTTGACTGAGCCAAAACGCTCGAAAGATGGAAAAATATCCAAGACAAATTGGTGCGGTTAAGGTAATGGCATAATTAGACAACGGCTCTGCTTCAGGTCCAGCAGGTGATCCTATCCTCCTTGAACTGGAAGACAACACTTAGGGATGACCCATCCTTCAGCCCAAAAAAGCTGAGTTCAAAGACACGCCTTTATGTCGTCTCGTTTACCGTCACAGAAAACTGTTATTATTAATATATTAACAGCGTTGACTGAGCCAAAACGCTCGAAAGATGGAAAAATATCCAAGACAAATTGGTGCGGTTAAGGTAATGGCATAATTAGACAACGGCTCTGCTTCAGGTCCAGCAGGTGATCCTATCCTCCTTGAACTGGAAGACAACACTTAGGGATGACCCATCCTTCAGCCCAAAAAAGCTGAGTTCAAAGACACGCCTTTATGTCGTCTCGTTTACCGTCACAGAAAACTGTTATTATTAATATATTAACAGCGTTGACTGAGCCAAAACGCTCGAAAGATGGAAAAATATCCAAGCCGTTGTCTAATTATGCCATTACCTTAACCGCACCAATTTGTCTTGGATATTTTTCCATCTTTCGAGCGTTTTGGCTCAGTCAACGCTGTTAATATATTAATAATAACAGTTTTCTGTGACGGTAAACGAGACGACATAAAGGCGTGTCTTTGAACTCAGCTTTTTTGGGCTGAAGGATGGGTCATCCCTAAGTGTTGTCTTCCAGTTCAAGGAGGATAGGATCACCTGCTGGACCTGAAGCAGAGCCGTTGCCTAATTATGCCATTACCTTAACCGCACCAATTTGTCTTGGATATTTTTCCATATATATATATATATATATATATATATATATATATATATATATATCCTGTGGGTGAAGTTTGATTTATTTCATCATTCTCTCGCGCTCATGAAAGATATATGCATTTGTGTATTTGCCGCGTGCTTAACACAATTTCTCCTTTGTCCTTTGAATCACCAATTAGTTCTCTTTCTCCTTCTCGTTCGACCATGCGAAGCGTTCCTTAAAAAGCTTGTATATTCGGAAGAATTTTGTCTTCCGTGTAGCCGAGTGGTCTATAGGGCGGTTTAATTGAGATCAAAGCGGTTGCTTGCTGCCTCACTGTGCACGGTTCGAATCCTACCACAGCTCGGATCTTTTCGAAGTAAGAAATAACTATTTCCCAAGAAAATGATTGCGTTTTCTCTTTCCTGGAGTGAAGTTATATTTATTTCATCATTCTCTCGCGCCCCCGATATATATATATATATAAAGTCAATAGCCACGAATGAAAATGAAACACGGGGATCTGCGAGGCCTTTCGACTAATCGTCCTTTACAAAGCAGAAAGAAACATAAGAAGAGTTTTTTACAAAGAAGACACAGACGTATATGACAGATGGGGACATTAGGATTATGAGGGCATTAACAGCTACCCTGAAACCAACCCTATTAGAGAATTAAACCTTTTTAAACAAAATGTGACCATTCAAATTAGGGTTTACAAAAAAGAGGAGGACTCAAACCGTCCAAGCAAAGATTTGGAAATACGTATTAAACAGCATAAGTATTCTATAAATACTGAGCAAACATTAAATAAAATATTTATTGTTTTGAGTAAAAACTCTCACCGGATAAATTGGACCGAGAGTTCTGTGATCACCAGATCGAAAGATTTCTTTTCACGAAATCTTTTAGAATCTGCGATTATACAACTTACTTCTAATTATAATTTTAACCTCAGCCCCGGAATGTATTCTTTGGAACCCTTGTATTACGAAAATGTTCAAGAATGACCTTAAAGATAAAATCACTGACCTAAATATTAATTAGCTTTTTTAGTTATTCCTATGGTTAATATATTTTCTGTTTTATTCATGATGCTGTTCACCTCTTAGAAATTGTTTTTGTTTCGTCAGCTTACTTGTATTTCTCCCTATATTCTTCATTTATCATATATGCGCGTTTATACTGTTATAGTCGTCGTGGTATGACATTATATTACATCAATATCATATTATATATATGAGGAGGGACAACTAACTCAGAGGTGAACTGAAAATGGACGGAACACCACTAGTTTAGACAGGCTGAGTAGCGAGATAGAGTGCAACAAGGTCAGGTAAATTATGGGCAATGGCAAATCTCAAGGTTATTTAAAGAGGCATGTACAAAAATATAATTTTATTTACCTAAAAATAATGAGAGAATTGACGGGCAAAATTACATCAGATGAACGAGGGGGGGGATTATAGTTATGAATCAGACTATGAAGTTAAAATTAATGTGATACGGGAGGAGACTATTCAATTTGGGGAATTAACACAAATAGGTTACTGAAGGGAGAGAGGGGTTGGCTTACGGAGGATTCCGGGTGAAACGTCAGGGTAAGGCTTTACGGATGTCTTCTGCACGTGAGGCGAGGCCGCTCGAAGCTTCTGCGCGGGATGTTAAAGTGATGACGGTTCTCCAAAAAAAGGGGTGGGGGTGGTAACGTCCGTTTCAGGGGAGAGTATTTAGGCCAACCGAAAACGAGGGGCGAACGAGGAGGGTTTCGACAGGAGTTGATGAGAGAAGTCGGAAAAATCACTCGGTAGCAATCGTTAAATGGAATTACCTCACTGGCTGGGGCTAATTCCAAAACACAAACATAGTTCAGCTGTCACTTTGCTTTGTTGTTAGCACCTGACTTGGAACTAGGGGGAATCTTCTTGGGTCCGGGCGAGACTTCTCAACTCTGTGTCGCTTTTATGGGAAACGAGCAATATATATGTCTGAGGCTCTCCCTACGGGGGGGTTTAGTGGGAAACAGCTTTACTCTCGAATGGCCTTGAATCTTCTTGCCGAGGTTATTCTAGCCCGTGTAAAGGTAAATCGTGGTGGATGCGGTTCGAGGCTACCGCTTGTGAAAGGGGGGGGGGTTAGGCTTACCAATTTAAGCCTAACAGAATCTTTTTCAGCACATGGAACTTCCGTGCTGGAAAAGAAATTCCACGTGGAATTACCCCCAAAATAGTTATTCCTATGTTTAATATATTTTCGGTTTTATTCTTGATAATTTTCATCTCTTATAAATTGTTATTGCTTCTCAAATATGTAGAAGAATTACGAAATTGTAATTTTAATTCAGTTTGGACGGTTTTTGTAAACCCTTTTATGTAAACCCTTTTTTCAATGGTCACCTTCTGTTTGGGCAGGCTGAATTCGTTAATAGGGTTGGTTTCCAGGTACCTGTTAATGCCCTTATAATCCTAATGTCCACGTCTGTCATATACGTGTGTGTGTCTTCTTTGTAAAAAAATTTCTTAGCTGCCAAGTTGTGCGATATTTATAATATGTACATGCATGATGGTGGTTAATATTTTCATGTGAGTTTCAGGATTGACCTTGATTGAGTGTGTGACTCTTACGTTCTATTTTGTTGCCCTTGCGTATGAAATATTTAGTCTTTATTCGGCTTTTATTAATTCCTTTGCTTTCTTTTTCGAATTCTCCTCCCTTTTGTGACAGGCTAGGGCTATTTTCCTGTGCTGGGGGGCAGGGGTAAATTTAGGTACTATTTGTTCGTTGTAGTGCATTTTCCCCACTAATGATCTGTTACAAAGCACTCTGAACAGATTTTTCCATCTCCTTTTGGGCATGTATGGGTTGTGTGAATTTCATTTCATCACACTTTAAACGTGGATCTTTATGAATTTCTTTTTTTCGATGTTACTTCCTTGAATTCTCTTTCAGTAGAGAAAATCTTCTTTGGTAGCTGTTTTATCGGCCATTTCCATGGTCTCGAACAAGATCTTGAAAACATGCATATAGTGGTTAAACTTTATAACCTCCTTTATTTTGACCCAATTTCGCTTATTTTCTATTTCTCTTTAACTCCTCGCTGGTATTTGCACCAATCCAAGTTTCTACTTTTCTTCCTATAAAGAAAGCTCCGGTTAGCCGAGACTTTGGGAGCTGATTTGGTTTCTAATCCAATTCCCTTTAAAACTTCCGCTCTTTCGACCGAGAGGATTTTTTTTCTACATCCTGTAGCTTGGCGCTTTAGGGGATGTATGAAATCGTAGTCGGGATTACTTTGATTTGTAAAACAGTCATTTGGGCGTACAGAAGTTTACAAAGCTTCTGATTTGGCGGCAGTTCATGTCCCGGGAGTAATCGCAAGGACACCATTTTCATACCAACCCTTATGTTCATCTACTTGGAGGAGAAGTAACCCATCCCTCCTTCTTTTTCAGAAAAGAAAGGGGAATATGTATCTGGGCCATATGTAATTCGCCGCCTCCCTGCTCCGAATACAGGGAGACTGATGAAAGAGGGTGGTTGCTGAAGTGTAGAGGGATAAGATGAGGTCCCACCTGATTTTGTCATTCAAGTTGGACGATGAAGCATTATTATTAATAAAGTAATTGTGTTTTCATAAAAAATAGGAGCTATGGACTGGGAAAGAAGAAAACAAATGAGCATACCTTCATTTACTCTTGAGTCAGGAAAAGACACCTATTTACCTGACCCTTAAAATTAAAGGAAATTTGCTGAAAATTGTTCTGAAGGTTATTTATGAACAGTGTAACAAAATTAAACGTTTCAAATTCCTTTTTCTGATTATTAAAAAGTTGAGAAATGAGTAAGAGATTCAATAGAGGTGAAAAGATTTTATTTGTCTTCTCTTTTTTCTTGCCTTCGGTGCCACGGACAACTGGTGGCTGGGTTGATCGTTTTACCCATCTAGATATTTCCTTTTAGGATCCTTTGCCTTAATTATATATATATATATATATATATATATATATATATATATATATATATATATATATATATATATATATATATATATATATATATATTCCTCCCCATCGTGGTTTTTGAGCCTTTCAATTATGTTTATTGCTGTCTTGTTAGCTACCTTTTTTTACTTTTTGCTTACATATTCTTTTATTTATTTTTCTCTACATATTTCTTGGGCAATTCGCCTTTTTATTTTAAGTTTAATTTTTGTATCTTAATTTTATTGGGCATTTTATCTCTTTTTATTAACTTTATTTTACTGCTTAGCTGTCATTCTTGTGAGTAATGTTTGTATTTGTTTTTCTCTCTTTTAATTATTGAGCACTTCGCCTGTATTTTTTTACTGTTTTCATTTTTATTTTTATCTTTATTTATTTGCTTTTTTCCTACTTTATTATTTTTTTCGCTTTCTTATTTGGCTTTATCTTATGGTGTAGTTGTAATTAAATATTTTGTTTTTCTTATCTTTCTTGTTGGGCTTTCCTCTCTTAATTTTTTTCAAATTTGGTTATTCCTTAGTCGGCTTTTCGATGTTTGTTTTATTTGGTCTTTATGTGTATCTTGCATTGGCAGCTCACAGGGCGTAGTTTCTTTCCCTTGGGAAGAGAGCCTTCCTGGTCAAGTTAAGCAGTTGGTTCCGCTGGATGCTGTCTCCCTTACATGTATTCCTGCGTATCTATAGAAACTAGCGACAATCTGTCTGGAACTGCAGATACATCACGTCATCTACTGTTGGGGCAGGAGGGCTAGTGTGTACACGAGATACAGCAGCAGACTCAGACAGCTCCCTTGTGAAACTCCCGCCTTGAGTTCGAATTTAGTTCTCCTGAAGCCCTCTATCATGATTCGGGCTCTTCCCTCTATGATGTAATCGCAAAGGACTCGATCCATTATCGGATTTAGCTGAAGTTTAAGATCTTGTATTGCAGACATCTCACTCAAGCCTTAGCGAAGGCTTTTTTACATCCCGCATCAATACGTCTATGTATTTCCTTTCAGCTCTTCTCTGCGCGAGTTTTTCCTTCAGAATAGCCAAGGCCGTTTCTGTTCCTCGTTTCCTACGGAACCCGTGCTACTGACGGTTGTGGACTCTCAGCTCGGCTAGCTATTCTTGGAGTCAGTTTGTCAGGAGCTTTTTGTAGACTTTTTTCCTTTGAATTCTAGGAGAGAGATTAATTGGCCTATAGTTCACCGATTAATCTGGCGGTTTGTTTCCTTTTGGTATAAAGATGATTTTGGCCATCTTTCGACGGCAAGAAAACTAACCCGTATTCAGAGAAGCTTTAAGATGTTAGCGATTTTCTGAATGATGTGTGGGGCGCGTTCACCTGATTGTTTTTGGTAATGTCCAATCAGCCTGGTGCCTTCTGTTTGAAGGATTTCACAATTTCCATGAACTCTTTCGATGTTATTGGATGACCGTGGCATGCCATCTCTATTTTTTCGTCATCGTGGTATTGTGGGCGCGTCCAGTGTACCATTTGATTTAGTTTTTCTATCAGATGGCCCTCGAATACATGGTTAGAACTCTTCATTGTCCTCCAGTGTGATCGAAAAGATTTCATTCCAGCAGGTTAGAAATCCTTCAAACAGAACCGCCGGCTCATTGACATACTCCCCGCTCTCCTTTAAACGTGTCCTTTCCTTTCTTAGAAACCTTTTACGTTTTTGATTTCTTGCCAGAATTTAACCGGGTATAATTCGCCGTCGTCTCTGGCTATTACATAGGCTGTTCCCGATTTCAGCCTGCTGGAGGCTGAGAGCCTCCCTGAGTTCTGTACTCAGGCATCGAGGCAGTGTGATTCTTTATCGGTTTGGCCCTGATATTCTAACTTCCTCATACACCTCCATATGCACACGAGCGATCTGCATCATTTCCTCAGGCCATCTTGGTTGAGGGGGTATTTTGTATCCTGTTTGGTGTACACACTCGCGATCTGCTTTCGTTATAGTTGGAGTTATTATTTCCATCTCCTCGTGAATCTACTTCTCTATTGCTTAGCTTAGGCCGGCTGGGATGTGGCGATTTATTACCACTCTGTAAAGTTCCCGCTTCGCCACGGCGTAACTATTTGGAGAGTAACTGGGATCTGGATTGGTGCGAGTGAGATGTTTGTGAGGATTGCTATTTATTGACTGGATACTGTTGGGCGCGCCTCACTATGGTAATTGAAGGGGAAGGCGTTGCTTGTCATGATTATTTCAGGCCTAGTTGTAGACCTGCACGACAAATAGGTTGGAAAGTCCGGATCAATTCTTTGAATGTTCCTTCTCTCCATAATCATTTCCAAGTTCTGACCTATTTCGTACGTGTTATCATACCCAGCCACTTGGCATCTGGTATTGAGGTCAATCCCTAAGAATGCCATTTTGCTCTGCCCAAACAAGGTAGATAAGTTGATAATGGGCAGGTATGGTCGTCGAGGTGGTTGGTATGCTACTGTTATCACGTGGGAGCCCAAAAGGTCAGAAGCCTACCGCCACGAAGGACTCGTGACAGTGAACGAGATGTTCCCTCTTATAACTATCGCAGCACCGTCAAACCTTTCGTGGGAATGATTTTTTGCGATGAACTTATAGCCCAGTATCATCAATTGGCCTGATGTTATGTTGATATAGTGCTCCATTACCTATGTGATGGTGGGGGGTAGCAGACGGAATATGTTGTCATACACTGTTGCTTTCCCCTCTCATCTGTCAAAGTTCAGTTTTAAAATTGTCAACCTGTTGCTCACGTTCTCTATGTCGTTTCCTGATTAGGTCTTCGTGTTAGTGGGCATTTTCCTGCCGTTCCTGATCTTTCTGAAGTCGAAGTTTGAAAATTGCCAACAGATATCCATGTATATGGTTACGATGGGGTTGTTCTGAACATGCTCAACCTTCGCCACTTTTTCTAGAGTATCGAATTCCCACTTGTCGGTTTTATTTTTTACTCCCTAGAAGATCTTTTCGCTGTCCATATCTTCGAGGAAGGGGACCAGCTTGAAAGCGTAAACGGGGAGATTAATCTCACAAAACACATTTCAATTACAAAAGAGATGAATGTAGGATAAGTTGTTTACCAACTAGAAGATGAACTAAAAAAGATAATAAGAAAAACGAAAAGTTTCATAAGAAAATGAATAAAGGCGAAATATACTATGGTCACTAACAAAATCTGAATATACGAGGGGCGGTCAATAAGTTTTGCGAATCGGTATGGCAAAACAGAGGAAGGGGGATGGCTGTTTGTCGGAGTGTTAGGACAAGTTATGACAAGTCAGGATCTGCAGCCGCACGATCCTGCCTCGTCTATTGAGGAAGCAGTAGCTGATCGTAGATCGTCAGGCACAAATTTCTCAACAATGGAGAAGGTTAAGCACCGCGCAGTAATCAAATTTTTGACCAAGGAAGGTAAGAATGCAAAAGAGATCCATAAACGCATGGTGGCAGTGTACACCGACACCGGCACTTCCTATGCAACCATTGCTCGCTGGAATAAGGAGTTCCGCCATGGTCGTGAGTCCCTTGAAGATGACCCCCGTCCAGGATATCCGTCAGACGTGACCAACGAGGACAATGTAGCCTGTGTGGAGAAGATGATCATTGAAAATCGATGGGTGAAGGTCGAAGAAATCCAGTGAGAACTTGGAATATCACATGGAAGTGTTATCAACATCATCCACGACAATCTAGCCATGACCAAGATCTCTGCCTGTTGGGTGCCTAGAAACCTCACGCCCCATGGTCGACTTCAACGTCGTCAAAGTCCACAAGGCCCGAGTTGCATAAGCTCCCCTGCGCGAGTACGGATTAGAGGAGTTCAACCATCCTCCCTACAGTCCAGATCTGGCCCCTCGCGACTACTTTTTATTCCGCCAGCTCAAGGCTGTACTGCGTGGACGCCGGTTTATGGACGATGAAGATGCCCGGCTCGCCGTCCAAGAGTGGATTGAGCAGAAGTCGGGAGATTTCTGTTTGTCGGAAATTCGAAGCCTCAGGGACAAGTGGCGCAAGTGCATTGAAGTCGAGGGTAGTTATATTGAAAAATAATAAAAGACTTTTCCTCATATCTTGTTTCCTTATATCCGAATTGCAAAACTTATTGCCTGCCCCTCGTATGTATATATATATATATATATATATATATATATATATATACACATATGGGCAATTCAAACCTAATTAACGGATTTCAATACATAATATTTTATTATAAAATGTAATACAATACTCCAGCAAAGCCACTGTATTTGGAATCGTGATGAAGTTTAATTCCCCGTCTTAAATTGTTCAATGTTGCCACCGTTTATATCATGGGCGATATATAGATGGGAATCAAATTCCTCCCAGATGCGTATCATCATTTCATGATTGTCGTAAATGATTGCTACTATTATTTAATGTTTAAGGTCATCGATGTTAGTGGAAAGAAATGTAACATAAACGAACGCGATCTTTTTAATATCCCTACAATAATAAATCAGAGAGAGTGAGGCCTGGGGACCTCCCAGGCCAAGCAGAACGATAAAGTTTTTTCATCCACTTCCGACCAATTCATCGTTGGGGCAATTTTCTATTAAAAAAGGTTCGAACCATCAGGTGCTAAAGGGGTGGTGTGAGTCTTGTTAAAAAAATGACGAAATATGAATCTTCTTGCGGTATATAAAAGCACCAGTTTTAGAACTTAGTAGATAGGTTTGTTAAATAAAAGGGACCATAACCCTTGTCCTGAGAAACAGCACATATGATGTTCAACTTAGGGGAATCTATTTCGTGTTTCAATCCTTTATGTGGGTTCCCTGTTCCCCAACTACACACATTGTGACGATTGACACTGCCGCTCCATTTATACAGGGTTACCCCCCTAAAACGGACCCCAACTTTCACTAGGCCTCTTTTCTTATTTTTCTGTAACGTTTGAATGAAACTTTGGGGATAATTAGTTTAATGTATTTGAAAACATCATATCAAAACATGAGAATCTTTGGACTTTTCTTCTTTATTCTAGAACACGTGTTCGAGATGACCTCCATTTAGCTATGTGCATTTTTTGAGGCGCAGCACAAAATTTTTCATGACGTCCTTACAAACCGACTGACTAATGGCTCTGATCTCCGATCTCGTGGATTCCTTGAGTTTTATGATGGCCATGGTTCTCCCTGCGTACAAGCTGTCTTGAAGGTAGCCATAGAGAAAGAAATCTGTGTGGCTAAATTCTGGGCTGTGAGCTGCCCACTTAAAATTAGTCTTGAGACTGATCACACGGCCACCAAATTTCTCTTTCAGCCAATCTCGACACAAGTTTGAGGTATGAGAGCTTGCTCTATCTTGCTGGAACCAAAACCTCCGCATAAGTGACGGGAAAAAGGTGTGCAGCTCCCTCTTGAAGGTTTTGAGGACCTCAAAAAATCGCTCCTTGGTGACTGTCACTGTCACGCCAGATTCCTCGAAGCAGAATGGTCCGATGATGCCTCTGGCTGAGAATGCAGTGCATACTGTGCACCTAGGGAAGTGTAGGCACTTGATGGCTACCTTATTTGGTCTGGAGGTGCCCCAGAAGACATTTGTTTTCAAGTTTGCCTTTCCTTCAAAATGGAAGTGAGCTTCATCTGAGGTCCAAAGGAAAGTTGGGGTCTCCTCAATCTTCTCCAGTATTTTTACTAGCATAGCCTTTCTCTCTTCTTTATCCGAGGCTGTAAGGATCAGCTTTGTCTGTAGTCTATAGTTAGGCCCTTACATCCATTACTAGCAGTCTCTTGCAAGCCTCGCGGGATATACTGAGGGACTGACTTCGCTTGCGCACAGATCGTTTTGGACTCTTCTGAACTGACTCTCTCACGCTCTCGACCATATCAGCTGTAAGCTTCCTGGGGCATTCTGAATCCCTTGGACGGTTGTCGCTGGCTGCATTTTGTTTCTCGACTGTCACCTAGTTCTCAAAGTGGTCTATTCAGTCCTGAATCCTGCTCTTGGTGGGGGCTTTTTCACATTCTAACTGATGCACAAATGGATCAGTCACTTTTTTGAACGAGCCTGTCTTGTAGTAATGTTTGACGCAGTATATTCTTTGCTGGAGCTCCCATTAAGATCTACTTGTGTTCACAGGCGTTGCTTTCTCATGTCCTGCAATGTAAGGGTGATTAGTGAATAAATGAAAGATATATCACAAAAAGTGTATGCAGGCCCGTTTGGAGGGATCACCCTGTATGTCGTTTCATCACTAAAAACTAAGCGTGAAATGAAGGTTTCGTCTTCCATCCTTCTCATTAAAGACATTCAAAATTACATCTGCTTGTCTTGCTTTCATTGATCAGTGTTTTATATAAAGTCGTCTTCTTAATAGACGCCAGATAGTGGATTGAAGATTCGCAAATTACTGACTAGATTGACATTTTTACTTCCGCAAGGTCCTCTCAAACCCACAGGGAGTCTCACAACTTTTCCCTCCAAAACTCGTGCTCGTCCCGGACTTTTTTCTTTACACAGCACCCACACTCTTTAAATTGTCAAAATCCCCCCGTCGAATGTTTTTAAGAGAGTGCGGCTTAGTCCCAAATTTCCCCCTAAAAACACGCTGCAGGGTGACAACTGAATTTGTTTTCACCACCTTGAGAACTCAGATTGCTTTTTGCCGACGACTACCCATTAAATGGTAAAGAAATAATCTAACCAAATGATATTTAGTTGATGAACAAGTTATTTAGGTTCTATCAAAGCCTAATAGTCCAGGCAGTTAATAGATATAGCCGTAAAGCTAGATATATGTATGTTCGTGACGCATTCTATGACGATAATTGAGACCTGAAGTAATGTGTCATAAAATCGTTTTCGTATTCTTGCCATAATGTCGCCCGTGATGCAGGTGGTGGCAACATTAAACAGTTGAAAGTGAGGAAATTTTAGTTTAGTTTTCATTAATAATAACTAATATATAATAAAAACACGTTTACGGCATAATTATACATGCCTTACCCTGTATAATCTATAAATAACTTCTAAGGTGTTTATCATCACTAACTCTATAATTGTATAACCAGATATTTGAAGATGGGTGAAATATTAATAAATGATTTTTCCTTAGTAGACAAATGACATGTTTTTTTATCAAAGTTATTTCTAATAATTGTTTTTATAAACACAAACAAAAAAAATGTTGAAGTTCAAAAATAAATATAAGTGTTGAAAATTTGTCAATTTTTAAAACACAAAGAATTACAAAAGGTGAAGTTCAGAAAATTTATTTATTATATCTTCTTCTATAACTATACTTTAGCAACGTGTTATTTTGAAAGGGGGAAAATTTAGTTGTTTTTTTTTTTAATTTTTATAATTGACTGAGTTCAAGAAATTTATAAAAAATCTAACCATGGTTGATTTTTTTTAGATTTAAATTTTAATCTTAATAGCGAAGCACAAGCTCCCCTCCGTAGGGGGGAGGGGGGAGTGGCAAAGCCATTGCCTATTTCTAGCTATTATTTAAATAAACTTAATACCAAAAATAATTACTATTTCGATTATTCATAAATAAATCTTTGATAGCTCAAATTCCCTTAATTATTTTGAATCTCTTTCCCTTCGATGAGGGACAAGAAAATGAATGGTGGACCAACCTGGCAAAGAACCTGCAACACCTTGCTGACAATAACGATCAAAATGGGTTAAAAAACGAGTTGAAAACTATCTATGAGCCTGTAAAAAGCAATTTAGCTCCTGTCAGATCACAAGATGGCAATCTCCTAAAAGACAAAACAGCCATTCTAAATCGCTGGGGACAGGCCTTCCAAACCCTGGTAACTCATATAAACCTTATAGAGACAAACCTTTTAGATGCAATTCCTAAGGTACCTCCACCAATGGAGATGGATAAACTGCCCACATTTGAAGAAACTCTTGATGCCATAAAATCCTGAAAAATAATAAATCACCTGGCCCAGATGGCCTTCCCTCTGAACTGTACAAACAAGGTGGCTATTTCTTGCACTCAAAGATACATGAGCTCATGTCAGTCATCTGAAATACCGAAGAACCTCTTGCTGAATATCTGAAATCTGACATGATGTTTGTGTACAAAGAGTAGGGTGATCGACCACTCTGGGAATAGCAGAGGAATTGGTCTACTGGTAGTGGTCTCTAAAATCTGACAAGAATTATGCTTGTTAGATTATGTCGCCATATATCAGAGAGCACCTTGCCAGAAACACAGTGCAGATTTCGTAAGGAAAGGAGAACCTGTGACATGATATTCTGTGCAAGACAACTACAGGAGAAGTGCAATGAGCAAAACACAGACCTCTACATAGCTTTGATTGGCCTTCAAATAGCTTTTGATACAGTTAATAGGGAACTACTATTATTCGTTTTAGGAAAGTTTGTCTCCCCCCCCAAATTTCTCTCAATTCTAAAGAAACTACACGATGGCATGACAGCAACAGTACTTGCATCAGGTGATAGATCCTAACCTTTCAGCGTTGAAGTTGATGTCAAGCAAGGATGTGTCATAGCCCCAGTGTTATCCAACATCTTTATATCTGCTATCACCTTACTTAGTCAGAATGCAATTCCTCAGGTGGACAGGGTTGCTATTCCATACAGACATGATGGCAACCTATTTAATTTAAAAAGACTTCAAGCCCCCACGAAAACAGTGACCAATCATATTCTGGAACTTCAATAGGCAGAGATTGTGCGCTGATTAGACACACACGACCTGCTCTACAAAGATCCATCGTTATAACCGGTCTTTACGAAGCAATGGGTCTAAAAATGAATGTCAATAAAACAGAGATACAAATACAAGGACAGAATACAGAACCACGTCTAAGTTTCTACATCCACAGTGATGACATTAAACAGGTCACAAGTTGCAAATATCTGGGCAGCATCCTGTCCGATAAGTATAATATAGATGAAGAGGTCTGTAACAGAATAAATCAAGCCTCTGTAAGAGGCATAAGCCTCTTCAAAAGCGATAACCTCAGCCTAAAAACAAAGATATCAGTCTACACCGCTGTATGTATAACCTTTCTACTCTACGATGTTGAAACATGGCTGCTTACAGAAGGCATATAAGGCAATTGGAAGCATTGCATAATATAAATCTGCAGAAGATTCTCAACCTAACATGGAGGGACAAATTTCTCTATGTAGAAATTCTTCGACGCGCCAGCGCAACCTCCATTGAGACAATGCCTGCACAAAAACAACTGTGAAGGACTGGACATATAATTCACATGAGTGATGACAGATTACCTCAACATATTCTTTATGGACAACTTCCACTGGTACTCCGTAGAAAAGGTGGGCCAATGAAACGCTATAAAGATCACGTAAAAGCAACCCTAAAAAAGTGTAATATTGAACCGCTGCCTCTTTTAGTCAAAGCCAGTGACCGACCAGCATGTAGATCGACGTGTCTGGAGGGACTGTCACACCTTAAACAGTCCATACATAACGAAATACATGCTAGAAGACAACGGCGCAAAAATCCAACAGTCCAGCAGCTAAATAACCCCGGAATAGAGTGTCATTTATGTGGCAGTGTGTGCATCGCGCATCGAACTACATAGACATCTTCGCTGGCACAATGACAGCCACCATAAATTCATACCCATAAATTCATCTCAATTTTCATCGAGTAAAGTTTGAGTTTTCTTCGTATTCGAAGGACAACCATAAGAATCTTGGATGAAGAGTATGTTTGTAAATAAATTGTGCCTTACCCATGGGGCGAAAAAGCAGCGTAAGAGGACTCGGCTTCCTGCGGGCTCGAATAATGACATTAATGCATAGATTGGAAAGAGTCGCCTATCCTACTGTTCTTTGCATTATTTCATCTCACACCTTTGTTTTATCCTTTTGTTCACTCATTGGATGGAAACAACCAACTTGACATATTAAAAAAAACAAAGAGTCAATGCGATCAATCACTCTTTCACTGATTAACTTTTTATATTCTAGATTCCAAAGTCGTCAACAACAATATGAAAAGAACCAATCAACTGATGGAAAGTTAAAAATAAATATCAGTGAAAGCAATAGAATGCATGGTACAAAAAAGAGTAAAATGAAGTTTATAATTATCCACCCTGCCTAATATAAGTGTACCTAGGCCCTTTTCATCGATCTCGTTTTAAATGATGCAACTTTTTCGAATGCAGAAACAAGCAAAGAATCTTACAGTTTTCATGGGGGCAATTTCTTTCATAAACTACATAATAACAAGATAAAAGAATAAGAAAAACAAACTAAAGGTCATTTACAGGAACCAAATGAGCGAAACATAGAAAACGGGTGATAGAATAATTAATAATATTATACAGCATAATACAAGATGCTCTAACCCCAAAGAAAAACTACCAATAATAATACACTATCAAACAAAGAAAATCAGTAAATACTCAATAATCAATAGCATCAAGAAAGTCTAATTAAATATAGTCTGCAACGTGTATTTTAAGAAATTAATTGCTCCCAGGAAGACTGTCAGCTTCATTTTCCACCAAATATCACATTGAAATACAACATCATGAAGACTACTAATGTAAGAAGAGAAACTAAGAATTTACACCCAAAAGATGGCGATATAAAAGAAAATAAAACTCTGAACGAAGAGGAAAAATACGAGAAAAGCTAAAATTCGCCGTGCAAAGGTTACGATCTCATTTCGCATTTTCACGACGACAAAAATTTGAACCCTTTTCATTACGTTGGTATGAAAATATAATTTTCTTATTTTATTATTTTGTCATAATAAGTAAAATTGCTCCAAACCAGGTCCTGTAAATCCGAGATCTCGGGTGAATAAATAATGAATATGGGAACGTTAATTTATAACCATCGCAGAAGAAAAAGTAATTAGAAATATAGATAAACTAAGAAGAATTCGAGCCACAATGTGAGGTTTGTATCTATTCTAGATTGTTGCTATCTATCATCACCCCTGTCCCACTTATCTACTGTGAGTCCCACCTGTGAATGTAATAGTTAATGAAGAATAGTTTCTGAAAACTGAAAGAAGTAAGACGTTTTCAAAGAGTTGTTAGTTGGCCTGGAGTTCAGGATAATCCTTCTCGTTTTAGGGTGGTTATAGTTAGCGTGAGAACCACGCATTTTTTTGCATTTGTATCTGTCTATTTGTGAGTTTGTCAGTGAAATGCTCTTTTATATAAAGCATTCTAACCGTTATTACTAATTATTCTCACTAAAACTGGTGTATGATTCTATCTCACTAGCTATTCTTTTCTATTCCTTTTCTGGTTATAATTGTCTTTAAGTATTCTTTGTAATAATTCAATAATCTAATTAACCTTAATCGTCCTCGAGTAATCTTCTTTCTATGTATAGAGTTCTTCTCTTCTCCGCTTTCGTCAATATTCAGCTGATTCTAACGAAATTTGAAACCCTTATGTTGTTTGACATTTTTTTTCGAATAATATAATTGCCAAGGTCCTCTCAAGCTTATCCAGGAAATTATTTTGTTTTGGCAATAACATCATAACTATTCGACTGATTCCAACGAAATTTTAAACCCTTATGTTGTTTTACATTCTCTTCTGATCATATAATTACCAAGGTCCTCTCAAGTTCAGTTCGGCAATTTTTGAAAGTTTTGGAGGTCGTAAAGTCATAAATCAGAATAAGTGAGAGCATGCGACTTTTTGGCAAGCAGACCTTGTTCATGATAAAACGTGGATTCATCTTTAGCATCCAATTTGTAGCAAGAGGCAAAACTTTTGCTGCATTATTATAAATAGGGAAACAAATATGTGCTTAATAGCTTAATTTCAAATGAAATTGGAATATCTAAAGATCGTTAATTACATTTCATTTTAATCTAAGCTCTGTCAATTTCCTAGACCAATATTAATGCCTTAGATTCCTCAGGCCTACAGCATAGCACACTTCGTCTTTTTCATTATAACACCAAGATAGGTAATAAATTTTCAGCAAAGACCCAATATACAGAATTAAACATTCCCCTTGTCGCTGCTTATTTACATATTTTGCCCACTTTGGTAGGTTTGGATTTTTCTGGCCGTTTCATAAATTAATTTTCTACCAAGTTTTGTGTCATTTTCAAATTTTGATATCGCCTTCAATAATTCAATAAGTATAACATTTACATATACATTTGAATATACAATAGTAATAGGTTAGCTTAGCTTCATGTAGAAAAGTTCAGCGACATGTTCAAAAGCAACAGACCTCTACTCTATGCTTAAATTGCAGATTATTTAATAATACATATAATATGTCTTAACTTATGGAAGTGAAAGTGGGATACTGAAAAGTGAATGAAGGCACTCAACAATTAACTAAAAAGAGAAAAAAAGATGGAAGGAAAGATGTATGCACAAGGACATAAATGTGTGCGAGATATAACACGATGAATAAAAATCGGATGGTAATGGGCATGACACATTGCGAGGGGCAACAGCAGAAAATGGAGAAAAGAAGTTAAACTGAGCACCTTTATATGATATATGAAAAGAACAATAAGATGACCTCACATAAGGTGGGGGATAAAATTGGCTCAATAGCAAGAGTATCAGCTCTTGTTATTTTTGCCCATAGACAGGTTACGTTCTGCGTTAATTCAACGACCATATATCAGTTACTTAGGGCAAAGTAGTTAACAATTGACATCTGAAGAGAAAAACAATACTACGGCGCACGTGATCAGTACATGCATAACATTCAAATATTCACATACACACACCAAATCTTAATTATCGGTCACAACAAGACTTACGTATAAACCTCACACGAAGATACTCGAGGCCACACTTTACTAATAACTATGCTTCGACGTACTCCAAAACATCATACAAGCCTGATATATAAAATGAGACAAAATGCTGCTCAGGTTTTACTTACATACATCCATACTTACCTAACAAGAGAGCTAGAAAAACTCGCTAAAGGCACCATATACAGCCAAATAAATGCTTAAAATCATTCTCCGAAGACTTTAAAAAAGCTAGACTTGAAGTAAAAAATCTAACTATATACGAATAAACAGCATTGCCAATATCGCAGTCATTTACTAGCGCCTCTTTCATAATACCAACCTTTTACTGTAGCAGTCTAACCCAGCTACCTTATCACAAAACACTCTAAAACACGTCGGATCGAGCTCTAGCTAGCGTATTTTAACTCTCCCTATAGCCTCTTAAGTCATTTTTGCTACATTTCCTCTTTAATTACTTGATCTTTGTTGTTCTCCCGGTTATCCCTCCACTTTTCTTTCTATGTACATAATGTTCAAGTTCAAGTGTAGTTTGACATCTTCATCACGCCGAACTTTAAAGATTGAACATCACCTCTTGCTTAAACTGCCGCCCGGTAGGAGAGAAAACGGTCTTCGAAAGTAAAGAAAACGAAATCGAGTAACAGCTATTACAACTGACGTTTTCAAAGGAGACGCTCAACAAGCACCGAAAGGATGGTCCACTAGCTCCCAGTCTTCCACCCATCGAAAGAAAGTATTAATTAAAGAATTACTCAATAAAGGAAAATATTTTTTTCTTGCTTATTATTTTAATATGACAGCCTAACTCCACTCTATCCCTTGTCCCGTGAATGTTGTCTCCATACATAATCCTCGTTGCAATTATGCCTTTATCTTGAATGGACATAATTTTGGAGGCTTCGCAAGAAGCCTCTACGAGGGATCCTGGAATGAAAAAGATTTAAAACCTGCGTGGAGAGTAATTTTACCCTACCCTTTGCATCCGGCCAGTGAGTACAGAGAAACTAAAACCTTCGCTGCGTATGCTGGAAGTAATTCTGAATAACCAAATCCCGTTGAAGTGGCACATCTACGAATAAAGGTTGTTGATTTGGCTTTCATCCATCATTAAGTCATATATGTTTTTACACCACTTGAGGAGCTTATCCAGTTCCATAATCACGTTTACTCGCTCATCACATCCGGATAGTCATTTATAAGGGCATTCAGCGAGGGTTTGGGTGGCTTTCTTAAACGCAAAATTTGATGAAGCTCATTTAACCACGTGCTCAGTGGACCCTAATTAGTGCCCAAAGGTGGCGACACTACCCGACGCTTACTCCAGAAGACAGCATCGACTGACGTTTTCGACAGATACGCTCACCAATCACCGAAAGGATGTTCCACTAGCTCCTGGTCTTCTACCCTCCGACAGAAATGAAAACCTTTTCTTCTTGCTTATTATTTTAACATGAAAGCTTAACCCTACTCCATCCCTTACCCCGTGAAGGTTGACTCCGTACATAATCCTAGGTGCAATTATGCCTTTATCTTGAATAGGCCTAATTGGAGGCTTCGTGGAAGCGTCTACGAGGGATCCTGGAATGAGAGAGATTTACAATCTGCGTGTAGGGTAATTTTACCCTACCCCTTGCATCCGGCCAGAAGCACAGTGGGACTATCAACCCTTGATGTGTATGCTGGAAGTAGTTCTGAATAACCAAATCCCGTTAACGTTTTTCATCCCTAAATAAAGGTTGTTGATTCGGCCCACATCCATCATTAAGTCCGGTATATTCTTACACCTCCTGAGGAGCTTATTCAGTTCCATAATCACGTTTACTCATTCATCACATTCGGATATTCGTTCACAAGGGCATTCAGCGAGGGTGCGGGTGTCTTTCTTAAACGCAAACGTTTGGTAAAGCTCATTGGTGGCGAGACCACCCGACGCTTACTCCATTAGACAAAGAGTAATCCACTATAACACGAACTACAATATTGAAGACCTGAAACATACATGACACATCCATAACCAACATCCATAGAGCACACTACGGCCTAACACTAATATTCATGTCTACACAAGACGTACAACTATACCACACACTCATTAAACACGAATTGGCTTAACTCCAACACTACACCAAACATCTAGAACCAGTACAAACCAACACCATATACGCATAAGCAGAACCAAGTCCGAGGCTCTATTCACTCACTTTTGGTATAAGGACGGGGAGGAAATCCTCCAAACCTTATATTTTAACCACACCAAGGAATGGTGGGCTATTACACTCTGTAAAGAACACCGAAAAAAAACGCTGAACGAAGAAATCCACGTGTGCAGCACACGTTTATTAGCGTAGCTTATAGAACCTTAACTCAATATTAAACCACACCAGTGTATGTTGCTACAAAACAGAACACCTAACTTAAACGTGCCAAGCAGACCGTGTTTGCTCGAAATTCATTTCAAAACTACACTTTTACACTGCCTGCGTTAGTATTACCCTCCTTCCTGCATAAACTTTAGGGCCAAACATGTTATTGGGAAGCATATAGTGCCCATATCTTTTTGCAAGCTCGCGCGGTTGACGCTGAGAATGAACTGAGAAAGCCTCAATACTCCAGAAACCAACACACATTCGCTTCACCTATCTTCAACACTTCCACCGAGCCTCCCTTTGCCCTTACAAGAGTATTTGCACGTCGGTCGGCGTTAACAATGCTCTCACATACCTACACACTCGCACACACCATCACAAAACAGGCCATCAAATGACACCCCAACCAACCTCAAAATCAAACTAGCCAGCGTGCTTTTTACAGTGGCAGAAGACTAGGCGGTCAATGACCACTGCCTATAAGCTAATGACCTCAACCTGCTCTATGCAGAAAATGGATTATGACCAATCGGTTTTCTCGAGACGAACTTCGCCCTAATCCAGGTATATGAAAACAAAAGACCAGCAGTTCTCTCCACACCAAGGTGCATAAACTTGCTCTTACCAGCTCCAAACTTCTCAAGATCCTTCTCATCCACCACTCACCTTGTCTCGTAACTGCTCTTTTACTTCCACCTATCCTTCTCTCCCCACTCCTTTGGCCCCAGCCTCAGGTCTAACATCCCCCATCTGCCCGCATCCTTCCTTCCAATCTCCCCACCAACCTTCCACTCTACTAACCCCTGCCTTCACTGTGACAATTACTTTTTCCTCTGCCAAACCCTTCCTTTTCTGTGCCCAACTAACGTTCCACTGTCCCCACACTCTTTCTATTGTCTTTCCGGCCACCTTTC
Organism: Ceratothoa steindachneri; assembly: GCA_963969495.1. Taxonomy (NCBI): domain Eukaryota; kingdom Metazoa; phylum Arthropoda; class Malacostraca; order Isopoda; family Cymothoidae; genus Ceratothoa; species Ceratothoa steindachneri. The sequence continues at coordinate 136,311,573 of OZ018330.1, forward strand.
ACTGTTTCTCCCCTCTCCATTGCCTCGGCTCCCACTCCCTCCACCCATAATCTGGCACCCATTGCACCTTCCTTCAAACCCATCAACACAAATTCCCCAACACCCCGAATACTAAAAAACTTACGCCCTTTTCCTCCCACAAAATCCTTCCACTACGATAAATATGTGAAGGTCTCTGCTCCCCCCCCCCACCACTTCGTGCAGTGCCCAGATATAAAAAAAATAGATAGCGTCTCTGGATAAATTCACCTCACGCGCAATTCGTTCTCAACCATAGGTCGGCTTAGTGTGGTGCAATTAAACCAATGAATTTGGAACGGAGTTCGTCAACTGGGTGACCCTCGAGGTGACCCGCATCTCAAATGATTCTCGCCCCACTTACTCTTACTTCTTCTAGCTGTTGGGAACAGGATATTAGCCATGCACCAACCAAAAGCAAATACCTTAATACAAAACAATCCCACGTTTACAGATACAAACGACATCTTTAACGTTTTCAGATTCCACTGAGACACGGTGCACCCTCACAACGAACCAAACCACACACACACAAGAACACTTGCAGATAATCGGGGAGTAATGTCGAGTACACTCCGATGAGCTTAGGCCCTCTTACCTCGTAAAATGGAGGTGCTCAACATCTCAACTACATTAACCACTCCTATCACCCTCAAGGAAACAATGGAACACACTAAAACAACACCAAAACGCATCACCGCCCCCTCCGGGGTCTCAGCCCCATTAATACATCACCTCCCACAAAAAACGTCCATATACTTACACATCATTCAACACCTCATTCACCTTTGGACACTTTCCAAAACCATTTAAAATATCACACAACATACTACGCAACAAACAGAACAAAAATAACTAAATAATTACAAGCAAATTGCTCTATTAGAGCACTTAATGTACACATAATGTACACAAAGAATACCCAAAGGCCACCCGAAAACTGAAGACAGGCCCAAATAAATTCACACACCATCACGAATAATATTGAACGAATAAACATAATATGAGGACAAGTAGCTCATTTCTACAAATCGTCAGTAGACACTCTACGGCACGCGTGACCACTACATGTAGAAATACAAATATACACACATACGCGGGGCAGTCAATAAGTTTTGCAATTCGTATATAGGGAAACGAGATATGAGGAAAAGTCTTTTATTGTTTTTCAATATAACTACCCTGGACTTCAATGCACTTGCGCCACTTGTCCCTGAGGCTCCCAATTCCCGACAACCAGGAATCTCCTGACTGCTGTTCAATCCACTCCTGAACGGCGAGCTGGAAATCTTCATCGTCTTCAAACCGACGTCCACGCAGTGAGGACTTGAGCTGGCAAGATGAAAAGTAGTCCCTAGGGGCCAGATCTGGACTGTAGGGGGTATGGTTGAGCTCTTTGAATTCGCACTTGCGCAGGGCAGCTTGTGCAACTCTGGCCTTGTGGACTTTTACGACGTTGAAGTCGATCATGAGGCGTGAGGTTTCTAGGCACCCAACGGGCAGAGACCTTGTTCATGGCCAAATTGTCGTGGATGATGTTGATAACACTTCCATGTGATATTCCAAGTTCTCGCTTGATTTCTTTGCCCTTCACCCGTCGATTTTCGAGGATGATCCTCTCTGCACGGGCCACATTGTACTCGTTGGTCACGTCTGACGGGCGTCCTGGACGGGGATCATCTTCAAGGGACTCACGACCATGGCGGAACTCCCCATTTCAGTGAAAAATGGTTGCATGTGAAGGGGGTGTGTCGGTGTACACTGCAAACGTGCGTTCATGGATCTCTTTTGCATTTTTGTCTTCCTTGGTCAAAAATTTGATTACTGCGCGGTGCTCAACCTTCTCCATTGTATAAAAATTTGTGCTTGACGATCTGTGATCAGCTACTGCTTCTTTCAATAGACGAGGCAGGAGCGTGCGGCTGCCGGTCCTGACTTGTCATAACTTGTCCTAACACACCCACAAACAGCCATCCCCCTTCCTCTGTTTTGCCCTACCGATTCGCAAAACTTATTGACCACCCCTTGTTTATTATACTAAAACTAATCAGCCCCCAAAGGTCTTAGTTATAAAGCTCCCACCAACCTACTAAGGGCCACATTCGACAGTTACCTACGCTTCCGCGTACGCCAGAACATCCCACAAGCACGAGCACAAAGCAAACAAAATGCTTCCCAAGTTTTACCCTACCAGCCGCAACCTACAACTACCCCTATACAAAATCTAGTTAGTTTAATATTAACATACGTGCTAATTACACTAAAAAAGGTGAGTTGCACATGAAAGAAAAAAACACAGAGTATTCAGAACTCTGATCTAAAACTCGCATGTCACTCTCTCCGCTACACATTCATGACCTCAATAAATAACAACAAGTTCACACACACAATATATAAACCCATACCCGTTTAAAATGACAGCTGAGGATACTCGCAAGAGACTACACATACACCCTAATACATGCGATGGCAATGAGATATCACGAAGCCAACCTCTCTCCACACATAAGACAATAACACTGAATAACGCGTTTCCTTAAATTATGTCGTACCTGTCCATTCCCACTCTGCTGTGGCGAAGTCTACTACCACTAATGTCCCACAAAAACAACTAGACCCATGGTTGTATAAACCTTGACCATTTAACTCATCATATCCGGTCTGAAACTTTTTTTGGAAAATTTTTCCTCTTCTACCACTCCATCTCTGTGGTTCACAACAGTTATACCTTTCTATTTATCTCTATCGACAGCTTTCATTTCATTTATTCAACTTAAAGACTCTTTCCCGCCAACACCTCATACGAATGACTCTTGGTGATAGAACCCTTCGCAAAAAATAAAACATTTGCTCAGTTGTGCCTTTAACATTATAATAAATTTAACTTGTTTTTCAAGTTTTTCAAGAATTAATTATGTATTCTTTTCATTGTGGATTAATTTCGATACTTTAGTTATGTGATTATATTTACAGAATATATCTATATATAATCTTGGAAAGCATTATTGGTACATAATAACTGTAAAAAAAATGTGATTAAAGAATAAATTTCAGGGAAGAGGTAAACCTCACTTTCTTCTTTGGCCAGAGAAACCGGAGCATTTAACAATAAAATATTTTTTCTCGAAATGAATGTAAGTATAGTTCTTCTCTTACTCTATATACCATCTGTTACATCTGCCTTGTTAGGTGAAATCGCCGGAATAGAACGGAAATAAGATGAAAAACGTGTAGTTGGGTCTGCAGTTTGAGTTTCGTTGAGAAGCTATTATTTCTGGCAGATTGCCAGAATGATAATCGTAATAACAGAGTTGAGTCTCGTTAATCACATCTGTTATGTGGCAAAGAAAGGAGATAAAGAAAAAGGAAAGATATCCCATTAATAAAACTGAATTATTTACATGATTTATCCAGGAAAATCTGCGCTAACGAGACCCTTATGGTCTTGATGTCTTTCTCGTATGGGTCCTTAATATCAAACGACGTACGTTGCAAACAATGTTGAAAAAGGATATAAAGACAATCCACAAATATCTTGGCTTATGTTTTATTACCATAAAAAGGTGTATCTTTTAATAGGTTTTCCAGAAATTGCTAGAAAAATTGGCTACGTATCCAGAAAAATTAATAAAATGGATGAGTGTTTCACACAATTTAAGAATAAACTCCTAATGCGTGGAAATCTTGTGAACTGACCAGGTGATAACAATTCGATCTCATGATCAATCCTCTATGCATAAATCCTAAGGGTTGAATTATTTTCCTAAATTTATTTATTTTTGATGTAATTTTGAAACATCTGTTTCATATATTCATCTTTATACATTTGAGGGATGAAGGAGAGAAAAAGAGTCGTATTTTGTGGAATTTGCATGATTTTCGTCGGGAGGGAGTACAAATACCCCTTCTTATTCAGATGGTACAGATGCTTAGTATGCAAGTCAGGATGAAGGCTACATATAAGCATCTATATGATGTAGATTATAATAGCATAATATTATAATAATTATTTAACACGTTGGTCTAAGCTTAGAAGGCAGCTTCCTAAATGAAATGAAAAATTGACTCTACAAGGAAACAATATTAAATTTTCATCGTATGAATTTTTTTATCGGTTATGCGATTTCACCAACGTCTGTCCGTCTTTACAAAAAAGCATTATTATTCCCAAAATATGATGATCAAAATGATTCGGAAAGAACATAACGGAAGTAGATGAAATGTTATAATGATATAAGTTACTGAACATATAACACTGATCCAAACAACTTTTGCTGACTTGTTTTGTGGTTGTTTTTAACTAGTTTTTACGTGCTGATTTCAAACATGGCATTCATTTTTTTTATACATCAGGTTTTCATTCTACAGCATATTCCTATTTTACCACGTACTTCATGTAATTACTCGGTAAGGATAGTTTCCTAAGTATTATAGCTTCAAACCATAGCTTAAAATGTCAACAGAATTTGAAGGAATAAATGCATTGTAAGATAACATCACTTATTACTAAATACATACAGGTTATTTCTATAATATAGTTGAGAAAACACAAGCAATCGTACACATACCTATATAGTAATGGAAGAAATTTTCGCTTGCGAGAGTGTCTGGAGTATTTGATGTCTACACAGTCACGTTGAATACTCCAATAGTAGTGTGCCATCATGTTCCTGTTCCATCGGCCTTGATATCTCTGCTCCATAATCTTGATATCTTGATGAAAACGATCTCTGTGTTCATCACTCACGTTGCCAAGATTAGAGGGAATTTCATCAAGATGGCTCTTGAGGAATTGAACCTTTATGCTCATGTTGCAGCCTAAACGATGAAAGCTATCAAGTAATTTTTCTACCAAATCCTTGTAGTTGGCAGCCTTTTTGCTTCCAAGAAATTCTTTCACAACAGCCACAAATCAATCCCATGCTTCTTTTTCTATGTCAGTCATCAATTTTGAGGAAGATTTAGTTTTCCATTAACTTCCTGATTTGTGGCACATCATAACTCAAATAGGAAATATTGTACATATGAATTTGAAACGGTCACCCTCGACATTATGTGCTTTATCAAATTGTTTTATCAGCCCTAGTTTAATATGAAGGGGTAGGAGGATGGTTTCTCTCGCTCAAAAAATGGTTTGTGTAAAATATTCTTATCCCCAACAGTCAAATTTCTCTAACTGGCCAGAGTTTCTGTTCCGAATGTTTGTCCTTGGCTCGCCTGCCCCATTATCACAGGAAATATGAATATTTTGTATAGCCTCCTTGTTAGCTAAGTAATAAATTCACGATTTTCAGATCCACACATATAGTCCATTTGTGTTCATCATATTTGAGTAAATCTAATACAGAACTTATGGGTTAATACTTCTCTTTTAAATGTACAGAGTGACCAATAGGAATCGCACCAAACAAGTTTTGATTATGCAGTAAAAAATTATAGACTCTTCTATGAACTATCAATTAAAAGTCTCCACTCGCTTGAATCATACTCTGAAACCTTCATCGCGTATAACAGTCCCGACAATTCACAACAGTAAACTAAATCTTCTTCAGTTTTAAAGAATGGCAAGAGATCTATCTCTCTTTCTGTTCCGATAAAATGTTACATTTGTTTTTTCCTACAACAAATTCTTCTCTTTAAGTCTAGAAGCTAACCCTTCTGCTAACTCTTTCGACGGGCCTAGGTCTCTAACTAAACATTCAGTTCTATTTGGCTGAAGTTTTCACGTTCTTTGGTCGATGTATATACAAAGTCTGGACCACTGTCAAGTTCATTGCTTACATCAGATTCATTATATCATTTACTTCGTGCAGTGAAGGAAGTTCCTTGAATACAGGTACTAGAATTTCATCTGAATGAAGCACTGGAAGAATATTTTAAATCAAGATTTGGGTAACTTATTTTATATCGTGTTTTCTTGCTATAAGCAGAAGTCTTTGTGAGACAAAAGTAGCAATCGTTTACATGGTGTTTTGACTCCCGCCATACCATAGGAATGCCAAATCCTATATATTATTTGGTCTAAGATAGTCTGCTACTATGAGTAGGACCAATATGGACCAGTCTATAAATAAAAAACTTGACGTGATCGAAGAAAATTATTGCCATTTTAAGGATCATCGAAGGCTCTGGAGGGAGGAACGGAAACGAAATTAAATGGATGAAAGGGTATAATCATTAAGAGAGGAGAAGCGGAATTAATATGACCTTCCGTAGTAACTGATTATTATCATGATGAAAAAGTAAAGAATGTGTAAGAGTCTTGATAAGGGGAAATTTCTTTCCAAGATTTACCGAGGTGAAAATGGAATCAATTGCATTCTTTAGTTAGCTTTAATTTTATTTTATTTTTCAACTTTGCCTTCAGTATTTCATGTGGAGTCCATTGTTGGTTGATTTAACCGACTGGGTTGGTCGTATGTTTTCGTTTGAGGATAAAATCTTTTGTATATATATTCGATATCTTCTGTCGTGGTTTTAAGACCATTCAAGTTTTTCCTTGCTAACTTCGCGTGTTTTGTGTTATTTTTTTCGTTAATACTTTTCGATTATTCCTTGTTTTTTCTCGTGGTCTCTTTGCCTCTGTTCGTTACCTTATTTTTATTTTCTTTCTATTTATGTGACGTTGTTACAGATGTTTTTTGTCGTTTTTTGAAGATGTTTTTGTCGTTCCGGGAAAATCGGATTAATTTCTTCCCGCAAACAAACTATTCCGCTCGGCAATAGAACGCTCTTAGTGACACTATGTTTACCTGGGTTGGGAGATTTTGATGTGGTTCATTAGTGTTGGAAGTATTTGTCTTTCCATTTCTTTCCATGCCATGTCTTTTTCCCTAGGCTCTGGACTTCAATATTGAGCTCTTTCATGCCTGCTCTTTGTTACAATTCCGTTTGCCTTATATTGTTCATTTTTCCTGCATCAGCTATTAGAAGGATTGCCTTATCCTGCATTTTGTATTATGATTTAGGAGAGGTACAGCTTACCAACCCTGTTACTATTGTCTGCCCCACCAAAGTTGAGCGCACCAGTAGAGTATATAAATAGCTTTCTTTTTTTGTTGGCACCGGGGCTTCTGAATCTGTATACAACTCTCTTTTGCATAAAGAGACTCTTCTGTTGATATGGGCCTTGTGTCCCCTACGCTGTGATACTTTATCCCAGGACTTTACTCTCGTTGAGAGAGGCTTGCCCTTTGTGTAGATGATTCAACAGCAGGCTTGATTACTTTTTTTGTTATTGATTGCCCATGGTCTGTCACTACCTCCTTTCGTCGACGTTTGTTGTGGGTGCGTTGGATGCACAATCTGATTCAGGTCTTCTATCAGTTGGTCGTCAAATTCCTATTAGAACTCTTCATCAGACTCTAGTGTTTTTAGAAGATTTATTTCCGGAATATTCTGAATGTCTCGTCTAGAACAGCCGGATCTCCTCTGTTATCTCAGTTCTCCTTTATCCGGGTCTTTTTCCTTCCTGATATCCTTATAGCTTCTTTATAATGTGCCGGAACTTATCCGGGCTTAATTCTGTTTGCTTCGGAAATTTTCAAAGCAAGCCTTAAAAGCTTTAAAACTTTGGAAGCAGAGACGTAGCGAGAAATATTCAAAGGCGGTACCCTCCTAGGTGGCATCCTGGGTAGAACCAAAAGCACCACCGGATCATGAAATATATCGAGCTCTCGTAAGAATTTCCTAGGCCTAAAGCCAAAGGGCTTAGGAGGTAACACTGGCGTTTCTCGGCGCATAGGCCGCATCGAGATCAACTGCGGATGTAGTGATACATTTGGCGACTAAGGGAGGTATCAAACTAGCGCCTACAGTCTAATAATGCACTGTACATGAAGTAGAGCTAGTAGCACCTCCCCAACATCAAAGAAGGGCTTTCAATGGGGGACGTGCAAAAAGCATCAGTAGCTAGGTGAAATCCGTTGTTGTCGATCGAGTCCACCTTCCGCAATACCCGCTTGGCTTCGGATGCATAAAACTCTGTAGTCGAGCTTCTAACAAACAAAGGATTGCTAAAAAAATATAGAAGCACTCCAGGTGCTAAATGTTACAGAACTAAAATATCCATGGCGCGAGTTGAAGAGACTCTACGGCTGCAAATATGAGCCTCTAAAGTTAGGCGTCAGACAACTACAAGACCAAGGATACGGTATGAGCCGAACACTTCCAGGCGAACCCCATTTGGTAACAATTCTGGTTCAGAATTGAGCCGTAGGTGGTTGCAGATATGCACCACTTTAGTCTTGGCCAAGTAAAACCGAAGCTTGAGCGCTTTGGTATGGTGTGAGACGTAATTCAATGCCTGTTGGATTCGACGTTTTAAAGTGGGCATCTGTGCCACGCCAAAAGGATTGAAAGCTCATCCACGTAGCGCGTAGAGAGAACACCTTCTGGAAGCACCGAGTTGATGTTCAGAGCAAAGAGTATGCCCCCGAGGACACTTCCATGCGGGACCCATTCTTCCTGTATGCGGAAGAATATAAAGATTGGAAGCCGTACCCTCGTCCCAATCATGATACCGTATCGCCATGCAGTATCATAGACCTTTTCGTGGAACACCGTAGCCTAGTGCGGTCACAAAAGGAAGGACTAACAGACAGCATTTTCCAGTTGGAGCAGAGCATCCTAGGTGGAGTGGAACTTGCAGAAGCGGCACTGTGAAGAAGACAGGTTTCCTCTGCTGTCAATACAAAAAGGATAATCTAATAATTTATCAGTTTCACAATTAACTTGCACAGGCATGAATTTAGAGAGATTGGGTGAATACCGGCTGGGGTAGAGTGATCTCTTCCCAGTTTGCGAAAAGCGAACACAGTAGTTATTTGCCAGGAGTCTGAGAAGATTCCATTTACCCATATGCTGTTGAACAAATCTACCAGAAAGGCCATGACTCGCTCACTCATGTGTCAAAGTATGACGTATAGGATATCGCCTGGACCAGGAGCGGTGTCCGCGCACGAAGTGAGAGCAGAACACATCTCACTCAATTTAAACTTGTTGAAGGGTTCTTCGCCTCTGGTGGTAAAGTCTACTAGGAGGCCTCCCGCGACATTACGACGCGCAGTAAAATGGCGTCGGAGCATCATCCTGGCTAGAGAATGCGGAGAAAGCGGTCACGAATGACTCCGCCACATTCGTGAAGAACAGAAGAAGGTCCTGCAAGAACTTGCACCGAATAACTTGGACTCGCTTCCATACATCTGCTACTGGGATTTTCCCGCTAAGCGAAGACACGTATGTTTGCGAGGAGAAGACGCGGGCGTGCTTCGAAACCTCCGGGATCTTAGCCCTAGCTCTAGGAAATTCGCCGACAGTGAAGTAGTTTAGGCAGCGCATATAGCGCATGTAGGCCTAATACTTCTGTTTGAGGACCGTCTCACACTCAGCTAACAGCCACAGAAGCGGTCGACGTGCAAAACGGCCAGACGTTCTGGAATAGTAGTTAGGCCCACCGCGTTGAGGTTCCTAGAGAAGAAATCAACGGCCTTATCCTGCGACCCAAACTCCTCGACTGAAAGAGAGAAATGGGTCATTTCCTGAAATTCGGACCACCGTGTCAGCGCAAAGCATCACCGAAGCGGGCTCTCAGGTGGCAGTGGCCCAGAAAATGATATTTGAATGGGAAAGTGATCATAAACATGGAGGTCATCGACTACCCCTCCCCCCCCCCACAAAATCAGGCTGTGTATCCAGAGAACACAAAGGTAGATCGAGACAGGAAAATGAAGCGGATCTCGGGCAGTGATGGGTAAACTCATCCACATTTAGGACACCTCTCACCAGATCGTCATTCAGGTTGCAAGGACCTGTTCCCTGGGAGTGATCGAGTAGTCTCAGGAAGCGGTGTTTACCATTCAAATCCTCGAGCAGTAGGAAGGGCTTGGTCAGCCGTGCCACAATGCGGCGGAAGTCACCCGCGTCGAGGTCAGCTGACGGTCAAATGTACGAAGAAATAACAATATACCTCCAATTCCGATGCAGCTGCACATATACTGCCTGAAAGGAACTCCGCAATATTGTTTCACGATTAACTTCAGGAGTGTTGCCTCCTATGAGTCTAACGACTCTGTGGACGCGCACGGTCGTTTCGCCTTACGGGAAACGGTCATGCTAGGTCAAGCCTAGTTTTAGCTAGGGTAAGGTGTCAACATTTTTTGCCGCCAGCTCCACCAGGGAAGAGCCCAGGGTAGGGAGAGCCCCCAGATGGGTTCCGGAAGGCGTGGAATCTACCGTGTTCATAAGCCTAGATGGGCCCTGAACAGGGGGTGTCCCTTTTAATATTGAAGCATAAGACATCTCAGACAGATACATAAGCACCAGGACTATGTCCTTACCCTTGCAAAATAAGAGACGATCCTGGGCCTGAGTGACCAGGGGTTCCACCTTAAGGAGATACGCACCACATTGCTTTAAAGAAGTGGGATGCGGCTCTCTACAATTGACACATTCGGCTACGCCAGATTTGGACTTATTGTCTGCGCCCTTGGAGAAATTTACAGACTTCGGGTAACCCCGACCTTGCAAGTCTACAGAAATGATTCGTACGGAAAACCGACGGCAGTAGTAGCCATTTTTCGGCAGTGGCACGAATGCCTTCACAGGATAGCGATACCAAACAACAAGCACCAACTGAGGGGGCTGTTTTCTCATCACACGTTCGACTTTGACCGCTCCAAGATCGGCAATTTTTAAGGTGATATAATCTATGGAGTAGTTCATGAGCTCCCTCGCATAAATCACGCCTTTCAAGAATTTTATGGTAGAGTGTGACGTCACACTAACCGGCATGCCATCAAGTATCCTAATGGCAGAGATTCGATCTATTTGACAGAAGGCTCCTGCCTGAGAAACGAATCACCTTCAGCTCTTTACCAATCACACGCAATAGAGCTCTCCTCTGATGGATCATGTTGCCATTGGTCAACATGCTGCCCTCAGCAGAGAGAATAACAAAGAAGCGTTTGAACCAGTGGGCTCGGAAACGCCAGGTAACCTTTGAATGTGAGGCCCCGACGTAATCGAGGCTCCGCTCTCCGCACTTGCAATTTTGGTCTTAGTCAGGGCCTCCCCACCCGGGATACCACATGGGGAGGAGGCGCTGATCTTAGCTTGGTCACCCACCAAAACTGGGGCTAACTCCTCCTTACCCGTGGCGCTCGAAGAGGAAGAGAAGCCATTAGTCTTTTTTGTCTTACGATATCTTTTATTTTCTAGGAGAGAAAGTTGCGGAATGAACCTGCTTTTCTCCTCTGCCGGAACGAGCCCCCGTTCCAGATGGACCGGCCTCACAAGACCTTTCTCTGAAATGAAGAAGGTCTTGGCTGCCACAGGAGTATCAGCCCGAGGAGGAGATCCCTCATGTGAGGTCTCAAAGACCATAGACATCTGAGTGGGAGCTTGCAATAGGGCGGACTTGTGTTCCATGTTTGGCACCGGATAGGGTTCTACCCTATGGAAGATCCTACCATCTGGGGCTGGGTTACCTCTGGGACCATGTCCATCTCAGGGTGCTGATGTGCTTCCGTGTGGCCATTCCCTCCCCAAACATCCTGGATCCCATTTGAGGTTTCTATTTTTTGCCAGCGAACCGGCATCCGTCTTGAAAGAGAGGAAGATAGGTACACCTTTGAGGATCACCTTCAAAGGTCGGCGAAGAAAAAGTCGGGAGTTTTACCCCCATAACCCGCTGTCTCTCTTAAGAAGAGAGCTGAACGAACATTTGCACGAAGCTAGGCTGACTCGCTTTTGCCTATGACTGCGCCTTTTCAGCCATCTTTACTATTTGAAGAGCTCTAACCCTGGCGCTGATCAACTTTTCGAGGTCTTCACCTACCATATGACCTTCCTCCCTGTCCTTTAAATATCGTTCTTCGTCAGAGATAAGAAGATCTTGTACTTACTCATTTATTCGTTACAATTTAAGTTTGAGGTGTTGCAAAATTTTAGTTAATCATTGCGCCTTATCAGGATAGGGATTGGGCAGAGAAGTAAGTTTAGAGAGAGAGAGGTCATGGACTTAGTAGAGCTAATGTGGAGTCCCTTCCGTCTATGGACTAAATTTCGAATCTCTATAATAGTCAAACTAACACGCCAAAAGATATAAAACATTGAACGTAAAATTAATTGATCACAACAATGGTCTTCTAACTGCTCCAATCAGGTTTGAAGGACCATGTAGAAAATTTGAGCCAGCCTCCGTCCCGCATAACATAGCTGCCGGGAGAATTAGCGCGTAACCGGACTCGTCGTCCCTGGCAAAGCCAAAACCTGAAGTATGTGCTACCAAGGGTTTGTAGACTGTCGTGCTGCTCCGAGCTTCAGACAACGATCAGCCAGCGTACATACAAATTTGGAAATGGGATATCAAGAACATAGACAACAATAGCCAAATATACTGGTGTTCTAACTCCGCCATCAAAAATGAAACGCTAAGTCTACATGAAAATAATAGAGAGAATTGAAGGTCCCGCGAGTCCGTGAAGCGGATGATTAAATGTAAATCTGTATAAATAGCGCGCAGGTCGTACTAAGACTGCGACTCGCCATCAGAATTGGTTAATTGTGTATCAAGTTTAAATTGGCAAAAAAGGGGGCAAAAATGAGTCTACGAACATCTTATACTGAAAGTACGGTCTCACTGACCAGGGCTTTCTAAATGCAGCAAATAAAGGCTTACTTAAGCCAAACAATATAACGTACATTGCTAACTCTGAACTCCCAACGGAGCTTTAACTTAAGAGCTACACTATAGAAAGGTAAACCACATTTCCTTAGCCGAAGGCTGAAAGACCGTAGTTAAAAAAGGAGCTGAAGGCTGGAACCCAAGAAAAATACTGAATTAACTGGTTCAGCAAAATCAATTAAATTGTTAAATTTAGATAGATTACTAAATTACGACCAACTTCAAACAACGGCAAAAAGTTAGTGATTCGCAAAGGAAATCCTCAGAAAAGGTCAGCCTGAGACAAATAAATAAAGACATTTTCTCTTGCAAAGAATAATAATTAAAGGGTCAACCCGAATATTATTCCTGCTCGTAAATTTTTCTCTGGCATTGTCCCCAAAAGGGTAAAAAAAGTATGACTCCTTATGCGTTTTCATTAGTTGATAGCACGTTACTCGGAACTTGTAAATAATATCAGTGTTAGTTCCAACATGTTTAATATATACAGTTTCCCATAAAAATCGTCCAATATTTGGGCAAACCAGTACGAATGCCACACCCTTAGCGACAGAATGCCATTTAGGTCGACTCGACGCAAACTTCCAAAACAGCCATCGTTGATGGTGTTTGGTCATTTTCACACACAATCCTAAGAAATTAGCTTCCTCCTCGAGGCCTTCACGTCAAAACGCAGCACCTTTATTTCCTTAGGCACTCATTGCAGCTGTCACGAGATTAATTGAACTGAATTAGGCAGACAGGCCATGTCACGCTCTAAGGATTCTATTTGTAGCGCAATCTCCTAATCTTTAGAAGCAGGGAAAAGATTTGGGTGGTCTTGGGCGAAAAATATATTTAGAATAAATGATGTATGTCAAATATCTGTAACAAAGTTGAAATTTAATAGGTGAAAATAAATGGGTTTAGGGATTTTTATGCAAACATAACAAGCCGTTTCGTAATATAAGAAGATTGTTAATGAGTTGCTAAGATCCAACCTTCGGCAACTCGTTCAAATTTAAGCAATTTATCCTGCAAATAAAATAATATAATGCTTGCGCTTCAGTTCTTTACCAAATTAAACAAAGGTAGTTTCAAATGAGTATAAGAGAAAATAGACAATTAAGCAATGTAATAAAAAACTAAACGAAATATACCGATAAGTCATAGGAAAAATAAATAAAAAACACGCGACATAATAAAGCTAGCTTAGGTTAAGATGAAAATATGACAAGAGGAAACCAATGTAAAGAGAAGAAACATGCTGTACATAAAACATAACTTGTATACTTTGTATTTTAGATCACAATAAAACAAATAAAAAGATTGCTAACACAATTTGCACAAAGCGCTCAAGACATCAAGTTGTGGTAAATATAACACAGGCCTAAACAAAATATCCCTAATTTTATTAGCTTGCCTTTGAATCGTCCTTTCAGTATGTTGGCAGGCGAACGATTTTGAACTGTAAAGAGTAAAATAACTTGCCACTTTTTAAATATTCTTAATTTTATTAATCATTAATTGCTTCCTTATTTGTAATTTTCCTAGAATATATAAGTTTACATGAAGTTAAAGATGCCACTATACGGTCAAAGTGCGGCACCAAGGTCGAGTTATCTTAGAGGGAATGTGGTCTGGAAAAGTGTTAGTACTACGTTTGACAATTACTAGCCAGAATGCCTATCTTTTCGTCCGAGGAATGGCCACCTTCAAAGGCGTGTTGATATGTGAAAATTTTCGGCGGTAATAGTGATATGTTGTGCATGGGCAGAAAGGAATGTAAAGGAACAGCAGCGTTACTATTGATTATAATATGTGAAATAAGGTATGTAGATAACGAGGCATGTGTGCGCATGCATCAGGCTAGGGACTCGGGCGTGAGTGGAAGGAGTTTCCACAAACGCATAAATTTTTCGTCCTTTTTTCTGGAAATAGAACAGGTCACCTATAGGTTTAAATACGGTGCGTTTCCACTAGGAGACGATATTTCTTACCGTAGCACCTTATCTTTAAATGCTGGAAATTAAGAGGTTTTTCCTTTCTACCTTTATACTCTTATCCCTACTACAAAATTGTTGATAATTTATTGTCCACCATTTTTTTCCTTTTTGTGAAAAGGGTAATAAGGAATCTTAGATTAAAGATGATACATTTGTTCATCATTTTAAAATGAAAATTCGTGATAATTTGTGAAACGACTTTTTAACCTTAGTAAAATAAAAGTATAAGTGCCAATGGAGACATCCAATATTCAATATCCACTTTAGTCATAGATTGCAGATCAGTTATTAAAGTGTGTTTCGCGCTGTTTGGAGTACAATAAACTCGTAGATGAGTCTTTTTGTATATGGTCAATAGTGGTGGCACTCAAAGCGTATGTTTTACTTGATTTATTGTTTACTACAGCCTGCCCGTGTACGTAAGCGAATGGATTTTATGCGCGTGCGAATAGCAGTATGTAAACACTGCATTCCTTAGCTCCTTACATGAGAGATTAAGTGCCTATGCGTATACATTTATGTGTGTTCATCACTTGATGTGTTTGAGTAAAGGGGAAACTTTGAATGTTCTCGTCACTTATTATTTAATTAGCTAAAGTATAACTGTAAATTGAAAGGCTATTAAACAATGGGATTAGTAGTATATTTATATCTGTATACCTGCCTATGCATCTATTGTTATTAATTTAGTATAAATTTTATTATTTTATACGCGTATATGTGGATATATAAATGGATGAAAGTGCCTATGTGGTTGGTTGTGTGTATACTAGGCGGAGTCCTGGTCTCCAATATAGCTAACCCATAAGTTCTAGATTAATTTTTAAGGTGCTGGAGATACAGCACTGATGAGCACAACGGATTTTGGAGATACGAACGGAAGTCTCATCTGAGGGTGTCCTCCCGAAGCATAACTTAGTTGGGGTCATAGGCTGGGTCAAGGAGTAAGAACTATGTATACAATGGGGTGGTTATTACTAATGGATAAGGACCAAGAAGAGGGATTTTTTTAAGTTTAATTGTTTCTTTAGCTGAAATTCTTTGACATTTTTTACAGTTTTCGAAAATTCCGATATCAAGAAGTTTAAACTAATAAGTGATCAGGCTTGAAGAAATCTGAGCTAATATACTCTTTACAACAAATGTCCCAGGGTATAGATGCAAATTTCAGGGAAAAGGGAGGGGGGAGTAAAATTATATTTACTATTTTATCACACAGAGTGTGTCTCTTTCCAGTCTTAAAACTTTTCGCATCTGTTGGGAAGGTCTCTGACAGTGGGTAACCAATTAACACATTTGTGTGATCCATGGGTGTTTTGTTGATATATAAACCAATCACTCCTTAAAGGCAAAATAAGCTGGGATAGAATTTAATGATCTGAAGAACGGAGGCAGCCTTAGTTGGAGGGAATTTCTTAGCGAGCTGGTGCCAGCGGAAGAAGGGGTTGGTGACACCAATTGAATATGCTTTAATGGCGCGGCTTTCCGTCTAAGGGGCCCTCTCTCTTATTCAGGTGAAGGGAGCATGACAATTTTGCAATTAATGGTCAGAAAAAGACGCGTGATTGCAAAGGGGGAGCGGATCTACTTGTAAGACTTTCTCCGGAATTTTGCTGAATGTAAATTTATACAAAGATTTTAAGTGCTCAATTCCTCTGACTTATTAATGAAATTGAAATATCCATTTCTATACTTATGAATACATATATAAGTAATTATAACACATATACACTTAAGTATAGCACAAATTTTTCTTAAGACGATTAATTAAG
This sequence comes from Ceratothoa steindachneri, assembly GCA_963969495.1. Classification (NCBI taxonomy): domain Eukaryota; kingdom Metazoa; phylum Arthropoda; class Malacostraca; order Isopoda; family Cymothoidae; genus Ceratothoa; species Ceratothoa steindachneri. The sequence goes on from OZ018330.1 coordinate 136,328,033, forward strand.
TATACCGATATATAATATAAATAAAGAAGGTCTTAAAACAATGGTGGAAGCGGGTCAGTCATGAAATTTGTTACTTTTTATTCTATTCCATTTACTTTTGTTGCATTAATAATATTTCTTCTTAAATTTTATTAATTCTTTCTATGTAATTGGTCCACATATACATGTGCACGATTTATTTTTTCAAAATCAAACGAGAATGTGCATTTAAAAGTACCTGAACGTGTTTATCTACATGAGCGTACTGGTTGCGTGTTATTACTGCATATTCCAACATGTAAGTGTCATTCTTTTCACATTTATGTATCTAAGTATAATTTATATGTATATAAGGAAAGAAATTTTAGTTCGTGTTTGTTTGTATGTGAGTATACGTAGGTGCGTATTATTATTTCCTTCAGTAGCACAGTTTTCTAGCTTTCGGTGCTTCTATGGAAATTGGTGGTTCGAATGGACGTTCAGTGCGATTTTTATAATATTATCTTTATTCTTTTAATAGTATTCGTTAGATGATATGATTGAGAGGAAGGATAAGGAAAGGAAAGGAAAAATATACAAGAGATAAAAGGAGAGAATATTCTTATTCGTGATCAAATGTGAACCAAGATTACAAAATGCAAAAAAAAAAAAATAGCCATGATAAGAGTTATTAGAGTGGTCAATAAGTTTTGCAATTCGGATATAAGGAAACGAGATATGAGATAAGTGTTTTATTATTTATCAATATAACTACCCTCGACTTCAATGCACTTGCGCTACACTTATCCTTGTGGCTTCGAATTCCCAACAACCAGAACTCTCCCGACTGCTGTTCAATCCACTCGTGGACGGCGAGCTGGACATCTTCATCGTCCCCAAACAGGCGTCCACGCAGTGAGGCCTTGAGCTGGTGGAATAAAAAGTAGTCGCTAGGAGCCAGATCTGGATTGTAGGGAAGATCGTTGAGCTCCTCGAATCCGCACTCGCGCAGGGCAGCTTGTGCAACTCTGGCCTTGTGGACTTTGACGACGTTAAAGTCGATCATGGGGCGTGAGGTTTCCAGGGACCGAACTGGCAGAGACCTTTGTCATGGCCAAATTGTCGTGTATGATGTTGATAACACTCCCATGTGATATTCCAAATTCTCGCTTGATTTCTTTAACCTTCACCCATCGATTTTCGAGGATCATCCTCTCCACACGGGCCACATTGTACTCGTTGGTCACGTCTGACTGGCGGCTTGGACGGGGGTCATCTTCAAGGGACTCACGACCATGGCGGAACTCCCTATTCCAGCGAGCAATAGTGCCATAGAAATGGGCGGTGTCAGTGTACACTGTAACCATGCGTTCATGGATCTCTTTTGCATTCCTGGCTTCTTTGGTAAAAAATTTGATCACTGCATGGTGCTCAACCTTCTCCATTGTTGAAAAATTTGTGCCTGACGATCTGAAATCAGCTACTGCTTCTTAAATAGACGAGGCAACTGCGTGCGGCTGCAGGTCGTGACTTGTCATAACTTGTCCTAACATCCCCATAAACAGCCATCCCCCTTCCTTTGTTTTGCCCTACCGATTCGCAAAACTTATTGCCCACCCATCGTATCATACTTTTACTCTCCATAACAAATTGGTAGGTAGAATTGTGTTAATATAATTCAGCTGCTATTTCTCAGACATTCTCTTTTGGGCTGTCTGATTTCTCTAATTATCTGTCAATCTATCTCTCTCCCTTTGTATCTCAAGAAGGTGGAAGAAATCAAATCTATTTTTAAAATTTAATTCACGAAAATATACAAGCAAAAAGGATATTCTTTAACATGCAGGGATAAACTTTCTCTATAAAATGTGAGAACATGCAGCATATATATATTCTCCTTATTTTAATATGGTTATAGACACACAGTTTAACTTAAAATAAATAGTAAATATTTTTGTTTTAATTAATCAATATACAAAATACTCATCTAAATATATATATATATATATATATATATATATATATATATATATATATATATATATATATATAATATTAGATTAAAAGATATCGCATTAACATGATATATATGCAGAGAAAAAAATAATAATAAACCACAATATTTGAATCTAATTTATTTATAACAATAGAATTATTTTCGGATGATTAATGCCATTTTCAACTTACGAATTGCAAGGAAAGCGACATCAGTATATAAAGGCAAACAAAATACTAAACAAAATGAAAACAAAGGAAACAAACTGGAAATCATAAATATTTGGCGTGGATCCTGCGGTAAGTTAATAATCGTCGTGAAAACATAGGGAACCCTCTCTCCCCCATTCTATGCAATCTTTTTAAGGAAAACTATGAAACATTCCTCTTCCCTAGATTTTATTCACAATCTCTTATCAGGTTCCCCTATTTAGACAACATCCTATCGGAATGTTCCATAGAGAATAACAATTTCAATGATTTTTTCCACAACCTGAATTAGTTAACTCATCGTTAAAATTTAAAATGGAATAGGAACAGAACAATTCCTTACCGTTTCTAGATGTAAAACTACATCGTTTAAATAATCAGACACAGTGATCAGTCTATAGAAAACCTACAAATTCAAATGTTTACATACATTTTTTCTCAGTACATGACAAATCTGTTAAGGTATCTGTTCTTTTTTCCCTTTTACTCCGAGCCTACAGAACATGCGACCCAATCTTCCTTCCCGATGAAATTAACAACCATATCTGCAATTTCATCGAACTAAAATACCCAATTTACTTAATAAACAGATACCATTTAAAAGCAGGAACAAACTTTTATCCATCTGACAAACCACAAGAGCTGAATTTTAAAAAAAATTATTAGTTTCCCATATGCTCCAGCCTTAGTTAGCATTCTTAAAATCATATTCTAACGGAAATGACATAAATATTACATTTAAATATTTAAATACAATACAAAAATACTTGACTATACCTCGTCCCACCAATCCATAAGGTGGCGTATATCGAAACCCCTGCCAAAATTGCAATTTGCCGTACATCGGATATACTGGTCACTTTAATAAGAGGAGAAAAGAACACAAAGAAATAAGAAGGGTTAATATTTCTTCAAGTATCTTTAGGCACATGCAAAAATATGACCATAAAAATGATTTCAACAGAGCAAAAATTATAAAATAAATCAAGCAATTATATTGAGAGGAGAACTGCAGAATCAATCTTAATTAACGAAGCGAATAATTTCAATTTAGCTGAAGAGCAATATTAATTCAACAAATATATCTCGAATAAGGGTGCCAATTTTATTTATAAACAGCCACCGGAACCATGTTTCCACGGGGATTAATAACTTACCCCCGGATCCATGCCAAATATTTATGTTTTTCCAGTTTTTTCCTCCATTTTAATTTTGTTTAGTATTGTTTTTTGAATTTAAAGAGTAAAGTCTCTTACCCTGCATTTTATTAATCAGTTTAAATGGCATTACTTAACCGAAACTAGTTCCGTTGTTATAAATAAATTAGATTCAATTTTGTAGCTAACTTATCTCTTCATTAAAGCCCTTGGAAGAAGCTCTTCTCACACTCACTGAGAAGATTTGCCAATAGGCCAGGGTTTCTAAGACAGAGCAAATATTCTGTCTTTCAATCAGCTATTTAAATTGTTATCCGTGCTTTTCGAAGAGAATGGAATATTTACTTTTCTCCACGCTATGTAGGCCTTATAAAATCGAGAATTATTTGCAATTGCGCAATCATAATTATTAGCTACAAAATTGCATTCTTAACCGCATAATTATAATTGCACAATTGCAAATATTTTCGATATATATATAAATATATATATATATATATATATATATATATATATATATATATATATATATATATATATATATATATATATATATATATATATCACTACTGAGCAAAATTAGAGAACGAGTTTTCTTTATTAAAATATTTTCCAAAAATAAGATGAGTGGGTAAATGAAATTTCCATGATACATAAAAACATACATTTAATATATTTAATGAATATTTGTAATGATACATTCGTATATTCAAGAAATTATACTGAATAACCTAACAAAATAAAATAATTACCAGTGCAAAATAAACGAACTATTTTTTCAAGAAAAAACTTAGGTTTCTTGAAATCATCTGGCAAGATTTTGATCGTTGGGTACGAATGGTACAATCGCTAATGTTGTCGTACTCACTTGCCAGTGATGTCACCATACGTGAAAATGAATCCTGAGCTCCATCCAGGAATTGTTCGCTTGAAGACTTTCGTGATTTTAAGAGAGTTATGACGGCCCAATTGTATGATGGCGCACGTTCTGAAGTTATAGAATGAAAATAAAACATAGAAATCTCCTGCAAAATTCGATTGCCTCCTCAAAACGACCATCTGAGAGGAAAAGAGCTATTATGCGCTTCTCTACGAATTATCCCTTCAAGACTGCAGCAGGAATTTCTCAAAAAATTATGACGAATATTACCAAATAAGTGAGCCATTTCACAGTATTTTGTCGCCTTAATACATCTGATTTAAAAGCTCGTTATCCAGCAACCAAACAAATCATCAGTAAAAAGAAGCAGAAAGCTAGACTCCAATATGTTGTTTGGATGGATGAAGATTAGAATATAATTCAGTTTAACAAAGAAAGTAAATTTAATATAGTTAGATCTGATGGCAGATGCTTTGTTAGGCACGCCACAAGTGACAACAAAAATTCTAATTGTTAAAAGTCTACTAAGACATAGAGGAAATATCGTAATGGTATGGGGGATGTTTTTGTGTGAAGGAATTGGTCCGCTATTGCGAATAATTGGAAAGGTATATGCAAATGTTTACCTAAACTTCGTAGAACAATCTTATACCTTTACTCCGACCCTCTCTGAACGAGTTAGTACTGTGGATACAGGACAACCCGCCATGCCTTATTGCAAAGGAAATAAAATACTATTTTGAACACAAAAATAACGAAGTAAATAAATGATCTGCTTAGAGCTGGGACCTGAACCCAAATTAGGATCTCTTGACGATCATTGAATCCAAAGTTCAAGACCAGCTTTTTTCAACTGTGATGGATATATTGTCGAAAACTGAGCAAGAATAGAAATAAATAACACTAGAAACTTGCAAGAAACCGCTGAGGCTTCAACACTTCATATTAAGTGCTTTCATTTCTCGCGTTGTCAAATCTTGTTTTTATTTTACTGGATTAGCACTTGTCAATATCTTATTTTGCTATTTTATGCAGTATAATTTCTTGAATATACAATTTTATAATATGAAATTATAGGGGAGACCAGTGACCTCTTTGGGGTGCTGACGGTCACCCAATTTATCGTAGGAGGAGGATAAAGGTAGCAGATAACCGGGTTTGTGGGCAAGGATGAGGAACCCCAAGAGAGGAAGGACGTCAAGAGGTTTAAAGGGTAAATGTGCCGCGGAAATTTTGGAGATGTCCCTCACATCCCACGAGTGAGGTGAAGGGTTGCGTTTATCTCATATCTGACTCCAAAAGAATGTTTTTATAGTTGACTCGTATTTGAAAGAAACTGAAATGTTAAAATTTTTGAAAAGACGGGGAAGGTCAATGAAACAAACAGAGAAGGGTAAAATCAAAATGATTTTAACATTAAAAGGGATAGCAGAGGCTGTATTATAGAACGTCTGTTTTGCAGAGTCAACTATAAAAAAAACATTCTACATAATTCATAATAATTGTAATAATATTCGGAGTCTATTCGGTCAAATGTTCTGTTTGTCCAAGTAAATATTTTGGACAGGCAAGCAAGCAATTATCTCTCCGTATTAATCAACATAAATACCTTATTAGGAGAGCTGTAAAAAATAATGCGTTTTTTGTGCATATGTCTGAAAATAACAACTTAATTAATTGGAATTTAGCAAAATTTATTTTTTACTCAAATGACTCAATTAAAAGAAACCTTGTTGAATGTTCATGTATAAGCCAATTTAATAACTTTAACATTCCTCCTGGCCTTTTTAAAATTGTTGTTGTTATGAAAAACGCATTGGTAAAGAAGATAGCTTTGACTTATGTTCCTAATTATTTTGGCAATTTTTATTTTTATGGGAACTTGATTTGTTAATTTAGTTATTGCATTGATTTTTTATTAACATTATTTTATTTCTCTTCCTCTCTCTTTGTCCCTTTCCCCTTTGTTTCAATTTACTTCTCGTGTCTGCCCTAATCTCCCTCTTTAGACTATCGCTTTATCCGTTAATCGTTTCAACCCTTTTGGTTCTGTTCTTGACTCTTTCTTGCTTTTCGATTTGATCTTGCTACCTGTTATAGCTAAATCGTAATGTGAATTTACCCATCCCTCTCCTACTTCCTCATTTGTGACGTTTTGTCCTTAGAGACGGTCCTTTATTTTTTATTGGCTAATATATACCTTTATTATATTATTTTCTCGTGTAGTAATCCTTGAGAATGAACTGAATTTAGTTCGAAAGTACTTGAAAGCACCTTTCCTTCTTTCCTGCAGGATATTGCATTTATCTAATAATAATAATAATAGCTATTTATAATGCGCCCTTCAGGGCTGTTAGCCCTCCCAGAGCGAAGGTTGTGTAGCGAGTGTAGAGAAAGTTTACAGTGGAGAGAAGGCAATTCTGAAGAGATGAGTCTTCAGGAGACGTTTAAAAGTAGCAAGGGAGGGAGAGGATCGGGCTTCGGCAGGAAGAGCATTCCAGAGTCTAGAAGCACAAACTCAGAAGGAATGGTCACACATCAAGCAGAGGACAGAACGAGGAGTATTCAGGATGGGAGCGAGGTTAGACCGGAGTGCCCGAGGAGTTAGACGATGGGGGAAGGCAGACGAGATATAAGGTGGAGCCTCAAGGTTTAGGGCCTTGTAGGTGATGAGAAGGATTTTCTAGTGGTTACGAAAGCGAATAGGTAACCAGTGTAGCTCCTGTGACAGAGGCATCGAAAGAGAGAACCGTGACGGCGAAGGGGAAGCCGGACAGCATAATTTTGAACTAGTTTTAGGGGCGAAGTGACGAAGAAGGGAGATTCACTAGAAGAGAAATGCAATAGTCTAAGCGTAAGGTGAAAAATGTATGAATAGCAGTCTTAAGGTTTCGTCGATCAAAATGGAATTGAACACGTGAAAAGTTGCAGAGGAAACCAAAGGAAAACTTACAGAAACGATGGATGTGCGGTTTAAACGAGAGTTGCTCGTCGAAAATAACATAAAGATTCCTAATGGTATCAAAGAAGGTGCCATTGGTTCCCCCAAGGTTAAGGAAGGGGATAAGAGCTTTAAATTTATCCACCATCGAAGCCTTACTAACAAGGGGAACTTCAGTTTTATCGTGGTTAAGTTTGGGAATGTTGGCAAACAGCCACTCGTTTATGGAGGAGTAGGCTGAAAGGAGCTTGGTAATTGATTGAGAAAAGGACACACGAAATGAGGAAAGCTATATCTGAGTGTTATCAGCATAGAGGTGGAAGTACAGGTACAAATTGCGAAGAAGGTATCCAAGAGGAAGTAAGTAGATGCGAAAGAGTAAGGGAACAAGGACTAAGCACTGAGGCACCCCAAAATGAATGGGCGCGGGCTCGGAGGAAAGGTTAACGAGCGTGACCGACTGAGTGCAGAAGGAGATGTATGAGCGGAACTAATCAAGTGCAGTATCCGAGACACCAAGAAAACTCTGAAGACAATTAAGAAGGGCAGTGTGGTCGATGGTGTCGAAAGCAGAGGAAAAATCTTGGAGGACTAGAATGGACATACAACCCCATATTAGCTACTCTACCTAAACTGTCTGAAACATTAAGAGGAGCGTTTTCAGCAAAGCGCTTCGCTTTGAACCCTGATTTGGTACATCTCATCGATATTACAGTCAGAAATATGGTCAATAATGCGAGATGAAACCACTCTCTCCGGGATTTTAGATAGGAATGGAAACTGTTAGATAGGGCGATAGCTAGATGGTTCAAAGGGGTTCAGGTGTGGGTATTTTTAAGGATAGAACGAATTGAGGCATCTTTGAAGGAAGAGGGAACCACCCCTGTGGCAAGAGAAGTGTTAAAAAGATGAAGAATCAGTGGGAGGACAGCAGGAAGAACTTAGTAGAGGAGTTTGAGGGGAAAGACTCGGCAAGTGAGGGGGAGTTCGTATCCTGCCCACGGGAGCGTGCTTTACGGAGGGCTTGTTCATAAGGACTTAATGACCTGCTTGAACGAAGGAGTTCCATGGTGAACCAAGGCGTGCGGTAATAATGGTTTGAATAAGGATGGATAAGGAGGGCGTGTACGTCAAGGCAGGCGAGTAATGATTAGTGTAGAGAGTTTAAGGTTTGGTCAGGTGAAGAAGTAGTATCAATAGGAGGTAGGGCAGAAACAAGGTCGTTATAGAGAGTACTGGTATTAATTGACGATAGTCACCGGAAAGGGGGAGTATCTCTTGGGATGAGCGAGGGGGTAGGTTTTAGGGAATATAGAATTTAAAATTGACCAAGAAGTGGTCGGAAATCGTAATAGAAAGGTCACTTACTGTTAGATTAGATATATGGAGGTTCAAGATGACTCAGTCCAGGGTAATACCATAGATATGTGTTGGGGATGATACATTTTGTGTAAGAGAGAAGAGGTCGATGATGTCAATGAATGCACGGAAAGTCTCAAAGTGGCTAGGAAGATTGAAGTCACCGAGAATAAGGAGAGAACCAGTAGAGAATAGGTTACTGAACTCCTCGAGAAATAAGGCCGTAAATGAGCTGGGAGGGCGGTAAAGGACCACAATAGTCAGAGCAGGCACGGCCCGTGAGACATCAATGAGAGCCTCAAATGAGGCTAGAGGAGGGGAGGGGAGAAGATTCAGTGAGAAGGACGAGTTGGAAATCAGTGCAACTCTCCCTCCACGGTGTTTCCGAGGAAAATGCAGGAAAGAATGACCAGGACGGGTTGTAAAGGCAGTGCAAGAACCAGAATATATATATATATATATATATATATATATATATATATATATATATATATATATATATACAGTTAAAAAACCATTTAACTTATTCCGAAGCGCAGTTTTAAATAATGGTGAAGTACAAGCCCGCTGAGGAGATGAACTTCATTATTTGGACGTTTTGAAGCCCAGCCTCATCTTCCTCAACGCGAATATAAAGGTTTGACATTAAACACGATAATACTATTAAAAATGAAAAGTGGTTACAATTGCGGTGCAATAATTTGTGAAAGGGAAAAGTTAGGTTTCTATGACACAATTAGGAGAGAGTTAGCTGTTTGTTTGAAATTTAACTTTGGTTTTTGTTTTGAAATAATCTGATTGTAAAATTCTTAATTCATTGGGATTTAGGGCACTACTGAGTCACATCGTCGTTAAAAGGAAGATACATCAAGAAAAAGAAGATGAAGAATTATACCAGCCAATAAGCATACTATGAGTCAGATAAATGGAAGATAAAAGTTTCAAGGGACAACTTCAGTCAAGAAATAAATAAATATAAGGAGCGCCCTCCCCCATAATACCTATGCTACAATGCTAAATATTCATAGAGGAGCAACAACGGCTGTTAAAAATATTAAGAGGGTCACTTTCCCATACTTGCCCCAACCTAGGAGATCACAACCCGTCTCCTCTGATCTCATGGACTGAAGTTCTCCTACCCGACGAGCAACACATTAGGTACACAAAATTAACCCAGGGAATTGTAGTGGTTGCAGGAACAACTATGTGATACAAACTGGAAAACAGCAGAGAACACTATCCAAGAACACCAAAGAACCGTTACAAGAAATGATCCGCTCAGCAAGTGCATTGGACTACACGGCCAAAGGTCATGATATCAAGTGACAAGAGACAAACCACATCAGAAAGCAAAGAGTGAGAGTATTTGGAAGCTTGGCACTTAAACAGCGATAACATCAACAGATACAAAAAAATATAACAGTTACAGCGTAGTGAGATAAAATTACATTGATAGAATTAATGGTTTCATTCTTAATAGAGCTATTAACCCTTAGTATTTCTTCATTAAATGTCAACCTTGTAATTACGAAAGTTTTCAGTATATTAATTACAATTGGAACAACATGATACCTCTCACGCCTAGCCAAATAGATATGACCTTGCTCAGCCATGTCTTCCTGAGTAAAAAGACCTTAGCTTATATAGGACTTGACTTAAGGAGAATAATTTATTCTACTATGAGGAAGGATTTTAGCCCTATACTCGAAAGGTTAGCAAACAAAGTCTGCTGACCAAAGTCACGTGCTCTCGCTTATCTGATTTATGACCTTACGAACTTCAAAACTTCAAATAATTTCAGGACTAAGCTTGGGAGGACCTTGAAAATTATATCACTTGAAAGAAAATGTAAAACAACGTAAGGGTTTCAAATTTCGTTAGAATCGACGAATAGTTATGAGGTTATTGCCAAAAGATTGTCCGGAAAACCTTGGGAGGAGTTTGGTAATTATATCATTCGAAAGAGAATGTTAAGTAACATATGGGTTTCAAATTTCGTTAAAATCAGTAAAATAGTTAAAATGTAATTACTAAAACAATTAAAAAAGCAAAACGGGGACCGACAGACTGATGACTGACTGACATAATGAGATATAGAGTCGAAGGCGACTAAATATGTTTCAAACTCGGTGGTCTATTTTCTCCTTACAATACATATATATATATATATATATATATATATATATATATATATATATATATATATATATATATATATATATATTTTAATGCAATTTTCCGCAGATAAAATGAAAAGGTGCTTCCAAGTACTTTCGAACTTTATTCAGTTCATTATCAATGATAACTACAAGAGAAAATAATATAATAGGGGTCTATATAAGCTAGTAAAAAATAAAGGACTGACTCTAAGACAAGAAATCACAAATAAGGAAGTAGGAGAGGGATGGGTAAATTCGCATTAAGATTCAGCTAAAACAGGTAGCAAGGTCAAACCGAGAGGCAGAAAGAGTCAAGAACAAAGCCAGAAGGGTTAAAACGATTAACGGATACAGCGATAGTCTAAAGAGGGAAATTAGGAGAGACACGAGAAGTAAATTGAAACGAAGGGGAGAGGGACAAGGAGAGAGGAAAAGAAATAAAATAATGTTAATGCAAATGCAATGTTCATGCGGGACATTGCATTCATTGCAAACCTCGCGTGCTACTATATATATATATATATATATATATATATATATATATATATATATATATATATATATATATATATATATATATATATATATATATATATATATATATATATAATGAAAAACTCACAAAGTATCACGTGAGGGTGGCAAATGAATGCAATGTTCCGCATGAAAAAATTAAAAGGTGTTTCCAAGTACTTATGAACTTAATTAAGTTCCTTATCAAGGATAACTATCCTTGATAAGGAACTTAATAAAGTTCGAAAGTACTTGGAAACACCTTTTCATTTTTTCATGCGGGACATTGCATTCATATATATATATATATATATATATATATATATATATATATATATATATATATATATATATATATATATATATATATATATATATATATATATTTATATATACACATATATATATATATTTATATATACACATATATATATATTTATATATACACATATATATATATATATATATATATATATATATATATATATATATATATATATATATATATACGTATAGTTGGCATTAGATTCTCTTTGTAACATATTTCATTGAAGGCGACTGCGAATTTAGCGTTAAATATTTTTTGTGATTCTCTTGATTTGCCTTACATTCCGCCTCTGGTCGTGTGTTAACTCGTGGATAAGTTCGTTAAAATTCATTTTAAAAGTAGTAACGAACCTGGAGAGGAAACTGGATCACTGGGCAAAACAAAATTTGTATTGGCTTGACGTGTTTCAATACACACTTTAATCATTATCAAAGGTTGATATTCGTAACTTGCGAATTTAGGAAAGTGTTTTGTATACATGATTATTTAGATGTTACACATATATCAACATACTTTTAGGGAATGAAAATTCTTAAGAACAAATATCAACCTTAAAATGAGAATTGAGACTGCTTAAAATGGATAATCTATAATGGACACATAATTAAGATGGGCTCGAATTATTACTCGGCGCGCGGGGACGTGACGAAGGCAGATTGAATTGTATGTTTGTTTGCGTATTTAATTTGGGCTGTTCATATATTTGTTAGCATGTAAATAATCATGTATATAAAGTTGTGTCTTCAATTCCTTAGGTAACAAATATCAATTCTTGATAATGATACAAGAGTGTATCGAAACGGGTCAGGCCAATAAATATTTGGCTTTGCTCAGGAAACTAGTTTCTTGCCCTCGTTCGTAACTATTTTCTTATGAATTTTAAAGAAATTATTCATGAATTAACTCAAGACTAAAGTAGAATATAAGATAAATGGAAATAATCTAAAAGAAAATTATTAACACTAAATTCGCAGTCCCCTTCAATACTATATATATATATATGAATGATAGTGAAACCACTGTATAGGAGCTAAAAGTTTCATTTACGAAACTAGTTTCATTATGTAGTTTATCATAATGAAGAGGGTACCTTTATGTTAGCCTCTTTACCGTCATAGGAAACTGTTATTATTAAGATATTATCTTAGCCAAAATACTCGAAAGATAAGCTGTTAATATTAATATATTAATAATAACTTTTCTATGAGGGTAAAGAGGCTAACTTAAAGGGGTAACTTTTTTGACTGGTAGATTAGCTATGCTATAAATGTAGTCTTCCAGTTCGAGGACGTAAGGATGTCACGCTGGACCTGAAGTAGAGCAGTTGTCTAATAATGCCAATACATTAACCGTATCAATTTGTCTTGGATCTTTTTCCATATATATATATATATATATATATATATATATATATATATATATATATATATATATATATATATATATATATTAATATTTGTGTGTTTAAATGTGATAAATTGTAAATTATAAATAAGTATAGCAGTATTTATATATATTTTTGATGTGATAAATTTATTTAGAATAACTGGTAAGCGTTATAATTTTAAATAGATCTATTTAGTTGATATACTGAATATATAAAGTTAGCTGTAAATTCGATGTATTTTGTTATATTTATCACTTTAAAAGAGATGTTTGGTAACTAGGAAAACTTGCTCGTTATTAGAATAATGATAAAGTTTACCCCGTTTACCAGATAAGCCTGAATTTGAATTATTAATTATAATTATTTAGAAATTAAAATTCACCTCTTCTATGAAAAAAATATTGATTAAGTTGAGTTCGCAGGAAATACAGAAGGATATCTAATGTCCTAGGAACTAAAAACCAGAACTAGGATTTGAATAGTGTATGCCGCTGTATTTATCAAAGAGACTTTTCCTGGGATCATAAAATGCTTTAAAGTGTTTTGGAGGGGAGTGTCTTTTTTGTCTTGTCGGATATAAATATTATTGCTGCAAACTCACTGTATTTTTATATGATTTAATTTTTGTTAGATTTTGTTCAGGTGTTACGAGAGCTCACTTATTAACATTTTCTCATTGCTTTTATCAACTTTACGTAATGAGACGTTAATGTGAAATTCCTTACCTAAAGATTTAAGTAAACTGATGTGACAAATGAATAAACTTTTATATATTTAACAAAAGGGCAAAATAGTGATGAAAGTGTAATAGTTTTTAGTAACTTGCATAATTACAGCGATCGTATTATAATTTTCCTAACAAACATTCAAATTAATATTTTCTTAACATTAGTTTTTTAAATGATAGCAGCGAGATAGTACACGACATGAATATTAAGACGAAACTAATAATATGTCCTAAGGAGAATTTAACATTACAGAGGTGTCCTCTACACGGCCAAACCAAATGTCACACTCAAGTAAAAAACTTAGCCATAAAGACTTTCATAAACACGAAAAAATGATGATATAACGCGAGAGAGACAGACTGAGATATGGCATTCACTTCTCAGATAAAGACATTGTAAATACTATGATTTGCTTTGTGATTTCATACGATAGTTTTTTGCTCATGATGTGGGTTAACTTTATCTCACTCCTTCAGACTGAATTTATTAACTTTTGCAGTAGTAGTTCTGATAATTATATATATATATATATATATATATATATATATATATATATATATATATATATATATATATATATATATATATATAATGAAGAAATTAGAACATCCTTCGGAAACCTCGATTTTAGTATGTAGGTTGAAGCCAGAACCAGTATTCGGAACATATATAATTTGGAACGTTTCGAACATTAGCTATGTTCATCTTCAGCCTATAATGGAGTAAAATAAATAGAAAGCAAGCAAGCTTAAAATACATAAAGAGATATGTGTATTAATGACTGACAATAAGTTTAATTTGAGAGAAAGTAATGCGATAATGTAATAATAAATAATAGAATTTAGTAAAACTTTCAAGAAAACAATACAAAAATTACAGAGGGAGGAAAATGCGAACTTACAATGAAAATAACTGAAAAATTAGAAAACAAATGAAGAAAATAAAGCAAAAATTAAAAATTAAAATGAAATAAATTAATGAAGACTTACCAACTTGAGAGAAGTTTCGTGCTCCAGTAGAATGTGGGAAATTTCAATTGAGCTAAACATGGTACTTGTTTAAAATAACTGAAATATGGTTAACCAACTAATAGACCATTATAATTATCGGGTCATTGAGTGAGTTGTTATTACATTTCAGGGAAAAATGAATTCTAAAACAAATTAAAATTAAGATATTTGAATTAATAGATGTAAAGTGGTGTGGACGACTGACTCGTATTTAATTCTGGATTAAGCATTTGAATAAATAAAGATTCCAGAAAGTTGAGATCTACGGATTCATCCGCAGAACCTAAAACTTTTTAAATTTGAGGGGGACAATAATGAGGTACAGTTATCCAAAGGATTCCTTATTGCAGAGAATTCCGGTTTAGCAATGGGTGTGTCTGTATAGTGGGAAACCCCCTTATGTTTGCAAATCCTCAGCTTAAATTGTAGCGTAGTTTTACCTACGAAGCGACTTTGGAAACTCGCATGCATAAATTGATAAACAAGTGAGGACCTGAGTAATAAGGCTAAGTATGAGACAAAGTAAGTTTGAAGAGAGATAGTGTTAATTGGGATACAATAGAATTTGAGTTGTGGATAAACTTTAGCTAATAATTATTGTAAGTCTAAGATGAGTTTGTTGGTTAGCAAGCCTATGTAGGGTATTTTGAGATATATTTTCTGTTTCGATACACTAGATTTGACGAGAGGAATCACGCATATTTTATTAAGAAAACATTTAATCAATTTTTCGAGTAATGATGTTGTAAATAAGTTAAATTTACAAAATTGTTTGAGATATGACATCTCTTCATGAAAAGTGTTCCAATCAGAGCATATTCTGAAAGAACGGTTTATTCTGCAGCTTACAGATAATATTTTTAACCGGTTTGGTAAACTCAAGAAATAATTAGTGCAAAGCAGAGTGGATGTGGGTTTTCTGTATACTGAAGTGGAAATTTTGATTTCTGACCGATGAATCTTAAGTGTCCCAAAATGAAAGAGAGTTATTAGTTTCGTGCTCCAGTGTTAATTTGATGTTATGATGCTGGGAGTTAATGGAGTTTTGAAACTGAGAGGCATGATTCTTATTTTTGAAGAGAACGAAGCAATAGTCAATGTATCTCTTATAGAGTATAGGTTTGAAGTGTTGTGGACAATTGGACATCCAGTTCTGTTCTAGTTTGCACAAAAAGGCATTTGCAAACGATGGACCCAGTTTATAAAGTATATTGTTAAATATAAATATTTTGTCTTCAACGTCCAATTTAATAAGCCTAGAAAAATCAGGTTTATTAAGACCAAGAATTGTGCAATTTGTGTTAAAATGTGAATCACATATTGTATTACAGGTTTCAGAAACATTGATGTTGGTGAATAGTGACTCAACTTCGAAACTAGTCATGTGATACTGGGAAAATCCAAAGGAATTAATTAAATCTACCAACTCAAATGAATCCTGCATAGTGAACTCATTTTTAGTAATAGGCTCTATTATGGGTATCAAAATTTACAAAGATTATTAGTAGGTGTACGAATTGCCTAAAGGATCAGGCTAATTGGCAATCTGGCCTTATGGATTTTGGGAAAGCTATAGAGTACACCAGTAGTTGAACCTAAGATGAAAAGTCGAGGGTAATGTTCTTCAAACAATCCTTTACACTTAAGCTTACGAAGAAATCTGTTAATTTTATCCTCTATCCTAATGACACTTTGAAATGGATCACAATCAACCTTAAGAAATTTAGAAGAATCATTCAATATATAATTCATAAGAAAAATCCGACTGCCAAAAAGGTAAACCCATTGAATGTGAAACTATAACATCAAATTAAAACTAGAGCACGAAACTAATAACTCTCTTTCATTTTTGGACATTAAGATTATCCACTCAGGAAACAAAATTTCCACTTCAGTATATAGAAAACCCACCTCCACTCTGCTTGGCACTAATTATTTCTCGTGTTTACCAAACTGGTTCAAAATAATATCATCTGTAACCTGCAGAATAAACCGTTCTTCCAGAATATGCTCTGACTGGAACACTTTTCATAAAGAGATGTCTTATCTCAAACAATTTTGTAAATTTAACTTATTCACAGCATCATTACTCGAAAAATTGAATAAATATTTCCTAAATAAAATACACGTGATTCCTCTCGTCAAATCTAATGTATCGAAACAGAAAATATATCTCAAAATACCCTACATAGGCTTGCTAACCAACAAACTCATCTTAGACTTACAATAATTATTAGCTAAAGTTTATCCACAACTCAAATTCTACTATATCCCATTCAACACTATCTCTCTTCAAACTTACTTTGTCTCATAAGGAGAAGCTAGCCTTGTTACTCAGGTCCTCACTTGTGTATCAATTTATGCATGCGAGTTTCCAAAGTCGCTTCGTAGGTAAAACTACGCTACAATTTAAGCTGAGGATTTGCAAACATAAGGGGGTTTCCCACTATACAGACACACCCATTTCTAAACCGGAATTCTCTGCAATAAGGAATCCTTTGGATAACTGTACCTTATTATTGTCCCCCTCAAATTTAAAAGTTTTGGGTTCTGCGGATAAATCCGTAGATCTACATATTTTGCAATTATATTCGAGTCATCGTCCACACCACTTTACATCCATTAATTCAAATGTCTTAATTTTAGTTTGTTTATAACGCATTTTTACCTAAAATGTAGTAAAAACTCACTCAATGACCCGATAATTATAATGGTCTATTAGTTGATTAACCATATTTCAGTTATTTTAAACAATTACCATGTTTAGCTCAGTTGAAATTTCCCACATATTAAATCATTAGATTCCTGTCCTTCTCTCACGTTGGTAAGTCTTCATTCATTTATTTCATTTTGATTTTTAATTTTTGCTTTGTTTTCTCAGTTTGTTTTATAATTTTGCCGTGTTTTCCTAATAAGTTTGCATTGTCCTCGCTCAGTAATTTTTGCATTGTTTTCTTGAAACTTTTACTAAATTCTAATATTCATTATTATAATGTCGCATTATTTTCTATCAAATTCAACTTATTGTCGGTCATTAATACATATATCTCATTATGTATTCTAAGTTTGCTTGCTTTCATATTGTTTTACTCCATTATAGGCTGAAGATGAACATAGCCAATGTTAGAAACGTTTCCAATTACATATGTTCCGAATACTGGTTCTGCCTTTAACCTACATATTTATATATATGAGATAATAATAGTAAACTACAAAATTTGAATCAAATTTATTTATAACAAAAGAACTACTTCGTTTCGGCAAATTATAATTGATGGCTAAAACTCAATATGCGCAAAAATTAAATGACCTCTTAAGTGACAATACTACCTATGAAATTTTAAATTATAATCCTCTGAATAAGAAGACGAAATCCTTTAATGAAGCTATCGAAAAATCTTATGTCTCAAATCTGAATTGACCAAGAAATTTAAAACAATCAATCCCTCCCTTCCATATACATATGTACGGGCTACCGACAACCAACAGAAAAGGTATCCCCTTACACCCATTTATCTCTTGCATTGACTTCTATAGTTATAAGCTATCCAAATGGCTAGCTCAAATTTTATTAAATTCGGTGGGTAGAATCTTTCACTCGCATATTATCTACTCATCTGACCTTATTTCCAAAATTAAAAATCTCGACCTGAGTTGGAAGAAACTGTTAAGTTTTGACGTATATAGTTTGTCCACTAAATTCCCGGTAGATGAAGCGCTTGATGTGTTATCGTGAATTCTTCTTCATCTAGATATTAACCTACCATTACCTATCTCTAAAATTATTAAATTAGTTATGTGTAGCTCCTAATGTATTTTCCGATGAAGATAGGTTTTTCCGCCAAAAATATACCTAAGCTTGGGCAACCCCTTTCTCCCATCCTATGCAATCATTTGGGCGAAAACTACGAAATAACCCTTTTCCCTAGAATCCATTCCCAGCCTCTTATTTGCTTCGTTATGTAGACGAAATCCGATCGGAATGGTCCTTAGACAATAACTTTCAATGAATTTTTCCACAATCTGAATTCATTACACCCATCAATAAAATTCAAAGTATAATGGGAATTGAACAATTCTTTATCGTTTCTGGACGTAAAAATCCACCGTTTAAATAACAAGATACAGTGCTCAATCTTTTGAACATCTACAAATTTGAATGCTTACATACATTTCTTCTCATTACATGACAAATCTGTTAAGATATCTGTTCTTTTTTCCCTTTTTCTCCGAGCCTACAGAACATGCGACCCAATCTTCCTTTCCGATGAAATTAACAACCATACCTACAATTTTATCGAACTAAAATACCCAATTTACTTCATAAACAGATACCATTTAAAAGCAGGAACAAACTTTTATCTATCTGACAAACCACAAAGGGCGGAATTTAAAAAAATATATTAGTTTCCCATATGCTCCAGCCTCAGCCCCCTTAAAATCGTATTCGAACAAAAATAACATAAATATTACATTTAAATATTAAAATACAATAAAAAAATACTTGACTAAACTGCTTCCAGACAATCAAGACGCCGTCGTATACCTTATACCATGCAATAATTGCAATTTGACGTACATCGGAGAGTCGGGCCACTTTAATCTGAGGATGAAAGAATATCAAGCAGATATAAGAAGAGGTGCAGTTTCTTCGAGTCTCTCTACGCACATTCCAAATTACGACCATAGAATCTATTTCTACCAAGCAAAAATTATTTAAAAATCAAACAATTATATTGAAAGCAAAATTGCAGAATCTTTTATCAATAACAAAGTCGATAATTTCCACTTATCCGTAGGGCAATACAAACTCAACAAATATATCTGGAATAAGGTGCCAATCGTATTTATAAGAGCGCGGAAGCACTTTTTCGCGGGGAGAGTCTGGCCACTTTAATCTGAGGATGAAAGAATATCAAGCAGATATAAGAAGAGGTGCAGTTTCTTCGAGTCTCTCTACGCACATTCAAAATTACGACCATAGAATCTATTTCTACCAAGCAAAAATTATTTATAAATCAAACAATTATATTGAAAGCAAAATTGCAGAATCTATCATCAATAACAAAGTCGATAATTTCCACTCATCCGTAGGGCAATACAAACTCAACAAATATATCTGGAATAAGGTGCCAATCGTATTTATAAGAGCGCGGAAGCACTTTTTCGCGGGGATTAGTAACTTCCCCTGAATCCAGCCAAATATTTATGTTTTTCCAGTTTGTTTCCTCCGTTTTCATTTTGTTTGGTATTTTGTTCGCCTTTATATACCGGAGCTGCTTGCTTTGCTTTTTAATTACTTAGTTGAAAATGGCATCAATTTTAATTTGCTGAAACTAGTTCTGTTGTTATCAATAAATTTGATTCAAATATTGTGATTTAATATTTATTTCTCACTGATAAATATCACGTTAATGTGATATCTTCTAATCTGATATATATATATATATATATATATATATATATATATATATATATATATAGTAGTGAAAATAGTGTTTCGGCCTTTTAGATTGAAATCATACAACTTACAATAGCTTCAAACTAAAAAATGGTAAGTAATGCATGGTAAATTACACATATAAATAAGCATGGCTATAAGTTTTACAGGCCCATTGCGCATGTTAGGATGGATGGAACCGCGAGGTACGTGAAAAAGATCATTTTCACTCGAAAAATATGGTGATCAAATGATCCCGACAGCATAATTTTATTTCATCTATCTTTGAAAGCACCAAGTAATTTACAATAGTAATTTACATCCATTAATTCTTATAACTTCATTTATTACCTTATTAAGTTATAAGCGGAAAACATCCATAGGGAAATTACAACACTTGCCTATATCCACGAGCTAATTGTTAAGCTACGTCCGTCAAGAGAATTATCTTTCAATCAAAGCCATAGCTGAAAGGGTTCAACGCTCCAAAAGTGTCTTACATAATATTATATCAGGTAACGATACCACATACCCATATATCAGTGGAATTTCTACTCGTAGATTAAGAAAAACTTCAAAGAATGATGAACAAGCCATCTCAAAAAGGACCCATACAAGACAGCAGCCAGGATTTGGCGGAAATTAATTGAAACTATGGGCATTAGTGTCTCCAGGAAGACAGTATCACGCCAACTGAAGAAAACATCTTTATAATCTCGCACCCCAGCAGTCAAACCATTGATCAGCCATTAAAATAAGAAAACTAGACTATGTTTCGCAAATAAACAAGTTCTCTGGACAGAAAACCAATTGTTCAAATTACACGTGATGAATCGAAGTACAGTTTGTTTTTGTTCAGATAACAGGAGGTTCGTCCGTCGAAGACCTTGCTAGTTGTCACATCAGCATCTGATTTGAGTTGTGCTTAAGAAAATGGTAGCTGTCAAATGAAGTAACCACCTGTTTATTTGGTACCACGAAAAATGTATGTCACCAATGGTAAATGCAACTTCTCTGGTAAAAGCTTACAAAAATATGTACAATAATATATATATATATATATATATATATATATATATATATATATATATATATATATATATATATATATACATAGAGAGAGTGTGGACGGTAAAAGTTTATAACATACTGCAAGAAATACAAATTTACACACTTTTAGTTTACTCAGTGTAATGAAATTTGCAACGCGTGTTTGCTGTTTTGTAATAAATACAATGTAACAATCAGTAAAGAAGAATGGTCAAAAAAATAACTTTATAAGTACAATAGTGAAATTTCGAAACGAAAAACTCTAAAACACATTCATATAAACATGGTTTATTCCTTTGGTGCATAACCTTTGATGTCAATTAAAGCTTGTGGGCGCTTTAAGTAATCCCATACAATCTTTATACAGGTGATTAGGCTGATTTTGTTGCATTCCTCCAAACAGATTTGCTTCAAATCACATAAGTTTCACATATCTCGTTTTTGGACCATGAGTTTCAATTTCTTTTACATATTTTCGATGTGATTCACTTAAGGGGATTGAATAAGCCCATTCCAAAACATTAATTTTACCTCAATTCTTGAGGTCATAGACTTTTTTAAATGTCCGTCCTGGATTCAAGTTAATACAGTCAAGCCAGATAACAAAATTTCTTTCCAAAATTCCCCTTAAATTTAGCCGTTCATTCCTTCTTCGACTACCTGTCTTTCTCTAATCGCTGAATGGCAAAAATAACCCTATACCATGATTTATCCAACACCAAATTTGACTTTATAGATTGTATTTTTGGTGTTTAAGCTTTTTACGTTTTTCTCCAAACCTGCTCATTGAATTTCGACCTAAAATTTCTATTTTTGTATCAACTGACCAAAGGATTTTATTCGCTAGGACGTTGTCGGTTTATTTACATAAATTTTCCATTCTAAACGCCAAGCAAACATTACAGGGAGTTTCTCAAAGAGTGGAGTATTTATTCGATTACGAGAGAAGAGATCATAACGATGTCGCGTTCTACTTATTGTATCCTTATTAACTTCACCTCCTGTTGATTTCATATTTTTTGGAAGCTATCTAAGAGTAGCTTTTGGTTTATCATTTACTGTTCTAGAAGGTTTTCCAGGTGCACGTTCCGTTAATATCAGAGGGCGACCTGAACAACTCAAGGAGGGAATTGATCTACAAGAGTTCCAGTTACGTATGATGGTAGTAACTGAATTGAGAGGAAATTCTAGTTGTACAGAGATCATTCTGTATCCAAAGCCAAAATTATGAAGGGCTACAATCTGTTCACGAAGATCTAGATTGATTTGTTTGTTTTCCTCATGATGAAGATATTCACGTTATGACTATTGTAAGGAATGATGTAGTAGCCATACTTGATGACGAAAGAAACCTCGTATTTAGTTTAGAATATTCTAATTATAGGGAACAAATGAGGATTAGTTTTTAATGACTCTTTGCAACAAGACGTCACTATTGTTCTTATAAAGTTTTTCCTGTTTACAATTTTGCTTTTATAATCATTACATTACATTTTTTTATATAAAATTACACGTCTGATGTAGATTTTATTAATTTAGGTTTTATAAAAGTATGTACATTTGAATTTATATCACTGTGTTGTAAACTTTTGCAGCCAACTCTTTATATAGAAACACGAACAACGTACCATATTAGTTGTGAAATTTACAAGTGAGGTCATTATATGTACGCTTGAGAGGGTCAACTTAAGTTAACAAAGAACAGTAATCAAAACTTGTATTTTGTAAGAAATGTACTTGGAAAGAAATACATATACAAAAATGCTATCGTAGGAACAACGCAGTTTTATTTTAAACTTGCGTGTAACTCGCCTGTACACCTCTATTTTGGGGCCTGGTCCTTAATATAGAGTTTACACTCAAAAGTCTCCACGAGTTGACATGAATGTCTCTCAATAAATCAAAGTTGTAATAGGATGAACTACAATAAAATCAATTGCTTTTGTAGACTGCATGAATTTACTTTCTTTAAAAATACCATTAATTGTTAGTTGAATATCATTGGTATTTTGGAACGATTATTCTTTATGTCTGTTTGCAATAACTTTGGCCTAATTAATTCCAAAATAATGGGGTTTTGGTGGCTCTTAAAATGTTCCATGTTCATAATAAAAGCAGGAGGGAATACAATCATAAATTATTATCAGTAATTAGGCATCCTTAGCATTTTTAAGCAATAAAGTAACTATTGCTGACATATAAATAAGAATCAAAATATATATTCACCCTTGTTCCAAAATCCATAATAATTTTTTTAAGGAAATATGAGAAACAAAATGGGTGAATTTACTCGATAAAGGGAAAGGACGTTGGGTTTAATGAGTTTAGAATTAACGACTCATTTTCTCGCCTTCGTAACACCACACATAATTACCGGAGAAATAAATAATATTTTGTTTCAGATTACAGTTTGTTGCCATGAAATAAGGCAGTGGTCTCTTCCAAGGTTGTTGGTAAAAAGTAGTTTAAAAGAGCGTAGAAGGGATCTTATTCTCCAAAATTCATCCTTTCACTAACTCGTGAATTTCTATATTTTCGACATCTATACCTAAGTTAATCGTGGTTACTCAAATCCTAAACGAAGTGAAATGCATGTTCGGTACAATTTTAGACCGGTTTATACCGTAGTCTGCAATTTGAAACGAAAGCAAAGAAGATTTCTCAAAAAAAAATACACCCATGACATTATAATATGCCTCGGCCATATACTTTATGTGTATTGCCTTGCCTGCCACACTAAACCTTTGGGACCTCGATAAATAGAGGAAGCCAGTGGCCCTACACTACTTCAATAAAGGATACACGGGTCATTTCAGTATATCGCAAATAAGGTTGTGATAAGGCAATAATATTACATTGACTCATTGCTTCATCGAGAAAAGGTTATCATGATATAAGTCTTGATCAGAAATAGGCCTTGCAACGCGAGGTCTATTGAAGATTTAACCCTAGAACTGTGGCTAGGGGTGATGCCGCCTTGATAAATAGCAGCATGATGTTGTCCTGAAAGAGAAAATTAAAATATCGTTTAAAAAAAGTACAATTACAAATAACCCTCATTGCTTATCTCTTCCTCTTTAATACAGACCCAAGATAATAAACACTTCTTTTAAATACGATTAATATCCTGCACGAGTTTGTGTGTTTTATGGAGGCGAAAGAAGATGCAGTTCCTATCAGGAACTCAGAGAAGAGCGTAGATTATTAATGGCGGTATCATCATAAGCGAACAGTCGCTGATAAGCATTAAAACTATATAAAGATTAAACTAACGCTTAATAATTAGGTGCAATGACTTTATGAGAGATTAGAGCCAAGCTAAATACTTACTCTTTCTCCGTCATAACTTTTCACCTAACTTTTATGAACAACTAGTCTATCCTCTTGTTAGTAAATTCTTCTTGGCCAGGGTCTTGATTGTACGTTATCTTCCCATTAGCTCCTCCATTTCTCCCTATTTTATCTTCTCTATTATTTTTTCCCCGCTGTTGCTCAGATTAATTAAGATAACTTTGTATTCAACAAAAAAATTGAATGATTTCTTGAGTACTGGCTTTTACTGCACCTACCTCCAATTAATTGATTTTAAGTGCAGTACCTACGCCACAAGGGTCTATAATGTTAAGAAGTGTTGTATTTCACCAATGATAAGAGAAATAAATTGAAAGTAGAAAAATTGAAAAAGAAACTAACATCGACGTGATATTTAAATTAATTAGTGGATAAAGTAAACAGTCACAATAAATTTCCTTTCTTCAGGTAGAAGACATTTGAGGGGCAGGAAAATCTGAGCAAAGGTACTTAAGCCTCTATCTTTGTTTTAATTAGAAAAGGTAAGATCCTACGTCTTATGAGGTAGTTTGTTCCGCTAACTTTTTCACTTGTACACATTCCATTCAAAAAGTATTAAAGGCCTAATTTATCAACATCGTCAACCTTCCCTTTAATGGTATATTTCCTTAAAATTTAAATAATTTCCAAATTTAGATAAATATAATTTATTTGATTCTGTGTGGTTAGCAAATACAGAGCATCTTGCTTGAAGAATTTGGCCCATTCGCAAAAATGGACACTCGACATTACCTCAAAGAATCCTCCAGCTAAAAATGTTCATAAAAGTTGTTTTTGTTTTTTTTAAATATTCTAATGGAATCCGTCACTTTAATTAAGCTATTTAACAAACTTTCGAAAATTTTAGAAAGTATGGATACAACTTTACAAGGCAATTTGCATGACCAATTAAAAGAAAATTATGTAGCAAACAAGTAGAGCGTGGATTAAATTTTTGGTTACCATTCTGTACGTGAACTCTGACGGCAAAAGGTCTGAGATCAGTCGGGCTGCACGTATACTCTCCAGAGTCGCTCGGCGTGACGGAAGAGACACTCAGCTTGCTCACTGTCTGTGTGATTTGCTTTTCGGTCTGTTGAAAGAAAAAAGACGAAGGATCATTCAATTACCCTCCATAATGAGAAAAATCGAATACTTCAAGAGAAATCAAAGCATAACCAGGCTAAAAAGGTATGTGATCAGACGAACTCCATAGTAAATAATGTATCATGTTGGTAATAAAGTACTGTCCGATTTTAGGGTTTATACTAAAAATGTAAAAAACATATACTATAGAAATATTTAATCATAAACATAACTACTGTTTTTCCCTAAAACCTTATTCCACCAGTTAACAAGCTTATAAATGCCACGCTTGTAAAATTCTATAAGTTTTGATGCAAAATATGAATCTAAACCGTTTTCAACATCTCTTGATGTAAAGTTAAGACCACCTAAATGGTTATGTAATTCGCTAAAGAAGTAAAAATCAAAAATAACAAGTTCAGCAGAATATGTAGGATAAAGCAATATTTCCACACTGAGCTCTTCCAAGAGATCTTTGGTTTTTCAGGTTTTGTGAGAACGTGCATTATTTGGATTGGGGTAAAAACCGTTTCTGTTGAATAAGGAAGGTAACCTTTATCCCAAAGATGCTTTCTAACGAGGATATTCATTGCAGTAGAGCATAGCACCAATTGTTTGGTTGTTGTCTAACAGTTCATATTGGACAATTACTTCAATCTCCCAAAGCACACACAACATGAACTTTTTTGGATAAAGTCTTCCTCTTGATTGTTGAGAAATTCTGCTTCTTAACTGATCCACGAACGGCGGCGTTTAACGTTATGATAAAGGATTCACTTCTCATAACCATTAAAAAGCTTGCCCCAAAATGGTGCCTGCTGGTCTCGTGGAGGCAAGGACTCATAGTAAGCAACACGCTGTTGCAGATTCACTGTGAACAATTCGTACGGGATCCATTTTTAAATCGCTGGAAAATTATAATCCTTTTCAGTTTGGGTAAAACAGTCACATGAATTACGCTAAAACTTTCTGCGAGTTGGCTAGAAGTTGTAGCAGGATTTCCTGTGACAACAGCTTCCAACACTAAGGAATCAAATTCTTTTGGACAAGTAAATTTTAGGTCCTCTTTTAGACTGAAATCCCTACTTCGAAAATGTGTAAATCACCTACTTAAACATTTACTTACTGCATCATCCTTTTTGTTGCCCTAGATGAATTTGGTCACTGTACTTGCCATAATATTGACATGAAACTTCTAGAATGAACATGTCTAATGAGATCTTTAGGTGAGAAGACATCGGAGTGAATACCAAGAAAGATTAGGAACAAATATTTCATAAACTTAAGGAATAATGTATAAATTATATATTGTAGTATAACTAAACGATAAAAAGAGGTATTACTTTAAAAAATACTACCTAAAACTTTATTCTAGAAAATAAAATTGGACATTACTTTCCTTTCAACCTAATATAAGGAAATGACCCGTGAAATCATTGAATTATCAATATTTGGGGCTTCTTTTAATGAGTTTTTTTATTTAAATGCGACCTTCGGTGAATGCCAGGAATGGTCGTCGTATTGGAATAATGAAAGGAAGGAACAAAATTGTGATCGCAGTTGAGAACATTTTGAAATCAAGGCTATTATAAAGTCTATTAGGTGTGGGGATATTTATTTGGGACTGTCTAGAGGTTTTTTTAATGTATTTTGAGGTTCGGCTTATATTTCACTGTTGATACGTTAATTTTATTAATATGGACGTGGAAGTTAAAAAAAGTTCGTAGGTTGGTGAACCGTGCTTTTTATACGAACTTATCCTTAGTAGCTTATGAGGGTTGCCATATCAGTTTTGCTTATCAATAACATTTTTTAATATCTTCAGTAGGTTTTTCTATTTAATAACCTTTTCAATTCATTTATATTCTTTGTCAATTGAGTAAAAAGATTTTTAAGTAAGAGTACCCATTTAGGGTAGTTACAACTATAATATTTCGTAACCAACATTTAACCATTTAATGACCAATCACTGAAACCTTAATTTCGAACGTTTTCGAATTCTCACTATGCAAATAATGAAAAAAAAATCGAGTTGTCAAATCAGTGATAAATCAAATTTCGTCTTTAAGTTTTCCCAAATTATTCATCTCGGCACACAGAAAATTTATAACGAATGTACTAAAACAAGGTTTTTAAATTCAAGGGATGTAAGAGTACAGCTAGGATGTAAAGCTTTAACGATGATTTAATCCTTAAACACTGCATTTTGCGTCATCAGTTTTTGCCTAAAACTCAAATAAACCTCTGGCTTGCTAATATTCGAGGAAACACTTTTTATACGACCCAAAGCTGAGCCTCATCGGAGCTTGAATAAATTAGCGCCTTAGCCACTTTTGTTTTTAATCATTAGCAATATTGTCATGTATATAGACTGGTTTACTACTTTTAGTAGGCCTTTAATGCAACACAACTTTGGGCTAGAATGATGGCAGATTCAGGATATTTGCGCAGTAAGTACTAGGATACTTGGTCCAACTACTCTCAACATTTATCTTTCACTCATTAAAAGGAAATATTTATCTGTATCTTAGTGGTTTGAAAGCACTCAACTTTTGTTTTATACCTTTATTTGAGCAAACCTATTTAAGACATAAAATTTCCTAAATAAGATAACTATTCCACAAAATTTAAATGCCTGGATTCTCTGTAATCTCTAATTTTTATCTTCAAGCTCTTGTATTAATATCTGCAAATCGTTTTCCGACGACTCATAAATGCAATCAATAGTGTGAGGTTATAAAAATGTTATTTCCCCTTCGGTCGTTCTCGTAAGAGGCTATAGCATCCTCACTGTGTCTTCAAGGCTGTGTTGAAGATTGTGACTAATAGTGTAGGTGTGGCGAATAGTCATTGAGCGTTCGCAGGCCTGTTGGAGAAGGAGAGTAATAGTTTGGGGGCAGAGATGCCCCGTACTGCCTTTCGGTGCATGCAGTATCAGGTGTGCGATTAGTTTGGAGCTGGAGAATAGGCCGAAGCATATTTAAACAAATTTCTCCGAATCAACATGCACATTTCAGGTTTTGTATACTAAGTACACATATTTCAAAGGTGAAATTTTTGGAGGGGGGGGGGGCAGAAATATTGGGAACATTCCCATTTTTACCTCAAAATTTCATATTTTTAATTTTCGAGACAGAAAGTTATACATCATCAGAGGTATTGGTTTGTTGTTCTAAGTGCTTCTAAATACATTAGAGTTCAATTGAAACTGAAGGATAATGAAAAACAGGTGAGGAGTTCATATTTTATTATTTTACTGATACATGCTACATATTTGTCAACTGATACAAGAAAGTCATGCCCTGTCTCAAACGATGGAATGAAGTCACGGGCTTATAGTACCGCCCGATGTAACCATCTCTTGCACTTTTCCATAAACTTTGCCAGAAGCTTCCGTCACCATTTGCACACATTGCTTCAGACCTTGAGAATGGAATGGAATGTAGATAGAGAGTGGCTCGTCGACAATATTTTGCAGCTCCATATTAGATAGATGCATTGTAAGTGGTGGCTCAAACCTTCAACCCTCTTCTTGGGAAAATAGATCTGTTAGGTTCTTAGCACTTATCTATTTTTGGTGACCCGAAATCATGTATCTCTTCCTCATAGACAGTAACTTCCAAGATCTTCTTGATTCTGTCAATAGCCAATTTTCTGTTCTTCTGATCAACGTCTGCCAGCATTGCCAAAGGACGAACTCGGTATGGGGCCAGTATGGAATTGACATTAGAGCCCTTTTACGCTTCCATTCTTGTAGCCAGTATTAGTTGCCGTGCTCTCAGCTCCCACTGCCTTTATCACATCTCTAATATAATTTTCAACAAGCCATTTAATCAGTCCGTCTACAATACCTGCACCTGTTCCTCGTTCAATAGTTAGAAGATCTAAATAGACAGCACCAGGTTCTCCAACAAGCACATTCTGATCATGAATTTCTTCTCCTCCATACCATTTGTTACCATTTTTTCTTTTTAGTTATTCGTGTGACTCTCCTCCTATCAAAAATCATAGCAGTAATTTTCTTATCTCCCAAACATTCAAATTCGGTTGAATTCCTCCTTAACTTCTGTTGTGCACTCGAAACTTTGTGATAGTCAATTATATGGGAGCGGTCTTCTGAATCTATAATACCATAGTTGAAAAAATATGCACTTCTAATAGCAACAGCAGCAGCAGCAGCAGCAGCTCTATTTGACCCAGAATACCGATCTGTTTCCATGGCAATTGTAGATATTCGCCTAAAGTTGTTTTCTGTTCTCGCAAAGGCTTTCTTCCATTCATCTTGAGAAATGTCAAAAGATTAGTTTGCTTCATCGAAAGCTTCGTCTGAAATTGAATTTTTGCGACTCTTCTTCTCTTTCCTCCTGAATTTGACCTTCACTTATTTTCCTATTTTAATCATTTTAAAAATTTGTTTTTACATCCACTCCTCCAATTTCCATGTGACGCCCAGTTATTTGGTCAATAAGAAATTCATTCTCTTGACGTGGCACTTTCATGTTCTTTTCACACTTGCAATCCAAGAGATCAGCACACTGGCAGCCTGCTATATCAAAAAGTTGACTGAATGATGAGATCCACTTCTTACTCTTGGTGGCTTTAATTTTTTGTTTTGGTACCACAGACGCTTCTTCCACCAATCAGAGAAATTTTGTTTGGGCATTCTTGATCATCTGAACTGGAATACTGGCTGTTTTCCAAATCTCAGTAAGGGCCTTGGATACTTCATAATAACATCCTTGTTCCTCTTGTATTTATTGTCTTTTAAATACTGAATATTCCTTCCAGCCTGTTTTTTTCTTGGCAGCTCATAATGAGAAAGTTCTAGAAGTGGGGACGCAAAGAAACTGTGACTTGTTGATGTTCTAGTTCTTTAACTCATCTTAGCTCTGAAAATGAATAATAGAAAGGGCCGTTTGTATAAAACAGAAATAATACATGTGATGAGTGAATCTATAACATACATTCAAAAAGGTGAAGCCATATCTCTCTATAGGAAATAATCGTAAATTCGTCATACATCGATTAATTTATAGTGCCATCCAAGTACTTTACAAACAAGGAATTCCTCAATCTAAAATTGCCTAAACCTAAGATACATAAGAAGTTAAAGTGCAAATTTCTTGTTGTACAGAAATTACCCATTTCAATTTCAGAGACGATAACTATCATAACTGAATTCAAGCAGCCTCACTCTACTGAAAAGCTAAGTTTTAAGCAAAATTTGGCCCCCCAAAAGGGAGTGTTATGATTTATTTCAGATCTTTTTGTCTTAATTTCAAGATTTTGGATGATCTGTTCTACAAAACCTAAAATGTGCCTTGAAATTGGTTGCGACACTTGGCCTTACTGGAGAATCAATATTGCGTTACTGACCGTATTATATAAGGCACCTAATAGAAGGGAGAAAGAATTCTCCATCGCGTCTTTAATCGTGTGCTGTATAAGAATAAATAGTCTATAATCTGGTGCTAGAGTATCCATATAGCTTTCTTTGGCGTGTGAAGTAAAAGGGCTCTGATAGTATGAGGCTGGCGAGAATTCCCATAGCCTATTCGGGCATTACTGTAAACAGCAATTAAGTGTATAACTGGATAAACCCCATACAGTCTCGCGGCATGTGTCTTAAAAGAGGACAAAGTGCAGATAGGGGACGCTAATGTGGAAAAACACATTCATAAATCCTTTGTTTAGCGATCTCAATATGGCTCGAAATCTTAATGCGAACTAACTTGAACTAGTTAAGAAAACTTGAACTTTGGAAATTGAAAGCTCTAGGTCGGTAGCCAAGTTATTCGAAACAATAGAATTTTTTACTTAGGCCTCAAAACACTCCCTACAGTTTGATAACCTGTTTACACTAGTACGCGGAAGAGTAGTTGCATATCCTAACTGCCGTAATGCAGATTAGGGAAGTCCTGTCAGTTGTTTACCTTGAATTCTCTGATGAGACCTGGGAAAGTTGTTGGTGCGTGAGGAAGCATGAAACTCAATACACCGTTTTCACACAGAATTTCTCTGGATAAGACAAATCAATGCAGCTCTGTTTAATTTGGAATGCTTAATCACCGTCTTCCCCCAGTTTGATAACGCTGTCCCGTTTCCAGGTGGCAGCCGTGTCCATCTTCCCCCTCTTCTTGGAGAAAGGAATCTCCCTGAATTCCCTTTGCCTCGTCAATGCCCCAAATTATCAAGGTTCATGTTTGATTAAGCAGCGCCCGTTCTCCCTTGGGAATATCGCTTAATTCTCTTCGTCTGGTTGATACCCGAAATTATCAAGATCCATGTTTGATAAGCCTTGTCCAATATCCCCTAGAGAGGCCATCGTGCGAGAAACCCTCTCTCAACCATGGCTGTGGCTCCTATTTAAGGTGATGTCTGCAAAACATCAGCAGGTAGAGAAAACTCGAGCTTCTTGCCGTCGAGACCTTAGTATTTGTCTCACGTGAAGTGATCCATTCGCCCTTATGATATCTTCAGCAGACCGTCTCTGTGTAATCCGCTCTAATCAGAGAAAGATTACGGAAACCCGTTTATACCAACAAAGATTGTCCTGGGTTTCTATCCTTTCACTACCTTGTTTGAGACTTCCTGCCGTCCGCAGACGAATCTCGATTTCATGATTACTTCTCCCTAGACCCGAGATAATCTACACCCCGTTAGGAGTTTCTCTCGACCCCACCGATAAATACCCAGCAATTGGTCTTCCACATCTCCAGTTCATCTTCCAGAAGTAACTAGGAGTCCTTTCCTCGTACGTCCCACTTCTTCGACCCCCAGTCCTAAGAAGAATTTCCCATTTGTTGTAAAGCCAATAAACTTGCTAAATCATTCACTATAAAATAATTGGAGTACTGATATATTTTTCCGAACCTAGTTTGCTTAATTTTTGCCTGCCATAATATTCTTTTGTCATACTGATTATTGTTTAGATTTCTATATTTATATATGCCCTCGTTCTTATTATTTGTATTAAAGTTTATTTTTAGAGAGGTGTTTATCTTTCGAAAAACCCATGAGAGGAACCCGCCAAATGTATTTCTTTTTAAAGAGCCAACCTATAATATCGCACTATAAGTAGAAGGTCTTTGCCTTTGAATGAGACTCTAAAGACCGTCCTAAAGAAGCTGTTCCACGGTCAGCCTCAAGAGTGGTATCGGCATCTGCTAGTCGCTCTCGTTGCGTACCGTGAGATTCTTTATAGGACTTTGAGGTTCCCCCTAATCGAACTTCTTTATAGACAAAACGTCCGAGGCCCTAAGGGTATTTTTTTACGAATTATTCGCAAATCCCCGCCTCGATAAAGAAAATAAATCCTCGTATTCGTACGTATTGGATCTGAGAAACCGCTTAGAGGAATACACCGAGATCGCGTATAGAAATACGGAATTTAAAGTGGAGAAATACCGGAACAATTTCGACGTAAAGGTAAAAGATTGACGCCTCCGAACCGGTGATGAGGTACTGCTCCTCATCCCCACTAAATCTAATAAGCTCTTTTCACAGTGCAAAGGCCCTTTCCCCATTTACAAGCACGTGGACCCATGCACTACCTCATAAAGACCCCCTTTGGATAATTACTACTTGCAGTAGCAATAATAGAATGATGCGGCGAAACCTGAATGACCTAGGTGACGTGTCGTTTTATTTCGATAATGTGTAAGTTGTCACGCGTACATTGGAGCAACACATAGTCTCCCTTCGCTCCCTCCTGATGAGGTTACGGGAACATAGATTGTCCATTGAGCCTAGTAAATGTCATTTTGCCTATAATTCCATTCGTTATTTAGGGTTTTATATCAGAGAAGACCAGATGACTCACAGCGAGATAAAAAAAAGGCTATTTCCAGCATGCATCTTCCGAGTACAAAGAAACATCTCTGTTCCTTTTGGGGATCCACCTTTCCAACAGCGTTTTGTCCCAAACTTTGCATCCTTAGCTTCTCCATTTAGCGCCTTGTTAAAAAAGTAATTCCCAGATCTCCTCATGTGCGTTCAAGGCATGTGCCCACTTTGACAAACTTAAGGATAGGCTCACTTCTGCCCCCTTTCTAAAATTTAAAATTTATTTATTGTGAAAGTATTTCGTGATCGAAACAGATCACTGCCGCTTAGCATATTTAAAAAATACCTAAAGTCAAAACGGTAGACTCTTGCGATGGAGTTTACTGTTGATGGAGTACCAATTTCGCATATTTTAGATTAAAGGTTCAGAAAATTGTATGGTTAACTGTTTTAGTAGGAACCCCATAGAGGATCTTTCTCCAACCTCGTAAGATCGAGTTACTGATGTGTGTGTCTGACAATTGTATATATTTGTTAAGCCTTGCCCCTCTGTATATATATATATATATATATTGCCTTTAATTATTTTTTCTTTTGTAATCAATTTTAATGGTAACCATGTTTTTTTGCTTGTTTGTTTGGTATTATTATTACTTATTGTTAACTCTTAAGTTCCGCAACCTAATATGAATTGATTTTTTTGTGTTCGAAGCTATGTAGGCCTGAAGTTAAAGATTCCCCTATTAGCTTGTATCCCGTCAGGTAAATTTTTTCTCCAATAACTATGTCTCCCATTTGTGGGAAATGACATTTTCCATTCCCTACGTGTCTGCTAAATTTCATCTTAGGAAGTGAAGCGTGTGGAAGCGTGAAACTCAATACGCCGTTTTCATACAGAATTTCTCTGGTTAAGACAAATCAATACAGCTCTGTTTAATTTGGGATGCTTAATCACAGCCTTCCCCCCAAATTTGATAAAGCTGTCTCGCTTCCAGGTGGCAGCCGTATCCATCTTCTCCCCCTTGGGGTAGAAAGTAATCTCTTTAAATTCCCTTAGCCTCGTCGATGCCCCAAATTATCAAGGTTAATGTTTGATTAAGTCGCGTCCAATATCCCTTGGGAATCTCGCTTAATTCCCTTCGTCTCGTAGATACCCGAAATTATCAAGGTCCATGCTTGTTTAAGCCTTGTCCGGTATCCCCTAGGGAGGCTATCTTGCGCCAAACTCTCTCTCAACCATGGCTGTAGCTCCCATTTAAGGTGATGTATGCAAAACGTCAGCAAATAGGGATAACTCGAGCTTCTTGCCGTCCAGAGCTTAGTATCTGTCTCCGGTGAAGTGATCCCTTGTGATCTCGTCAGCAGACCCTCTACGTGTAATCTGCCTTGATCAGAGGGGGGTTACGTTATCTCGAATATACCACCAAAAATTGTCCTGGGTTTTCATTCGTCTCACTACCTTGGTTGAGGCTTCCTGCAGTCTGCAGACGAATTTCGATTTCATGATTACTTCTCCCTAGAGCCGAGGTAATCTCATCCCCG
The DNA here is from genome assembly GCA_963969495.1 of Ceratothoa steindachneri. Taxonomy (NCBI): domain Eukaryota; kingdom Metazoa; phylum Arthropoda; class Malacostraca; order Isopoda; family Cymothoidae; genus Ceratothoa; species Ceratothoa steindachneri. The sequence goes on from OZ018330.1 coordinate 136,362,891, forward strand.
TATGGAGTCCCTCTGGACGCCTTCGCATCGAGACCCCATCGACAAATACCTGGCCATTGGTCTTCTACATCTCCGGGTCATCTTCCAGAAGTAACTAGGAGTCCTTTCCTCGTACGTCTCACTTCTTCTACCCCCAGTCCTAAGAAGAATTCCCCATTTGTTGTAAAGCCAATAAACTTGCTAAATCATTCACTCTAAATAATTGGAGTACTGATATATTTTTCCGAACCTAGTTTGCTTAATTTTTGCCTGCCATAATATTCTTTTGTCATACTGATTATTGTTTAGATTTCTATATTTATATATGCCCTCGTTCTTATTATTTGTATTAAAGTTTATTTTTAGAGAGGTGTTTATCTTTCGAAAAACCCATGAGAGGAACCCGGCAAATGTATTTCTTTTTAAAGAGCCAACCTATAATATCGCACTATAAGTAGAAGGTCTTTGCCTTTGAATGAGACTCTAAAGACCGTCCTAAAGAAACTGTTCCACGGTCAGCCTCAAGAGTGGTATCGGCATCTGCTAGTCGCTCTCGTTGCGTACCGTGAGATTCTTTATAGGACTTTGAGGTTCCCCCTAATCGAACTTCTTTATAGACAAAACGTCCGAGGCCCTAAGGGTATTTTTTTACGAATTATTCCCAAATCCCCGCCTCGATAAAGAAAATAAATCCTCGTATTCGTACGTATTGGATCTGATAAACTGCTTAGAGGAATACACCGAGATCGCGTATAGAAATACGGAATTTAAAGTGGAGAAATACCGGAATAATTTCGACGTAAAGGTAAAAGATTGACGCCTCCGAACCGGTGATGAGGTACTGCTCCTCATCCCCACTAAATCTAATAAGCTCTTTTTACAGTGCAAAGGCCCTTTCCCCATTTACAAGCACGTGAACCCATGCACTACCTCATAAAGACCCCCTTTGGATAATTACTGCTTGCATGACCTAGGTGACGTGTCGTTTTATTTCGATAATGTGTAAGTTGTCACGCGTACATTGGAGCAACACATAGTCTCCCTCCGCTCCCTCCTGATGAGGTTACGGGAACATAGATTGTCCATTGAGCCTAGTAAATGTCATTTTGCCTATAATTCCATTCGTTATTTAGGGTTTTATATCGGAGAAGACCAGATGACTGACAGCGAGATAAAGTAAAGTCTATTTCCAGCATGCCTCTTCCGAGTACAAAGAAACATCTCTGTTCCTTTTGGGGATCCACCTTTCCACCAGCGTTTTGTCCCCAACTTTGCATCCTTAGCTTCTCCATTTAGCGCCTTGTTAAAAAAGTAATTCCCAGATCTCCTCATGTGCGTTCAAGGCATGTGCCCACTTTGACAAACTTAAGGATAGGCTCACTTCTGCCCCCTTTCTAAAATTTAAAATTTATTTATTGTGAAAGTATTTCGTGATCGAAACAGATCACTGCCGCTTAGCATATTTAAAAAATACCTAAAGTCAAAACGGTAGACTCTTGCGATGGAGTTTACTGTTGATGGAGTACCAATTTCGCATATTTTAGATTAAAGGTTCAGAAAATTGTATGGTTAACTGTTTTAGTAGGAACCCCATAGAGGATCTTTCTCCAACCTCGTAAGATCGAGTTACTGATGTGTGTGTCTCACAATTGTATATATTTGTTAAGCCTTGCCCCTCTATGTATATATATATATATATATATATATATATATATATATATATATATATATATTGCCTTTAATTATTTTTTCTTTTGTAATCAATTTTAATGGTAACCATGTTTTTCTGCTTGTTTGTTTGGTATTATTATTACTTATTGTTAACTCTTAAGTTCCGCAACCTAATATGAATTGATTTTTTTGTGTTCGAAGCTATGTAGGCCTGAAGTTAAAGATTCCCCTATTAGCTTGTATCCCGTCAGGTAAATTTTTTCTCCAATAACTATGTCTCCCATTTGTGGGAAATGACATTTTCCATTCCCTACGTGTCTGCGAAATCTCATCTTAGGAAGTGAAGCGTGTGGAAGCGTGAAACTCAATACGCCGTTTTCATACAGAATTTCTCTGGTTAAGACAAATCAATACAGCTCTGTTTAATTTGGGATGCTTAATCACAGCCTTCCCCCCAAATTTGATAAAGCTGTCTCGCTTCCAGGTGGCAGCCGTATCCATCTTCTCCCCCTTGGGGTAGAAAGTAATCTCTTTAAATTCCCTTAGCCTCGTCGATGCCCCAAATTATCAAGGTTAATGTTTGATTAAGTCGCGTCCAATATCCCTTGGGAATCTCGCTTAATTCCCTTCGTCTCGTAGATACCCGAAATTATCAAGGTCCATGCTTGTTTAAGCCTTGTCCGGTATCTCCTAGGGAGGCTATCTTGCGCCAAACTCTCTCTCAACCATGGCTGTAGCTCCCATTTAAGGTGATGTATGCAAAACGTCAGCAAATAGGGATAACTCGAGCTTCTTGCCGTCCAGAGCTTAGTATCTGTCTCCGGTGAAGTGATCCCTTGTGATCTCGTCAGCAGACCCTCTACGTGTAACCTGCCTTGATCAGAGGGGGGTTACGTTATCTCGAATATACCACCAAAAATTGTCCTGGGTTTTCATTCGTCTCACTACCTTGGTTGAGGCTTCCTGCAGTCTGCAGACGAATTTCGATTTCATGATTACTTCTCCCTAGAGCCGAGGTAATCTCATCCCCGTATGGAGTCCCTCTGGACGCCTTCGCATCGAGACCCCATCGACAAATACCTGGCCATTGGTCTTCTACATCTCCGGGTCATCTTCCAGAAGTAACTAGGAGTCCTTTCCTCGTACGTCTCACTTCTTCTACCCCCAGTCCTAAGAAGAATTCCCTATTTGTTGTAAAGCCAATAAACTTGCTAAATCATTCACTCTAAATAATTGGAGTACTGATATATTTTTCCGAACCTAGTTTGCTTAATTTTTGCCTGCCATAATATTCTTTTGTCATACTGATTATTGTTTAGATTTCTATATTTATATATGCCCTCGTTCTTATTATTTGTATTAAAGTTTATTTTTAGAGAGGTGTTTATCTTTCGAAAAACCCATGAGAGGAACCCGGCAAATGTATTTCTTTTTAAAGAGCCAACCTATAATATCGCACTATAAGTAGAAGGTCTTTGCCTTTGAATGAGACTCTAAAGACCGTCCTAAAGAAACTGTTCCATGGTCAGCCTCAAGAGTGGTATCGGCATCTGCTAGTCGCTCTCATTGCGTACCGTGAGATTCTTTATAGGACTTTGAGGTTCCCCCTAATCGAACTTCTTTATAGACAAAACGTCCGAGGCCCTAAGGGTATTTTTTTACGAATTATTCGCAAATCCCCGCCTCGATAAAGAAAATAAATCCTCGTATTCGTACGTATTGGATCTGAGAAACCGCTTAGAGGAATACACCGAGATCGCGTATAGAAATACGGATTTTAATTTGGAGAAATACAGGAATAATTTCGACGTAAAGGTAAAACATTGACGCCTCCGAACCGGTGATGAGGTACTGCTCCTCATCCCCACTAAATCTAATAAGCTCTTTTCACAGTGCAAAGGCCCTTTCCCCATTTACAAGCACGTGGACCCATGCACTACCTCATAAAGACCCCCTTTGGATAATTACTGCTTGCAGTAGCAATAATAGAATGATGCGGCGAAACCTGAATGACCTAGGTGACGTGTCGTTTTATTTCGATAATGTGTAAGTTGTCACGCGTACATTGGAGCAACACATAGTCTCCCTCCGCTCCCTCCTGATGAGGTTACGGGAACATAGATTGTCCATTGAGCCTAGTAAATGTCATTTTGCCTATAATTCCATTCGTTATTTAGGGTTTTATATCGGAGAAGACCAGATGACTCCAGCGAGATAAAGTAAAGGCTATTTCCAGCATGCCTCTTCCGAGTACAAAGAAACATCTCTGTTCCTTTTGGGGATTCACCTTTCCACCAGCGTTTTGTCCCCAACTTTGCATCCTTAGCTTCTCCATTTAGCGCCTTGTTAAAAAAGTAATTCCCAGATCTCCTCATGTGCGTTCAAGGCATGTGCCCACTTTGACAAACTTAAGGATAGGCTCACTTCTGCCCCCTTTCTAAAATTTAAAATTTATTTATTGTGAAAGTATTTCGTGATCGAAACAGATCACTGCCGCTTAGCATATTTAAAAAATACCTAAAGTCAAAACGGTAGACTCTTGCGATGGAGTTTACTGTTGATGGAGTACCAATTTCGCATATTTTAGATTAAAGGTTCAGAAAATTGTATGGTTAACTGTTTTAGTAGGAACCCCATAGAGGAGCTTTCTCCAACCTCGTAAGATCGAGTTACTGAGTGTGTGTCTCACAATTGTATATATTTGTTAAGCCTTGCTCCTCTGTATATATATATATATATATATATATATATATATATATATATATATATATTGCCTTTAATTATTTTTTCTTTTGTAATCAATTTTAATGGTAACCATGTTTTTTTGCTTGTTTGTTTGGTATTATTATTACTTATTGTTAACTCTTAAGTTCCGCAACCTAATATGAATTGATTTTTTTGTGTTCGAAGCTATGTAGGCCTGAAGTTAAAGATTCCCCTATTAGCTTGTATCCCGTCAGGTAAATTTTTTCTCCAATAACTATGTCTCCCATTTGTGGGAAATGACATTTTCCATTCCCTACGTGTCTGCGAAATCTCATCTTAGGAAGTGAAGCGTGTGGAAGCGTGAAACTCAATACGCCGTTTTCACACAGAATTTCTCTGGTTAAGACAAATCAATACAGCTCTGTTTAATTTGGGATGCTTAATCACAGCCTTCCCCCCAAATTTGATAAAGCTGTCCCGCTTCCAGGTGGCAGCCGTATCCATCTTCTCCCCCTTGGGGTAGAAAGGAATCTCTTTAAATTCCCTTAGCCTCGTCGATGCCCCAAATTATCAAGGTTAATGTTTGATTAAGTCGCGTCCAATATCCCTTGGGAATCTCGCTTAATTCCCTTCGTCTCGTAGATACCCGAAATTATCAAGGTCCATGCTTGTTTAAGCCTTGTCCGGTATCCCCTAAGGAGGCCATCTTGCGCCAAACTCTCTCTCAACCATGGCTGTAGCTCCTATTTAAGGTGATGTATGCAAAACGTCAGCAAATAGGGATAACTCGAGCTTCTTGCCGTCCAGAGCTTAGTATCTGTCTCCGGTGAAGTGATCCCTTGTGATCTCGTCAGCAGACCCTCTACGTGTAATCTGCCTTGATCAGAGGGGGGTTACCTTATCTCGAATATACACCAAAAATTGTCCTGGGTTTTCATTAGTCTCACTACCTTGGTTGAGGCTTCCTGCAGTCTGCAGACGAATTTCGATTTCATGATTACTTCTCCCTAGAGCCGAGGTAATCTCATCCCCGTATGGAGTCCCTCTGGACGCCTTCGCATCGAGACCCCATCGACAAATACCTGGCCATTGGTCTTCTACATCTCCGGGTCATCTTCCAGTAGTAACCAGGAGTCCTTTCCTCGTACGTCCCACTTCTTCTACTCCCAGTCCTAAGAAGAATTCTCCATTTGGTGTAAAGCCAATAGACTTGCTAAATCATTCACTCTAAATAATTGGAGTACTGATATATTTTTCCGAACCTAGTTTCCTTAATTTTTGCCTGCTATAATATGCTTTTTTCATACTGATTATTGTTTAGATTTCTATAATTATCTATGCCCTTGTTCTTATTATTTGTATTAAAGTTTATTTTTGTAGAGGTGTTTATCTTTCGAATAACCCATGAGAGGAACCGGGCAAATGTATTCCTATTTAAAGAGCCAACCTATAATATCGCACTATAAGTAGAAGGTATTTGCCTTTGAATGGGACTCTAAAGACCGTCCTAAAGAAGCTGTTCCACGGTCAGCCTCAAGAGTGGCATCGATATCTGCCAGTCGCTCTCTTTGCGTAGCGTGAGATTCTTTATAGGACTTTGAGGTTCGCCCCGTTCGAACTTCTTTATGGACGACACGTCCGAGGCCCTAAGGGTATTCTTAACGAATTATTCACAAATCCCCGCCTCGATGAAGAAATAAAATCTTCGTATTCGTACGTATTTGACCTGAGAAACCACTCAAAAAAATACGCCGAGATCGCGTATAGAAATACGGATTTTAATTTGGAGAAATACCGGAATAATTTCGACGTAAAGGCAAAAGATTGACGCCTCCGAACCGGTGATGAGGTACTGCTCCTCATCCCCACTTAATCTCATAAGCTCTTTTTACAGTGCAAAGGCCCTTTCCCCATTTACAAGCACGTGGACCCATGCACTACCTCATAAAGACCCCCTTTGGATGGTTACTGCTTGCAGTAGCAATAATAGAATGATGCGGCGAATCCTGAATGACCTAGGTGACGTGTCGTTTTATTTCGATAATGTGTACGTTGTCACGCGTACATTGGAGCAACACCTAGTCTTCCTTCGCTCCCTCCTCATAAGGTTTCGGGAACATAGATTGTCAATTGATCCTAGTAAATGTCATTTTGCCTATAATTTCATTCGTTATTTAGGGTTTAATTTTTGCAAAAGACCAGATGACTCACAGCGAGATAAAGTAAAGGCTATTGCCAGGATGCCTCTTCCGAGTACGAAGAAACATCTCTGTTCCTTTTGGGGATCCACCTTTCCACCATCGTTTTGTCCCCAACTTTGCATTCTTAGCCTCTTTACTTAGCGCCCTGTTAAAGAAGTAATTCCCAGATCTCCTCATGTGCAAACCCCAAGGCATCTGTCCACTTTGACAAACTTAAGGATAGGCTCACTTCTGCATTCATTCTTTAATTTAAAATGTATTTATTGTTAAAGTATTTCGTGATCGAAACAGATTACCGCCCCTTAGCATATTTTTTAAAAATGCCTAATGTCAAAACGGTGGAGTCTTGCAATGGAGTTTACTGTTCATGGAGTACCAATTTCGCATATTTTAGATTAAAGGTTCAGAAAATTGTATGGTTAACTGTCTTAGTAGGAACCCCATAGAGGAGCTTCCTCCTACCTCGTAAGATCGAGTAACTGAATGTGTCTCACAATTGTATATATTTGTTAAGCCTTGCACTTCTGTATATATATATATATATATATATATATATATATATATATATATATATATATATATATATATATATATATATATATATATATATATATATATATATATATATATATATATATATATATATATATATATATATATATATATATATATATATATATATATATATTGCCTTAAATTATTTTTTCTTTTGTAATCAATTTTAATGGTAACCATGTTTTTTGGTTTGTTTGTTTGGTTTTATTATTGCTTATTGTTAGCTCCTAAGTTCCGCAACCTAATATGAATTGATTTTTTTGTGTTCGAAGCTATGTAGGCCTGAAGTTAAAGATTCCCCTATTAGCTTGTATCCCGTCAGGTAAATTTTTTCTCCAATAACTATGTCTCCCATTTGTGGGAAATGACATTTGCCATCCCCTACGTGTCTGCGAAATCGCATCTTAGGAAGTGAAGCGTGTGGAAGCGTGAAACTCAATACGCCGTTTTCACACAGAATTTCTCTGGTTAAGACAAATCAATGCAGCTCTGTTTAATTTGGGATGCTTAATCACAGCCTTCCCCTCAAATTTGTTAAAGCTGTCCCACTTCCAGGTGGCAGCCGTGTCCATCTTATCTCCCTTGGGGTAGAAAGGAATCTCTTTAAATTTTCTTCGCCTCGTCGATGCCCCAAATTATCAAGATTCATGTTTGATTAACCTGCGTCCGATATCCCTTGGGAATCTCGCTTAATTCCCTTCGTCTCGTAGATACCCGAAATTATCAAGGTCCATGCTTGTTTAAGCCTTGTCCGGTATCCCCTAGGGAGGCCATCGTGCGAGAAACCCTCTCTCAACCATGGCTGTGGCTTCTATTTAAGGTGATGTCTGCAAAACATCAGCAGATAGAGAGAACTCGAGCTTCTTGCCGTCGAGACCTTAGTATTTGCTTCCCCGAAGTGATCCCTTCGCCCTTATGATATCGTCAGTAGACCGTCTCCGTGTAATCCGCTCTAATCAGAGAAAGATTACGGAAACCCGTTTATATCACTGACGATTGTCCTGGGTTTCTCTCCTCTCACTACCTTGTTCGATACTTCCTGCCGTCCACAGACGAATCTCGATCTCATGATTTCTTCTCCCTAGAGCCGAGATAATCTCCACCCCGTTCGGAGTCTCTCTGGACGCCTTCGCATCGAGACCCCATCGACAAATACCTGGCCATTGGTCTTCTACATCTCCGGGTCATCTTTCAGAAGTAACCAGGAGTCCTTTCCTCGTACGTCACACCTCTTCTACCCCCAGTCCTAAGAAGAAATCCCCATTTGGTGTAAAGCAAATAGACTTGCTAAATCTTTCAATCCAACTAATTGGATCACTTATATATATTCCTGAACCTAGTTTACTTAGTTTTTGCCTGTTATAATATTATTTTGTCATACTGATTATTATTTAGATTTCTTTATTTATCTGTGCCTTTTTTCTCATTATTTGTATTAAAGTTTATTAATGTAGAGGTGTTTATTTTTCGAATAACCTTTGAGACTAATTCGGCAAACTTATTCTGTGTAAAGAGCAAACTTATAATATCCCACTATAAATAGAAGGCCTTTACCTTGTTTCCCTAATTCAATTGTACCCGAGCGCAGCGCCGATAGGATCTGTTTGGCGTACAGTAGTGTTTACCTTTAGAGACATTTTGGTCACACGCCTTCATCTCTCGACAGTGCGCTTTACCTTCAACCCCACTCAGCACTACTACACCTTTTTATTAGTATTATTTTTATTAGTAATTATCATTATCATCATTATTGTTATTATCATTCTAATTATTTTTCTTATTATAATTATTTAATAGGATTTTTATATTTCTTCATGATATATCAATATGTAAAAATTATTTATTATATTTTATTAATTATTATAATGTTTTTATCATTATTTTATAATATTTATTATTATTATTATTTATTACTATTAATGTTATAATTATTTCATTTTATTAGTATGATTTTTATATTATTAGTAGTATTTATTTTGATTCGCCATTATTTTTTTCCTTATTTATTATTGTAGGCCTAGGATGGTAGGATTACGCTTCTTCTAGGTATACGGTTGCGGGTGTTTTTCCCCTCACCCTCATTTGTGCATTCGCTCATAAACGATTCCATAAATTGACGAATGTCAGACCTTAGTATTTTAACACAATGGAGTGTTAAGTGAGTAGGAAGGGGGGACCAAAATCGACCTACGGGGGCAAAAGAAATCATGCCGCGTCGGGCCATGTCCCTTGCAGTCAGAAATCATGCATATTGACATTGCGGGGGGACGGCGTTATTGACCCCCTCTTTTTTCACGATGAAGGTTGGTAGGACGGCCAGAGATGACTGCTACGGAAGATATCGTGAATGGGATCTGTAATGCCATTGGGGGATGGCCGCACAATCTTCCACAGGGCCGAACTCAGGATTGCTGCCAAACATCGAATCTGATTCCGCCACAGTGCAAGCTTCTACTCAGACGACTAGGTCCCACGAGGACTTACAAAGAGAGGAGGGACCTAATCCATAGTTGCTGCTCCTCTGACAGCTAAGACTTACTCCATCTCGGAGAAGCATTTTGCTGAGGCTGGTCCATCTGGCCTAAGGGCTATTTCTCGTGGTGGAGAGAAGTGGGTTCAGGTCCCAACCTCCCACTCACCCCCTCAGAAAATAACGAACATAAGTCAATGAGGACTAAAGCTTCGTCTTACTCCTCGGGTATTAGGGGGAAGGACAGATCTGTTGACGTTTCGGCAAGCGATCATGCCAAGATCGGCACGTTTGGTCGCGAGGGCCCTCAGGTGGTGGCTTCGCAGCCAAGACCAAGTGCGCATTTGCGCTGATCGGAGCCTCAATTACGTCGGGAATATTCATTGACTAACTACCTGGCGTTATCTATCCCCTGGTTTCAAACCCTTTCTCTTTGTTGTTTTACTGATGTTCGCGTGATGGCCAAGGGCAACATGATCCGTCAGAGGAGAGCATTTGCTAGCTTGATTAGTAGAGAGCCGATGGTGTCCCGTTTCTCGGACGGGAGCATTCTGGCAAATGCGTCAGATCTCTCCGAATTTGCCAAGATTAGTGCCCTTCGAACATTTAATGGCACGCCTGTGATTGTGACACCGCAGTCAAACATGAAGTTCATGAAGGAATGGTCTACGTTAAGGAACTCGCGGACTACTCCGTTAAGGACATCGCCTTAGAGCTGGCCGACCATGGAGAGATAATCGTCGAAAGTATGATGAGAAAACAGGGAGGAACTTCGAGACCCTTCCCTAATCTATTCGACACATTGACCGTGACATTTTTCCTGAGTGTGAGTGGGAGCGTGAAAGTATTTATCGCTACCTCGTGAAGGCATTCGTGCCGGGAATGCAGTGGTGTTACTACTGCCACCATTCTGCCATATCAATCAATCCTGTAGACTTGCAAATTCGGGTTTACCCGAAGTTTGTGTAATTTGGTCCAGGGCTGCACACGATAAGTGCATATCATGTATGGCCAAGTATATCAATTGAAGCAAACCATACACCATTTATTTGAAGCAATGTCTTGCATATCTCCTGAAAATGCAAATCCTGGTCGTTCAGGCTACGGATCCTCTCACGTTTCGCTAGGCTAAGGAAATGGTTTTGCCACGGCTGGCGCTGTCTTGAAAGTCTTATTCTTCAGATTTTAAAAAGGTTCCTCTAGGCCGATAAGCACGGTCGTTTTCGTGCCCATTCGGAACCAAACTGCTCGTTGTACTCTTCCCTGGTACTTCCCTCGTAAGGGGCGCGGCGATTTGCCATCCTGGCCGCCGTGCTGACGAAACTCAGCACACCGTCCGGCCCCAGCTTAGCTTCTCTTTCTTCCTTCAAAACACTTGTTTCCTCTCTTTTCCTCCAACCTCTCCCACAACTTCCTCTGGTCAGCCTCTAACTTCACAGGGTAGATGCTAACCTTCTTCTCGGCCAACCGTCCTGGATCGGAGCTGAGGGGGGGAGGGGACAATGTTCCCTAACCCCTGAGCTCCAATCTGGGGTGGTTGGTTTTTAACAACCTGCTTTATCCCCACCCATACCTTCCTCACATCCCTTTTCTTCTCGTCTTCAAAATCTATCTTTTTTACGCCGTGTCTAAGGTGGAGCCGCCATGCCGATGGACTGCCAGGCCACCAAGGGAGAAGTGGTCCCAAATGGCTGCGCCTGGCTCTGCCGGGCCTGCAAGCTCCTTTTGCTGTGCGGGCAACTGTGACAGGTGGTGAGCTATTGAGTCCCGTGTAAAAAAGAGGGTCACCATGCCCAATGATAAGGATAAAAAAAACCCAACCCCCAACTTCTCCTGTAACATCAACGGAGCCGCCCTCGGCAGCTCCACCGAAAAAATGGAGGGCTCCCCCCTGTGCTTGCGCAGGGGTCCCTCTATATTTCTTTAAGCGGAAAGGAGGCTTACTCCTCTCCTACGCCTACGGGTGAAGGGGAATCCCCCTCACCCCATTCTCTGGAGGTGTTTTCAGGCACCTCCCTATTCCCAGCGGCAGTCCCTCCTTTTCTTTCTAAGGGGACTGCCAAAAAGCAAGCCGGCAGCCTATTGCCGACCACCCCTCGTGTACGCGGCTCGGTAGGGCAAACCCCCTTAGGGGGGAGAGGAAAGCCAGGCCCCTTCGGTCGCTTCCCTCAAAAGACCTGCTGGCAAGAATACTAAACCTTGCCAGGGTCAAGGCCTGTGCCTCCCAACAAAAGACTCATGACGCTGACAAGGGGACCTGCGATGTCCTGGGAGGGGATGGCCAACTGGAGGCCCCTCCTGTGATAGACATGGTCCTTGAGGAAACTCATCCTCAGACGGTAGGGCTTTCCTTGGGGGAGAATCCGGGTTCAACACCAAGCACCGAACCCGAATCCGCCCCTATGCAAGGTCCTTCTCAAACGGCTGGGGATTCTGAGGCAGTACAAGGAGGGGAAGGATCTCCTCCGGATTATGCCCTTGCGACCACCAGGACCTTCTCCATTTCGTAGAAGGACCTGGCTGAGGCCGGTCCATCTGGCCGAGGGGCTTCTACCGGCGGAGGTAAAAAGCGGCTTCATTCCCCGCATAGACGGAAAAGTAGCCGGCTGGATCGAGAACTGGCTAAGTGGCAGACGGCAACGGGTGGTGGTGAATGGACAGGCTTCTGAGTGGGTGCCCGTTACTAGCGGAGTGCCTCAAGGTTCTGTCCTGGGACCACTACTATTCATCATCTACGTCAACGACATGGACGGTGACATGGTTGCCAAGATTTCCAAATTTGCCGACGATACCAAGCTTGGTATGAACGTTGCAAAGGATGGAAATACTGCCCGCCTGCAGGAAGATCTTTGGAAGATTGGGGAGTGGTCGGACACGTGGCAAATGCCTTTCAACGTGAACAAATGCAAAGTAATGCATATCGGCCACAGAAATCCCAAATCTCATTATATCCTTAAGGGCACTGCTCTTGAATCGAGTGACACTGAGAAGGACTTGGGTGTTGCTATCACTAGCGACCTCAAGTTATCGAAACAGTGCATCAAGGCAGAGAAGAAAGCCCAAAGGATGTTAGGCTACATAAAGCGCCAGTTTGGATACCGTAACAGGGAGATAGTACTTTGTCTGTACAACTCCCTGGTTCGGCCGCACCTGGAGTATGCCGTACAATTTTGGAGTCCTTCGTTTCGAAAGGACATCGCAAGGTTGGAACGCGTACAAGCTAGGGCAACCAAACTGATTCCCTCTATCCGACATAAAAGTTATGAGGATAGACTAAGGGAATTAGATCTGTTCTCGTTGGAAACCCGTAGACTGCGTGGTCAGCTCATCGAAGTTTTCAAAATACTTCGAGGGTTCGACAATGTTGACTACCGGGATATTTTCACACTGAGTGAGAACAGAACGCGCAATCACGGCTTCAAACTTGAACTGAAGCGTTACAACCGCAATCTGTGTGGAAATTTTTTCACTTACAGTATCTGCGGTATGTGGAACGCACTTCCAGTGGAAGTTGTCAACAGTGAATCTGTTGACCAGTTCAAGTCAAGACTAGACAAAGTCTTGAAAAGTGGCCGTTTAGGGACGCAAAACAATTGAGCAGCCATGTGCCCGCTCGATTGCTAGTCCAAAGGTACCCTCTTTGAATGGACCGTAAGGTCTCCTAGGGTACCTTCTTTCCTTGTAACTCCTTGTAACTCCTCTCCAAAAAAGAAAAGGACGAAAAAGACCAAAAAGACTAAGAAGACTCGGGGCTCCTCTCCATCCACGGCGGCTGCGGGGACGGATGGGTCTGCTGCCACTTAGGTAAGCAAACAAGCCAAGATCAGCACATCTGGCCTCCCTGCATCCCTGCGTGCGGAGCCCCTGACTATGACTAAGACGAAAAGATCGCAAAGCAGAGCCTCGATAACATCGGGGCCCCTTATTCAGAGGTTACCTGGCGTTTTCGAGCCCGCTGGCTTCAAATGCTTCCTCGTTATTCGCTCTACTGATTGCAGCATGTTGGCCAAGGGCAACATGATCCATCAGAGGAGAGCATTACCTAGTGTAATTGGTAGAGGGCCGAAGGTGACCCGTTTCTCGGGCGGGAGCCTTCTGGCGAATGTGGTAGATACCCTCCGAGGCGGCCAAGATAAGTGCTCTTCGGACACTTCATGGCACCCTGGTGAGTGTGACGCCACACTCTACCATGAACTTTGTGAAAGGAGTTGTTTATGCGAGGGAACTCGTTGACTACTCCATTGAGGACATCACCCTAGAGCTGGCTGACCATGGGGCGGTCAAGGTCGAACGTGTGATGAGAAAACAGAGAGGGGCCTCGAGACCCACCCCTACACTCTTCGTCACGTTCGACTGTGATAAGCTCCTTGAGTCGGTGCGTGCCGGTTGGTACCGCAACCGCGTGAAGGCATTTGTGCCACTGCAGTGGCGGTGCAATTACTGTCACCGCTTCGGCCATAAGAATTGCTCATGTAGACGTGCAAAGTTGGGGTCACTTGAAGTATGTGTAAATTGCTCCAAGGTCGCACACGATAAGTCCAAATCGTGTGTGGCCAGGTGTGTCAATTGCGGAGAGCCACACCCCACTTCTTCGAAGCAATGTGTTGCATATATCATTGAGAAAGAAATCCTGGCCGTTCAGGCCCAGGATCGACTCTCATTTCGCGAGGCTAAGGACTTGATCCTGGCACGCCCGGCTCTGCCTGGGACGTCATATGCCTCAATAGTTAGAAAGGCACCCTCTGCTCCTATCTCATCCAGGCCAACGAGCACGGTTGTTTCCGCGCCGATTCGGAGCCCTTCTGCGGGCTCTATCCAACCTGGGCGCTTCCCTGGTAAAGCTGGCGGCAAAAAGAGTTTATACCCAGCCCCGGCTAAAACCAGGGCTCCATCCTCTTTCCCCAGCGTGACCGTTTCCCGTAAGGCGAAACGGCGACTCACCTCCACCGAGTGGTTAGACTCACAGAAGGCAACACCCCTGAAGATGGTTGCTAGGTTATCTTCGGGGGTTCCTAAAGCTGTCCCCCGAAAGAAGGACAGCAACAAAGGAGCTTCGGTTCCTTCGCCCACGCCCCGAGGTGAAGCGAGTGGCTCGGAGACGGTGGTTTCTCAAAAAGTGGGCCCCCCGCCTCCGAAGCCGCAACGCCCGTCTAAGGTTTCGAGGCGGAGGGAGGAAAAGACTCGCATGGCGAGCCCAACCTCCCCCAATAAGTCCTCGAAGGCGACCTATTGGGGTATAAGTGTCTTGCGACCCCACCAAGGCGGGATGGCTGGGCTGGGGGATGCGCGGTTTACACCCGGCATAATGTCTCCGTTCTTCCTTTCTCTTTAGATACCTCCTTTCAGGCAGTGGCTGTGCAGCTGCACCTGGATAGCAGGTATACTATAATTTCTGCGTACATTCCATCATCAGCTGACTTCCACGCGGGGGATTTCCGCCGCGTCGTGGCACGGTTGCCGAGGCCCTATCTGTTGCTTGGAGATCTGAACGGCAGGCATCCTCTCTAGGGAGATTACTCAATAAATCCCAGGGGCACAAGTCCTTGCTGATCTGATCAAAGAGCTTGCGATGGGTGTCCTAAACGTGGATGAGTCTACGCATCACTGTCCGAGAACCGCTTCATTTTCTTGCCTTGACCTATCTTTGTGCTCTTCGGATGCACAGCCTGATTTTGATTGGGGGTGGTCGATGACCTCCATGGTAGTGATCACTTTCCCATTCAAATATAATTTTCAGGGCAACTGCTGCCTGAGAGACCACCTCGGTGGTGGTGGCGCGGGCGCGTTGGCCTGCATTTCAGGAAATGACTGAATTATCTATCTCAGTCGAGGAGTTTAGGTTGGTAAATGAGGCCGTTGAGTTCTTTTCCAGCAACCTCATCGCCGTGGGCCTGACTACTATTCCTAGGACGTCTGACCGGTTTGCACACTGACCACTCCCATGGTGGTCGGCCGAGTGTGAGACTGGCCTCAAACAGAAGCGTTATGCCTACATGCGCTATAAGCGCCGCCCGAACGATTTCACTGTCGCTGAATTTCTTCGGGCTAGGGCTAGGTTCCGGTATATTTCGAAGCACGCCCGCCGCTCTTCTTGCCCGGCATACGTGTCTTCACTTAACGGGAAGATCCCTTTAGCTGAGGTGTGGAAGCGAGTCAAAATGATTCAGGGCAAGTTCTCGCTCTTCCTCACACTGACTACATGGCAGGAATACGGGCAGCTTTTCGGACTGCTTGGCAAAGAAGATGGGAGACGGTCGAAGGGAACTTAAAGTTGCGTGCCATTGCGCCGCGACTGTTCCCATGGACCTATCCCCCAATGCCGTGGCGGCTTCAGGTTGCTTTCTGTCGTCTCCGAATCGAACACACTCGTTTGACGCATCGCTATTTGATGGAGCGCTCGCCTGCGACCTATTGCAACGACTGCGTCGTCCCCCAGACTGTTCGGCACATTCTTGTCGAATGTCCTAGTCTGGATGATCTCCGCGCACGATACCGGTCCCGGTACCGGGATGGTTGGGGTCGCTACCGCCTGTCCCTTGTACTCGGGACGAGTGCGTGCACATTGACTGGTGGACTTGTTGACTATTTGAAGGAGGCAGGCCTTCTCTCTTTCATTTAACTAGGTTAAGTTGTTTTTTGTTATTGTTTTGTTATTGTTATTGTTATTTCTTTTTATTGTAGTTTCCTGTTCAATTTTTTTCAAAGTAGCCTAGAACTAGGCTGTTTTTTTACGGCGACTTATGCCTAAGAGGGCAGTCGCCAGATAGCCCCTTAAAAAAACCCAAAAGAAATCCCCTGGTACTCCACTAGTAGAGCTGGCGGCACAAGGAATCACACCCATACTCGGCTAAAACCAGAGCCGAGTATGGGAACCCCGTTTACCAGCGTACCGGATTGCGTATGACGAAATGGCCGTGAGCCTCCACCGAGTCGTTAGACTCACAAGAAGCAAAACCCTTAAAGCTGGGCGTGAAGCTTTTGTCCGGGGTTCCCAAAAATGCCATCAGAATGGATGACAGAACCAGAAGAGATGCGGCTCCTATGCTTCTAATCAGGGTTTAGCTGGGTTGCTCGGAGACGGTGGTTCCTCCAAATGAAGGACTCCGGCCTCAAAGCCAACCAGCTTGCTTAAGGTTTCAGGTTGAGGGAGGAAAAGACTCGCATGGCGTGCCCAACCTACCCCGATAGGTCCACTAAGGCGATAGCGCCTTCAGTGCCTCGCTCGGCAAACAGCACTAAGCGTTCTGCCTTCGGGAAGCGTACGGCCATTTACGTGAGGGTCTTGTCTTAGAAGATTGTCCCGCATATCCTCTGAGTTACGCCAGGGGAGGAGGACTTATTCCTTCAACGTAATTGCCGCTGGTACCTCGGACCAACTGAAGAGAGCTGCGGAGGCTCGTCTTCTTCTATGCCCGTTAAGTATCATTTTTCAAGAGACCATGGTAGGTGCGTGCCCTTGTCTACCCTCACGTGGTGAGGCCCGGGAAAGAGTTTACTCATTTCACCTATTCCATTGTCACAATCGACGTGTTTAGATGAGTGGATGAGATCATTGAGTTTCTCTCTGTTAACCTCATCACGGTGTGCCTACCTACTATTCCTACAATATCTGGTCGTTTTGTATCTCTCCCCTCCGACCGCTTACATGGCAGTAAGACGAGTGTGAGACGACACTCTAACAAAAGCACAATTCTTACATAAACTTTAAGCCCTGCCCGAACGATTTCGTAGAGCTAGGGCTAGGTTTCCATATGTTTTGAAGCACTCCCACCGTTTTTTCGAGTAGGCATAGATGTCTTCACCTAACGGGAAAAACCCTCTACTAGAGGTGTGCAAGCGAGTCAAAAGGATTCAGAGCAAGCTTTTGCTGGACCCTCCATCCGTTTACCTGGAGAATTTTGCGACAATCTCAAAACCATTGTCCGTGTCAGAGTCTGTCGCGAACGCTTTCTCCTCATATCTAGCCAAGATGCCTCCCTGCTAGCATTGAATGCGTGTCATGTCCTCGCGGAAATTTGGACGCGGCTCCTTGTCCGGACGATATCCTACATGCCATACTTCGAGAACTAGGTGAGCGAAGCATGCCTTTCTGTTCAATTTGTTCAACAGGATCTGGACATATGTTATCCTCATAGAATCATTGCGAATGGCTACAAAGCTCGCTTTACGCAAACTGGAGGGAGATCACTCTACCCAGGCTGATTTTCGCCGAATCTTTCTAACCTACTGCCTGTGGAAGTTGATGAAGGAATTTGGAAATGTTAGAGTAGCCTTTTTCCTGCGGGATGGAAGCCAAGTGTCTTCCGCCTAGTGCGGTTTCTGCAAGTTCCATTCCCAGTGGGAGTCTCTGCTTCATGAGTTGGCCTATGATACCGCATGATGATGAGATATTTATAGATACTCTCCTCACGAAGGAGGGGAAGGGACGCTTTCCAATCTTAATCTCGGTGTTTTTGAGAGATAGTTGATTCTTTATACGGGCGGGGGAAGTCCTCTCTGGCCCAATTGGGCAGGAAGAGGGTGCCCAGAATAGAAGTATTCTTAATGTCATACATTTTGCCCTGAGCATGAATGGCATCACCATGGTGGTGACGGAAGATGTCGCTACGCTCTTCATGGCCATTTTATCGATCTACTTTAGTACAACTCAGATGCAAACCCTGGAGCATTGACTCCAAAAGGCATTGAATTGCATTTCTTGCTATGCCGAATCTCATAGGATTCGTTTTTTTTCTTGGCCAAGGCAAATGTTGTGATTATCTTCTGTCTTTCTCGGATTCAACTTATCCCGGACTTGTTCCTAAACCTCGGTTAAGGGGTTGACTGAAAATGCTGGATTCTCACTGTTTCTTTGGTGTTGTTTTCAGCAGACGCTTCACAAGAGAGGCTCAGATTCTTAGACATAGGGTCTCATGTAATTGCGCGATAGACATTCTTCGTCGTTACTTTCAGTATCTTGGTTTCTAAAAGGTTTATTGCCTTTCTTTTGTATCGATCTTTTATTTTTCAAAGCATAAATATGGATGCGAGTTAGAAGCATCTGCAGTCGAACATGTATTGAAAAAGGTGGAATCAATCCACACACCGGGCTCCTCCTGTCAACCAGTCACTCCCGCACGTTCTCCATTGAGAGCCTCTTCATCGATGGGGGGAGATGCCACTCGTTTTTCGTGTACACTGCATTTTTTGCCTGTACGTGCGATCTCCACGCCTCCCTTATTCACTAACGGATCTCACTACAGGGCCGATCTCTAAGGTGCCTATGCTGCAAAGAGACGCCATTCATTTCCTAAGCCCTTTGGGTGTAACGCTAGGAAACCTCTTTAAGAGCTTGGTGTAGCTATTGAGCCGGTAGCGTTTCTGGTTCTGTTGAGGACGCCAGGCTGGAGGGTACCATCTTTGGCTATTTGTCGTCCCGTCTCTTCTCCCAAATCTCACACAGCGTCAGGAGTATTGCTTTCGGCCCTTTTAGAGCACACTTCGTGTCACGCTGAACCCGGGCCAGTGTATACGGATAGCTCCAAGTCATAGGGGTGGGTAAGTTCCCACGCCGTATCTACTTTGTTTAAAGTCAGCGGGATTCTGCGACGCGCTGCGTGTTTTCTCGCTAGAGCTACTATTAATACACCACTCGGTTCAGAAGATAACACGTCATGCCCAGTTCGGACACTAGATAGTGATCTATAGCGAGTCACAAACCGCCTTTAGGGCTCTCGGGACATTGGCATCTCCACACCACCTCGTTCGCAGTATCCGCAACGCCATGGTTTAATGGAGGCGCATAGATGTCTAGATTATCTTCTGCTTGGTTCCTGGACATATAGGAATTGCGGAGAATGAGCGCGCTGATGATGGCGCCAATGTATCCGCGACCAGAAAACGTTTGGCTCTTAATTGCATAGATTAAATTACAAGAATCAATGTAGCCCTCTGAGCTGCTGGTCAAAGAAGATGGGAGACGACCGACTGTTGGCATGGACCAAGCCCCAATGTTGCATTGGCTTCAGGTCACTTTCTGTATTCTTTGAATTTGTCACACTCGAAAGAGGCTCTGCCATTTGATGGGGCACTCGCCTGCACCTTATTCTGATGACTGCGTTTCCCCCATCCTGTTGGGCACATTCGTATTGAATATCCCTCTGGATGATATTCGCGCACGTTACCTGCCCCGGTATCGGGACGAGCGTGGTCGCTACTTCTTTTCACTTGTACTCGGGATGGGTTCATGTACACTGACTTGTGGACTATCTTACTTTTTGTAGGTCGCTTGGTCTTGCGCTTCGGGGAGAATGTTTCCGTCTTCGTCATTTTTGCCCCTTTCTTTAATTATTTTTGTTTTTATCTTTGTTTTTTGGGTTTTGAATGTTTTCTGTTTATTTTTTGGTCCTGCCTTAAATTAGGCTCTAGCGGATTTACGGCGACTTTTGTCATAGTAGGCAGTTGCCAGATGGGTTCTTAAAAAAATGGCATCGAAACAGTATGACCGTGTGAGTTGACGCTCAGGCTGCATCACATACTGCAAACGGAAAATTCTATTCGAAATATGCTATAGATTGAACTTTTTCTATTCAAAAGAGAGTAAATATTTTAGAAATATTATTAATGGAGAAGACTATCGTTTCAAATTAATTGGATCTGTCTTGACTGCTATTTTGATTTAATGATTTTTTCTTCCGTTTTTAATTAAAATTTCAATTAGAAAAAAACATTGAAAACTTTTGTTTTAAATACAGGAAAATAACAAAAGTGAAGACTGAAATCCAAATGTCAGAGAAAAGCCTTTGAAATTATAAACCTTTCATTACTATAAATGGTCACGTCAAAAGAAAATTAATTTCCACGACGGAAAGAAATGAAGAAATTACTCATATTAAAAACTAGACTTTTTTTACTGTTATATAATCAAATAATGATGCGTATTAATAATATGGTATTACATCGCTAAAATATTAGAAATAACATTGCAGGAAATGAATATTCAATCTTTTATCTAATGATGACATACTAATATTAGGAAAAGGGGTAAGTTTGAGTTTTTGTTACTCCCTTACAAAACTTAGGTAAAAGTAGCTAATATTTTTCCGGTTTTTCTTCAACGAGCAAAGAATGCATTCTCTCTCTCTCTCTTTTCAGTCCTCTCATCCTTGAACTTGTAAAGAATTTGAACGGATATGTCTTTATGACAATATGATTTTTACCTAGTCACAGATGAACTTATACTACCACCTACTCTCTCCAAAATATGGAAATTAATAATTCGTGAATATTGCCCCTGCATAATTATTTTCACTAAATATTCGCAGTTGGTAATGAGCGATAATAAATTTAATTACTAAATGACAAATACTGGAAAATATTTTGTTTGTAAAATTCATGGATATGAAAAATAATTCTGCTGATACTTAAATCTTTTTTATTACAAGATAACCGAAAGGATACGACAGACAAGCGTCAATAAAACTCCTCCAGGCGAGTACGTTTTTGTAGCGTTTAATCTTTTAAAAAGATTTTTTACTGGTAAAAGATGAACCTCGCTGATTACTTACTAGTTACTGCTTGCCAGTCAGGCAGATGCATTAAAATAAGGGATAGAAAAGGAGAGCATGATATGGAAGAGAAAGTTTCAAGGCGAGGTCGAGAAGATTCTGGACAGTGCGCCATATGGGTACATGGCGGGTATAAAAGGGCTCAATTAATGGTCAAGATTAGATCGCAAACTGTCAAGGGAGGTCTAATTTGTTGTTCAGGGAAGGCATAATGTCTATTCCTGAAGGGCTCACCAGCTGTTCAGAGATTTCTAAATGTGTGTTCTGGGAGAGATCACTTTACATAGACCGCCAAGCCCCACTGGGTCTTGTGCAAATACAGTGCCTTTTCCTGGAAGGAAGATTGGGTGGTAAGGGAGAGCACATTGTGTTTTCATAAGGTGATCAATGTCCAGCCCAAATCCTGCCTTGGTTTACTCAAAGTTCACTAGGCGCTTAAAGAGAGTTTACTGGCTTTGTAAGAAAGGTCCATGCTACATGGGGGAGCGACCGCAAAAAGCAGTCTGCTCAAAATAGCAGGAATGGAAAGGAAAGGTTCAATGGATGTTACGGGTAAATTGTTGTGCAGGGAGGGATCAATGTGTGTTTAGGAATAGCTACATGTATCTTATGAGAGGGCACATTGGGTAATATGGGAAGGTTCAATGCGTTACGGTAAGGGACCACTCAATGAGTATTACGGCAGGGTTCAAAGTGTGGTTCAAACATTACTGAAGCGCTGGAGGGCTTAATGCGTTTTAAAGGAGAGAAAATCAATGCAATTTATGGGAAGACTCAAGAAATATTACGGAATTGCATGAGTGTTCAGTTGATGGTATGGGCAAGCTCTATAGATTGTATGGGAGGAAATCATGGGAGATACGGGAGGTCTCAACTGATATTGTGTGGTAACAGGACCGCTCAATGGGTGATACAGGAGAGCATTAAATGTTAGGAGAGGATTAAATGGGTATTATGAATTTAGGGGAGCACTCAAATAGTGGTACATTAGAGTTAATTAGGTAGCACGATCCAGATTAAACTTGTCAGAGTTGTGGTATATCCTTTTCGGAGGGTTCTAAATGTTGTAGAGTATTCAATGACTGATTCGGGAAGTCTCAATAGACATATGTGACGCCGCAATCAGTGATGCGGGGTAAGCCAAATATGGCATAAGCATGCTAAATAATTGTTAGGACAATTTCTCCTACAGGTTTGGTAAATACTAGTGTAATGCCTAGACGATCTCTATCCCTGAGTGGGTAAATAATAGCGGAAAGCCTATACGATTTATGACAGGCTGGGTTCAGCGTAGTGGATTGCCAGGATAATTTCTTTCACATGCTGGTTAAATATTAGTGGAATGCGGCAAAGATTTTTGTCGGAGGCTAGTTAAATTTTACTTGAATCATCTGAGTATTTTTGTCAGATACTGGGAAAATACAAGTGGATCCCCTCCACGATTTATGTCACAGGCTTGGTAAATACTAATGCATTGCCATGATGATTTCTTTCTAAGGCTCGAAAAATATATTAAAATAGCTGGAGGATTTCTTTTACAGGCTGGGTCAATAGTATTGTAATGCCTGGAAGATATGTCATAGATTAGGTAAATGCTATTGCAATACCTGGACGATTTCTGTCATATACTGAGTAAATAGTAGTGGAATGTGAAAAAGATTTAGGTTGAAGACTGTGCAAGTTCTAGATGGAGCGTTGAGTAAAGCATTATGGTGAGATATACGCCAGAGAAAAGATGGTTTCTAAAGACAGCCTGAATGACTTTGAGTGTCTGCTCATCCTTAAAGAACTAGAGAATGAACCAACAGACAAGCTCAGCAAAGCCCTGGGCTCTCTTGCTCCTTTAAAGCCTCTCAATTATGCCTTAGGTGAAGTTATTCAGGGCAGACCAAGCAGATGGAGCGTTGGGTAGAGCATTATTATAAGCTATACGCCAGAGAAAACTTGGTCTCTATAGACGGTCTGAATGCCATTGAATGTTTGCCATTCCTTGAACAACTAGACAACGAACAAAGAGTAGTCGAGCTCAGCAAAGCCCTAGACTCTCTCGCCCCTGATAAAGCACCTGGAAAAGATGGCATCCCTGCCGAAATCCCCAAGTGATGTAGAAAGACCACCATCTCTGAACTGCACGAGATACTGTGCCTCTGCTAGAAAAGAAGGTGAATTACCCCAAGACATGAGAGATGCTAACATTGCCACCGTTTAAAAAAACAAAGTCGACAGAAGCGACTGCAACAAATACCGTGGCATCTCCCTCCTCAGCATTGTTGGGGAGCTTTTGGCCCGGGTTGCCTTGAATAGACTCAAAACTCTAGCAGAGACAGAGTCTATCCCGAACCCCAGTGTAACTTCCCTCCGACAACTGCAGGAGAAATGCAGAGAGCTGAGCCAGGCACTCTTCATTGCACTCATAGACCTGACGAAGGCCTTCGACCTAGGCAGCAAGAACGGCCTCTTCAACATCCTTCCTAAGATTGGCTGTTCACCCAGACTGCTTAGAATCATTAGGTCCTTTCACGACAACATGAGGGGCACTGTGGTCTTCTTTGGCTCTACATCCAACTCCATTATCTAGAGCGGGGTAATACACGACTGTTTCCCTTCGCAGAAATTCGTTTGACATATTTTTTTAGTCATGCTGAAGCATGCGTTCGGAAATGCCACTCAAGTTATATACCTATGCACTTAGTCAGATATGAGGCTTTTCAAGCTTTCCAGAATGAGAGCGAAGTCGAAGTTCCAGCTGAAATGCCTTGAAACTTATCTTTGCTGATGATGATGCATCCCCACCAAGTCAGCAGTCGACTCGGTTAAGCTATGCCTGTCAAGACTCTGGCCTAACCATCAGTCTAAAGAAGACACAAGTCATGGCGCAAGATGCAGACTCTCTACCTCACATCTGGATATACATCCATAAACTAGATGTCATCCATAACTTTGTGTACCCGGGCTACACCATCTCCAAACCCCTTTCTCTTGACAGCTAGCCCAAAAAGCGAATCGGCAAAGCCTCCTCCCCTATAGCTAAATTGAACACGAGAGTGTGGACCAACATTAAGATGTCAGAGCGCACCAAAGTTCAAGTGTACAGTGCCTGTGTTGTGTGCACCCTCCTGTACGGCAGCAAGTCTTGGACTATACAAGCACGCACGGAACACAAGCTCAACGCATTCCACATGCATTGTCTGAGAAGCATCCTGGCAGGACAACGTTCTCAACACCATTGTCCTGGAGAGAGCAGAAAACCCAATTATGTACGATCAGCTGAAAGAGAGGCACATGCGCTCGCTTGGGCACGTTGTGCTCATGAACAACATCCGTATCCACAAAGGAACTTCTGTACGGCGAGCGGCCACAAGGGAAATGACTCATAGGCAGACCGCCACTGCTCTACAGAGACAATTGTAAAAAAGACATGAGGGCCCTGAACATTAACACAAAAACACATGAGAAAGCTCAGCCTTAGAGACCACGAAATGGAGGCAAGTAGTATGCAAAGGCATATCTAACTTTGCAAAGACATTGGTCCAACAGTTGAACCGAAGAGATAGAGAAGAAAGGCTTTAAATCAGAAAGGCAGACCTCCATCCTCATTCACTTGTTTGCGGTGCCAGACGTACCGCCATTCCGGCATCGGACTGGCAAGCCACACTCGATGCTGTTCCAAACCTGGATGTGCATTCCAGAATTTGGATCCATATTCTTCCTAGTCTAAGGGATGCCTACTATATGTACGAGTGTTTATATATATATATATATATATATAGATATATATATATATATATATATATATATATATATATTTGACCACCATTATGGCTCCCAACCCTCATTCGACAAATTTAGTTTTATTTTAAAATAATATTGGCAGAATCTATGGATATTCTAAATGTCGTATGTATTTTGTTTGATTGTGCATTTATTTATGGCGGGTTTGACATAATAAACTGCTCTTTATTTATAGATTCATGGCATATAAAAAAAAATGCTTCAAGCGAAACATTTATAGTAATATATCTCCAAATCTATATGATCTTTTGAATGTTCATGCAAAATGATCATTAGTTCCTCATTTACTCATCATGCCTCCCCTGGTTGAAAACTATGGGGAAGAAGGGAAGAGGAAACACTTCAGTGTGTTAATTGTGCCCACAATTTAAGCAAACTCCGTCAATTTTGAAAAGGATTTATTTTATAAGTACAATTCTACACACCCTAAATAATTCACTGTTTCTGATACATAATTCAATGTCGAAAATTTTAAATAAAAACCAAAGATATTTTTATTTTATCTTTATAAACAATCCATTTATAATTGTTTTAATAGTATTAGAATGAACTTATTGATTGAGACAATTTGGAAAGAGAGGCCGGAAATTCAGGTATATGGCAAAAAGGTGGTCATTACCGAAATAGTAAGACAACCACTCCACTAGAGTTGTATCGTGCCTCGGCCAAGATTTCTCTTCTTGACAGGTTATTCGTTAACGGTAATTTCGGGAAATATTTTCTGCCCTTTTCTAATGGGATACGATGGTTTTTTCCTTATGTCATCTTAAATTATCTTATCTTTCGACCTTCATTCATTAGCATAAATATAGTGAACCAAAATATTCCTCAGAAGAAACACTCAATCTTGATTTTACCCAGTCTTTTCTGCCCCTCAAGCTCGAATTATCATAAAAGAATAATCAATAATTTAAGACTTCGACAAAAACTAGTTTCCCACTCAGTGAAGTGGGCTTGTTTCAATTCCACTAAATTCTCTGTTCTCTCTTTCGCGCACATTATTCTCCACAAGTAAAAAGCCACTGATTCTTTAGTCCACGCCAAGGCCGAGCTAGATAATACCAAGCATGTCTTTCTTCAAACAACACGATGCACATCTTTTACACGTATTATCATCCATTTACTCCTGACTAACCCCGTTATCTTTCAAAGGTTAACTTACGCGTTTTATGTTTTTAAACAACATATCACACAACCTGATATTCACCATTTCCTCTGGATGCTAATGCTACCTTAAATACTATCCGGTAACAATCTGGTTCACACTATAGATGTGTCTTAACCACTACTTTCTCATTCTATCTACTTTTCACGTCCAAGCAAGCATGCATCTCAACTTGTGACTGCCAATTTTCTTTTCTCTTTGATAGTCTCCTATACACTAAAGTTGTGAAGTAAATAGTTTCGCATGCAGCTTTGTGGCACATTCCGCCGACTCACTTTTAGCTTGCCCTAACGCTCCGATCGCCATAAAAAATATGCTAAGATTCAAAACCTTGAAGTGTTAATCTTCTATATGTTCCATCTGCACTATTAATGTACACGACACATCTTAGATACACAAAACTAAACGCTAGTCCAATGGTTTATTAAGACCATGGAAATTAATATTGCCTACTCATTTATTTTTAGCCTTGAATACACATAAAGCCAGTATAGTAAGGCGTTGAGTACCAATGACCAAAACCAACACCTGGTTATGAGTATAGCTCCACATATGTAGATTTAACATCTCTCACCATTTCTCATCGATCTCACACCCATTTCTATCATATTCCTTTGTAATTCTCTCATTATTCTAGTACTCATACTAAATTTTACTAACATGGTTTTAACATAAATAGACTTAACATTAATCAATAATTTACACTCATTTCCTATATTCTTAGAAAACTGCCATAATGCTTCCCTCTTTAAAGATCATAAGTTTTCTCCATAACCATAGACCAAACATACATCATCTCTTGTTTATGGTTAGCTGTGTCAGTACAAATATAAATATTTTCCACACACATTAATACATCTAAATCTACTTTGCTTAAAACATACCAATCCCTCATTTATTATGATTATACGCCCAATCATCAACAGAGAAGTTCTCGCGTGCCTAGAGAATCCAGTCGGATGAATTTCTGATGTTGAGGGAAGGATTTAATCCGAGCTAGCGTGAACACAAAATCTATATCAAGCTCATGACAGAGCTACCTTTATTTCGGATAAGAAAATACAGCTATTTGGGATATTAGAATCACGCACGGCATCATCCACATAGCCAATCAAAACACCGTTCAGAGCTCATCATGACGATCATTTTTATCTTTACCTACATTCAACAGACTTTTCTTCTTGTAGATTTTTTATTCTACTTTCTCCCTTTTATCCAAATACATGAGTACTATAACTATATTCTTCTAGTTCTCAGACATTCTTCCAGGTTCAAATGCCTTCAAAATAGCTAACAGACCAGCTCGATGACTTTTCAGCAAAACCTTTTGCATCTCACATAATAATATATATAACATTTAATCCAGCTGCATTCCTATTTTTATGACCCCTCACAAGAAAAGAACTCTTGCTAACTAGTCGCTTTCCTAGCGAAGTGCACCACATAGTTTGGACAGAGAAAGAGTCGCTATAGGGGTTACTCTGGATATCAAGAAAATTTTATACTGGTGTGATGTTTGGCATATGAAACTTTATTCAAGTAAATCCCATAGCTTTTTTATTGGTCAATCAAGGACCTTACAAACGCATCACCCTGACATCATTTTTAACTACGTTGTGGTTCTTAATTTCTTGGTGTTACTTTTAATCCCAAGCTGACTTTTGAGTGCCCTTTGGCACTGTTGCGTCCTCAATTTCTCAAAAAGTTGGTTTGTTGGGTAAGTGCCACCAGATTTACTCTACAGACACAGTGGTTAGGAATCGTTTTTATTCCTTTCTTTTGACTCATTTTGAATATTGTCATTCTGTCTTTCTTTCTGGATCGGAGACCAATTTGAAGCTCCTTGACAGAACTTTCAACCAAATTAGTTTTCTTCTACCCGATTTACAGTTGAATCTTAGGTATCTTCCACTCGTTTTAGTATTGACTCATTTCTTTAAAATTTTCTCTGATCCTGATCATCTACTTCACTGTCTGATACCAGCTCCCTCACGTCTAGTTTGTGATACGCGCTACTCGTTAAGGCAGAATGACCGTGCTTTTTCGGTCACTCGAGTGAATATAACGCAGTTCTCTGGATCGTTAATTCAAATAATTGTGATGTATTTAAAAGGCGAGTGATGCTTTATTCTACTTTTATCGCTGTTGTGTTGCTCGATATGTCTTGTAGTGCTTTTAGGTCCTGCAGTTTTGCCTGTTGCCTTTCAACTCGTCGCCTTCATTTACTTTGATAATAATAATAATAATAAACACTGATAAGCGTGAATCCCAGAAAATTGCGATAGAGACAATTGAGCTCTAAAAGCACCTGGAGTTTATTGTATGTAAGGGTTATAAGCATGTGAATGTAAATGTATTTACCTGGACAGATACACCTCCTCGAGGTGAGTCATAATCAAGCGGATCTTGTCCACGAAACCAAAGAAGGTAGTTAGGAGGACGTCTTGGAAGATGGCGGACGATGCAAGTGAGAGAGAGGACGCTTCCTTCCTGTATATGCCGCTCTTGAGGACCTTCAATTTCAGTGGTTGGTACTGCATAAATAGGAAAATGATAGTGAGATAAGAACAATTTTTAACTAATAATTTCTAGATATTTAGACTACAACAATACCGGACAGAAATATCCGGGTTTAAGGAAACAATACACTAGAATATTCAAAAATAAAGCTATTAGAGATATTAATTTCCTAAAGAGTAGAGGGTTTGTGTAGAATTACAGCCTAACTCATGATGTGCATAATTCTCTGCATCTATGTTATGAAGATGAAAATGAAATAATGGGTAAAGTTTCGGGACCCTTTACGCTTGCATTTCATAAGAGGAGGGAGAATTAATCAATACAATGTGACACGAGAAATCAACTATTTTATCTTGCATGTCTGCTGTTAAAATAATGGAGAAATATATATGTATTTTATGTGAGATTACAAAGAAATATATCTATAACGGGAAAATTTTGATACAAACAAATCTCATTTCGCTGGCGATAACAACCTGGAAGTAAACATCATTTTAATTTATCAGTAAGGAGACTAAGACTCATTAAAACCTAAAAGTATTATATGAATACATTTATACATACACATGTAAATACGAACTTCATAGAATGAAGAAAGCTACTAATAATGTAAACCAACTGGACTTCCGCTTCCAGATGCAATGTGAATTTTGTAATCTTTGATCTAAAATTGGATCTTACCCCCCAAATTCAACTTCGTTGCATTTATCGGAACAGTTCATGAACTTCAAAGCAACCAATCTCGTTAGAGGGCATATGCTCGTAAATTCCCGCATATTATGCATTCACATAGCACCACTTTGGGTGGTTCTTAATTGCAAACCAATTAGATAAATAAGACTTATCGCGTTGTAATATTTTTCACTATAATTAACTGCCGCACTGCAAAGAAGATAATTACGTTGAACATCAAGGAAGGAGATCTATTAAACTATCGTTTAATAATAATTATTTTACCAGTAAAGGGACGCTGATAAATTCATAGACACGGTAAAGAACTCAATGATTTGCAGAGTGAAGCATTGGTAACTATATATAGTTCATACTGCTTGTAGCACTAGTCACTAAATCATATGTCCTAGTTTAAGGGCGTATGATCCTAAATGGTGGGGAGTAATTATTTTCCCTTTTCTCCACTGAAAACTGCAAAGGAAAAAAACCACTTTGAGGTTATTTATGACTTTAATTAACACGAGAAGACCAGTCGGTCTCTTGCCTGCATTTCGCTGGGGCTTAGTAGAATCTTACACCGGGACAAACCTTCCTTTGACAAGGAGCTGGTTTCAGGAGGGTTAGATAGCTTCTTGATTTGTAGTGCGCTAAATATTCTGTTTATTTAACTATTCGATCTATTGTTACACAAAATCACTTCTTCCTAATTTGAACAATTTCACATGAACATTTTGACGAGAAATTTAATTTGTTATTATTGAAAAATAGGTAAAAAAATCAAAGATTAACTATTTGTTAATCAGATAGGTATATTAATCAATAAGAGATTTAGATTTATGGAAATATAGGAGTAGAATAGACAAGCAGTTGTTAAATTTGTATTTTTGACGAATTTGTATTTTTGAGGGGGAGAATGAACAGAAAAATAGTAAAAAAATATGAAATAAAGACCAAAAACAGCACATCTAAAATCCTTAAATACTGGAGCAGGAAGGTCATTTCAGAAGTCTTCTGGAATTAAACCGTATCAAGAGTATTAGTACTCGGAGGATTTGTATAAAAACAGGAATAAAACAACGATTTGGCATGAACGCCACGCGTACTCAACGAAGTCGTAAAAATAAAATAACTAGTAAAACTCTCTGCATTCGGAAAAAAATCATGTGCACTCTACGAATAGAGACCCCTCCCCCACGCATACTCTACGAACTTGTATGTGCCTAATGGTTAGTACTCAAAGAATTCCAACGAAACTTACGAGTGCTCTACAAACTCGCATAAGACTACTATTTACTAGATTAAAAATATGGAAACAACACAGGAATATTCTACGGAATCTTATTTCCCTAAAAGTTTCGGACTAGACGCAAGAGTGCTATTTACATTAGCGGATTCAGGGGGAACTGAGGGGGCTGAAGCTCCCCCTCCCAAACTTCAGACCCGTTTTTTTCTTATAATTCTTTTTTTAGCCATACTTGAATTCAGTTATTCAGAAAGAGTTATGTAATAATATAGAATATATGAAAAAGGTTTTTTAAACCGTTGCGATCAAATGTACCTTATATGATACATGTCTAAAATAAGGATAAATCTTGAAAATAATCTTTAACTTCACTAATATACCAAATCTGACATCCAAATACGACAATTCAGAATTTTATGATCTGTGGAAAAAGTTTGGGATCTGATAGAGTTAGTGCTCACTCCCGTGTGATATACTCTTTTTTATTATATACTGTGTAAGATAACCATTATTAATGTTTAATGCCCCCCCCTCCTGAATTTCTTATCCTGAATCTGCCACTGAGTATGTTCTTCAAATATTTTGGACTAAACATACGAGTAGTATTTAAATTATCACAAGACCACGAGTATGTGTTTCAAAAATTTGGACTAGACCTACGAATACTATTCAAATTTCTAGAAGACCGCGATTATTTTCTTCAAAAATTCGGACTAGACCCACGAGTACTACTAAAATTCCTACAAGACCAGAAGTATATTTTAAAAATCTCGGAATAGACCAAGGAGTACTATTTAAATTCCTAAAAGACCATGATTATGTTTTTCCTGAATTTGTACTAGACCGACGAGTACGATTCAAATTTCTCCAAGACTACTAGTATGTGCTTCCTGAATTCGGACTGGACTCACGAGTACTAATAAATTCCGACTAGACCACGAGCATGTTAACTACGAGTTAGAATCAAACCCACGAGGCTTCTACAAATTCAGATAATACCAAGAAAAAGAACTCAAAGAATTCGGATTGTGCCCATAATTAACTTAAATCTCGTACAAAACCACGAGTAAGTACTCTAAAAAATGGGACAAACTCGACGAGTAATATAAATTCACGGTCACGAGTATGTTGCGCACGGATTTGACTAAACCCACGAGTTCTCTATTAACTAAAACAAAGCAACAGGTAAGCACTTTGAGAATTATGTCTGTGCCGATGACTACTCAAATATGTAACTCAAACTATCCCACGAGTTAGTAACCCTAAAAATTTAGTGAAGATCCATATGGTTCCGAAAAGACAATGAGTATATACATTACGAATTCTTATAAGATCACAAGTAATATACGAATTGCTAGAAGACCACGAGTAAGTACTCTTCAAAATCATAAAAACCCCATGATAGACTACGAATTTGCGCAAAGACCACACACGTCCGAATTTGAACTCCTGTACAAAGATGGTCGTGCCAAGATGTCATTTTGATAACGATTATGCCATTAGATAATGCATTATTCCGCTTTGGTAAAAACAAATTCGAGGAGTTGCCTAATGCCTGTCTATCCTTAAAACTCTGACATTTATGCAACTCCTTGAATTTGTTTTTACCAAAGCGGAATAATGCATTATCTAATGGCATAATCGTTATCAAAGTGACATTGTACACGATTTGAGAGCCAAGTGAAAAGATTGTTCTTGAGATTGCCACCTTTGAGAAAAAGAATTTGTCACTTTAGTATGTAGAAAGAGTAAAAATATAACTTAGTTTCCATTATCGAAACTACAAAATGTCCCACAAAAGTTCTAAAAGAGTAACTTGAGTAGTTTATCTGAAATGCATTGGAACCTTTTATACATAATATCCAAGGACGTAGACATAATAAACCATTCATTATAAATAAGTTATGGGAGCAAACAATAATAGAAAATGGAAAAGAAAATACTAGTTTTCATTAAAAGGCCCTTTATTTTGATATATGTACGAGTATATGATTTTCAAAAGAGTTGGCAAGAAGAATATTGGAAATGATGATTTACATATGAGGCCAGGTAAATAGAGAGAAAAGTTATTTGTGTTCTTCCAAGGTGAAACATTGGACATATTTGTTTATACTAATTTATAAGATCGTAGTTTGGAGTTATATTCTTTTGCATACGCACATTCTTTCGTTTGTAATTGAGCGTTTATTTAGATGTCATCATCAATAGTACATGGAGAGACCTTCGAAGCCACGAAGCTCAAACCCTCGATTTATGAAAGAAGGAAAGGAAATTAGGTGAGAAAGATTAACAGCTTATGTTACCCGGACTACCCCATGGTTAGGGCTAGGTTGTCCTCGAGAGACGGCAATTGAAAATCATTACGCAATCCTATTCAACAAACTCATAACTATTCCATCTCTTTTGAGCTTACATAATTGATCCGATTCAGGAAAGTCTAATGTTAATAACTAAGAATCTTAGTTTTTCTCATTTCCTCAAACAAATTTGAGATCTCTTGAAGTATTCTTACGTTATTTTTAAAGATAAAGGCACTTAAATGTGGAATTAGACCATGGATAGAAACTGTACTCACTCAATTATCATCATCATCATCATCATTACTAACTCTATAATTTAAGAAGGGGATTTTTTTGAGTATTTGAACATTTATTTCTAATAAGAGAAATAATTAACGGCCGTATGCTAAAACAAATGTGAAATGCACATTTGAGCAAAAAAACTTCTTTTTTTTATTCATTTTACATTTTAGCCTTTTGCATATAATAAATTTAGAAATAATTGCGAAGCTACACTAAATCTGATAAAAGTGCATTTCACATTTTTCTTAGCATACGGCCGTAAGAATCAAAATTTTGTGAATTTTTTATAACCCAAAGAATTAAAATTGATTTTTATATATCTTCTTCTATAACTATATTTTAGCAACGGGATATTTTGAAAGGGGGGAAATAGTTTAGAGTTCCTTTTTAAAATTATTATAATTGGCGAAGTTCAGAAAATTATAAAAATTTAACCATGGCTGTTTTTTTTTTTAGATTTTCAATTTTAATCTTAGATGCGAAGCGCATTCTCCCACCTGTAGCGGGAAGTGGCGAAGCCATTACCTGGTATAAATATATTATTAAGCCGTTGCTAAGAACTAAACATCATTCAATCTTGCAATCATTTCCGATTGTGTTTCTCATAAAATATGGTGTTCCATGAAGAATATAATGTACCATTATGTTTTTCATAGTGGATATATTAAATTCAATCATTGTTCTTTCAATGCCACAATAGTGGTGTTCTTAATATCATGTGCGCCATTTTTGGATTCGAATAATACTTATATGTATTTTAATATTTATGAAGATGAAATATTCATCCACCCTTTCGCTGTAAGCTAGATTTGAAAAGAGATCACCGCATGACTGAATTTATCGAGAGTGTAATAGTTTATCTGAATCTTCCCTCACCTCCTATCCTATCCGCTCCCCTCCCCTCCGCTCCTTTCCCATCCCCTACCAGAGTACAAAATTTATTTGATATCCGAAAGTATAGAACTGTAAGAGATCAGTACGAAACAAAGGCAAACGTTACTGTGTTAAATATATCAATGAAATAGAGTAATTACATTAAGGCACAAATATCAGTTGTGGTGGAATGGACTATTGAAATGTAGACCAGACAAGAGTTTTGGTAGTTACTAAAAGAGGGAACGAAGAATTCGCATTAAAGTTGGACTGTTAGGACATTTTATTTATTCTCCTTAATTACGTCTCTTTATAGAGGCAATTCTCTTGTTAAGTCCATGGATAAAGTGGAGGTGCTAAGTCCATCGTACGAAGTCACCTGGTAGATCAGGAGCCGAAAAGAGGTGAAGCATTGGTATCGTAAGGCAGTGCAAGGATAGAAGTTCAATTAAGGAATTTATCGAGAGAATGGAAGACTTTTGATGGACGGAAGAATAATGATCGCGGTGGAAATGATTCAACTAAAACGGGTCTGAATCAATTATGAAATATTCGGAACTCCTATTTATTTAGCTCCCTATAATTGCTATGCTTTCTTAGAACTCAGGTTTTGCCACTAATAGGGAATCTAATTGAGTTAAAATGCTGGCACCGAATATCAATGAGTTTATTCAATTAACGTGATTCAAT
The DNA here is from genome assembly GCA_963969495.1 of Ceratothoa steindachneri. Lineage (NCBI taxonomy): Eukaryota > Metazoa > Arthropoda > Malacostraca > Isopoda > Cymothoidae > Ceratothoa > Ceratothoa steindachneri. The sequence goes on from OZ018330.1 coordinate 136,397,556, forward strand.
AACGGCAAGTCACATTTCCTTCCCTAATTATTGTATGCGCCATAATCGCTATAAGCTCGTCCAGGAATTAATAAAGAAAACTGTATTTCTGTGACTGACTATAAAAGACTAATCTAACAATAATTATAGAATGATATTTTGAAGTGCATATTAAGGTTTTCCGTGTCGAGCTTCTACTTTTGTATAGGGAATGGATAGAAATCTTTAATTTCGTACTTATGTTTAATTACAACTTTTATCATGCAGTTAATAAGAGAAATTGAACGTGCTATCAATCCCTTGATTCAATTTACTCTTGGATTTCCAACGAAACGTGGTTTACTAACGAGAATGTGAAATATCTATCAATATATGCTTTAAAATTCTGTACGGATTCATATACTATGTAATCCACTAATCTTAAATGAGCACGAATCTCAAATTATAATGTCAAGCTCAACGACCACCCTCACCCTCACATTTAATTAGCTATTTATACTTAAGAGTGGTACTTTATAAATTCTAATTCCTTAATGATGTATTAAGTGTATGACGAAGGCCTTGATTAAACATAGCGTAAGAAATTATAGCCTTTTGTTTATTTCCTATAGAAACATAGAATTTTAGTATAAAAACCTAATCCATCAACAGAAATTATGAGAATTGCGATGGTACTGGTTAATTTTATAGGCTTTAAAATAGTCTATAAATTATATCAATGAGAATTTCATAGGATTTGAGTAGTGCCAATTATCGTAATATCTATTAACAATTCACTGACTCCTTAAAGAAGAGTGTTGTAGTCAATCTTAGCGAAAGCTTAAATAAACGACTAAAATCCGTAGGAGAAATTATATAACATATTACCCATTAGTATGAAATGAAATTTCCATATTTTTGTTTAGATAATTTCATTTAAGTGACGCAATCAAGCAGGTAACTTTAATTTAAAATTAAAATACTTACGCGTAACTGTGGTCTTAGGCACGAGAATGGGGACATTCAGAAGACCGTTTTCGGCTGGGAAAAAAAGCATTTATATTAGGCCAATCGTAATTTCAAAGACACGGTCTAGTCCTGTTATTAAAAAGAAAAAAAATATGTGCAGGATTGGACGGAAATTTATAAAAAGAGATTTTATTAAGGGTGGACATAATTAATATAAATCTGGAAATGAGGACTAATAGATATATGTTAGTAGAATAAAAAAAAAATCAAATCAAAGGAAGGAAATTATAATTAATTTTTTGCTTATATGATGTAGGGGATATACAAAATAATGTGCTAATTTCACTCGCTGATTTTTTCAATTCCAATTAAAATTAATACAAATGACTGAAAAACCTTGTTAAAAATTATTATATATTATTTTATGCTATAAGCCACCTGTCAGTTTTTTTTCAGAATTTAAAGATCCTTGTTAGAGCTAAAAACCACTGGCAACCTGATAATTGCGCAAGGGGCACCCTAGCTCCGTTCGAGGATTACTTAATCTGGCACGCACGGGAAAGTTATTTAATATCATTCCCAAACATCTCACTCGGTTGCCAAACTTGCTCCACGCCTTCAAATTTACCACCAAGAAGTTCTCCATCCTCGCGAGCTACAAGTTTATTGACTTGAAGCAACCGAGAAGAATTCTATCTGTAGAACTTCTAAATAAATATCAATTGTGAGTGTGTTTTCATAATCAACCACTCATACATTTCAGACTTTCAAAGAATGACGTTTGTTGGAGCTGAATGGCTGGATCTTCCGTACGATAACTCCTTCATATTTAATGTTTGCTAATCAACTCTTTCTATGATTATGAGAATCAGAGAAGGATAAGTCCAAATAAAATAAAAGCTAAGCAATAGAGACAATAAAATTGTAAAGTGTTTTATATTGACGAATATTTATAAGACAACAGTTTTAAAGTTTACTTTAGAGGCTTAATAGGCGCCTAAACTGTCATGTTTTGAACAAGATTATTCGTCTATCAAATATTCACCTAACACAGAACATGGTAGGAATATGGCTTTTCGAGTTAAACCAGATGTACTGAGTTGGTATACTTAAGCACTTCGCAATACTTAAAGAGTAAGGGGAATGAAATCGGCCTATTTTAAAGATAAAAGGTTATCGTAAAAAAAATCGGTTACACAATAAATAATAAATTGCAAAATGAAAAAAAATAACCTACGTCCGGCCAATTCAACCATAAAGCTATTTTTAGTAATATATTATTATAATTAGAAATCAAATCAATATCCTGAATTCTTATTGGCCATTGTTGGTCACGTGACTGTATTCAAAGCCGATCATTGGATCGGGATTTAAAAACCCAGAATGCCGAACTTTTTTTAACTTAATTTTATCTCTAAATTAAGTTTTGATAATATAACTAGATTCAAAGCAAGGAACAAGTATTTTTTAATGGATTATTAAACCAAATGAACGCAAAAAAACAAAAACATGAGAAATGCATATCATTGCCATCACTATGAGAAATAGAACGATTGTAAGTAACTAATCATTTTCACAAAATCCTTTTCCGTGTCAGTTTTTGAAAAAAATTCTATGGAAGCCATCCTTGCACAAATATACCCATCTCTTTCATCATGACCAGCAATTTTACCGCATGCACTTGTTAATTCGCGAATCAGGCGCTCCACGGATTGAGAGTAGGTTGGAAAAATAGCAATTCATATTTGCTGACAATCAAATCCTGAAGTTCTGCGATTGTGAGATCACAAGAGGTTAGACTTGTAAATCGTAACTAAATCTCAATGAAGGTGTTCAGCAGTGTTGTTCACATTGAAGTTACTGGGAGAAGGGACGAATTTTCTCACCGACTTGTCACCAAAATTCCTTTGGCGAAAGTCCATCTATAATCTTGCCAACGGCGAAGGCGCGGAGATATCGATCATCATCGCAAAGGAGAGAGACGAACAGATTTTCTGGGTGTACGTTCCATGATGTGATGCAAGGGAACACCATGTCACGAGTTGATTCAGGAGGAAGGTGAAGACATTTGATTTGGAAAAGAATGTGATTTGCGGCGTCCGAAATATGTGGTCTAATTTTGATTGCAAACCAACAAGGAATGTAGTTGGTGACGACGTAGAAGATAAGAGAGTGCAGGTTCTTCTCAACTTTGCCTTTAAAAGGATGATTGGAGAGTCAAGTTGCGCCGAGGCGACAGGCTGAAGTCAACCACTTGAAGTGGGAAATGTGTCCAAAAAAGGTATTTCTGATCAGAGGACAAATCCAACAACACTTAATTTGTCATCCAAAATTCTGGTCCATCTATGATCGGAAAGACTCCACTATTGTTGCCTTGAAAGGATTATTGCCTGTGGTAGGTCCATCAATGGTTTGAAATTGAGGACGAAGGCCAAGTTCATTTCTATGGAGGTCACAGATTGAACAATGTACTTTTTCACATCGTCGATCCTCAATCTTTATCAAGATCCTGCCATCTCTCTCTCAGACGAATACATGTATTTCACTGTTACTCATCTCGAGAAGAGTAATATAGGCTAAATTATCATGTAACAAAAGTAAAGAAGTAAACAAAGGAGGCAAAGTGCCCCAAACTAAAATATGAAGAAAACAAGAAAAGCTTAAATAAAAGCAGCAAAGTGCCCCAAAATAATAAAAGAAAGAAAAAACAAAACAAAAAGCGTAAATAAAAGAGGCAAAGTGCCCAAAACTAAAAAAAGGAAGGAAAACAAGAAAAGCGTTTATATGTAAAAGGCAAAGTCCCCAAAACTAGAAGACTAGGGAAAAAAAACAAAAGCCAAGCATAAATAAGGGAGGAGAAGTGACCAAAACTAAAAAAACGAAGGGAAATATTGAGAGCGTAAATAAAAGAGGCGATGGGCCTAAAACTAAAAAAAAACGAAGGAAAACAACAAAACAAGAAAAGCGTTTATACGTTAAAGGCGAAGTGCCCCAAACTAAAAAATATAAAAAGAACTAAAACAAAACCGTAAATAAATAACGCGAAGTGACGAAAACTAAAAAAAAACGAAGGAAAAAACAAAAGAAAAGCCAAATAAATGAGCCGAGGTGCCCAAAACTAAAAACCGAAGGAAAATAAAAGCGAAAATAAAAGAGGTGAAGTCACCAAAACTAAAGAATGAAGGAAAAAACAAAACAAGAACATCCTCGAGTAAAAACCGAACTAAAGCATAGATATATGAAAGAAAAGGAAAGTCTTGGCGTGTGCCACAAAACTCAATACTGATTGGCTTTCGTTAAATTTCAGGATTCCCATCCTTTAATCAGAGCTAGAGTTAAGATAACCGTGAGTAAATTCGACATTCTTTAACGTACCCAGAATATTTGAGCCGAACCTAGCGATGTTATTTTTAATCTCATCTATGTTTATAATTACTTTCTATTCTCGTTTTAATTCTCTAAATTTCGATATTGCAAATGTTACTTCTAATGATTTTTATATACGACAACTCACAGTTCTGAATTTGGCCCCCCTTATTAAAGAGCTCACAAGATCACATGGCCACACTACTAGCGCAACATCAATACATCTTTCTTTCAGAACAAGCATCCACTACAAATTTCTTTCCTAACTTCTATGAGGTGATGCTCCTGGTAAGCAAGAATATGCTGTTTTAGATATGGAAACAGAAAGGTGTGAGTGTTGGCAATTTCAAGACAAATTCTGACTTATTTTTTTTATCTCTGTAGCTCGTTTAATATCAGATTTCAGCAGTACACTATCTCTAAAGAAATAAAGAAGATTTACCGATTGTTCTTTGGCTGTCCTCTCTCCGATCAAGATAGATTATGGTAAGGGAATGTCGTGTGTAGAGCTCGTTCAAATTTAATACGAGACGAGCTCAATATGAGATAAAAGCCAATATATTTTCTCGAACTGGGTTATATGAACGTGTGTTTGAGAGAAAGAGGAATGCCAATAGGGCATTTAGCCTATATTATATCCCATAACAGGAGATAGTTTTCAGTAAAACAGGTTAGCGGGAGGTGTTCTGGCTGCCGTTTTCTGATTGAAGAAACTGAAGGGCTAATGATTCGGAAAAAACGATGGTTAACTTGATCCTTAGTAGGACATATGTGTGTTGGGTAGAACGTGCACTTTTTGTATCATCGATGGTCACACTCTGCACCTTTTGAAGGTCAGTTATTATTATTTTAGCTATTACCATTATGGTAAAAAATGTTGCAATAATAGAATGATTTTCAAACTTGGTATTTTAAAAGAAAAATTTATAAGACAACGAAAACTTTCCTTGTGATGGCTAAGAATGAGGAGAAGAATAGTCGCAAGTAAATAAAGAAAGGAAAAGGAAAATTAAAACAAACTCATGGCATGTGAAATATAAGATAATATCAATCCTGAAAGCTCAAGTTCAAGCAAATGAAGACAACTGAGAAACACAAACCCTGTACTAAACTTTACGTCATCCTCTCGGGGGTGAATTTCTTACCTAATATATTTAGCTGGACTCTTCTACTCATTTTAGGGTCGGAGTTTACTTGACATTCGTAGACACCCGAATCCCGTCGCGTGGTAGGAAAAATCTTAAGATTCCACTCATTCGTACTTTCGGGATGGAGTACCTAAAAAAGAAGGACAGAAACGACGCATCAGCAAAAAGTTTGTCATTGGGGTTCTCAAAGTAATTAACAACTTCTCGAGTTTAGTTAGTTAATTAATTATATTTAACCGAAATCAAGAACGATTAGCAAAAATAGGAAAGTTTTCTTTTGAACAATACACGGTATGAGTCTCTAAAGATAAGTATCGAAGACCTGAAAGGTAAATCGGGATTTATTAGATAGCTTGAATAGTCAGCGAAAAAGTTGTAGGATCCAGCGTGACGTGATCATTTAGAAGAAAAAGAATAACCGAGACTCGTAAGAAACGAGTAAACAGAGAGATTAGAAAAGGGTAGATAAAGGGCGAAAAAAGATCGACAAACTAGAATGCCCAGTTCGGTTATTTTAAACCTAACTTGCAAAAATTCTTAAGAACACAGGATTAAAAGCAGACAAATTTACCCTACTGAGGGAAATTCAGCCAAACCTCGTTTAAAAGAACTTTAGGAAAAATGTATTACATTCGCAGTTATCCTTTCACTTACTTAAAGATTTCCCTTATGTTAGGGTTCATGATATTCCCTAGTTATACTCTGTAGCTTAAGGTGTTTTAGTAAACCCTAAGCATCCTATAAGAAAAACTCAATTTAATGTTTGGTTTCAAAATTACGTTTCTATATAATTTTTTTTATCAAAGATAGCTCTTAAAATGCGGTCTTTATTAGAAGAAAGAAGAACAACATACCAATGTACATATGTATGACCTTCGTGACAATAAGTATATTTTCTTTCTTCTCACTTATAAATCTATAATAATTAAAACTAATTCATGAATATAAAAGATGATAATTGATTTTCAAATAAAGAAGATGAAGTAGTGCTTACTGATGGAAAACTTTCCTTTAGACACTCTCTAGCCTAGCGGATAAAATATTAATTAATGATAACAATAAATGTGCATTTTTAATATATTGTTACTTATTTAAAATTAATAAGTAATCATGGAATAGCACATTATTTTAGTTTTAAGAACATATGTATAACAAATCAATATGAAATAAATCACGGTTATCATGAAGTGAATCAAAATCATCAACATCATATCAATGGAATGTAAAAAAACATGGTCTCATGGTTAGCCTATATACCGATCCAAAGAAAGGTGTACCGCTGTGATTTCTGCTTGTGCTGTGCATCGGAACCATCGCGTTTCAATGACCAACAGTATTCCGCCATCATGCTCTCATTCCATTTGCCCTGGTATCGAGGTTCGATGGCGCAAATATCCTGATGGAAACGCTCTCGTTGTTCCTCACTGTAGTTCCCACAATTCGTGGGAAAATAGTCAAGATGTTAGTGCAAAAAGTACATCTTCACACTCATTCTAGACCCAAGTTGCTGGAAACTTGAAATCAGATCTTGGGTCATTTTTTTTCATATTCTGAGGAGAAAGTGTTTCCCAAGAAGTTAGGGACAATCTACCTGAAGAAAAACCAGGCATTTACCTCTACACCTGATAATGCTTCCTCAAAAGGCTCCTTCATCATTTCCGGAATCTGAGGCCCAACAAAGATTCCTGCCTTTTCCTTGCCTGCACTTACACGTGGAAACTTTGACTCTAGGTACTTGAAAGCAGCTTCATTCTTGTTTAACGCTGTCACAAAATTTTTCATAAGTCCTAATTTGATGTGGAGTGGTGGTAGCAGAATTCTCTTGGCATCAAGTAGTGGCAACGCTCTCACGTTGTGATTTCCAGGTAAAAAGCTAGTTCTTGGTGGCCAGTCCTTTTTTATAGTGCTGGCTGTCAGCCCTACTATCCAAGAGACACAAAAAACAGGGATACTTAGTGTATCAACATTGAAGTCCTAGTAGGAGAGCAATAACTTTTAAATCACCACAAAGGAGAAAATTGTGCTAATGTTACTTGATTGCAGTTATTAGTGTTTTCAAATTTTCGTAGGTTTCGGTCATTTAAATACTATAGCCAATTAGCATAGATGCAGCTGTGTTGCCATTGTAGAGAAGAACAGCCCTTAAACTTCTGTTAGAAGAATCAATGAAGACCCTCCATTAATCTGCTTTGTACGGCATCCCCATGTGTTCGATAAGGCTAGAAATATTTGAACAGTAAACTAAAGAAGCCTCTTTCTTAAAGAACTAAATCTATTTTGCTTCACGATGACGGTACCAAGCGAATGTTGTTCCAAAAGCTAAAGGCCTGTGTTTCTTCAGTCTAGAGCCAAGTAACTGGGCACTTTCTTTTGAAAGGTTAAGGTCTCGCATTAGGTCGTTGATCTTAGCTTGGTGAAGAGTGTGGGATCGTCATTTGTTGGCGGTTCATAGTTTAATTCCATCTGATTAGTAGCACTAATATCGGACTCTGAAGAAAATTCCCATATCTCAGGTGGCACAGGCACAGGTGTTTCATCTGAGGGAAGAACAGGCCTTAATGCTGAAGGAATATTTGGGTATATTATGCGATCTTTAGTCATCATGGTGATTGTTTTGCTCTCGCCATACCATTGGTACTCCAAAAGGCATATATTAAAGTTTTCCAACTGACCACATTTGGAGCTTATTGATGCAACAATTGCAAGCTTTGTGTTGAGCAAATGGCTTGTCTTGGTCTCCTAATCTGCAGCCAAAATAAGCTAAATAACAACGCTTCAACAAAGGAGTAATATTGCTCCAGGAATCTGAAGGGGTGTATTGCCCGCAGACATAGCAAAATACGTCTGCTGAATTTATATAACCTCTAGACATATTCACAATCTAAAAATAAAAAGATATATTAGCAATATTAGAAATATATATTTCGAAATATTATATAATGTAAACATATATATTATAAATATATATTATATAAATATATATATATATATATATATATATATATATATATATATATATATATATATATTATAATATATATAAATATTTACTTATGTTATACAACAAGAGAAAAGTAATGTCTCCGTATAACTCGACAACGTGATGTGATAGAGATGAATAAGAAACAAAGTACATCACCATTTTTCATATATATTTTGGAAGAGATGTCATACAGTCAATAAAAAAAAAATCACGCAGACCAGTGTAATGTCACTCAACCAGGAATAGCCCCAGACACACTACAAATGTTACGACAAAAGAACGAAATAAGGAAAATGAGTTTTCTACCCAATCTCCCATCGACTTTATTATACAGAGTCAGGTCCGAAAAAACACTGTAGGTGAAAGATATGCTCGATTAAAGAGCTAGCTTTGCGGAAAAAAATAGATGGCAAATGAAATTGTAGACACGAAAGAGGAAATAAAAGAAAACAAGGAAACATACAATTCTGGTGAGGACCTGGAAATTGCAAAGAAAAAGAAGACCCTGAATAAAATTCAGAAAAAACAATATACGGAAGAAACCACAGACTCAGACTCTTATACAAACACCGAAAGAGAAAGTGAAAATGAACAAGTCTTCTTGTACTAGGCCAGAGAATTCAAACTCAGAATATCAGTGCACTGCGAAAAGGGGCAAGCCAGCGGATACTTAAAAAATTATAGGAAAAGAAGGTAACCATATAAGGATATTCCCGACTGACCTCAAGTTGCAACAGAAGTACTCGTTTGAACGTCAAAAAATGTCAAGTGGAAGATCTCGAATAATAAAGCATGGAAGAAACGAAGCCAAATATAAAATTACTCATACAAGAAACGTTTTAGAGACAGAAGGCAAAGATTAGGTAAACAATAACCTGAAAAAAATGTCTAAAAGAAAATAAAAGCCAAGTTGGAGATATTCACTGAGAGAAGCAGACAACTGAGAATACTAAACAAGAACTACAATGACAAAAGATTTCCCCTTAAAAGGTTCCACCTGCCGCAAGCGGAACCACGAATACTGACATAGAGCAGAAAAATTAATGAAAATAAATAATCTGAAATAAATATAATCTAATCCTTGCAAAATAAGAGAACAGAGGCATAAATACCTTAAAAAAACAATAGTTTGGTAAATAGCAAACAAAATATTATGAGTTAGAAGCAACTTAATTTTCATATATGTATATATATATATATATATATATACACATACACAAAGAAAGAAACTACAGGATCTGCGGGGGATTATGCAGCCACCACAGGGCTATGCTATTTTTATTTTCTGTCTTTCAAATTAAATTTGAAGACAAAAAGAAAGATGCAGAAACCTGGTGTAGCTGACTATAAATACATATAGTACAAGAGAAAATAAGAATTGGACGCGAAAGAGCAAATGAGACAAGAAACCGGATTTTTTTAAAGGCAAGAGAGAGCGACATTAGAAGAATCCAGAATCAAAGGGAGCAGACGGCGGCACAGTGAAGGCGATCCTTTACCGAGAAGACAGAAATAACGCCAGGGAAAAAAGTTTTGAATTTATCTCATTTGCAAATTCGCATATATATAAATATATATATATATATATATATATATATATATATATATATATATATATATATATATATATATATATATATATATATATATATATATATATATATATATATATATATATATATATATATATATATATATATGCAAATAATCCCACAAACTAATGATAATATCCCTAAGTTTCAGGCCCAAAACCTATTAGTTTTATCCTATAACCATATTTTTATTAAATTACCTCGTTTACCTAGGTCTCTGAACATAAATGTTATTTTTAAGTACGAGACTACAATTTATCGCATTCTTGCTCCTAAGTTCACTCCTAGACCTGGCATTGTTTATTCGATAGGCTACAACTAATGCCAAAAATGTTATTATGGACAAACCGAGAAAGAACTATATGTCCGGGTTAAGCAACATCAAGCCAATGTACGTAATCACAGAGAACAATCTGCGCTTTTTCTACATATGTACAATCTTAACCATAGCATTAACTGGAACAGTGCCAAACCAGTCATAAAATGCAGTAATAACACTGGCCTGCGTATCAAAAAAAAATTTAAAGGTCAAGGGTTTTCCAAATGATTTAGGATCTTTTTTGCGTGCTGAATTAAAAAAATATCATTAATTTTTTTTGTTCAGGTCTGGTTTATAAGATACACTCGATTTTTATTACAGCATATTTTTCATAAACGGCGCTATCATCCAAGCGTATATGGGCTTTGTTTTTGCCACAGCTGCCTTTGGGCTACCTTCAAATAACTAGTTATTCTTTCTCCTTTTAGGTCTAGTTGTGCAGTACGATGGATTGGAAGTGTAAGAACCATCCTAACAACTTTGTTTCATCTGCGGACACGTGGTTCTTCCAAACCTTCAAGTGAAAATTACGGATTTTATGAAGAAGGCTAATTGCGCTTATTTTGGAGTCAAACTAGGGGACCAGGATAAAGCATTTGCTCCCCATATCTGCTGCAGAACATGTGTGGAGAACTTACGGGATTAGAGGAATATGAAAAGAAAGAATATGCCATTTGGTGTCCCAATGGTGTGGAGGGAAGGGAAAGATCACGTTACCAATGCTACTTCTGCATGACAAATTTAAAAGGCATCAATCAAAAGAACAAGCACCATGTTCAATACCCTGAGGTTCCTTCTGCCATAAAGCCAATCTCTCCCTGGACCAGATGTTCCTATTAGTGAGCCAGATACACAAAGTATCTATGCTTTTTGTGCTTGTGGGATAGTCGGGGCTGACGACTAGCATTATGTCAGACAAGAGTGGCCATCAAGACAAGGATTAGAACTTGGGTCACACAATGTTCTGTCTCACCTTCTGGTTGAACCGAGCAAGGTGTTACTTCGACCCCTACATATAAAACTCAGCCTAATGAAAAACTTTGTAAAAGCACTATACAGGAAAGGCGAAGGATTTGCCTTCCTCCACCACAAGTTCAAACGAATAAGCATGGAGAAGCTTAAGGCAGGTATATTTGATGGTCCTCAGATAAGAGGATTCACAAAAGACTTTAGTTTTTATGATTCATTAAATCCTATTGAACTCTTTGCCCGGCTGTCTCTTAAGTCAGTCATTGCAAACTTCCTTGGTAACCACAGAAGTCCTCAGTACCAGAAGATGGTTGATGACTTAATGGAGAATTTCCGCAAACTTGGTGCGCGTATGTCAGTTAAAATGCACTTTCTTCGGTCCCATTTGAACTATTTTCCAGAAAATTGCAGAGACTTCAGTGAAGAACAGGGTGAGCGCTTTCACCAAGACATCCGTGTCATGTCGGAACGCTATCAAGGCCCATGGAATGTCAACTTTCTGGCTGACTACTGTTGTTGCCTTGAGAGTTATGTGGTGTCAACTCGGCACAATCGGAGGTCACTGAAGAGACCATTCATCCATGAGTAGCTTATTTTGTGCATTGTACTATTCATTCTGTCTATTGCAAATATTATGTGAACATTCTGTGAGTAAATCGGTCCAATATTTGTTTGCTGTTATGTGTTTCATTCACAACAAATATTTGGAAATATAGGAGTTTTTGGTATGTGCTCATATTTCAAAAACCTGACCTGATTGGGTAAAATGAGCATGATTTTCAGATTCAGTGCAAAAAACTGAATTAAAATCAGGTATTATATATTTGACCTTGAAAAATATATTAGAATGTATCTCCATTAACGCGTTCCCAAATTTCAACCTTAGCATTGGTTTGTTCATTCCAGACCCCATTATCAATACATACATAAAATCTCAAATAAAGTTGCTTCAAGATTTTGTACCCCTTACTTATGGTCCAGAGGTGGGTAGTTTATCATTCCGCTTACACTATTTAAGACAATGTATGGCCTTCCTCTAGTTCATTCCTTGAAAAGGTCTTTAAGAATAAAGACGAAAGTGCTCGGAATCGTTTGTCACTTTTCCTTTGTGGGTGTATCTGCATAACTTTGACTCACGTGGACTTTTTGAGCATTTTTCATATATATATATATATATATATATATATATATATATATATATATATATTATATATATATATAATATATATGGGTAAAAATCACTAGAGGTAAGACGTGAATAAGTATAAATATTTGGTTGTACCACGTAGGGACCAAGAAAGATTAATAACATTTTCAAACTTACAATGGTTTAGGAAATAGAGAGACACTGTATTTATACGAAGCAGTGTTTTCCCTATGAAATCAGATGTCAAATTTTTTGGGACCTCTGATAAGATCGATTTGAGCAAGAAAAATAGGACTGCATCTAAAGAAAAAAACAGGGGATAATATTTACATTTCTCTCTTTTGTCCTGGAGATTAGGAACGATTCAAAGATATTTCTGCTAATAAAATCAATTAAATGCATTATGGTATCTGCTTTTGAGCAGTTAATCTGTTGACCCATCTTGAGCCTGTGGACGGCCAAAGCATTATTTGTATATCCCTTAGATACTGTATTTTGATGTTGCTTAATTCTTACAGATATATGTTTAGAAGTCTGAGCTACATAGAAAAAATTACAATCCAAACAAGGTATGCTATATACTCGTATTACATTATTATCCTTCGTTAGGTTGTGTTTTATTAACATATTTTTTAGTGTATAATTGTATTTAAAAATTACATTTATATCAATTTGTTTTAATATTGATACAACATACAAGAAATTATTATGGTAAGGTAAAAGTAATATGTTGTGTAAAGGTTCTGTTTTCCTTCACCTGGGGTTGTAGAATATTTCGGGTAACAGATTAAAGACAATCTCTTCAATTTTTGCAAATTCTTGGTCTATGTAGTCAGAGCTACATATTTTGAGTGCCCTAAGATACATCATGTTTTAATATTTTTAGAGTGACCTTAATAAAAATGGACATAGGATATATTATTTGTCGGTTTCCTGAAAATAGAAAACTTAAATCTCTTTGGTTTTCAAATTATTAGAACATCTAGGAAAGGAAGGCTATTACCTCCTTCTTTTTCTAAAGTAAATTTAATTGAATAAACTAATAAATATAAGAAAACCATCGAGTTCATAATATTCCTTTAGAATTACCAGGAAATCGTCTATATAGCGGTATCAAACAATTTGAGTTGAACAGACCGGTGGGATCAAGCTAGTTTACAAATATTCCATATATATATTTGACAATAAGGGAGATAAGGGATTACCTATAGCCATGCCAAACACGTTTTCGAAGAACTTGCCATTGAAACTAAATTTACATTTTTTAATGCATAAACAAATGAGTTGAATGATCGATATGGACAGTAAAGGCAAATCAGAAGAATTAAGAATACCAGCTAGGAAATCCAATAAGGCATCAACGGGTAATTTAGTGAATAATGAGGTAACATCAAGACTGACTAATCTCAGGTCAGCGGTTAAATTCATATTGTCTAACTTAGTGCAAAGATCAACTGAATTTTTTATATGCGATGGTGATATGTATCCTAAGATTGGAAAAAGTAAATTTACTAAATATTTTGAGAGTTTATATTGGATTGAATCAGTTACACTGATGATTGGTCTGATTGGATTGCCTGGTTTATGAGTTTATATTAGGCCATATACATAAGGTAACGATGAACTACTAAAAGAAACTGATTCAATAACTAATTTGTGGATTTTGTTTTAATATCTTTTTTATGTCTCTATTAAAATTCTTAATTACATTATCTTAGGAGTCGTTGTGTGTAATAATGAATAAAACGTATTTAAAAAAGAGGAATAGATAGATACAAGAAAATATATCAATCAATTAGACCGAACGCCACCAGAAAAGGTACTACAAGGAAAGAAAATATAAAAGGCAAATCGATTAAATGAATAAAGTAATAGACTAGAATAAGTACTGAATATTTAAAAGCGAAGAACAAAGAAGTAAAGAAGAAAAAAGACCAGTCAGTCTCCTGGCAAACCATACTCACACACAATCACCTTTTATCCCTTCTCCCCGAATTTTTTTTTACATACTCTTCTTTAACTATTCATCTCACCCATTCACTTTTCTCATCTAATACATAACTTATCTCAACACCGTTATCTCTCCCTTGCCATCTTCAATTCCAACAGACACACTCTGGGTAGGTGTATCTACAGACGCCTGATTTGGAACGGGCCCCTTTCAACCCAGGAAGACAAGAGTTTCTGTCGACTGCCTGTTTTGGGTCAAAAACACCAAGGCTTTCCCACCCCTTTCCGCTTTCAAAGACGAGGACCAGCCCCTGGTAATCTCGTGCTCACTAACGGTTTTCCGACTGATCTTAATGTCATTTTGGTTATCTGGTCGCTGGATTACATCTTCAGGACTGTTGATTTCGTCCAACAGTAAAATACGGAGGAGGCAACATATTAGTACTAGATTTTATAAAACTACGAAAAACTTCAAGTTCTTTAGGTGTAATAGGGCACACATAGGTATCAGGTGTTATATAGGCAGAGTGGTAATTGGAATATGTGTAGAGGAGGATGAGGGATAGTGATAGCTGTGTACTAGTTCCCAGGAAATTAGTTTCTTCTTCTTTTAACCTCTATCTAATTACTCTCTATTTTATTTATGGGAACAACTTTAAATATACTTTTAAAACAGCAGACAGGGTGATGGTAGAAACATTGAAAATCTTTTCATAGTACACTTTTATCCAATTTTGGGGATTAATTGCAGAGTAACAGAATCATCAATATATTTATTCAATAAATTAAAATAAATGTTCATAACAAACAAATGAAAAATATATTTTTAATAATAATAATTGTAGGGAAATCGATATGCCACCCTAATAGCAGGGGCCCTGTTCGGTCACCACAATGTCTTGGCGCTGGGCAATGTAACCCGATTACTTACCCCTCCCCACTCTCTCCCCTTGACTCATGGACCACCAGAAGGCCTGCTCCAACCGCATACCATCAGGGTACCGTTGTTTAAATCATCTGACTAAAAGAACGTGCTTAATGCCATCCGTCTCCCTCACCGAAATCACCTGTTGCTTCAAGCCCCTCTTCGCGCAAGTCAAACAGCTGGGTGTCTGTGAACACGCCCACGCGCCTAACCGCAAAAAGACATTTTTTTGTCTAAATAAAATTGCAAGGCCAAGGTCATTCTCCAGCCGAATTCACGCGTGTGGTTTTAAAGGTAAAGAAATTCAATTATTTTTGAGTGTCAATTAGCGTCCAATATTAAAGTGAGCTTGAGGTCAACCATTACTTTATATTCATTTGGTTTAAATTAGTAATTCGAACCTAAACTCGTTTATTCATACCTGTATAGTTTTTTTCAGATTTCACTTTTTTATGTTGTAATTAAAGATATATATTTTTTAGAAGTATTTAATTCAATCCTCGAAAAGCTGCACATGGTAGTAGAAATCCTCAAAGATTAAATACCGTAAAATATTATAGCACTCTTAGAGAAAACGTAATCAAGGAATTATTCAAGTACGTAACAAACCTACTTACGTACACCACCATTCGGCTCTTAGAATACCACGACAATAATATTTGTATTGCTTTCGCTGGGTGATTGTCAAGTATCTTGAGTTGACTTGACTGAAGAGATGGGTATTTAAAGTGGTCCTGAGGGCAGATGGAGAGGCAGAAGAGTGAGATATCTCACTATTCCTTCCATCAAACATTACTCATTATGTTGATGGGTTTCTGTTGGACATTGACTTGAAACAGTTCCCAAATCTTTCGCAAGTTTTTGAATTGTTTGCCTCTCCATCCACACTTATTTTCTTTCTAGCCAGGCACCTATCTCGCCATCTATTATTAAATCTCAGGCAGAGTTTATTTATTTTTTTCCAGCATCTCCCAGCACCTTTATTGTTTCTTAAGTTACCGGGATTTGTAAAAATCCTTCTACACTCGTATGACGCTCTCAACAAAGGATTCAATAATATTTTTATGTAGTTAAATCGTAATATTAATCAATGTGGTCGCCATCGGCAGTGAGTACTTGCTCTAGACAATAACTGAAGGATGCGCATATGGTGCGGACGAAGTCATTCTTCATGCTGTAACGGACCTAGCAGGACTTGCCCTCGAAATGCTTATGCCATCTGTTGTCGACGGCATTGAGGCTGGGTGTCTGCAGAAGCCAAAATTCTTTCGACCCAAACCTCTCTGGTACGTTCTTTGCCGTTTGAGTTGGAGCTTTGTTCTCCTGAAAGAAGTAGTGCCCCTTCCGCGTGACTTTTCTCTCTTGAGCGAGAATTTTGTTGCCAAAATGTACCGGTGAGCGCCCTCGTTAAGCCTGTAACAGGTCGCATCTTATCGTTATTTAACGTCACTACGCCGAACATCATCAAGGAGGCCAGGTGTTTGGTCGTGGACACGTAGCAAACCTCGAAGACCTCCTGGTCAAAGCTTACGAAGTCGTTCTTCTGCTTGTTGATGAACGGAGTGATAGTGAATTTTTTTTCATCAGAAACAAGTAATTAAAATTGCCAAGATACTTCATTCAACTCGTTAAGAAGGTTACGATAGTGCTCCGTACGTTGTTTCCGCAATCTGTCGGTGAGCAGAGGTCTTTCCACTCACCTCAAGTGCTTTCCGGCCTCTTCCTTGACGACCATGGACATCTTGGCCACCCAGATATTCTTCCTTTTTGCGAGCGCTGTTATTTAGACCTACGGAGTACTTTTATAGGCTTTTATCGAAGCCAGTTGACAAATCGAGGTCTGCTTGAACAAGGTAGATCTTTAAGGGCATCCCCGTTCTTGAGCCTCTCGGTGACTTGGCGAACGGTCACCTGGCTAACGTTGAGCCACTTGGCGATGTGAGACTTGTTGTGGCCCACGCGCAGGAGATCAGATATCTTAATTCTTTTCACTTTCATCTCGACACACCTGTACACAATGGAAAAGTAGAACTTTAAGTTTCTTTGACGGAACTTTTTCTACCGCACGTGTAATCCTCTTGAAAGATATAAAAATTAAGTGTAATAGAACTTTTTCAATATTTTGTATCTGCGATGACACTTCTCTTTCAAATGAAGTATGAGGTTTATTTAAGTGATGTGAATTTGCAATTTCCTCTTGTGATCTATATTTAGGTCTTTATAGAGACCGATTAACTAAGTGTTTTATTCGTTTGAACTCCAAAAATAAATCTTTATGCTCGATTGGAGATGATCACAGGGCCTTAGTAAGCTCTATTTAAAAGAGTTCTTCAAAGATGAAACAAGAAGTTTTTTGTTACAACTTCCCTAAAGAACATGACATATTAAGGTACTAAAGACGTTTTAAAATTATTTCATACACAGCCTCCCCTGGCTTATACTCGATGAGCACTTTTGGACATTCTTTCTTATTTTTTATTGCTTCATTTATTCTTTATCTCACTCATTTCCTTTGTGTCATTTACTAAAAATTTCTTATTTTTCTAAAGACAAGATAAAGCTTATTTTGCCCCCAAATTAGGCACTCACTAAAATTCAGGCTCCCATTTCCCCAGCATTATGCTATTTACCTATCTATAAACGAAATTTAAAATTGTTTAATTTTTATTTCTTTTTTATATGATTTAAATTATCAGTAGAAGTGAAAGATGAGTGCAAGGTGGCTCTAATTTTACATTGGCTACTACCTGATACATTTATAGATGCTGAAGCGTAACACAAAAATTAATCAAATGCGAGAACGAGAAATCTAAGTTAACTGAGGAAATATTGATGATCATTTTATTCAATTAATTGGTTCGATATCAAAAAAAGCTAAATTCTTCAGTCAAAATCCTTCTTCCTATTGAAGAGTGAACAATTTCCGTTTAAGATACACATATCACCATAGTTCTACTTCAAATCACTGGACCGTATCGATTGGTGTGAAGACAATCAATTTAATCAAAGACAGACCAGCTGGGAATAATGCAAAGAATAAACCAATATAGAGATTACGATATGTTTGTTCTTAGTGAAAGTTTTATTCTCAATTTGTCCCTCTCCTTTTGAGGTGTTTTGCTCTTGAAACCTACATTTTATCTCTGTCTCCGAACCGGAGGTTAGTGTGGCATATGATTGCAATGTTAAACTCGCCCATGATGAGGAATGGACAGAAAATGATAAGAAAAGAATCACAATCATAAGAGAGTATGAAAATTAGTCAAACTATAAAATTTTAGAGTGGAATGGCGAAATTAGTAAAAGTAAAACGTAAGTATAACGTCGAAAAAGACAACAAGACTTCCAAAAAGAAGAATTTTGGTCAGAGCCGTGTGGCTGAAATCATTTAAAAGTAGAAAAAATAAGTACAAAGTATTTCTACAGGCTTCACTATTATGAGATCAAATTCAACAACATTTTCATTATAGTTCTTATGTACAGGGTTCCACAAAGTCTGGGAACATAGGAATTTTAATATTTTATTTATTTATGTTATTTTTCCTCCCTAGATCGAATGATGGCTCTGTCTAAAGAAGAAAGAATCGAGTTGGCATTCTTAAGTGGACGAGAAGGATGGTCTTATCGCAAAATCGCCGATGAATTTAACCTTCGACACCCTGATCGGCAACCTATTTATTTTACCCCCGTCGGGAAATTGGTAACGAAGTTCCAAGAAATAGGCAGTGTCTTGGACAAACCCCGTTCCGGGCGACCAAAGACTTCAGACGAAACGAAAGAGGATCTCATGGCCAAGATTGCTGCTAAAGACCTTTTGTTTTTCAGTGAGGAAGCTTTGTTTTATGTTAATACTTAAGTCAACAGACAGAATCTTCGATACTGGTCTCAAAAAAATCCATATTAGATGGATCCATCCAAACAGCAAGGCTGCCAAAAGGTGATGGTGTGGTGTAGTTTGTGGAAATCTCATGTGCTAGGACCCTTCTTCTTTGACAAACATGTATCCGATGAGACTTATCTGAACATGTTGAGAGACAAATTAATGCATCAAATTGAGCGCCTAGGCGAGGGACTTCCGGACTGGTTTCAGCAGGATGAGGCCCCTGCCCATTTTGCTACAGATGTTAGAGATTGGCTGAATGGCACTTTTCCTCACTGGATTGGAAGAAGAGGTCATGCGGAGTGGTCCCCTCGTTCACAAGACCTTTCTCCCCTTGATTTCTTTTTCTGGGGTACGTTAAAAGAGAAAGTTTACTCAATGAAGATTGCAAATCTAAACCACTTGAGAGAACGCATTATCAGTCAGTGTGCTGAAATCGACGGCAATGTACACCTATTCAATCGAGTTTACTAGAATTTAGCAAGGCGCATCGAATTATGCATTGCAAATAATGGAAATCATATTGAAAATATAATTTCTTAACATTATAATTAAATAAAATTGTTTTGTTCCCAAAGGTATATATTTATCCCCTATGTACCCAGACTTTGTGGACACCCTGTATTGAAACTTAAAAGTAAAAATAAAATTATTTAAGAGCTGTACCCTGCTCACCAAAGTTAAAGTTTACAGTGGACTGTGAAATTGCCTCCATACTTTCTTAACTCATTTAAATAAATTTTGTCTATAATATAACTGGCCTGAAAATGAAGGGTCAACTTATGACTCCATTTTGAAAATTGCATTATGGTGAAATAATCTGTCTAATAATAATAATAAAAAAAATATCGTGATATGTAAAGAGTTCACAAATGAAATAACAATTCTGAGCAAAAAACTTTAGTTAAGGGATCCGAGCAGATTTGATGACAAAAAAAATGATACAATAAACTTATTTAAAAATATACTACCGTCTTTGGCTGTAACGGGTTTAGCGTCATTTAAAGAGGGCAGATTCCGTCTTATGAGATTCTCCAGAAGTCTAAATGAAAGCCACAGATGGAAGACCAGCAATCAAGAAAAGTAATTTTCAAGACCAAGTTCTCGGCTCTGGAATGAAGAAGATCGAATCTTTTCTCAAGATTGCTTGAGAAAGGTTTCGACAGCGATTAGAACACGTAAGTAAACAGTTGCACCATGACAAACATTCCGCAGTCCTTTGGTGTTAAATAAAAATGTGGATAAAAGGGATGTGACTATCTTAACTCATAAATGTTTACCACTTACTAATTTACCTCAGAATGTCTTAACTAATTGGCTTTTAAATGGAGATCATTATTTTGAGAATTGGGAGCACTAAGGCAAGGGGAAGATTAAAGAGTAGGGGAGAGGACATAATTCTGTAGCGTAACTAGAAAAGCAGACGCGGAATGCGAATCGATCGAGTAATTCGGAATGAAATTCGATCAGGAACAACGTAATCGAGCTCGCATACGATGTAGCAATGTGATATTTCCCTGCAGCTTTCTCATTAAACACTGCTATTATTCCCTAAAAATATGTGCTCTTACCTAATACAACCCTTTACAACAGGATCAGTTTGATCACTAATTGATTTGGAAAAGCCATTTTTAATGACATTTAGTCATATTGCGAGACTTTACTCCCTGTGTTATTAATACAGGTTATTCCGTAGAAATGAGCTGGGGAATCTTTCCTCTGTGCGTTTTAATATGTAATTCTCTCATTTTTCTACAGAATGTCTTCTACTGAGTACTGATTTACTTTGAGTGACCTCCGAGTCTTTTATTATCTAAATTAATTTAGAATAAAGAAAAACCAAGGGAAGTTTACGTGAAAGAAGTAATAATTTCCCTTATTACTTGCGGCGAAGCGCTAGGTCAAGGCGTCGCATTTTTTTAAGAGGAGTAAAGGTCATATTTCAAATGGAGTAAAGTTCAATTGTACCCATATAGAGCCATGGAATGACCCATATGACCATGGAACATATGGTTATTCAGCCTGAAGATTTCAAACCTGCCATCGGATTTGGCGCTGGGTGGCACCCTCTCGTTGCAGATGACTCATTTAGCCATTTAGCCATTCAAGGCACTTGTAAGTGATTTGAACCATGGGAAGCCATCAATGCAATAACCATTTATCATCTTATCACAAAAGTCCGCAGGTCATTGGAGAGACTTTCCTCTTGTTTTTTGTGATATTTAAACCTTTACTTATCGAATAAAACTAGAAAAGAACTAATTGTGCATTCAGGTAAAATATTCTTTACTGAAATTGATAAAATTATGCACATTGGAATTAAAGTCTGTAATCTTCCAACGATTTTAGAATAAAGTTGAACCTCCAGAACGACACATCTTCAAACTATTTCGCGTAAAAAAAAACACCCCAATAACCGGTAAAATTAATACTGTTGATTATCTCTTTGTAACCTATCTCTTCTTTACATTTATCTAGAAGATGTACTCGCTTTTGGCATGATCCGACAATAAACCATTAATGCGATTCGCCGATATCATTTCATACCCGCCAACAAACCATTTCATACAGTGCCATTAATTTTTGCCCATTTTTCAACAACCTTTATGTAAGAAACATAAAATTAAACAAAATGCTATTTCTGCTCTTACACTCCTAAAGATCTGTCATTAACTATTTGAGTAATGATGCTAACCAAAACTTACGGATTCAGCGTCAGGTAAAGTAAATAAATGTATATGCAAATCTTGACTTGGATCAAGGGCATCAACTTGACCCGTTAAGGTTGATCCGTTCAACTTGACCCTTTTCCCCTTCGGCACATCTTTAAAATTTCAGAGGCTGAAGTGCACTGAATTTCCACGTATGTCAGTAATACAATACTTAATAAAAGAACTTGATAAAAGTCTATTAAAGGTAAAGAAATAAATATCGTTTAGATTTATGTGATTTTATTGTTTGTAATTGGTGCTTCTTTTATAGCGTTAATTTGAATTATTCATTTTTTTGGTTGGAGCATTTTGAAGAATAAACAAAGTCAAACTAGCGAGGTGTTTACTTAATTCCAAGTGATCACCCCCTCCCCCGCTAATTGAACTAATCTAGTAACCTAACAAATATCACCCTTAGAATTGGAAAGAAAGGTTAAATCATTCTGAAAATGTGCTTAGTATATTATGTTAAGAAAGTGCTTAATAAACTATAACTTCACAAGAGGAAATGATTATTTTTGGCAAAATTAAACAACTAGTTAGATGACTTCATTTGTGATTGTCAATTGGTAGATATACGAGGGGCGGTCAATAAGTTTTGCGAATCGGTAGGGAAAAACAGAGGAAGGGGGATAGCTGTTTGTGGGGGTTTTAGGACAAGTTATGACAAGTCAGAACCTGCACCCCTACGCTCCTGCCTCGTCTATTTAAGAAGCAGTAGCTGATCGCAGATCGTCAGTCACAAATTTTTCAACAATGGAGAAGGTTGAGCACCGCGCAGTGATCAAAATTTGACCAAGGAAGGCAAGAATGCAAAAGAGATCCATGAACGCATGGTTGCAGTGCACACCGACATCGCCCGTTCCTATGCAACCATTGCTCGCTGGAATAGGGAGTTTCGCCATGGTCGTGAGTCCCTTAAAGATGACCCCCGCCCAGGACGCCCGTCCGACGTGACCAACGAGGACAATGTGGCCCATGTGGAGAGGATGATCATCGAAATCGAAGAAGAAAGGTCGAAGAAATTGAGCAAGAAGTTAGAATATCAACATCAACCACGACAATTTGGCCATGACCAAGGTCTCTGCCCATTATGGTCCCTAGAAACCTCGCCCCATGATTGACTTCAACGTCATCAAAGTCCACAAG
Organism: Ceratothoa steindachneri; assembly: GCA_963969495.1. NCBI lineage: Eukaryota > Metazoa > Arthropoda > Malacostraca > Isopoda > Cymothoidae > Ceratothoa > Ceratothoa steindachneri. The sequence continues at coordinate 136,420,622 of OZ018330.1, forward strand.
GCCAGAGGTGCACAAGCTGCCCTGCGCGAGTGCGGATTCGAGGAGCTCAACCATCTCCCCTACAGTCCACATCTGGCCCCTAGCGACTACTTTTTATTCCGCCAACTCAAGGCTGCACTGCTTGGATGCCAGCTTGGGTACGTTGAAGATGTCCAGCTCGCCGTCCAGGAGTGGATTGAACAGCAGTCAGGAGATTTCTGATTGTCGGGAATTCGAAGCGTCGTGGACAAGTGGCGCAAGTGCATTGAAGTCGAGGGTAGTTATATTTAAAAATAATAAAGCACAATTCCTCATGCTCGTTTCCTGATATCCGAATTGCAAAACTTATTGACCGCCCCTCGTAATTACTTTCATTTTTTCACCTAGGAAAAATTTACTTTCTCTTAAAAGACATCGAATTTGTGGCCTAAAATGATTTCCTCCCCAAATGTAGTCACTGTCGATCTTTTGACTACCCTGCTCACGCGATCTTGTCTTGGGGATATGGTCTTCCAAAAAAAGAATAAATATATATGTAAACTATTAAACGGAATTTGGGTGTATTGTTGTTACCAAAATATAGGCTACAAGCAACGGGCTGGGTTTTATTTTAAAACTTATTTATTCATTCGTATAAACTCTAATTGCGAATTCTCTTGCCTCAATGGCAAATGACCGATGAAACGAAAAAAAAATGAATAATTGGTTAATTATTATGTTACTGCTCATAAATTTCCAAAAACTTCCTGCATATATAAACACATCATGTAAATATACAATTAGGGCAATAAGAGCGGAATGCGAGAGGAGGAAAGGGGGGAAATACAACTGGAAATCATCTTCTTTGTTTAAATCTAGTCGATCTCTGTCATCTTGACCTCACGTTAATTCGTCACTCATTTGACGCACCGCTGCCTGTAATCAGAAGAAAACTCAATGGTCGCACTTTGGCCATATTTAACGAAGTACGACCTTCTCAAACCCTAGAGACCTTGCATCTGTAAGCATATACATATTTCTCCTTCCTACCTTTAAGATATTTTTAGAAGATTACCACCACTAAATATACTAAATCCCCTGCTACATTTTCCCTTTGGATATGACGTCTTTAATGTTTTTTCGTTTGCCTTGCTCAGATGTGATGGCTCCATCTGAATGGACCTTTTATTTCCATCTCATTTTCCTTCTCTATGAGAATTAATTCTTTTCATCAAACATTAATTTTACTTTTACTCGTCCTATTGGCTGGTGATGTTAAATTGAATCCTGGTCCACAGAGGCAGCTTGCTAAAAGATGCCTTATACTATATAACAAATATCCGTGAACTTCATAAGAATCTCAAAGATCTTACGATGGCTTCTACCAATCATGACATAATTTTCTGTTCTGAAACTAACTTTGGTTTCCAACCATATAAATACTTCAGAGCTGCTAATAGCAAATTTTAATAAGCCTGCCCTTATACGAAGGGACTCTTTTCTTCGAGCCCGTCGTATGTGTGTTTAAATTAGATCTGGTTAGAGTGCACAACGCTAAACTAGATTTTGCTGTCCCTGTCATGAAATGCAACTTGTAAAATTCTACAGCAAATAACATAACCATTACATTTTGGGACTTTATAGAAAACTTGATGGCAACAACGACTTGTATGACTGCCTTATTACTGCCATGGTCTCAATACAGTCTGTTGATGTAAAGGCATCCTTCATTTTTTTTGGAGACCTAAATGCTCATCATCAAGATTAGATGATTTCTGTATCACCAACAAATCGAAATGGTCTTGCAGCGTTGGATTTCTCTAACTTTTCTGGCTGAGAACAGCCTATTCAGGGTCATACGCGGAATTCTGGGAACTGCCTAGATATTGTCTTGCCTGACTTACCAGGAGTTGTCGTGGCTTCTGTTCTCGCTCCTATAGGTACCTCTGATCATAATGCAATCCATCGCAACATTCGTCTTCAATTCACTTTCCCTGTCATCACCATCTTCCGTCAGGTATATCTCAAATCTAGAGTTAATTGGGACAATGTGTACATGGAAGTTGACCGTATTCAGTGGAATGCGATTTTTAATTCTAGTGACCCAGTATTAGCTCTGAATACTTGCTTCTTAATATTCTACAAACAGGCTGCTTACCACTTGTGGAGACGCAATCGAAGCCAGTTGCTTTGGGATAAGTATGTTGCTCTTAGAGGATGTTCTTGCTGGAGCTACTTAGACACACAAATGGTTGGGTTTCTTAAGTTTTCATTGTTTGGTGTGGACTCGAGTATGCCTTCACTACGTAAACCTGATGGCTCCATGTCTTTTGAGCCCTTAAATAAAGCTAATTTGCTCTCTAATACCTTTAAAAACTAACCGAGAGATCAGGAGTTGTCGCTTCCCTCGACTTGTTTCCCCTTTACTCAGTTAAAATAAATTGCCTTTAAATCAACTGAGCTTAAAAAGTATCTTCATGGTCTGGATACATATAGTGAGACGGACTCGAATGGCTTTACCCTCTTTCTTCAAGAAGATCGCCCCCATTTTAGCACCTAAATTGGCTCTTGTTTTTTAGATTGCTTCTGAAGACAGGGTCTTTTTCTTCTTGTTGGCGTAAAGCCAACAGTACTCCCATTCCAAAAGCATCATCGGCTTCAACTTTATCATCTGAATACCGTCTCATCTCTATCACACCTATCTTATCTAAGATCTTTGAGAGGCTCCTTGCTTAACGATTGACCTTGTATTCTGACAAAATCCGCGTGATACCTGATTCACAATTTGGGCTCCACAACAGTTTGGGAGCTTGTGATGCACTCCTAATACTGACCCATGACCTTCAGTCCTCTTAGGACAGTGGGCATGAGTTGCGTGTTGTAGCTATTGAGTTCAGCTCAGCCTTCGACATTTTTAATCATAAGGTTCTAATTTATAAACTACAAATTTACGGTATTGGTGGAAGCCTTCTAAATATTTTTAATATTATTTTGACAAATATATCCCAGCGTGTTTCTATTGATGGGAACTATTCTGATTCTCTTCCTGTGGTCTCAGGCGTTCTACAAGGGAACGTTCTTGGTCCCTTATTTTTTATCATTTTCACCTCTGACTTGGGCATTAACATTGAAAATAAACTGATATCGTATTCGGATGACACAACTTTGTGATCCTCAATTCGTTCTCCATGTAACAGAGGAGAAATTGTAGCATCTCTTAATAGGGATTTAGCCAAGATTATCTCTTGGTGTCAACTTTGGGGCATGAAGCTTAAGGCTAATAAGACGCATTCTATTACCATTAGTAGATCCCGTACACTGGATCCAGTTGAACCTATTGAGGAAGCAGATGCTTTACGTCTTCTTCGAGTAATTTTTTACTCGAAGCTTACTTTTGAAAAGCACAATCGTTTTTTGTTCTCCTCAATTTCACAGAAGACTGGATTACTTCGTAAGTGTTATATAAATTTTTCTTATGACTCTACTGTTATTAATGCTTTTTTATGCCTTCATCCTGCGTTATTTTGAGTATTGTGCTCTTGTTCGGATGTCTGCTGCTAATTGCCATCTCAAGTTGTTGGACAGAGCGTTGAACTCAATTAAGTTTATATCACCAACTCTGTCCCTTGATTTGGATTGTTGGCGTCTATTCAGCATCCGTTGCACGCAGCTCTGCCGGATTCTTTTAATCCAGTTCGCATCACAAGGTTTGCTCTTAATCTTAACGACTTGGCTATGAATTTTATGAATGTTTAGTACGACACAGTTTTCACGGTGTTTTCCACCATCGTTAATTAAATGTGGAATGCTTTACCCAACAAGATTGTACACTCAAGGGATATTTCTTCATTTAAGTTCCCTGTGAAGGCATTCTTTAAACATTAGCTTTTTCTCATCTTCTAATATTTCTTATTCATCTGTGTTTACCATTAGACCTTCACTTTTTTCATGGCTTTCTTTGCCTCTCTTCAGTACCATTATGGTATTTTGTGTGGAATCAATTTATTAGTTGTTTTTGCACCCTAGAAGGAGGCTTTGGTATCTCTCAGAATAATAATAATTATATAATGTATAAATGATTGGGTGGATAAAATAAACTTGAAATTATAAGTAATTATTCATAATTAACAGCAGGTTTGGTATATTCAGCATTAACAAACTATTGACATATACAGGCAGATTTTTAAGCTTCGTCATTAAAACTAGCAAATTATAATTGATTAGTCCATCTTAAGTGCAGGTAGGCTTGGAAGTTTAGGAACAATAATGTTATCACTAAGTTAGTTAGTTTACTTACTTTTACCAAGTAAGTGTAATAATTCTTAAAATTTAGCGGATTCTTTTAATAATTTTACAATTTATTACATTTACATCCAATATATACCAACAATTAGATTAATATTGTTAGAATTATTTAATGCACTTCTAAAAGATCGATTAATTAGGGCAAATGATTTCATGAGTAAATTTTTTTTTAATAATTAGGCAATGAAAATACCATAAAATATGAACAATGGAAGTTTCCTCCCCCATTCTAATCCTTTTAGAATTTAGACACTTCTCCTGTCAGTACTCTTAAGTAAACAGTTTCTTAATGAAGAAAACAATTTTCCCTTCCATCATATTCATAGGTTTTTTAATTAGCGCAATGATGAAAGAAATTTAGATTTTTAATTGAAATTGAAACCTGCCATATCTATTTTTCCCCTAAATTTAAAACTCTTGTTTTTAAATGGGGGAGTGAAACTTTAATTATTGTTTGGGTAAACTTAGGCTGTTTAATGTTGTTATAAGCTAGGAATAAAATTCCTATTTGCAATTGTTTAGGTTGCCTCCGTTAGTGAAGACCTACTGTTATTCCAAGCAGGAGTTACTGTAGTCTATGGCAGCTAACGCGCAATCTTGAACTGAAACGAGACTCATACTCAATGTGGTTTAACTCGCTTTCAGTCAGAATGTGGATATTTCATTAGTCTTTAACGCAAATCATATATTAAAATAATTAAAAAAAAACTGATATAGTGACGATAATAACGATAAGTAGTATTTCCGATGGTAGAGAAATTGAAAATGTAGCTAAACTTTCATAGCAGATTGAGGAATACCTAGGTATTGGACAGCTTGTAATTCCTGGTTAGAGCTTGGAAAATGAAATGAGAAAATTTAGACTGAAAATGGGAAACAAAGCTTAAATATATTTTCTGCTTTATACCATATTTAAATTAAGGAAGTGAAACTTTAATTTTGAAAACCAAAAATACTCGAGATCTTAGAACTCAAAGAAACTTGGAACAATACATGTTAAGAATATCCTTTGTAGTACCATAAAAGATGAAATGAATTTTAATTATTTTATCATCAATTGAAATTCTTTATTAGGCAGTTTATTTCACACCAGGAACCATATCTTACATTAGAACCAGGACAAATGTATCTACAGCTATGGCAGGCGCCATGAAGTCGACCCTAATCGGAACTTTTTCCTGGGCCCTTTGCACCCAATGCAGCTTGATTTCTCAGCAACGTTGTCTTCATTTGGTCAGACCAGAAAAAAGTTTACAAGAATGAATTCAATAACAAGAGTGGACAGATACACATTACGTTAGCAAAAAATGGCTGGAAATTCTGAATTAGACACACCCGTCCTATCGATTGAAGAAACAACAAATGAAAATAACCTTATTTTAGCTACGTTAATATAGCCCTTTTGGAACGTCAGTCGTATATAAGCATTTGATTTCTTTGTGCCTCAGGGCGGGAGTTGTCACTTCCTTGAATTCAAAAAGTCGTTTAAAAGCGAATAACTACACATATGTCCTTTAAACTCTTATATTTTTCCCATTATTTTTAAGTTTTTGAACCGTATACTGTACTTTCTTCCTGGAGTTTTGATAGGCTGAGACGTTTCAGTGCTACAAGAGGGCGATTATTATTATTTGTTTTAATGTCAGTTTACCCACAATGGCAAATAAGTCAAGTTCAGGTGCACGTAAAAGAAGATGCACAAGAACTATTAGTGATCCGTCTTTCACTGATTCTATGTTCAGTGATCTAAGTGATCAGGATGAGTAGTTTTCATTTTGTGATATTAGTAGCGATGATAATGATAAGGAAATTGGTACATACTTTAAAGATAGTGCAGATGAAATAGAGCCAAGTGATAGTAATAATGAAATAGAAAACCAAGCGATTAGGGATTTGATTATTCTAATTATGGAACTACTGATAGTTTGGCCGTCGCAGAGTCCGATGAAGTATATAAATGCTTCAGAACATTTCTGGATTTGGAGTGAATAAATATAATTGCATGGGGAACAAATAAGTACTTTAAAAAGTCTATCGTAGATAATAAAGATTGTTTATGGTTAGAAGAGGTAAAAAATATACCAAATATAAAAATACACTAAACATGATCATAAGTACATGAGATATTACTCTATAATTATCAATTTTTTTATTTTTACTTGCAGCCAGTGCGATGGTATCACAAATAATACTTGAGTATAGAAAAGTATATAGATCGAGAATACGAGCCCAGTAAAGGTGAGGTCATATTAACTATTGATAGTTTGAGGGTATGAAATTGTGTTTAAGGTTTATGATTTTTATCGTTGTGATTAATGGTTTGATTATGATTAGTCGTAGTATCTTCAAAAGGTAAAAGCCATTTTCTTCTACTGAAATGAATCATTCGGATAATATTATCAAAAATTCGAAGTGGAAGTGTGAATAAAAAAGTAAAAATATTTTTATTTAAAAAAATAAAATTTTCTTCGATTTCATGTAAGTAAAAATTTCCAAAACTTAAGACGGAAGCAATGAATTGATTAAAGATGTTTAAAGTGCAAATATATTTTAACCAATGGTAAAGAAATAAATCTAGTAGCATCTTTGTTGATATAATGAACGCTTTTTATTGTTTAATTAGAAAATATATTCACAAAGATTGAGGAAACAGTTTTTGCAACAGATAATTTTCATAGAGCAAAATTTCTTAAATAGTACAACGTATAGACAAGAAGATAAATAAGGAGTTAATAATGAGGCATTTGAGATTTCGGAGTGTGGTGGGTTTTTTATTATCAATAAAAGAAGGTTTAGTTGTCAGCTTAATAATAGGTAGAACAAAATATTTATTCGCATCGTCAACTAATACGTAAACGTGAAAACATCCATACAAGGGTGAAAATCAAACCAAGCAGACTGAAGCAGCGAGCAATCACCTTGATCTCAGATAAAATCTCAGTTAAAGCAATTTCTTAGCTACGCTTGAGAAAACAATTGTGTCGAGGAAAACTTATTCTTTTTATTTTCTTGTTCTTTGCGATATTACTGATTTATTTCATCATTTTCTCGCATTCTTGAGAAATATACATTCTATAATCTCCGCACAATTGACTCTATTTCTCGTTTGTCATTTAAATTCAAAATTAATTTATTTCTCTTTTATGGTCCTTCCGATCGACCTAGCAAACTAAGCTTTAAAAGCTTGTCTATTCGTAAATTTTTTTGTTCTACTGCGTAGGTTCGTGGTCTAAGGGATTACTTTAACTTGAATCAAAGCGTTTGCTTGCTGCATCAGTATACTTATTTCGATTTTAATATATGCACAGATTTTTGGCAATTATAGAATTAAAATTCCCAAGAAAATTTCCGCTTATCTTCTCTTTATTCGTGATATAACTGATTTATTTCATCATTCTCTCATTTATACATATGGAGAGAAAAGGGTGCAAGAATTACCAGGTTAGTTGATTGCTATTTGTGGCACTAATTCCTCCATCTCTCCGACTTTGGCTCAAGTGATTTACAACTTGTCTGATGGTAATTTGATCAAACTTGCGTTGTTACACACTGATCGAGAAAGTCAAATGAGTGAATATATGAACTATAACACAGTATAAAATAAAGCGTTAAGAATAAATGCCTGATATTAGGTTGTACTGACGGTGATGTAATAGAGATGTAGCAGAGTGATTCTATAAGACCGAAAAATGAAATATTTTAGTAAGTTGAGGGTTGGAGCTAAGACAAAAGTTCATTGGTTGGTTTTTCACTTATATGTGGGCAGATACCTAATTTTATGATGAATGTTTCTATACGTGTGTCTGTTTTGCATTTTGAAGAATGAAAGTGGTAAACTGCGTTCGTTGTTGATCATTTTTGAGGATTCGCAAGAAAATGGCTTGGCACCAAAGTGACAATAATTTAATCGTCTAGTTATCTCAAATGTAATCAGACGAGAGAATGGTATTTGGCGATTCCTATGAGCTTTGCAGGAAATAATTTTTCAACTCATTTTGTAGATTTTTGGAAAGAGATACTATATCTTATTATCTCTCTCTCTCTCTCTCTCTATATATATATATATATATATATATATATATACATATATATATATATATATATATATATATATATATATATATATATATATATATATATATATACATATATCGGTGTTAGTTAGGAGCAGCTTCCCATCTATTTATGTTTTGTTAAAGAACAGGTTGTATTTTGATTTAGCAATTTTATTTTGGAACGTTCCAACTGGAAAATGCTGGGTTTTTTTCGTATCTGGTTGGAGATTAAAGATCAATTGAGGAAGATTTATTCTATTTTTTACAACTAATTTGAGTTTTGGCCCCGAGCTTTCGCCTTTGTTAAGGCATCTTCAGACGGAAGTCTTCGTTATTGTTGAGGCTGAGTTGATTTTGTGTTTACCTTTGGTTTTGACTCCTCTACCGGTGAGATAGCTCATTGCTAGTCGTGAGCAGCGAAGAATGAAATTGATTTTTCTTTTTTGGTACTTTTATAAGTCAAAGTCAGAGTGCCTTGTTCCTTCAGCAGAAAAGGTGAAGTACTCGCTCGAAACTGGTTGGTGGGGTGTTAAGTTTTTGGCCCATCTTTTAATGAGAAGAGCATCCAGAATCTCTAGGCTGCGAAGGTCAGGGTTTCTTTTGGGTATGGTAGTGTTTTCGACCAGAGTTGGTCTTGTAATTTGTGCGTTATGCTTTCCTTTGTAATTTTTTTTTATTCTTTCTTTTTGTAAATGCATCGTTAGGCGCCGTTTGATGGTAGTAGTGGTCATGCCTATATATTGATTATTTGGATGAGATTTACAGTCCTCATTGGGGTATTTGAATTTGTATACCAGATTTGTAGCCTTTAAGATCGTTTGCTTTTCCAAGTGGTTGTTTTTAATTTATAAGTTGCTTACCTTTGTGTTTTTATAATAAATTTGTCATGATAACTTGGTATTTTCTTTGATAGTGTTACTTTTATGATATCGTGTAGTACAGTTTGTTAGTTGGTTTGCCTTTTAACAAACCAAGCGTTACTGTAACCTATAAATACTAGCCCCTTGTTTAACCCACCATTTACTCTCTAGGATGGATCCGCTTTAGTAAGTACCCAAATTTGCCGTTTTTATATTAAATGTTTTTTAACTCTTACAGTCTTTATAAAATTAAAAACAAAGTTTAAATTTACTATCTTTAAATAATGCCAGGTCAATTTCTCTTATAGTTTGTAATTAATTTCTGCAATAATCCTTAAATTTATTAACTAATTTTTGAGTCAGTCTTAAAGCAAATTTAACTGTTGCCAAGTCATAATAATAACAAAAAATTTAACTTATAGTACTTTTTACTGATATTTTATAATTGGTCATCTTTTAAAATAATGTGTTGTTGGCCTTTTTAAGTTTTCTTCGTATATATTAGCAATTTTTGAGTTGGTTTTAAAGCAAATTTAACTGTTGCTAAGTCATATTTAAAATTTTAACTTATAGTTCATTTTACTGATATTTTATAATTGATCACTCTTTAAAATAATGTCTTGTTGGCCTTTTCAAGTTTTCTTCATATATATTAACTTGGTAAACTTATTCTAGCCTGAAGATGAAAACTTGTAGTTTTCGAAACGTAGTGAAAAATTAAAAGATGCTACATCCGTTTCTCGTGGCTCTGGGATTTATCCTTAATATTATATATATATATATATATATATATATATATATATATATATATATATATATATATATATATATATATATATATATATATATATATATATATATATATATATATATATATATATATATATATATATATATATATATATATATATATATATATATATATATATATATATATATATATATATATATATATGTTTTGTGAAAGACCAGGTTGTATTTTAATTTTATCAATTTTATTTTGGAATGTCTCAACTGGCGTATCCAGTTTTTTGTATCTAGCTGGCTGGAGTTAAAGATCAATTGAGGAAGATCCATTTTAATATTTACAACTAATTTAAGTTTCGGCCGTGAGCTTACGCCTTTTTCAAGATATCTTCAGACGGAAGTCTTTGTTATTATTGAAACCGCGTTGATTTTGCGTTTCCCTTGGTTTTGCCTCCTTTACCGGTGAGGTAGCTCATTGCTGGTCATGAGCAGGAAAGAATGAAATTGATTTTCGTTATTTGGTACCTTTCCCTTTTGCCGAAAAGGTGAAGTACTCGATCAGAACTGGTTTAAATAATGCGTCCTTTTACTAATTATTTTGATACGAGCATCACGTTTGATGAGCTGTATCTTTATCTTTTGTCTATTTATGTGAGTTTTAAACTTTTCCTGCGAAGTTCAGAAAATGTATAGGCCGCAGCTAGTCAAGAGTTCTCGATGTTTGCTTGGCTTCGGAAGAAAGATCATCTTGGCAAGTTGTAATAGTCTGGATATAATCAGTGTTTGGGAACGCATTGCAGATGTTCTTGATAACGCTGCTTTTATTGCCTGATGCCTTCATACGAATGCTATTAGTGATGATAGATGGGCCTAGCGCTCTTTGCTTGAGTAGCTAGCGCTAATCATTCCTTCTGTTGTTACTATGTCTCTTTGTCCCAATACTTCTTCCCTTTATTTTTTGGCACCTGGAGTTCAATTATTTTTTTATTTCATTAAATCGTTGATATCTGGTTTAAATCTCGCTTTCTTTTCGAGATTGTTTGAGTACTCTATCTTTGAGTGGATGCTGAAAACTTCTTCTATAAGAGCGCAATTGAATTTTTCCCCTCGGTTGTATTTTAAGGAAATTTTAATCCTTTCAGCTCTTCCTTGTATCCTCTTGATTAGCCTGCAGTTTTGTTTAAAGCTTAATTTTTTACCTTTTTCTGCTATGAGGCTATCCCATATAATACATACTTGTACTTCTATGAGATCTATCATTTATTTTTTCTCTCTTTTTAGCGACACATATATAGTTTGGCTAAGGCCCATTGACTCGGGCGAGTTTTCGTTATTTTGTTCTTGGGATGTTAATGTTTTCTGCCGTGATGAGAGCTTTTAGCCTGCCTGCCTTCTTTGTGTATTTCTTTCAAGTTAGCCTCAATTATCTCGCTTAGGACAAAGTTCAAAAGTGCCTTCTTGTACAGTTTTAGTTCATTCTATTATAATCATTTTCTCATTGAGAATCAGTAGAGTTCAAACTTGGTCAGTATGTGCAATGTTGATGAGTTTGCATGATAAGATGCTATATGACATGTGCTGGCGGATCTCCGACTCAGCGCACCGTCTGGCTCCAGCTTAGCCCCCTCTTCTTCTTTCTGACAGCCTGCGTTTTTCCCCGTCTTCCTTACTCTCCCTAAAACTATCTCACGACTTTCTCTGGTCAGGCTCTAATCTCACAGGGTATATGCCAAACAGCTTCCTCTCACTCAACTATTCCGGATCAGCGCTGAGGGCGAAGGGGACAATACCCCTTAACCAATCAGCTCCGGTTTGAGGTGGTGGGTTTTTAACAACCCGCTTATCCCCACCCACACCTTGCGCACATACTCCTTTTTCTCTCCTTTCAGTCTCTATCGATTTTACGCCGAGCTCAAGATGAGGCCGTCATGCTGAATGGCTGCCTGGCCACTGGGCGAAAAGGTGTGGTCCTGAATGGCGGCAGCTGGTTTTGCCGGCCTCGTGTCCACCCGTCGAAGAGCGGGCTACTGCGGGGGGTGATTAGCCTTTGATTCGCGCATAACTAATAGGGTTCCCATGACTGATGAGCAGAATTTAAAAGAAACTTTCTCTCTTTCCCCTTTACCATTGAGGGAGCCGCCATCTGGCAGTTCCACCGAAAAAAAATGGAGGTCCCCCTACCCCTGTGCTTTTGCAGGAGATATTCAGAATATCTTCGACCGGAGAGGAGGCTTACTCCTCTCCCTTGTCTACGGGTGTAGGGGACTACCCCTCACCTCTTTCTCAGGTGCCGAACTTGGGCGACACCCTTTCTACAGTGGGAGTCTCTTATTTACTTTCTAAAGGGACTGCCAAGAAAGGCAGGCGGCTGATGATTTACCGCTCTCGGTGCGCCTGGGACAATAGGGAAGACAGAGCCCGTCGGCTCCTTCCCTCTTAAGACCTGTGGTCTCGAATATTGAGTTTAGAAGGAGTCACCGTACGTGCTCCACTCTCTTCCCTTACCAGACCAAAGACATTCTAACCAATGATACATTTGATCTCCTGGGGAAGGATGGCCACATGGAGGCGCCCTCTGAGATGAACATGGGTCCTGAAGAAACCCAGCCCTAGACCATAGGACTTTCCATGGGGAAGGACCTGGGTTCGGTGCCAAACACCGAATCCACCCCTGTGCATGGTCCTCCTCAGACGGCTCGGGTCTCCAAGACATTAAAAAGAAGGGAGAGATCTCCTCCTCAGGCTGGTGCCACTGTGGTAGCAGTGAAATTCTTCAGCTTGAATAAAGATCTTGCTGAGGATGGTCCATATCCCCTGGGGACTCCTGCCGGCGGAGAGGAGAAGCAGGTTTATTTCCTGCCCTGCTCTCCTAAAAAGAAACAAAAATAGAAAAAATACCAAAAAGACTAGATGCTCCTCTTCACCCGTGGGGCCGCAGGGACGGATTGCTCTGCTGCCACTTCGGTAAGCGACCAAGCCAATATCGGCATGTCTGGTCCCTTTGCTACCCCGGATGGGGAGTTCATGACAAGGACAGAGCGAAAACTCGATTACGTCGGGGCCCCTCATTCAGAGACTATCTGGCGTTTTCCAGCCTCCTGGCTTCAAACGCTTCCTTGTTATTCGCTTCACTAATGGTAGCATGTTTGCTAAGGGCAACATGATCCATCAAAGGAGAGATTTAGTTAGTGGAGCCGAAGTGGACCCGTTTCTCGGACGGAAGCCTTTTGGCGAATGCATCGAATCCCTTCGAGGCGGCCATGATCAGTGCCCTTCCGACACTTCATGGCACGCCTGTGAGTGTGACGATGCATTCTAATATGAACTTTGTGAAAGGAGTAGTTTATGCAAATGATCTCGTGGACTACTCTATAAATGACATCAGCTAAGAGCTTGGCGACCATCGGGTAGTCAAGGCCGAGCGTGTAATGAGAAACCAGGGAGGGGTCTCGGAACCCACCACTACACTCTTCGTTACGTTCGACTGTGACAAGCTCCCTGAGTCGGTGCGTGCCGGTTGGTATCGATACCATGTCAAGGCATTCGTGCCATTGCCGCACAGGAGCTACTACTGTCAACGCTTTGGTCATGTTAATCGCTCATGTAGACGTGCAAATTCGAGTTTACCCAAAGTCTGTGTAAGTTGCTCCAAAGCCGCACATGATAAGTTCAAATCGTGTGTGGCCAAGTGTGTCAAATGCAAAGAGTCGGACTCTGCTACTACGAAGCAATGTGGTGCGTATGTCCTTGACAAGGGAATCCTGGTCGTTCAGGCCCAGGGTCATCTCTCATTTTGCTAGGCTAAAGAGTTGGTCCTGGTGCGCTCAACGCTACCTGCTACATCCTATGCCTCAATATTAAGAAAACACTCTCTGCTCCTGGCCCGTGAAAGCCTACGAACACGGTCGTTTCCACGCCCATTCGGAACCATTCTGCGGGTTCTTCGCAGCCCATGCGCTCCCCTGGTTAACCAGCGGCACAAAGGGTTCACACCCAGCCCCGGCTACCTTCAAGACTCTCCTCCCTTTTCTTAATACGACCTTTTCCCTTAAGGGTTCGTGCACTTTGTGATTTTTTGTAGGAGATTGGACTCCTCCACGTTATTTAACCGTTTTTTTGTCTGTCTTTTTGTTGTTGTTTTGTAGGCTGCACGTTGCTGCGTCGGGGGGTAGGCGACCTCCCCCGGATGCCGGAGCGTGCTTTCTGCTTGTTGCTTTTTTCCTTTTTATTTGTTATTGTTGTTTTTTCACATATTGTTATTTTAATGTAGCCTTGTACTAGATTTTCGTGAATACGGCGACTTATGCACAAGTAGGCAGTCGCCAGGTGGACTCCTAAAAAAAAGGGAAAAATAATGGTGGATCTCTGTTACTTTAGGTTTCTTTATAGCAGTACTTGTAAAGTATGATTTCTCCAATTATATCTAACATTCAGGGCTCAGAAAAATACTTACTTTTCGTAAATTAGGCACGGAAAAGGGGCAAAGTAGGCTATGAGGCAACAAACCTGAGATTCGGAATGCGAGAATTGGTCAAATTGTTGATATTTTTACGATTACACACACACACACACACACACATATATATATATATATATATATATATATATATATATATATACATATATTCTAATTTTATATTTTCCCCCCAAAAGTTCCTTAAACTAATTTACCCAGAATATTTGACCATTAACTTATAAAAAACCTAAATAATGCCATCAAAATTACTTACCACAATGTCAATTTGTTTCGATAAACTATAACTCTCGATCTCTTTAATCTCTTTTTTGGCACATAGCGTCTTCCAAGTTGCTTCTAAAAATACGTCATCTACAACTTTACTTGTTTAGTCTGCCCAAATCGTTATTTTTTGGCTAGACAGGCCTGCATTTGGAAGTCTTGCAGGACAAATATTCATTTCTAAAAACCAAGATCGCCAGCGTCTTGGTAATATAAGCGATGAGCGATTAATGACACAGGTTCAAATCCAACTTCTTTATTTATTGTCATATAACGATTAAAATAGTTTGCCCTATCTTTCCGTTCTCTACATCTCCTATTTTCCTTCTTAAGCTTTTATTAGTTCACGTGATATTCTCCTAAGTGTTTTTCCGGGTTGTGTTATTAATTTTCAAATCCTTAGGCCTTTAAATACATCTATAAAATCACGTGTCATGTGATTTTCCATTTATATATATATATATATATATATATATATATATATATATATATATATATATATATATATATACCAGGCAATAGCTCCGCTACTTCCAACTACGGGAGGAGATTGTGCTTCGCTACTTCCAACTACGGGAGGAGATTGTGCTTCGCTACTAACATTAAAATTTAAAATCTAAAACAAGCATCCATATTTAAATTTTGATAAATTTTCTGAACTTTGCAAATTATAATAATTTTAAAAATTAACTCTAAACTAAATTTCACCCCTTTCAAAATATCACAAAATTTCGATACTTATATTTATATCTGAACTTTACCGTTTTTCTTTCTGAAATTATTAACGAATTATTGTAAATAACTTAGATAAAAAATCATAAGTCATGACCAAGCTAAGATGAAATTATCATTCAAATACTAAAAAAAATCCTCTTCTTAAATTATACAGTTAGTGATGATGATCATGCTATGTATATATATATATATATATATATATATATATATATATATATATATATATATATATATATATATATATATATATACATATATATATATATATATATATATATATATATATATATCGGACAAATTATTACTCACCTGGGAGGGTAGCGCACCTAATAGAGTGCAATGCCTCATCTTAGCATTTACTGGATAAGATTTTAAATGTAGGAGGTATGAATGTCTAGCTACCAAATAAGAATGCTATTCTGACACATTTTGAGAGTTAGTACATGACGTTTGACACGTTGTGCGAGGTATTCCCATAGATTTTAAATGTCTCCAATTCTTTGATTTTGCGGACTAATCCATATCTGTGATTGTTTCTGAATTTAATAATACCACTCATTTAAAGTTCTAGCCCAGCAGATGTGGGAGTTGTCAGCCTGGATCATGTAGGACAAACAACGAGACAGGCTCACTGATCCCAAATGTTTTTCAACTTAACCTAAGGTCCCATTTCCGCATAATTAAAACACCACCAGTACATCATAGAGCCCCCTTAAGGTTCGAACGCACCTTGCACGTAATCTTGCCTGAAGATTCCATGAGGTCCGCGTTAAATATGAACCCAAGCATCATTCGTATTGAAGCAGAAACTTGATTCCTTTGACCAGATAACGCGTTCCCAGTCCTCCACGACCACTCTTTTGTTTCGTCTTCCCCCGTATCAAGTAACTATCGGCTCAATAGGGAGCAGAGGCCTGCTCCGTGCCAAACTGCTCCATACGAGCAGTGTGACGTCTTACAGTTTTTGTTGTCTTTAAGCTTATCGAATTTAGCCACAGGCCCTGAAACATTCCGGTGATCTAGGCAGTCACGATCAACTTTTGGCTACATTTCTGGCTATAGTTTCCTGTAGACCGGTGGTTTTGCCATTGCAGGGAGACTCATATGACCACATGTGATGATACTCCGGCAAATCCCGCTACATCCTTCACCGGATCGCTTCTACTCCTTTCTGCCAGGTAGTAAAGCTGTTTTGCGCCCCATTGCACACATAATGTACGAGACAGGAACTGTACCGTACTACTCTTGTGAAATCCATGAACCCCCTCACACAATCCACAGCAAGTAATATCTAGATTCTCCCCTCATTCAATGATAACTACAGGCCACTGTAGTTTAAGCCTTTTTAGACCTATCATTTAATTATGGGCATCACAAAAATCTTCGCATTAACAATTGGCTACTTTTTAATTTTTATCACTATAATTTATTTTCCAACATTACGGATTAGGAAAAATCCTGATAAATAACCAAGCAGCATAGTAAACCTAATTCGAGGGTAAAACATAAAATAATTATGTCGTAGTTGAGAATTTTTAGGTCCTAAATATTTTGAAAAATGCGATATGACTATTTACACAACTTCATTAGATGTCTGGAAAAAGATAAAAATATTAACACGATTTCATAGTAAAACTGTCGAAAATGATGAAAACATTCGATGCAGAACTTAAATATACAGAACTCAATACCCCCGAAAATGGGTAATAAAAGACAGAAGCATCTCATGGATGAATTTATTTAAAGATCTTGTAGTTATATAAAATTGGATTTTTAAAGCAATGAAGATGCGTACATCTTATAACTGCAACTCTTGTTCATTTCTAATTTGGTGAGATTCACGGCATGAAATTAGTTAAGCAAAAACTAACATTAAAAGAACATAAGTTAAGTTATTATTAAACTGGTAAGGGAAATTACAAAATATAACCAAATTTCAAACAGGTGAGACAGGAATTTTAATTGAAAATACTAGCTTGGAATGCATATAAAGGGTAACGTTCCCCAAATTAGGAATGCACACACTTTTTGTGATATATCATTCATTCATTCACTAATCATTCTTACTTTGCAGGACTTGACAGAAGCAACGCATGTGAACACAACTAGATCTCAATGGGAGCTCCATCAAAGAATATATTGCGTTAAACAATACTACAGGACAGGCTGGTTCAAGAAAGTGCAGGACACTTTCATGCATCAGTTCGAATGTGAAAAATCTCCCTCTGAGAGCAGAGTTCAGGCCTGGGTGGATCACTCCAAGAACTAAGGGACAACGAAGAAACTCGAGGCAGCCAGTGACAACCTTCCAAGCCATTCAGGACGCCCCAGGAAGCGTACAGCTGAGCTGGTCGAGAGCGTGAGAGAGTCAGTTCAGCAGAGGCCAAAACGCTCTGAGTGCAAGCGAAGTCAGTTCCTCGGTATATCCCGTGAGACTTGCAGGAGAGTGCTAGTAAATTGATGTAAAGGCTTACGCATACAGAATACAGACGAAGCAGACACTTACAGCCTCAGAAAAGGAGCAGAGTAAGGTTATGGCAGTCAAAATACTAGAGAAGATTCAGAAGACGCAAACTTTCCTTAAACTCCGTTGGAACTCAAATGAAGCTCACGTCCATCTTGAAGGAAAGGTAAAATCGAAGGAAAATTTCCTCTGGGGGACCTCCAGGCCAAATGACGTAGCCACTAAGCCCCTACACTCCCTCAAGTGCACAGTATGGACTGCAATCTCAGCCAGAGGCATAATCGGACCATTCTTCTTCGAGGAATCTGGCGCAACAGTTACAGTCACCAGGGAGCAGTATGTTAAGGTCCCAAAAACCTTCAAGAGAGAGCTGCAGACCCTGTTCCCGTCGCTTATGGGGAAGTTCTGCTTCCAGCAAGATGGAGCAAGCTCTTAACTCTCAAACCTGTACGGAGATTGGCTGAAATAGAAATTTGGTGGCCGTGTAATCAGTCTTAGGAATGATTTTGAGTGGGCACCTCACCTCAGACCTTAGCCCCCCAGATTTCTTTCTCTGGGGCTACCTTAAAGACAAAGTGTACGCAGAGACCCAAGACCATCACGGAGCTGAAGGAAGCCATCAGGGAGGAGATCTGAGCAAATTTGTTGTGAACAACTTTGTGCTGCGCCTCAAGAAATGCACAGAGCTAAATGGAGGTCATCTCGAAAACGTGCTCTAGAATAAAGAAGAAAAGTCCAAAGACTTTCGATGTTTTGATAGGATGTTTTTAAACACAATAAACTAATTATCACCAAAGTTTCATTCAATCGTTGCAATAAATTTAGAAATCGACCCTATCGAAAGTTGGGGCCCGTTTTCGGGGGGTCACCCTGTATACCGATACAAAATAAATTTGAAATCCCCTTCACTCTAAACAAGGTCTGCTAACCAAAATCGCAAGCTCTCACTTATAATGATTTATGAACTTATGACCATCAAAACTTTCAATAATTCCTACACTAACCTTAGGAGGCCCTTATATCATTCGAAAGAGAATATAAAACAACATAAGGGTTTCAAATATCGTTAGAACTGCAGCATAGATATGATATTATTGCCAAATAATTTCCCGGCTAACCTTGGAAAGACTTTGGCAATTATATCATTCGAAAGAATGTAAAATAACATAAGGATTTCAAATTTCATTAGAATCAGCCGAATAGTTAAAATGTTATTACCGAAACAAAAACAGCAAAATGGCGACTTAAACAAATGTACAAAAGCGACATTCATGAAGTCTTCAAAATTTGACACGAAGTAAGCAATGGGAATTGGCGCTTGAGAAGTTTCAAAAATCAACAAAATGTTGGACAAAATACTTTTCGAAATTTTATGGTGCAAACATAAAAGCTACATTTCAAGATTAGTGCATTTCTTTAACTAAGATGATACTGATCGTCATCTCAAACTGGGGTTTAATAAACAACAAGAAGAATAGAAAATTTGTTTGCTCGTCGATAGTTTGAATTGAAAAGGCTATTCGGGTTGAACGGTGTAATTGTTAAATATAAACGTACCTAATGTCGACCTGAAAAACGAAACATTACATTAGACTGTGGGATAATTTCCCTGGGCTTCTAGGCTAGTGTGGGATATTATCTAATTGTTTAATTGGACTATGTTATATGCTACTTTTACTCTTTTTTCATACCTGAACATGCTTTGAAACACACATTTATTAGCAATTCTTCATTTATTTGATGATGATATGTTTTATTTCTGAAAAGATGGAGCAACACCACATGTTCACTGTGGTGTTAGAAATTACGTCGAACAAACAGATTAAGCAACTGTAGCAAGATTGTGCAACTAAGCGCACAATCAAATGGTTAAAGATAGGTACCATTTTGTGGGAGAATCTAATGAACTATGACACATATAGCCGAAGACAAAACATTAAATAATAGTGTCGAAAAATTGGCGGAAGAGAATTTATAAGGTCTCCCTAGTCATTTTGCCAATAAGTAAACAAGCAAAACACAAACTGAGACTCTATATGTCGCTAAAACATTATTTTCATATAGAGGCCAAACTAGCTATTCAATAGATATAGTATAAATAATTAACCATCAATTTGGCCCCAATTTTACCTAAAGAAATTTAAAAGATATTCCCATTGTCAAGCTACCGGTGCCGTTTGATGGCATTTCCTGACTAAATAGCATATCATTCAAAGATGATTTTTACATGGATAAACTTAAATAAACCAAAACACTACGGCCCGATATAATTTCCCCAATGTTAGATATCACATAAAATATTTAATATATCACTAAAACAATGAGTCCTTCCAGAAATATTCATATTAGTTAATGTAAATCACACTTTTCCCCAAAATACAGGTCATTCGGTCTAACATCATTAGGTTATAAATAAATTGAGCCAATCGTTAAAGCAAAAATAGTCTATCATCTTGATACACATGAAATAATTTTAGAAAAAACTGTTTTCTATAAAAAAATAGTGCCTTACTAACTTGATAAAGGTTTTCATAAAATATTTCAAGATTATGAAGCAAACAACAGTCAATGTGATCGACGTGATTAAAAAGTTAAAATTTCACTGTATCAATGAAAACTTGATCATACTAGAAAAAGACTGGCTTAAATGAAGAAACTAATAATTAATTATCGGATTTCAAATAGGTGGAATTAGAATTAAGAGGAAATCCACATGAACTGTAAAAAGAACAAACACTTAAAGGTATAATCCTTGTTAATGATATAGAAGAACATTTGTGTACAATCATGAAATTCGTTGTTGATATTAAACTTTGTGGAAAAATTATAAGTTTCTCTCTGATCGACGCTGGAACCCAATACCTATCTTACCAAAAAAAGAAAATTTATGAATAAGAGAGAGAATGACAAAGATTTACGAATGTACATCAATGAAGACTTAATATTTTTAAAGCACTATGAGAGAGCGAAAAAAAAAGACCAACAAGTTATGATAATCTATAGATTTTTCTCTTACAAGTCTAAAGAATTATTCTCCCTAAGTACAAGTTCATCTTATAGAATCACTTGGAATGTGCTGTTCAACGTTTGGGCCCTTAGCTACAAAAAATAGGCAAAAATGCTAGAAACGGTGCAGCAGCACGTAACTAGAATGGTTCCGTGAATATGACAGAACTTATATGAGGTCAGGTTGTAAGTGCTAATGTTCGTAGTCAATGGAAATAATTAAATTGAATTGTGAACAGATACAAGTTTTTAAGATATTTTTAACTTCCATAGTAATTAATAATTGGAAAGGCTTGCCTGAAAATTATTTAACGGAATACTAGCATATTTAAAAATCATCTAGATAAATGTTCTTGAGATATTGTTAAGTGCTAAAGATTATAGTTCCTCACTTTTTAAGGGTCGATCCCGGTAAGCAAGTATGGAACTCCAAAGCGCTACCAAAAAGAAATGGGAGAGCTCCCAATCAATTGATTGCATCACATAGAGAAATCTATATTGGCAGAGCGCAATTGGAATGGATAGATTTAAATATCTGTTTTGTTGAAGAGTTAGGGTATGGAGGCTTCAAGCAAGCGAGCATCTTACTGAATTTAAGATAAATAAAATTGTATGGAAGGTACACACTTAAAGCCACATGTAAGTAACCCTTTCTTATGAATGACTTCATTCGCTTCTAAACTGCTTTTCATTTCTAAAAACAGCTGCTTTCTTTTTGGAGGAGTGGGTACGGAGAGCTCAGAACTGTGTGGCACTGATGAACGTTTAGAATGGCTCAACATGCAGAAGAAACAATTGCTTGAGTGGTCAATTGGTTACCTCCAAATTGGTGGGATTGCGAAATTCATAGCTTTCTTTTAGCCTATGTACCATCTGGATAAAAAACAAAATGAAAACATAATTATAAATATAAAAATCACAAGACATACACATATATATATATATAAATATATATATATATATATATATATATATATATATATATATATATATATATATATTACCTTTCAGAGTTCTTAAACAGAGCCCGCAGGGGAAATAAGGTACCCAAAGTTTGTCTTGATCTCCGACTGGCATGCCGAAAAATATCTTGTAGGCGTGACACGCCTTAGCATATCTCTCCTTTCGCTCTTCTCTTGATAAATTCACCGCAGAAATAGCAAAATAAGTCTGTCGGATGGTTAAAACCTCTTGATGCCATGTGTGACGAATGCTTCTATTAATGGCGAGTGACGATGTCTGCGCTGTGACGGCTAGAGTTAAACTGATCTTTTAAGTGATATTCTTTGTAATTATACAGTACTCTACGTTGCCAAAATGTTCTAGAAATTCTTAGAACAGATAAAAACTTCTCGAAAGTTCTTGAAATCTCTACAGTTGATTTTTCATCAAATTAGAGCTGAATCTATGTGGAATGTAAAAGAACTGCCATTGCTGTCCAGATAGCAAAAAAACCCCAAAGATAAAGGAAATAATAATTATTACTACTGTATTACTCTTTCTATAACTCTTTAAATACAGTATATCATGTTTATACAATAACTGAAAAAAACGGAACCCTTGAAATTTTTTATATATTTTTACTATTTGCATCAAAATAAGGTTATTTGTTATAAATGAGGTCATTAAAAAATTGGTTTTCCTATCCACAAAAGCAAAGTTTTAGGATTAAAATTTACGTTTTTTATTTAATACAGCCATGCACAATTTGGAAATAACACTTTTAACCAAAGGACAAGACAAAATGGGAATTTTATTGCACTCTGTTAAGTTTTTAGGATCTAGAATTTCTAAAAAAAAATTCAGAATCCCTGTAATCCTGAAAATACATTTTATGTAGCTGTTTTATTACTGAAAGATACATTATACGAGGGGCGGTCAATAAGTTTTATAATTCCTTGAATCCGCACTCGCCCGAAGCAGCTTGTGCAACTCTGGCCTTTAGGACTTTGACGACGTTGAAGACGATCATGGGGCGTGAGGTTTCTAGGGACCCAACGGGCAGAGATCTTGGTCATGGCCAAATTATCGTATATGATGTTGATAACACTTCCATGTGATATTCCAAATTCTCGCTCGATTTCTTCGACCATCACCCGTCGATTTTCGAGGATGATCCTCTCCACACGGGCCACATTGTCTTCGTTGGTCACGTCTGATGGCCTTGCTGGACGGGGGTCATCTTCAAGGGACTTACAACCATGGCGGAACTCCCTATTCCAGCGAGCAATGGTTTCATAGGAAGGGGCGGTTTCGGTGTACACTGCAACCATGCGTTCATGGATCTCCTTTGCATTCTTGCCTTCCTTGGTCAAAAATTTGATCATGCACGGTGCTTAACCTTTTCCATTGTTGCAAAGTTTGTGATTGACGATCTGCGATAAGCTACTGCTTTTTAAATAGACAAGGCAGGAGCATGCGGCTGCAGTTCGTGACTTGTCATAACTTGTCCTAACACCCCCACAAACAGCCATCCCGCTTCCTCTGTTTTGCCCTACCGATTCGCAAAACCTATTGACCTCCCCTCGTAGGTAGATGATTTAATGCTGAGACAGCGTATGCAGCTGTTTTAATAACTCATTTTTATTTGTAAACTTAAATTTAGCCTATAGGTGCTAATTCTGTATTTCTCTTCATTATTTGAGTTTTACTTTATCATTCACTACATTTTCTTCAATACTTTTCACATATATTTGCATATTCTTTATCCTTGAATATATTTTTAAAAAGTAAAGAATGGAATCCATAACTCAAGATTTGCATCTGAAGTAGATTTTTTTTTGTAGGAGAGGCCATATAACTATAAAACTTCTAAATAATATTTTGATTGTCATCTAAGAAACCGCAGGGAAAATGGTGTAGTTATTGAATCTCAATCAGTTAAGTGTAAGAACCACAAAATTCGACGCCTTCCAATCTTTTAATCATGTCTGGAGGTATAATTTTTTCCTAGTTTAGAAATTCAAACTGTCGCTCAAATTCTTTTGAATTGTTGTGTAAAAAGAGCAAAATTATATATATAAACTGCATTAATATGATATAAATAAATATAGGAGGATAAGTACAGGAATAGGAAGGAAAAATAAAACAGCAGTTTAACTTATTTATTTTTTAATTTATTGTAGAAGTCTAAATACCGCGTACATTAGTGTTCGCAGAAATACTCCGACACACGCTGCGTGTCAGTGGTGGATTTATAAATGCACCATTCGCTTCGAATTCTTAATCGCCCCTTTTTACACCATCGTAAACTGCGACGTGGCTCGAAGGTGTGAAAGATTTACTCTGTCTGACAGCAGGTGAAAAGGTCTTTCGCGCGGCGTTACGGATTTTATGAGAATTCGGTGCTCTCTGGCAATTTCTTTTGTGAGAGAAATTAAAGGAAAACTTCTTCCTGGAGTCAGGTAGAAGATCTTCGACCTACGTTGTGAAGAGAGCTCGTCCCACATAAGAAACAGTTCACCTGTTGCAAGAAAGGAACTTCTGGGGAAATTGGTTGTTGCCGTCACGGTAATTGTAAGGGCCAAACTTCTCGCACGCCCCCCTATTCAGATTCTAAGGTTACTCAGGACCTCCTTTTGCGGATTACTCTAGACGTAGCTAAGTAATCGGTTTTGGCTACCCACTCCAGTAGCCCAATAATCGGACAGTCACTTTGAGAAGGAAGAAGTCCGATTTGAGCCACAGTTTGGCTCGCCTTCGTGATCCGGCATAGGATCAGTATATCACCGGTCTAGAATTACCCTCTCATTCGGTAACGTCAGACAGTCGGATTAAATGCGACCATCGTCACCAGAAGAAGATCTTGGACCTACTTTGTGAGGAGACCTCGTCCCACATAATAAACAGTTCGCCCGTTGCAAGAAAGGAACTTCTCGGGGAATTGGTTGTTGCTGTCACGGTACTTGTAGGTTCCGAACTTCTCGCAGGCCCCCCATTCAGAGTCTGAGGTTATACAGGACCTCCCTCTGCGGATGACCCTAGACGTATCCCCTCCCCTAACTTCACCAGTTTATTTATGAACTAGAATTCCCATCCTGCGTCCATAATCTCGAGTATTAGGAGTGCTTAATTCAGTGTTTAGTTCAATAATACTAGTCCATTCATTCTGTTGGGTGCAATTAAGACGCAAGCATCCTAGCGAGTAATTTTCAAGTAATCCCTACGACATTTTTGTAGACTTACTTATTCAGTGCAAAGATTAATTCTATTTATACCTATATACGCCATTACTTATTTCAAATTCATGTACATTAAAGATTATTTTTGTATTTGTGTGTTTAACTATTTTGGACGATTCTTTGTCAATTATTAAGCAATCCACTCGGCTTAAATCTTAATATTACACCGGTCTTTCCATGGCTGGCTTTTACTGAGTAGGGAACACACTCAGGGGATTATTATCTTAATTTTGATCAAAAAGGACCCATGGGGGTTATTTTTATTCACTGGAAGTGGCTCCTGTAGGTGTATTGGATACACTTCACCTCCGCTTCACCTCGGTGCAGTAATAAATATATATGTCCAGGAAGTGGAACTGGGATTACCCACTCACTAAACCTCGACATTTATTATTATTTAATACTCGATTTCCTATTGTTAACTTGTTAGTATAACCTACTCATTAAATTGGGTTCTCGATATTCTTTGAGTTGTAGCATTTCTAGATGGAAAAGTAAATTAAATTCCCGGCTAAATATTATTGTTTTTTACCCTTCAAATTTAAATGGTTAAATAAACATTTTTGACATTAAAACCGTGGAAAAATATTCCACAAATGTATTAAAAATAAACTTACACTTACTTTATCATTCACTACATTTTATTCAATACTTTTCACATCTATTTGCATATTTATTATGCTTTAATATATTTTTTGGAAAAGTAAAGTATGGAATACATGACTTGAATAAGAGATAATTAATTATCTGGAATAATCCTACCAAACTTAAGTGGTTATTTCATGTGACTCAAAGATGTATAGAAATTTAACACAGAATACGCTTTTATTTTTTCGCAAGGGATTAAGGGAAGTTTTTAGTTACTTTTACTTTAGTGTATAAGATGATGACAATATTTCGTATCTCATCTGTAAAGTTGATTTAGTGAAAAAAAAGGCAGGGAAGGAGGAAACATAATATTGAATATCCTGTTCGTTAGCCCTGGCATCTAATGAAGGCTACATTTTTTCCTTCGAGTTTGACGCCTCAGGGCCTTTAATAATATAATTATTGAGGCAAAAGCAAACTTGATTAATCTAGCATGCTACTGGATCTCACATGGAAATAATGAGGGAAGAAAGAGAAGCGAAAATATTTTAGGGGGCTACATAGAGGGCTAATGGATTAAATAGAAGAACGAGATGTAAAAGAAGGTAACGGCATAGCTTTCACAAGACTACAACCTTCTGACTCTCTGATCCTCAGATGCATATCGGGGCTTCACCCTTCGCTTATCTACATGGCATGCAACCTATTATATGTGTCTTTTGATGCAAACAAATGCCAGATAAAAGCATTCATATCTCCTTTCATTTTCTGCTAGAATTAAAATAGCTTGGGAACGACAATCTTTCACAAATCTGAGATAGACCAGATGCCCACAACTTTGGGAGGGATGAAACCATTATATCGATTAAGAGATTAATTTAGCTCACTCCACAAAGGGTCAGAATTCAGAGTTGCTCCATATTCTAATCGCTTTATTGACTCCAGTTAAAGGAGACCACTTTACACCGGCTACTCTCCATGATATCCTTCTTCTGCATTGCATGATCAAATATCAAAATTTATCCGTGCCAGTGGTGGCTGAAATATAGTGTAAACAACTGGAAACATTTGGGGTGCAAAATTGAAAAATTTTGGTGGAAAATTTTCAAATCTATTCTTTTTTTTCTTCGCTTTTTCTCGCAAATTAAAATGATTTTACCTTTGCACTGAATATTCTTCGTTTAGATGGAAGCAAAAAATTACGTATGATGAAAACTCTCGGCGAACATTTTGACTATCCCCCTATAGAGAGACTAATTTATGTACTAGACAGTGTGAAGCCGTTTTCGAGATCCATAAAGCTGTGAACGACAAATAAAAAATACCAAACCATGATTTCAATCCTACCTCTCGTAACCGCTGTGATCGTGTGGTATTTAATCTTAACACCTGCAGGCACTTGATTTTCTCTCTGTTACTTCTTGGTCAACTAAATAAATTCGTTTGCATAGTAGAGGTGTGAGAGAGCAATTCTAATGAAGCCGTCTTCTAATCCTTGAATACATCGCAGAGACACGTTTTCTGGTGGGAACTGAGCAACAGTCAGCTTGGGACCGGTGAGGTTTGCTAAACGGAAATGACTAGCTCATATCTTAGCTTTTAAAGTTGCATGCTGCAATGTATCGCAAAAGCCCTTAAAACTACCGTAGGGTTAAGACTCTACCTCCAACCTTGATCTTTATTGTGGCAAATGTTTCCCCTAGTCGTTGACCATAAGCGGCACAAACGAGTCCAAAAGCAGTTATTGTAAAAGCATATATAAGGAAAAGAAAGATGGGTATATATGTAGAAAGGGAACATGGTCATAAGAATATAGGCATCTTAAATTTCACCATCAACACCGGAGCCAAAAAGGAAGGGGGAAATCGTCCCTTTCCTCTCTCAACTAAAGATGAATGCGAAATTAGCCGCTATTCAAGAATATTGAAAGCGCAAATAAAAGTGTCAAATATATGTAATGGTTTCAAAGAAATAAAGCTCGTGATCTCAATCTTTAAGACTCTCAAGGGCGCATGGAATGGGAGGGTATCCCGCTGCTTTGTGTCTAGCTGAGACAGTCTACAGTTGCCAGCCTCTTACAGGTGCAGGAAATTAAGGTTATGATAAATGATTGAGGCTTATACAGACTCCAATTTTACACCTTGTCTATATTGAGTTTCGGGAATAACTAAATCGTCTTTGGAACTTCCTCAAAGCAAATTTGTGTACAGATCTTTGAATTCATCAACCAACTTTGCTTGAGTAGCATTTTTAATTCATGAAAAATGCTTTCTCCCACGAAAACCTTTTTAAAGGACTTAGTTGTATATAGTGGAAAATTAGACAAATACTTATGAGAGCTTAAGTTAACCAATAGCGGGTTGGTATTTTAACAATAAAACGACCATTCTCCCCTCAAGAATTTAAGAATTTACAAATAATTTACATTTGATGTTAAAATATATATATATATATATATATATATATATATATATATATATATATATATATATATATAATACTAGGAATGGAAGAGTGTTGACCAATCAATTTATAACGCTATTGTTTCCTCATATTTAGTGAAAACGTAGTCGTTAAAATATTACCGTGAATCTTTGATAGAACTGTAAAGATGCAAATGCTCCATATGGCAAGAGAAAAGCCACGCCCTCCGTAGTGTTAAACTGCCTCTTTGTTTCTGGAAGGAATAAGTCGAAGCGGTGTTTAATAATCCAATCACACCAGGTAATTGGTGGCATTGAGCACAGATTGGTTAAGGATATTTAAGAATTGAGAGGTTTATTTAAAAAAAATATGAACGCATCTGGCGACTGCCTACTAGCGCAGAAAAAGGAGGAACTCACGTTACAGCATAATACTAGGCTAGAATGTGGGAGAAATATTTATGATGAGGAGTGATGGTAACTTAAGTGAAGAAGGTAAAACTGGTGTTATATCGAAATCTTGATATTTTACGACAATTAAATGGGATCATTTTTCTCAAATTTAAAGTGCAATAGAATCTGACCGTATCACGAAGAACGATGGTAATGAGAGATCTGTAAATAAAGTGTTGAAGCTAAAGCCAGTGAAACTGTGTGAAAGATATATAGCCTCAGATCAGTCTTCAATATTTGGGTGTGTGAAGCCACAGATGCCTCCTGATACCACCTAACCTCCCATTGCAGTTGCATGAATAGGTATTTAAGGAAAATAACGAGACGCGAGACACTAGAAAGATAAAAGAGTGGGAAGAATTGAGAGAACTTAAACCCTCTCCCTCCGCATCAAAATGAGAAGGGTTAATCAGCATCAACCCCATCACAGCCTCTCTTTAAGATGAATGAATTAATGTTGATTGGCAACTAGCCTGCGATATTAGTTGCCAGCCAAGATAAAGGACGAGAAGTAGGTTGTACAGTGGCGAAAAGAGACTTAATTGGAATTATCTAGAAAAAATAAAATACAGGTAGCTCTAATCAAGTTGAAAAATGCCGCCTTCACTGAGGTTGGAAGGGCGCGCCGTGCTTTTAAGTCCCAGTTGCAGCAGGTTACTCGGGACACCCATTTGAAAATCAGGGAAATTGAATGGAATGAAGTAATCTGACCTCCTAAAGTTGCTCGAAAGTAGGCAAAATGGGGTGTTGAGGGCGTTTAATTAAAAGGTTTTAATCCCTTACTTAAAACAACCTTGAGTCTATCTGGTTAAAGGGTAACACCGTTTTCATATTTGCTCTAGTATTTATGGTTGTCTTAATTCTTTCCTTCAAAATCATTTATCTACCTTATTTTTATGTATATTCTTCTATATTTCTTTCAAATTGAGTACTACAATTATCGTTCTACCTTAATGTTTAACTTATTCATAAAATTTATTTACTTTTAACTTGCAAATAACCGACAATTTCGTCACCTTTCAGAAAGGAGTCTTTTCTGGCACTCGATAGGGAACATCTATCCCTCCAGTTACCTGTAAATTGTTTTGGATAATTGATATAGTTAATAGTATGACCAAAGAGGATAGTTTTACCTCACAAGCTAGGGAGGGAAAGACATGAAAAACGTGCAAAATTACAAAGAAGAATGAAAAAAGGATTGCGGATCTGCACTGATTCCTCTTATTACGCTTTCTTATTACGCTTTGACAACCGATATCTGCCGTGAATCCTTCTCCAGTCAAGCAATCTGAGAAAGCCAACGGAACTCGAGTGCCTTTAAATGGCCTTAAATTGTTATTATTACACTATTATTTTTATAACTTCTGATATTAAATACTCCAGGAAGAGGTTTATGAAAATAACTAGGGAGAGACACTGGATAAAAACGGATCATTTCATTTAAAGGCCAAAACCGACGGAAGACCTCACATAGAAACATTTGAAAGGAACTTCAGAAAGAAAGTAAAGTTAGATATGAACATGTGGTGGAAAACGGGAGGGCGCGCCATTTTCTAGAATTGTCTCCTATTGATCTAGGAAAGCTCACAAATGAAACATTACGTAAGAAAGTTTGAAAATAATGTGAAAAGTAAATTTATATTTTCCTGTCGGTTATAATTACATTCTGTTGCACTTTTCGCTTACCATTTTGACAAATCAGAACTTCTTTGGTTTTATGTTTCCTTTATTCTCAATGTTCCGGTCATTGTCTGAAACTTTCTTGCCTCTAATTGCTTTCTTACCCTTGACTCCCTTCAACTTACTCAAGAATAGATAAGACTTCTAAGAGATGATCAGTGATCGATAGTATACCTGAATATACGACCGGAGGTCCCTTTAAATTCGCCGAATACGCGACTAAGTAGGTTGTGTTTAAATTCCTTGGCGGATAATGGATGGCCGTGGTAATAACAGGTGGGGGTTACATGCACATTCCTTAAACAAGGGCGACGAAGATTCTAAACAGTTTATCAACATTAAAACCTCCAAACTGAGGCAATTTATGAGTCTTCGCTCGACTTAGGAATATTTCTCTAAATATTTCAGGAAATATAAATACAAAATTTGATTTCACGTCGGAAAAGATACAGAAATTCAAAAGTTTTCAGAGTCGGGACTTATAATTATTCATGCACGAATGGTGAAAGTATATTTAAGCGAGTGTCAAAGAGATTTAACTTTCATTTGTGTTCTAGAAAATAAAATAAATAAGTCACATAATAATTAGAAAAATGCTCTCATAAACATCCAGTTAATTAAAAGAAAATTATCCTCAAATCTTCCGGAAAACAACTCTGATAAGAGAGCAAAAGTTGAAAATTGTAAGTTAAGACTAACAGCGGGTAGGAATTTAACTTAATTTAAAATTTATGCCTTTTTAAGAAGGTGAAAATAAGTTCATTAGAAAGAAGGCAGGAAATTTTCAGCACAAATAAATCATAAATAAATAACACTATGAAATATGAAGGAAAGATTTAGGACAAATAAATCAGAACTAAATAAACTGGGAAAAATAAAAGTAAAAGGATGAATAAATAAAAATAAATAAATTAAAAATAAATATACTGAAAAACATGGGTGAAAAGTAAGGATCAATGAATTTCGAAATAAATACGCTGGGGATACATAGATGAAAAAGTAAGGACAAATAAATCATTGTAGGAGAATAGCATAATTCTCCCAAGATTTGCCCACTTTCCTTCCAGGAGGGCCGCTTATCAACCCTTTCCCTTCCGGCCCAATATATGGTGGTCTCCAGCTGGAAGAAACTGCCGGCCATTTCAGCTAACCACCGAGTTCCTTCCTGGGCTGTTTATCGATAAATGGGAGATCATCTTCGCTTCCGATAGTCACCGTAAGTTTATAAACGACCAAATGGAGTAGTTTGCTATCTAATCTACTTCCGGCGCCCTAAGAACCTCTCCCGAGTTAGGAGTATAAAAGACGAATTCTTTTCACCCTCAGTAGTAGAGCTTGCACAGTGTCTGGCGGGGCAGTGCGGACCCAAGCTCTTACTCACGTGTAACAGCCGAAGCTACAAACAGCCTTACCCTGGTTCGCTGAGCGAGGAAACCACATCTAGGCTTTCTCCATGACCCTTGGCGTCGATAGCTCACTTCGCCCCCCCACACCCTCACAAAGGCACCAAAGATTCCTCGGAGTTCATGAGCGTAGGGCTCTCTGTAATAAGGAGCTCCCGTCACCGCCTTCTTCCAGCAGAATTGTGACGGAATTGTGGGATCAGTTCTGTCCCTGGAAAACCTACCTCATCGTCTTCCCCCATTATCTAACTATATTCACTCACCACCGCCACCCGAACATCAGGTTCCAAGTTAACCAGTCCCTTTCACATTTCCTGACTTCACCGCGAAGCTTACCAGCATTACAAGGGTATAGGGGTTTGGATAGTGAATAGTAATTCTCAAGCCAAGTGAGATATCCGTGATTCACTTATTAATTTATCTTTCAAAGCACATTATCTGTATATTTATTGGTGTAGGGGAATGGTCACTTCCCCCCCCATCCCGTTCACTCGTGATGCAGTCCCAAGGCGGTTACCGCAAGGACATCCGCCCCAGGCATCGGCGAGTCTAAAGCATAACCACAACGTGGCACAACTTAGTGCCATGAAAGACCCTAAAGGTCAAAAGGTAAGATCTCCCCCAGGAGAGTGAGATCCAGTTTCACGTTGAACAAGAAATTGGAGACGGGTTTCTCCCAATCTCGATGGCTAACGAGGAGCCGATGTTTGACTTCGTGGGAAAGACCGTTGGAAAAGAACTCTCCTGGGGCCGTCCTCAAGCCCCTCTCCCCCTTACCACTCCCCCAGTGGGGGTGCGAGGTATAAATGAGAAACTCTGAGGAAAATCGAGGTAGTATACGTCAGTCTCTAGGTGACGAAGTCTTCGGATCAAACCGAACTACCGAGACTAGAGAGGTGGAATACTTGGCTCGCCAGACCAAGAAGTACCCTGCAACAGAGGCAGGGCTACCTACCTTAAGGGGCTAAGAAAAAGCTCATCCTTGAGCTAAGTCCCTGGTTATCAAACCAAACGATAAGTGAACTTTGGTAAGTTCGACTTACTCTCGCCAGAGAGACTCCTCATATCCTGGTGCACCTTAAACACCAAGGGTATTCCTCGTCCAAGAGGAATTAAGAAAAGAAGAAGGAGGTAGTATACGTCAGTCTCTAGGTGACGAAGTCCTCGGATCCACAACCGATCTACCAAGACTACAGAGGTAGTGTACTTGGCTCGCCAGACCAAGAATTACCCTGCAAGAGAGGCAGGGCTACCTACCTTAAGGGGCTAAGAAAAAGCTCATCCTTGAGCTAAGTCCCTGGTTATCAAACCAAACGATAAGTTAACTTTGGTAAGTTCAACTTACTCTCGCCAGAGAGACTCCTCATATCCTGGTGCACCTTAAACACCAGTGGTATTCCTCGTCCTTGAGGAATTAAGAAGAAGAAGGAAAAAGCTCCCCCTCGAGCCCGTTATTCGGTGGTCACACCAAACTTTAAGTAATTTATTCTCGCCAGAGAATTCCCCTCCGTTATCCTCGCCCGTGAAGAAGACCCTCCCCGAGTTCAGTCCTCGTCCATAAGGAAATAAGTAACGAAGGAGAAAAGCTCCTCCTCGAGCTCGTTACTCGGTGATCACACCGCACTCCAAGTTAACTTTATTTAAGAAACAAGTTCGACTCACTCTCGCCAGAGAAACCACGACTGCCTAGGTGTTGCATAAAGCACCGTCTTGGTTCTCGTCCTTAAAGAACCCTTCCCCCCCGGAAGAACGTGTGGACCCCCCAGCTGCTACCCTCGCCAAAACGACCGTGGAATTTCGCCTATCTACAACTGGACACACGGCTCGCGTCGTGAGTCAATAACATTTCTGAGGCCTTTAAACTCCACATGAGTCCGTAAGCCTAATTCATATATTATTGTTTTGTCTAGAGAAAACGTTAACCAAATTTTGGAGGGTAAACTAATTTAATTAATTCTTGTTTATAATAATATTTAGAGTATTGCTGTAGTTAATGTATAAAGGTTGTGTATTCAATGGTTAAAGATAAAATATAAGTTTATTTTGTGAATTAGTGGGCGTTTCTTTTATATCCTTACGTGTTTGGTAACGGCTCTGTTCTTTAAGATATTCCTATAATATCAATATATATTAGACACTCTTAGCACTCTTAGAGATAGAACAAAAAGGAGGGGAATTCTACGACACTAAATAAAAGTGGTGTCTGGTAAGTAGGGTTCTTATCAGAAAGAATTCTACAACAATTGGGTTGAGGAATAAGGTCTAGCGTTTTTTTAATGTATTGATTTAAGTTTTGTTGACGTGATTTGGGCACATATTGAGAAACAATAATAAATAATGAGAGCAAAATTTGCAAAGGTTAGGCTACGTCTCTTAACAGCGTAGACTATTAGGCCTTTGCTTAGGCTACGTCTCAAACTTGTGTAATAAGTCATTGAGTTTTATTTAAAAGTTGTGTTAGTTTCAATTTTGTTCTGTGGCCTTAAAATGGAATGTCAAGTTGAAAGAAAGGCGCATTTTCGACACTTGTTGTTATTCATTTTCAATCGAGACAGGAACAATGCAAACGCAGCCAAAGCTCGTTGCGATATTTGTGCTGTGTACGGATAAAGTGCTTTATCAGAAAGGACAGCTCAATGGTGGTTTTCACGTTTCAAAAACGGTCATTTCAATCTTAATGACGAAGAACGTTCTGGTCACCATATTAAGTTCAATGAAGATCGATTGAACGACCTTCTTCATGAAAATCCTTGTCAATCGAGTAGAAAATTGGCTTTACAATTGGCGTGTGGTCAGAAAACTGTAGTAAATCACCTTCGTTTAATGGGTAAATTTCAAAAACTCGATGCATTTGTTCCGCACGAAAGCAACAAACTTTAACGCTCTACGATTGCAACAGGTTTGCTTTCTCGTCACAAGGCTACTTGTGGATATAAGGACAGATTTCTTCACCGCATCATCACTGGCGACGAAAAGTGGTGTGTTCATGTAAACATGAACCATTGAAAAGAATGGCTTAGCCCCAATAAAAAAAAACACTTCCGCGATTAAAGCAAGGACTTCATACACGAAAGACGATGCTGTGTGTGTGGTGGGATTGTGAAGGCATCATTCATTATGAGTTCCTTGCGAACAACGAGAGTGTCAATCCAGAACTCTACGTTCAACAAATGTATCGATTCGCCGAAGCTATTCGCGAAAAGTGACCTCATCGACGTTATGGAGTCCATCTTCAACACGAGAATGCTCGTCCTCACATTGCTAAGATGAAAAAAGACGCCATCGAAACGCTTAATTGGGAAATCCTGCCACATCCTCCATATTCGCTAGACTTGGCTCCATGGGATTAACATCTGTTCCGATCACTCTCTAACAATTTGCGCGGCGTTTCGTTCAATACTGATGTGGAATTAAGAACCTGGTTAGACGAATTCTTTGAGTCAAAATCCAGAGATTTTTATTGCAAAGGCATCGAAAAACTAGTTGAACATTGGCAACAAGTCGTAAATAACAACGGTGAATACATTATTGATTAAATTGCATATTGTTATCAATTAAAAATGAAGTGTTCCTAAAATTGTTAATGGTAAAGAATAAATTTTAGAAAACCGCAAGAACCATATTGTTGTGTATCTAACTTCCTTTGGGTCGCTTGCTGGCAAAGTTCATACCAATCCCTCCGTAGCCAACCTCTAAGCACTCTGAGTCATTAAACCCATTCAGAACATGGACCGAACGAAGTATAAGGAGTAGTACGACGATTCCTCCGCACTCGGGATAATAGGATATATATATATATATATATATATATATATATATATATATATATATATATATATATATATATATATATATATGTCGGCCTATTCCTTGACATATAGTATATATATTATATCATATTTAATTTTGGTGTCATTAGGTGTGCGGTTTGTTTCGAACCCGCAATTATGAAATTCCCCTCTTCTAATTGCCAAGCGCACAAGGTTAGATAAAACAAATTATAAGACATTTTAAATTTTGTTGGTGAAATATGAATTGATCCCGTGTCCTTTTAATTTGGTTTCTTTTTTGTATTGTCGATATACAATATAAAAGGGTTAGGTCATCCTTGATAAACCTTGCTGGCAGCATCTCACCCAGCATAGTAACTATTTGTATTTTCGTTATTTTTTATTATTATTGTGTATATTATTTGTCACCGCCGTATAATCTGAGTTAGATTAAAGGCTTTTTCGTGAATCAGCGGATCCGACAGCGTATCCATGATATCTTCCTCCTTATTTGAGATGTTCCATAAACAGGGACAAGTTTTTGGTATTTCGTGCTAGTAATTGACCGAATACGTTCAGAACGAACAAACGAATGAACGTGAGGAAAAAAGAGAAGAAAAACGACGACAAGAAGAAATAAAAGAGAGGCAAAGACAGGGAGAAATAGAAGAGAGGCGAAGACAAGAAGAAATAGGAGGGAGAGAGAAAGAGAGTGAGAAGAGAGGAAGAAAATTCGTCAACACCAGAGTGAGTTAAGTAAAGATCAAGTAGAAGTCAGTTCCGTCGGGTCCAAAAGTCATCAACCTCAGGCCCCCGCATTAAAGCTCCCCCTTTGTGGTGATCAAGAGGACTTTTGCACTTACTTAACACATTTCGAAAAGATCTTCGAAGTCAATGGGTGGGACATTAAGTTTGAAGGAGTAGGGCGCCTGCTCCTGTTGCTCAATTCTCGTCTAAGAGAAATCTTCATTGCCCTCCCAACAGAAGCGACAATAGATTATTTATCCTTTAAAGCAGAACTCTTATCCGCGATTAATTTAAACCCTGAGTGCTACAGACAAAAAATTCGATCGGATAGGATCAAGCCAAGACAGACGTATCGACAGTTCAGGTTCATCCTGAAGAAAAACCTCCAATTTTGGTTGGACTCGGCTGAAGTCGGTAGCGAGTACAACTCACTGCTAGATTTTTTTAAAAGGGCTAGCTAATGCACACCCTCCCTACGGAAGTCCGTGCATTCGTGCAAGATAGGCGTTCCTCTTTCTTTAACTAGTGCCTCGAAGGAGCGGATCTCTACGCTACAAATCATCAGTTCTATTAGTTGGGGAGCCAGAAAAGATAGCCTACACCCCGCGGAGATAAACTTCTAATTGACATTTCCAGACTGAAAAATATACATTGAAAACGATTAGCTATGTTCCCATTTCAAAAAAGTGTCCAACGTACCCTTTTTCGGACCCCGAAGACCCCGAGGTGGGACGTTCAGAGCCTCAAGAAAGTGATTTTCCAACATCACTGATTTTGCCTAGTGACACATCATTTTAGGGGTTTTTAAAGGCGCTGAGGCCCAAAAATGACTTACTTTTATGATTACACTGTGAAATTATTATCAAGTCAGAATCTCAAAATATCTAATTATGATTAAATTAGAATCTAAAAATATCTCTGCTTGCATTCATTGGTTTCTTGATGGAATGAAGTGTATTTTTCTATGGTTTTATGTCTAAATATTTTATTATCATATACTTACAGTGTAGTGTCCAATTTTACCATTTAATTGTGATTTGTTTCAATTTCAGATAAACGGGAACGAATGAGGTAACTTATCATGCCAAAAAGAAAATATAGTGACAACGCTCATCATGAAGCCCCTGAAAACCGTTCTCCAAAATGCAATCTTCCCACCAGTTCTATTTCAGACTATGGTAATTTTACACCAGTAAACTCAGTAAAAGGTGATGCAAGTGACAGGCTACAAGAATTAAACAAGATTCGTGACCTTCGCCTTCAGCACTCACATGACTCTCCTCATCGCATGCAATCTGTGTGTGACCAGATTCATACTACACTTCTCACTGACCTGTAATATGTTGGGTATCACTGTGGATGCTACCAGCATTTTACTAGACATCTAAAGTGCCTTTAAGATGATTAACACGCAGCAACGACATCAAAACGACCTCACTCCCCTCGTAGATCGATTTTAGCAGCTTTCCATGTACCCATATTTCCACCAGAGTGTTTTTTGTGAGAAGCTAGAAATCAAAGCTAGTCGGAGAACTGAGAGAACTGAAACCTTGTCTTACAGCAAGATAAGAAATGCATGGGAAGAAATCAAACAGCGAGCGCAGAAAATGGGTCTTACTCGGGCTTATCGTAAAATGAAAGACAAAGATCTATTTGCCGTTGAAGAAAATCTATCATGTTTAAAATCGTTTTGCACATCATTTTACAACTACGAGCGCGAGATTCACAGACCTGAAGAACTCCAAGATTCTGAGCAGTTACGTTTTGCAGCTGCCCATGAGAAGGCCTTTGGCACCATAGTGGGTCATGTTAAGGCTTAGGCTGTCGAGAAAAATGATGTTTGCTACAATTGTTTTCACTGCGGTTGCTATATGTTGACGAACTGAGACGGAGTGGTTATGAGAACTCGAACTACATGTCGGAGAAATTGCTGAATCGTCCTCGGAAACATCCAATAAATAAACACCTCAACTTAACAGAAGTCGACAGAGATAAAGGTGGTTCTGTTTCATTTTGGTTGGTATACAGCTCAAACATCACTGTTACACACGCTCTTACCCACGCGTATGCTCTCAGAAGCACAGATAGATATCAAGATGTTGCATTTCTTTTTCGAGACCTCATTCTACATAGAGCTAAGTTCTGAATAAATTCTACAGACAGACCTCGTCCTCTTCCTCAGCATTGTCATGGCTGGCAAAGAGGACACAGAGACAAGTGAGAAGACTAAGCGGCTGGTGGTTTCCATCAGCCAAGCCCTTTGCCGTGTGGTGTCATATGGAGAATGGAAGCTGCCTAAACACATACTCCTCTGTGTCACTGTCAGGCACTAGTTTCGAAGCAAGCAATTGACCACCATTCTAAACAGACTTGGCCATTCAGAGACCTACAATTTTGGCTTAGAGATGGAAACTGCCCTGACCAAAGCTCTGGATGACGTCTCAACCCATTTCACACCGAAGATCTTGACTGGAGATGGAAACGTTGTGTTTCACTGTGAATGTGCACGGCAGTAACATTGTCAACAGTGCTGGAGGCATAATGGTGCAGGAGGTCAAGCCTGAATTTGGAAAGCACACACATGCGAACGCTGCCTCTTATCGACAAGACCAAGAATAGAAGTATACAAGTTGACACACCAGAAACTCTCCCACCCTCTACTTCACCCGCATTGGCCCGACATTTCCACAGAATGCATCCTTCACACACTCTGCTGAAAATGATGCAATCTATGCCTCTAAGATGCAACTGTATTTCATGTGGCTTTTCTGCAGATACTTCAGAAGTGGCGGCACGCAGTCCATTCCAGGATTGGGAGGCTTTGTCTCAGTAATTGGAACTGTTCCTTACAGGAAATCAACAGTGGATTACTTCACTCCCATACATCAAACAATCACTGACAATGCAGTCGTACATGAGCTATTGAAGCGCTCCGAAGAAGTCACAGTTAAAGTAGGGCAAAAGTGGGTCCTCAATACATTCGGATTGGGTGTATGTATGAAAGCTCTGCCCATCATCTGGAGATGGCCAGACGATTTTGCCCATCATGTGGTCACTATTGGGCCCTTTCACACTTCAATGAATTATATAGGGATGATCGAAAATCATAAAAAACGTGGCTCTGGGTACACAGAGATCCTGTTAGAGGCTCAACTGGTGACTAGCGGCTGACTGAAAGGTGTTATGAGTTGGAAAGCCTATGCAAAGTTGCTCTTTTGTCTAAAAACTGTGTGCGAGGCAATGGAGAGGCTGCTAATGGAATATTTCATTGAAGAAGAGAATGTACCTATATCTGATCCTGCTGCACTCCTCAACTTAATACAGACATGTGATCGAAAACATCTAAAAGAAGCTATTGACGACCCCTCCATACTGCTCCTCATGGAGAGGTACTGCAACTATGAGGAGAAGGTGCGCAAGGGTCGCTTAATGAAAAAGGTTAACTTCTGAATGTCTATTGTGGATCATTTTCATCTCGTTGCCTCTTTCTATCAAGACAAACAATCTGCAGCTGTTCCACAAATGTAATGGAGGCATGCCAGTCCTGGTCTTTGCTTATGATGGGCACAACTACTGAAGGTTTGTACATTTCAATGTCAAATCTGATTATGAATTAGATCATTTTCACACTAATGATTGCAATTAAGTCTAATAAATATAATAGGTAGTAATATTGATAAACAAGAAGCAGCAACCTTGTTCATTATAACAATATCATATACTTTTTAAATTCATATGTGCTTTATAAAATATCATGCCTCTATTTGCAGATACCTGACATGGCTGGAGGTACACCTAACAACCCTGAAAAAGAGTAACCTAGGAGCAAAGGATCTTCTAACCAAAGGTGCAATTGGTGTGGCCCGCTCGATGTTTCCTGGGGCACTCAGTGCTGTGAAAAATCCATGGATGAGACGTTTATGCGCTTCGCGAAATCGTCATGGACATATAACCAATTTACACAGGTGTTAGCATGTAACAGTAGCAATAACTGAATAAGGTTCAATATTATTTACAAAGCTAACTTGCATCCCTTAACTAAAATGATGGTTGACAATTTTTGGTTTAATTAATTTCAAGAAATTTGTTCAATGTTTGAAGGTGGGTTCATAGTACTGTACTGCAAATTTGGGGCATACCAGAGATGTTGTCGTACAACATCGGCATGAGCCCAGTACTATGAGAAGA
This sequence comes from Ceratothoa steindachneri, assembly GCA_963969495.1. NCBI lineage: Eukaryota > Metazoa > Arthropoda > Malacostraca > Isopoda > Cymothoidae > Ceratothoa > Ceratothoa steindachneri. The sequence continues at coordinate 136,460,923 of OZ018330.1, forward strand.
CTCTAAAGATGATGGGTATCATTGACGATCCAGACTCCCCCAAAATGTGAAGACATCGTGAGCTGGAAAGGCAGAAATCAAGAAAGGAGAAGAGGCAGTTCAGAGAGTCATTGCTGCTTTCCACAACTTTACCAACCCGTTCAAAACCTCGGACAAGGACCGGAATCGTGCCTGGAGGCACAGGGCCTCCAGCCAGAAGCTTTTGGCAAAGTTGCCAAGTTCTACTTCATCTGCCACCTGCAGAGTGGAGAGCAAGGAAGATTCTTTGACTCTATCAAGCTGCAAAAGCTGAAGACTATGGAGGCGTGCAACAAGAGGGTCACCCTCACATTATCACAGGGAAAGTTAAACTGACATTACAATACTTGTTATTTCATATGTTTCTTGCATTTTAACATAACCAACAAAGTTAATATAAAAACAAGTCGCCAAAGCATTTAAATTCTCTAACTGTAAAAGCGATTGCAAACATAAGATGCTATATTGGGGATAAAAATAGTGAAACACAATTTCTGATTTTCATTTAAAATAAGCAGGTTATGACATGTAACTTGGTTACATCAATATTAACACCATATGATTATGTTCTCACAGGTCATCTAGTATCAAGTGCAAGGCAACCTGGCGTTCACACATCTCGTCAAGACACAAAATTAAGATGAACCGTTGGATCTGGACAAGCTGATGACATTCAGCCTAGTGCCGGTGCCTCCCAGCCTCGGTACCCCAGACGGCTTTTTCTCAAAGACTAAGAAAGCCACAATACTGCGCTACCTTTTGGAAGATTTCACCACAGATCTACCCTACCCAGGGAAGCCCTGTTAATCCAGGAGGGCATGGCGCTGCTTCATACCCCTACCAACCTGTCCCCAACATTTGGTGCAAGTGCTAGAAAAAATGGTAGCCAAGAAGCATTTCTTGTTCTCGACAGAGAGTTATCATCCACAGTCTATTAAAGCCCAGGAAAGGTTAAGACGAGGAAGATCAGAGAAAGATCCTTCTGGATGAACCAGCAACTCGTAGACCATGTGATTTCAAGCTGTTTCTGGCTAACAATGACAACAAGAAGCAGTTTTGCGACCTTCTCCTGCGAGTGTGGAGTGGTCAACAGGCTGCTCTAAGGCTCGGAAAAACCGAGATAGCAGTGCTGATTGTTGAAGGGACTGCTCATTAACTTCTCTTTTCAAATGGCCAGGTGAGTAAAACAACAGACATTCAAATAAAAATATACACACAGTTGTATAAATATGTTGTATAATGACACAGACATTACAAAAATCTCGAATAAACGCATAAATGTATTTCAGATATTGCACATACACACACACACAAACCTCATCGAACATGATACTTGCTCCATCAAAATGTCACAACATGTTCGTTAGAAAAGGCCAAATTCTTGCTATTTCTTCTTCTTTTCTCTTTTTTATTATAGTGGTGTTCTGTTTCTGGTTGAAGATCGAGATCTCCCCACCATCTACAGCAACCAGCAATAGGCAGACACTAAGGTTGTACTGTATCTACACCATGCTGTAGCACTTAGGTACAAGAACGCTGTGGTTAGAACCCCTGATACAGACATATCCATGATTCTTCTCCACCACGCTCATGCAATAAATCTAACTGTATACCTTGATACGGGATCAGGAAAACATCGACAACTTGTGAACCTCTCTGAGCTTGCAGAGTCCCTTGGTGAAGATTACTGTGCTACTCTTCTTGGTTTCTATGCCTTTACCAGAGAGGACTGTACTAGCGCTTTCAGGGGAAAGGGAAAGATCAAGCCTCTGAAGAAGCTGGAGAAGAACACCAGGTTTTATGTGATCTTTAAGCAACTCGGAGACGAGTGGAATGTCAAACCTGAGGTACTAAGGCAGTTGGAACAATTCACATGTCTCATGTACTATCAAAGCCATGAATCATCAGTTAATGTGGTTCCTGCCAAGCTGCTCCGCACTATGGTTGGAGAGGATAAGCATCTCACTTCCAAGTCAAAAGTGTATTTGGTTCGCCCCCCTCCATGTCACTCTGCTCTCAAGCCACATATCCAGCGTGTGAATCACCGAGTGGCCTTGTACAAGTGCGCCTATGAAGCCATTCTGGAGAGGCCCAAACCATATGACGATGGACAAGGATGGATCATGTCTGCTGACGGTGTGCTGGAACCTCTGTGGTCATGCAATCCTGTATTACCAATGTCACTAATTGATCTTATGACAGCAGATGACCATGAATTGGAGGATGTGGAAGAGGAGAAAGAAGAAAGGGATGCAGACTTTGATGCCTATTTTGAAAGCAATGATGAATTCTGATTAAGTTCTAGTGCTTGCTTGTTTGAAAACAATGACCTCTTGCTTCTTGATCATATACATAGGATGTTTTCAATCATGATTTCTAATCATTTTGAAGTTATTGTAAATAAAATCTCTGTGGTAACCAAATTTCTCATTAAGTTATTGGATTTTGGTTAATTTTTTAAGCAGAATTTATTGAAAATGACCTTTAGCTACCATTATCACCTAAAATAAGGATCTAATCATAAAAATAAGCCACTTTAGGACTCAGCGCCTTCAAAAACCCCTAAAATGATGCGTCACTGGGCAAAATCAGTGATGTTGGAAAATCCCTTTTTTGAGGCTCCGAACATTCCACCTCGGGGTCTTCATGGGCCGAAAAAGGGCACGCGGGACATTTTTTCGTAATTGGAACATGGCTAATCGTTTTCAGTATATATTTTTGAGTCTTAAAATGTCAATTACAAGATTATCTCCGGTGGGTGCAGGCTATCTCTTCGTCACGCTAGACTATATCCTAAGGAACAAAAGAAGAGCATTCCTCCGTCTCCTAAGAACCAAGGAGAATCACAATCCAGAAAACTCCCTTATTTAGTAAAAGTCCTAGGCACCTTTAAACCCAAAGTTAACCACCATAAGAAGCAAGAAGAAGTTAAACCTCTAATTGTTAATCCTCCGTCGAGTAACCCCTACCGGAGTAACCCCATTGTATGCTTATCTTGCGAAACCCCTAGTCACTACAAATCTGTGTCCACAAAACTCCCGCTTTCGCTTTGCCACTGGACAACAGGTCCACCAAGTCTCCTCAACTCTCGCTGTCGAACAGCCTACCTCGCCTGCCCATCTGCCATCTTCGTCGACCTCTCAAGAGCACCAGGTGAACTTTCTTTTTAATAACAGCTCTTATGGTGGGCTCAAATTCGAGTCTGGATCCATTAATGGGTGTAAAGTATCCACTCTAGTAAGAGATACAGGGTGTACGTGTATAGTGGTATCGGACAAGCTGCTTCCCCCCGTGGACCCACAACATAAGAAATTCGCTGACGTACACGATTTCTTAGACAGAGCTAATAAATTCCCAGTGGTCCGTTGTCACGTAAAAGGCCAGAGCGCGCAGCTCTCCCCAACTGCAGTGTCGCAAGATGTCATCGCCCGGGCTCAGTCTGATAGAGATGCCTACCCACCCACGTCTCTCAAGCCTCCATGCACCCCTGATTACGAGGGACTGAATAACGTTCAATTCATCAGTGCCCAAAAGGACTGCCTTTTCCTCCAACTTTTATGGGAAAAGGCTAAACGAGGAGATACAGAATTGGTTCGTGGAGACCGAAAAGTGAGATATGTGATAGAAGTCGCTTTGCTATTTCGTACTTCCCCGGATCCAGTAGGCTCCCCATTCAAGGCCGTTTGCGTGCCTAGGGCCTATGCTGCGAAGATTTTCCAAATAGCACACGAAGGTGTGTTTGCAAGACACTTCAGCGAAGAAGTTGATAATTTCCTTAAATTAGGAATAATTGAACCTTCCTCGTCAGATTATTGTTCCACGATAGTGATGGTACGTAAGCCGAATAAATATTTTCGTATGTGCGTAGATTTTAGAATGTTAAATGTTCTCACGGTATTCGATGCCAAACCCATCCATTTTATCGACCGGAACCGGCACTTATTTGAGAAGGTAAAGTACATTTATGAAATAGCCTACTATCAAATCCTGCTTCGAAAATCCGTGAGGAAGTTTACCGCGTTTCCCACCGAAAAAGGGTTAAGGGAATTCACGCTTCTCCCTTTTGGTTTAGTCACTGCCTGCAGTAACTATAACCGGATGATGCGAAAAATTGTAGATGGGTTGAGCAATGTCTCTTTCTACTTTGACAACGTATACGTTGCCACACACACCTGGGAGGAGCACCTTCAATCCCTCCACCCACTCCTGTACCGGCTTAGGATCCACGGATTGACAATCAAGCTGTCCAAGTGCCCCTTTGCTCATAGAACTCTCTCTTACTTAGGGTTTAAAGTAGGAGAGGTACAATTAACCCCCCAAGAGGACAAAGTTAAGGCAACAGAAGGCATGCCACTCCCTAAAACTTAGAAAGAGCTTCGTTTGCTTCTTGGCTCCGTCTCCTTTTGGAAGTTTATCCCCAAATTGGCTTCCATAACGTCACCCGTTAATAACCTTCTTAAAAAGGCTGCACCAGACCCCACGCTATGGAATCCCGCCGCGACTGCGATTTTCAGCCAGCAAAAGAAAAAAATTGGTCTCCGCTCCTATCCACCGTTTGCCCAATCACCAGAAAAAAATTTGGCATTCGAACTGATGCCTCTAATCTTGGCAATGGGTGCGTTTTATTACAATATGAGAAAGAAGGAACCCCATTTCCAGTCGCATACACGAGCCTGAAACTGTTGGTGCGCGAAAGAGCATACGCTACTATAGAACTTGAAGCTTTAGCAATCATTTATGGCATTCAAAATTTAGGATGTACTTTATTGATAGACCTTTTTCTGTCGAAACGGACCATAGGCCACTAGCCTACTTAAATAATTGTAAAAGTCAGAACGGCAGAATTATGAGATGGTCTCCTTTATTGTCAAAATACCAATACAATTTATCTTACGTAAAAGGAACAGATAACGTAATTGCTGATAATTTATCACGCAATCAGATAGACGAGGGCCCTAGTTGCGGCGACTAACCGGAACTGTCCGGCCATTATAATTTTTTTTTTGTTATTGTGTATATATGTATGTTCTAGTTATTTTTTTGGGTATATCTATTTATAACTGTAATTTCTAAGACCTTGTTGCGAAATAGTGCCATTTCATTATGTTAATTTTTTTTTGTTTGTTTCGCGTATGTATGTTTTTTGGGATCTCATTTTGGCTATAGATTGTAACTGCGAGTTGGTTATATCTTGTGACATTATCCCTCGTTCCACTTCAGAATAATGTCCCCTTGGGATGGGTAGGGATGTAGGAGAATAGCATAATACTCCCAAGTTTTGCACACCTCCCTTCCGGGTGGGCCGCTTATTATCCCTTTTTCCTTCTGGCCCAATATCATAGGGTCTCCAACCGAAAGAAATCGACGGCAATTTCAGTTTACCACCGAGTTCCTTTCCGGACTGATTATCGATAAATGGGAGCCCATCTTCGCTTCCGATAGTTGCCGTAAGTTCATAAAGGACGAAATGGAGTAGATTTCCATCTAATCTACTTCCGGCGCCCTAAGAACCTCTCCCGAGTTTCTAGTATAAAAGAGGAATTCTATTAACCCTAAGTAGTAGAGCTTGCACAGCGTCTGGTGGGGCAGGAATTGCCATGCAAGTCAGTGCGGACCCAAGCTCGTACTCACGTGTAAGAGCCGAAGCTACAAACAGCCTTACTCTGGTTACCTAAGCGAGAAAACTACATCTTGGCTTTTCTCTGTGACCCTAGGCGTCCATAAGTCACTTCGCCCCCCCATACCCCCACAGAGGCACCCAAGTTGGCTAGGTGTTCACGAGTGTTGGGTTCTCTGTAACAAGAAGCTCCCGTCACCGCCTTCTTCCAACAGAATCGTGACGGAATTGTGGGATCAGGTCGGTCCCTGGAGAACCTACCTCATCGTTTCTACCCCTTATCTCACCACCTTTACTCACCAGTGCCCCCCGAACAACAGGTTCCAAGGTAACACTTCCCTTTCATATTTCCCGACTACACAGCGACTTACCAGCATTACAAGGGTATAGGGATTTGTATGGTGATTTGTAATTTTCAAGCCAAGTGAGATATCCGAGATTCACTTATTAATTTATCTTTTAAAGCACATTACTTGTATATATATATATATATATATATATATATATATATATATATTATTTTTTTTCTTGTTTAGTGTTCAATAAAACTTTATTTTCATATTGTTGTGTATCTAACTTCTTTCGGGTAACTTGCTGGTAAAGTTCATTCCAATCCTTCCGTAGCCAACTTCTAAGCACTCTGAGTCAATAAACCCATTCAGGACACGGGCCGAACGAAGTATAAGGAGTAGTACGACGACTCCTCCGCATTCGGGATAACAGGAGATATATATATATATATATATATATATATATAAGAGTCGTGGAAAACTCCAACCCCCCCTCGGCCAATTCCTCGACAATCATAAATAATTACACTGGGAAACGAAGGAAAACAAGGCTAAATGAGCAAGCATTGATGAATACTTTAGGAAGAATAAATCAGAAGTGATTACCACTGGGAATCACGGAAGAAATATTTAGGACAAATAAATGATGAATAATTACCTTCTTAATTTTATCCCATTGAAATGCTCGGTGTAGCGAGTCGGTGGATTTCCATCTCCGTCTCGCATTCGAGAGATTTCATGAGGCAAAATTTATACATTCTTATAAATGGACGTCGCTTTGGGGGCAAGAGTAAGAGCACCCCGTGGCAAGTGCCCAAATCCACTTCCTTCCAGTGGGAATTTTTTTATTCAAAACAAAATCCAACCAGAGCATTTTCCGCACAAATTGACGAAGGTAAAAGAAGTGAGAAATTTTTAGAAAATATATCGTAGGATATTTTTTTCTTCTTAATTAGGGCTGAAAGGCAGATTCGTTAGGATTTTAGCTGCATCATGGTTGTCATGCTTAACCCGACACCTCTTTGCGGAATACATCACACTGGGGTGCGGGAATGGCGGCAAAGCCTAACGAGAGGAGGGGGACTAATGTGAGTATGTATACCAATTGCAACCATGTTGCAGCTTACATCCTGAGGATTGCGTGCCTTTTTGTACACAGCTTTTTGATATGTAGCATATTATCTTCCACACATATTAACTTCCTTAATGTTCACTTTATATACAAATCTCACTTTACCTACTTTCTGGCCAAGATTTCTTCGTTTGTTTTTGCTTATTAGTTCGACATGTGAACAACAAAGGATCACTCCCTTCCTACGATGAGGATTCCTCCCCTACTCCAACTATCATGGTGCTGGGAATTATTTCCATGTTGAGGGTATTTATTTTCAACCTCAAATTCGATAGCGATTTGCCTTCTTCCTATTTAAACCTTCATATCATTACCCACTTATGGATACGACTACGGAAGTTAGAAGAGAGACCCATGCCACCCTGTAACATTTATGCCTCTACTTGGCTGCACTGAACCTAGTAGAGACACAAGACACAGCGACCATTCACGTCGAAGTTCCATTCTTATTTATCCCTTGGGCTCTTGAATTCCCCTAATATTTTCTCTCGTCTGTCGATCTTGATTTGTTTGTCATTTCCTCCGGGCCGTATGACCTTCTCTTTGGTACAGTTTGAAACCGATTCTTCTCTCTATTCGGTCACCTGGAGATGTTACGGCTATTACTTATAACAAACCCGTCGCTGCTTATTTTTTATCTATTTTCTGACGTCTTTCCTGACGTTCACTGACATCCGACGTCCTACTAAACCGTCTTTCTTTTGCGGTTAGCGTAAACTTAAGTGAATTTTTGCAGATGCTTTTTGATCTCTCTTGTGCTCACATCTTCGCTCACGATATCTTTCTGTTCGTTATTCCCACTGATACCGTAGTTGCGGTTTAATGCCAATCCATCATAGAGGCAGTTGGTTTTAAAATATTCTATGCCATTTTTACTTTCAATACTGAATCACTGGTTTTCCTCCTACAAATTTTCTCTGCTCTGCAATGTAATTTAACGGCAACATTGAAATTTGTAATATGAGGTAGATTTCGAGGAATTAGGCCTCTCACAAAGAGACGTGTGTCTATGTGCAAGCTGAAATTTTTCCAAATTTATCCTTATATGAGTAATTTAATTATTTATTTGTTTATACATAATACAGATCAATTGACTTTTATGAGTTTTCTCCCCTGTCTTATTATTTAAATATTTGTATTTAACATATTAATTTGTGGAGGCTATGATATGCTATATCAAGATATTTCAATGCCTAAATAAATCTAACTTAACGTAGCCTTATTATTTAAAAGAGAAATACATGAAAATTCTAATTTGCGATGAACCATAAGAGTTAACTAATGTCCTAATTCTCTTCTGCTGCAAATGTTCCCTCGAAAGTTTTCTATTTTATAATTAGCAGATTTTACTCTAATTTTGTGTTCTGTTCAATTTCTTTATTTCGGAGAGTCACTGTAATTAAAATTATATCGTAGTACTAGGCTATTCAAAAACTAGCAACAAAACAACTAAAAAACAAACAAAAAAGATAAACAAAGAACAAAAGGAGGCAGCATGTTCCGACCTCAGGAAAACCCGCCTGCTCCTGTGATCAACGTGGATTAATGAACCAATCGTTGGTATACTTTAAACCTTTGAGATATAAATTAATTTCGTATGAATGGTTTTATGACACTAAACTGAGAGCCCTTTAACATCCATCTCATGAGAGTGATTTAGGTGAAAAGGATATTTAGTGAAGATGAATTTAAAATTAAAATATCCGGCTAAAATAATCGATAAACATAGGTTTGAGACTTCCCTAGACCATTCAAAAGATTTCCAAACAAAGCCTTTATTAAGTCAGAGAATTGTGTAAGCCTAACTAATATAGAACACACACAGACTATCGACTAATATTTAAACCAACACGAGTTTTGTAATAATAAGATGCTTGGCACGAAAGGAGAGCTTTCAGTGATACCGAAAAGAATTAAGGTGGTGCAACAATTTAGCCTCAATGCATTTTTAAATTTTACTATTCGTATGAGAACAAATATTTACTTATTAATAAAATCATTACTACTGTTATTTTAACGTTGTAAAGATAAGTAGTATTAAAGGTCGCAGTCTGAGTCTACACACACATACACGAGCATACACAAAGATGACCTTTTTAATCGATCCGATCTACCTCCGCCTCCCCCACGCCCCTCCAAGAACATCCCCGTTTCTACACACATGAGCACGCACACTCATACCTGATCATACACACAAATTACTTCTTTGATGGACCAGGCCTCCGCTCCCCTGATTAGTTTAACGTCAAATTGTTCCCACCACCTCCCCTCAAAGAACATCGTATGTCTCTGTAGAAGGTTTGAATATTCATGTATGTATTATCTGGTATTAGCATATCAATCAGCATATCAGTAACTATCGAAAGATTAATCAAAGATTATAATATCTAGAACAAATTTCAGAGGCCTGGCATCTACAAAATATTTTTCAAGTGAAAATTGTTGAAACACACAAACTTATACATGAGTTTACACATACATGACTGTTTCTCATTTTATAGATTTTTTTTACAGAGTAAGGCCTTTTTAAATTTAAAAAAGTCAAGGTTGTTATTGTGACTTATTTTACATTTAAATTCAAATTTGCATTTACTCCTACATATTAATAAATCTAAAACAAACCATAAAACAAAATAATCTGAATTATTTTATTTATATCTATTATTTAATTGATACTAACCAGACTATATAATGGCATATAATATATACATTTTAGTAGATAAACTACATAATTAAACATTTCCAACTAATAATCAATATTTAATGACTGTATAATATAGATTTTATTTAAATTCTACAAGTCTTCCTTGCAACGATCTCTTCATTTAATTGATCATTATAAGAATCACGGGGCTTTGGGTGCTTTTTACTTGATATATAACGCTATAGGGGGTAATGGAAGTGGGCAGAGTATTGGACTTACGTATGAACAATTTCTAAAAAAATTATTGTATTAACCTAAATCGGGACAAGTGTACTAATTATCTTGGCAAATGCTCCAATTTTATACAACAGGGCACATTATCAATACAGTTACAGTCCAAATCTCCATTAATAGAGCCAGTCTGGCTTGTTATTTATGCAAGATTTAAGTCTGATATTGAGATAGATAAGTTTAGGTATGTACTAGTTTATTTTTAATTAAATGAATGTAATAGAAATAGAAGAACTGTTGTATATAAATAAAACTACAAAACAAGTTTTTCATGGCTGTTTTACTAGTTACTTTCATCTAGCTCTGCCTTTAATACTGCCAGCAGCTTATATGATTAACCTGGATAGCAGCCATTGAACTAGGTTGCATTGGGTAGCCCTGATTGTAGACCTCAAAAATTCTGTTATTTTGATATCCTATGTCTAAGCTTCCAGAAAGATGTTTATATTTGTAAGTACTTAGTAAAACTGAATAAAATTATTAGGGTCAATCCATTCATATTTCAGAGCTACTTTTCAGAGTCTTGCGGCTTGTTTGTGTCTATTTTATCTATCAGATGACAATAGGTAAATCATATTGAGCTTTTATAGAACAGTTTGGTTCTTTAATTATCGAAGAAACGACGAGATCGTTGTAAGAATGTAGAGGAAATTGATATTATACACTCAATAAATATTAATTGCCAGTTGGAAATGTATAATTATGTAGTCTATCTATTAAATTGCATATAATATATACCATTATGTCGTCTTGTTAGCATCAATTAAGAAATAGATATAAATAAAATAATTCAGATTACTTTGTTTCTTCAATTTGAAGAAGACTGAAGGCACTAGTGTCATTGAGGTAATTTGGGATAGGCCCATGGGAAGAGTCTGTTCGCGGTGGCACAGAATTTGAAATTATCGTGAGCCGCCTCTCATCTTCTTTGCCATGCAGCTCTTACAGCTGACCTTTTCCTTCCTAATAGTGAGTGTCTAAAAGAGAGAAACGCTGGATCACTTTGTAAATCTGTGCAGACATTCATAACTTTTATCAGCAAACTCTTATACAATAATTCCAATATGGCCAGAGAAATATTCTCCCAACTTGCACCAGCCTTGACCTCACGGAGCTACGAATCGGTGGAAGTAGAAATTCAAATCTCTTAAATTCACTTTGTGCGTACGGTGTGGGTTATGGATTACAAACGTTCTCCAAACTAGTCACGTCGCGTATTTCTCCACACAATGCAGTGTAGTGCAATAAGTTCTGCCTTAAAAGTGGACACAACACATTGAAGAGCCCTGCCACCTCAAACAAGAGGTAAGTATTATGGAATCCAACTCCCACTTCGGACATAGAAATATATGTATCCACAGGCATGGCTCCTGGGAGACAATTTGCATTCACCAAAAAGCAAGAAAGCTTGGAGCAGATGTGTGGTGACAAACATTCAAAGTCGTGATCCATCGGCACAACCACTCCGAAGGTGAGGTATAAATCTCGAAGTAGTTTCCCCAACCCTAAAGGTTAACTCTATGATTGGATTCAATTGGTAGCTTAAATTTTGATAAAAACGTTCGTTGTTTTACCAAGGAAGCGTAAGGTTAAATCTACTTTTTAAATATGAAGACAAGGAAATTAACTCATACTCAAGTTAGGAGATGTAGGCGTGGTAAATAATACGATTGCTTTATCAAATTGGCTTAAAGGGCTTAAAATGTAAATTAATTTGGGGAGGTCATTGATAAAAATGTAATTCTACACAGTGTCGAATATAAAGCCCATCTCTTAAACAAACTGGCCAATTCTTTATAGCGAAGAATAAATAGATAGACCAATCATAATGGAGGGTGGTACACAAAAAAACTTATAGAAAAAACAATTCAAGTTTAGATTCACCTCTTGTTTTATATAAGAGAGTGAGGTGGCTTGTCCAGTATTAGACACTAAATTTAGAGTAAACGTTTCCGAATTGGTTTATTATTATTTTAAATCAATTATGACATTCACAGTTCTTTTAATTATATTAAACAAAAATCTCATCTTCCAGAATGCCCTAGCTGTCATAGATAATGAAATAAGGCATATAATAAATTCCTAAGCGTATTATTCTTAGCCATAATGAAATAAGGCATATGATAAATTCCTTAGCGTATTATTCTTAGCCATAAACTTTTCACCATAATTGTTACTTTTATTCGGAATTTGTAAATTTTTCTTAATAAGCTTACAAATTTAGGAACTTTCTCATTTAAAGAAAAATGAATTCACTACACACCTGAATGTTTATCTTAATAGATAAATGAGCAGTTTTTCTTTCTCGTGATAGTATAATAGTACAGGGAAATTGTTAAGTGCTCGGCAGCGACACCCAAGGGTCTTTAGCTACTTCTGCTTCCTTAGTTCTAAGAGATGTCAAGTTGTCAGTAAAGGAATTTTAAGGGTCTGTGAAGGTAATGTTTTTGTTATCTTTAATAAGCAAATGAAACAATTGTAAATAATATTTAAAACTGACTGTACGTAGTGAATTCGCTCAAGTTTAAATTATCATTCAACCTACTCTTTTATTTTAATTCAGAACGCTCATGAAAATTTTTCAAACGAAATAGCAACGACTCTTTTCTAATGACCTTTGGCAACTTAAGGCTCTGTTTTAAATATTAGGTATTTAGAACCCGTTTATTTCCTTAGTTTTCTAGGCTTAAAGACTCGTGATGATATTTTTTTTATTTTGGAGTAAGTTAATTTCGTTGATTTTTACAATATAGTGAGGGAAAATTGAATGTTATTATTTATTATCATTTCAATAATTTCTAAAGCAAAAATTGAGTTGATTATAATAAACTATTGGAAACATTTATTGACCATGTATGTATGACGCAAAAACGAAGTGTCATCAATATTCGGTAGAATATTTAAAATACGGGTTTATCCTAACAATGAAACTAAACCAATGTCTTTTGTGTGAAAAGATATTTCCGAATGATGCAATGAAGCCTTAAAAAATGAAAGATCATGTAACCAAACAACATTATGACTAAATAGGCAGACATTGAATATTTTTAAACACTGAACAAATATTTATTATATCATCCAACGGTTATAGCCTATGCAAAATCAACTGGAGTACCAGCTTTTATTAAAGAGCTGTTGAACTAGTAATGATAATGTGAAACGGAGGATTGCTGAGGTGGCTAATTATGATCAAGATACAGCAAATTCAGAGCTAAAAGAAGTTAAGCTTTCTAAACAATTTCAAACATTTGGAAGTCAAACTTTTTAATGGTGTTTGTTATGTATTGCAGTACGAGTAAATAAAAATAATTTACGAATTTCTTATGGGTAATAATATTTTGAAATGTACGGCAAATCGCATAATAATATAACCGCAATTTTAAAGAATGGGACTCCATCTATGGTTACTTAATACAGCGGATTTTTAGGTTAAGGGAAGAAGGAAAACCATAACATACATACTGTACATTGCGAGTTTGTTGCGAAAAACAAAGCTAAAGATTTGCATTCTGTTTTGTACGTCTTTACTAAGCCAATAAATAAAATCAAATATAGTGCCCTTAGCAGTCGATTTTTTGCTAAACTATATAAGGAAAATGACGAAGATTTTAATTAATTGCTACGTCATAAAGAAATAACGTTAGATCAAAAGGTAATTAGGTAATTGTCTGCAATGACTAATAGGTCATAAGACTCACTGGGAGAATTTCTGTCAGAGTAAGATCATGCATTTTGAACAAATACAAATATTTCCCCAAACTCTCTGTAACTGTTGAGCCATTATTATTAAGCTTTTCAAGATTATCATTTAAATTTAATGGGTCTTCTTGTCTCTTATCATTTTATTTGTTTGTATTTAATATGATAATTATGTGAGGTGAGAAGAGGATAGTTCAATTCCGAAATTAAAACAACCTAAGTGCGGTGAAACTAATTAATGTGTAAGAAATACACTTAAAAATCACAATACTCTAGAAGAGATATATATGTCAAATTATCCTAAATTTGAGCATTACTACTTAAATTTTTGCAGTAGTTCATCCAGCTAAGGTACCTTTACTTCGCTTATTTATCGATCTTCTCGGTACTTATTTGATTTATTTTATGTTTTTTCCATAGCTTTGACGTCCCTAATTTCATTATGATTGAATTTTCTACACCCCTCCCTGAAACTTCCTTGTCCAAATTGCTCACACTCAACCATGATGCATCTTTGACCAGATTGCCCACACTCCTCCCTAATATCTCTTTGCACAAATTTTCCACACTTCTCACTCGTACCTCAATCATCATATCGCCCTCACTTCTCTCTGATAGCTGTTTGCTCAAATTGCTAACACTCCTGCCTCCTAAATACATCTCTGCTCCAATTAATCACACTCCTCCCTGATGTCTCTTCGACCAAATTATCAACCCTCCTAACTGTTACCTCTTTGTTCTGCATAAGCACCAACGGTCATCTGAAGAGAATCCATTCTTATTTAAAAGAGTAAAGAATTGTTGACGCTGTTCGGTATCCTTGATTATTCAGAGTTTCAGGTCTCTATTTTACGTTAATTATTTAATACTAGGCAAGGTTAGGTTTATAATCGGTTTATCTAACTATTGTAACATATTTACCTCTTATAACCTAGCCTAAACTAATTAACATATATAATTAAAACATCTCAAAAATGGCGACGATGTCAATAAAAATAAACTCGCCCGGAATAAACTTAACATTATAGAATAACCAACGAAGGGTGTTATTTTTCTCTCCAAGTAAAAGGATAGGGAACTATAACATAAAGAATTTATTTACCAAAAGACTGCCAGTATGTGGGTCAAGAAGAAAACCCATAGCGTCTTTCAGCGTGTGTAGTAAAAGGAGGTTAAGTGAAGATAATGTCAGCTGATCTGGAAACCACGAAGCTGAAAACACTTTAATCCCCGTCAATGTGGGAATCAAGTGGGTGAATGGAATTTTTGGTGGGAAAAGGGTGAAAAGGATTCAAAGAGTGAAAAATACAGGAAATCTACGTTGCTGCGCTATGTGAGAAAAGATGGAAGTAAATGAAGAGTTAGTGTGAGAAGATGTGAATGGAGGTCCTTTGGTATAGATCAGGGTGTTAAATGTAAGGAAGATGTAGCAGCGCTTTTGCGTGTTCAGAGTTATGATGAAAAAGTTGGGTATGAATATGTGAGTTTAGCGATGTACCTGTAGAGATATATTCGCCTTTTATGACTGTACAGTGCATTGTTTTGAAAATATTAGATGAGTCGTGAATAATAAGAATTAATACCTTTCAATTTTAATCGCGTTTAAACTTTTACCATTAGTATCGTAATCTTTTCTGGCATTATCATGTCTTATATCTATTACCTTACACTTGTTCACGTTGAATTGCATCAGCCATCCCTTCGACCATTTCAATAATCTATCCAATTCTTTTTGCAAGTTTTTCAGTCATTATGATATAATGCCCTAATATCTACTTTCATGTCATCAGTAAATTTTAAAATTTCACATAATAAATCCATGTCAACATCTTTCACTTACATTAAAAGGTCAAGATTCCGAGAAAAGATTCCATAGCACATTATTGTCAATAAAATCCTTCTCTTGAGAACAGCTCTCTCTCCCTGAGATTACTTAAATCCATTCTAGCACTTTACGCCCATATGTGACGAATTCGTCACATAGAAAATAAAGGCTTATTAGCTAGAGAAATTACATGGACGGATGCTAGCAAGCGAGTAGGATAAGTAAGACACATGTTCTGTTTAGGTTTATACAAGGGTTACATCAGATTTGTGCGCCGTTTGCAACTAACTATTTTTCAAAATGAATTCAGGGTATAAATAGCGAGTATACTGCCCCTATTCTGTGCACTTTTAGTTTTATTAACTCTTTTATTGAGAACGGTGGCAAAAGTCAACATTTCCTAACAAAAATCAAGCAAATTCTTGATTTTTGTTATTTACTCAAGATGCTCCTCGTGCCTATCTGGAACAATGGACCGCAAGAGTTTACCAAATTTCGAAGTAAAAGAAGATTTGCCGACATTTTCCTACAGTAGTATTTCTGCTTTTAATGAGTCATAGCGTTACATATGCTACTTTTCTTTGCTAAGGATTATTCACTCGCTAATAGATTATTTTAACAATTGTTCAGTGGAATTTTGATAGTTCGGTTATTAATTATTTAGTGTACATAAGATATACTTTATCGGCCTAGGGCCATTCAGAAATTTGTATTTACTTAGTATAAATCGAATTTTATTTGCAGTTGTCATTATTTGAAAGAGTAGCAATTTCTACAATATTTGTTACGTACTCTATTGAAGGTAAGTTATTTTTAATTTCGCTAAATGTTCAATAATTACATCCCTCGATAGGTACTACTGCAATCCTCAGTATCCGGAAGGGATCCGATGCACTCACAAATTGGCTTACGATTATTTACATATCTATGTTCCTATCTTCTTTTCTTTACTCTTCTTTCGAGTTTGACAAGACGACAATAATTCAGGTATCGGTTTCCATTATCGACACTATCGCCCCTTTTCGATATTTTATAACAATTAGTTACGTTTTTATATGCAATTTTAATAGCACTCTTTATCCTAGGCACCGGGTTTAATGTATTCGAGTCTCTAGGTTTACATATAGCCCACTTTCCTTTAATTTTAATGGAAAATGAACACTGAAAATTATCCTATATTACCTGGGCGTTTTCATCGTTTTAAGTTTCATCCCAAATTTAAAGTATTAAGCGGTAGATGGGGGGCGCGGGGACACAAAGTGCGGGATGAGATGAGAGTTAATGCTATTTAGTAGGGAAGTTTGGTCCGATAGATTATCCTGCCACCAATAATGGAGTGAGTCGGTGCAGTTTTTCGGAATATCAAACGATGGAAACCTCAAGATGGTAGACTAAATCCTCACGTAGTCTCACGCTCATGGAGAGAGATATTCGAGCAAGCAGCGAATATCAATTTGTATCCTAACGGTGGAGAAGAACTGAGAGTTGATGGTGAAATCTGAAACGAGGAGATTTGTAACAAAGAAAAAAGAAGTGTACATATTTTAATGCTCGTCTGACGGTCTAAAAGTGAATATTATTTGCTCTCTAATCATTTCAATAGATGGTATCCCGAAATAAAAATAGCAAATATGTCACGCAAAATAACAATTGCATTCTAATGCAAATAAATAAAAGCTAGACAGGGTGTTTGTTTTTTCTAATTCTCTAGTCTTTATGACTGCTGCTGGCTTACGCCCTCTGAATACGCGTTGTCAAATTACTTTATTGGTATGAAAATTCAGGTCCTTTTGAGAGCAATAGATGGGATACTACAAAATTTTAATAAAATTCTTGTAATTAATTTAGAATCATAGGGTGTACCAACTAAATATAGCATTATGGTTTAGGTAAGTTTGAAAGAAGGGTGGAAGCTTTACTTGGTAGGCTATTTTCATGCGGTAATTATGATGTATTTGTCTAGTACTAGCAAATGGATATATTAGTGTATTTTTGTTTAATTATCAGATTTACATATATTTTATTTAATATTGTCTTCTCGCTTTCCTTTCTTGAGATAAAAACTTGTACGTTTGTTCCTTGTATTTGGTGTCTTTTTAACCCATGATCAAACAATAAAATAATAATTTTTATATATATTGATTTTTCCTTTCTCAATGTTCTAGCAAAATGAGATAATGACCAAAATAAAGTAATTTGGGAGCCATTGAATGCATCTAAATTACCTGTAAATTGAAAAAATAGTAACGCTCTGATGGGATCTCTATATTTTGTGTAATAGAGCAATGAATGTATTGATGTTACAAGAATCAGAAGGAACTTATCAGACTTTACCTCCCTTAATATGGTCATCTACAATCGCCACCAACTTAATTATTTTTTTATAATTACATTATTATTTTACATATTATAACCAAAAGTAAAATTTTAAAGCAATAGGTCCTGATAAATTTAATCCAACTGAGCTTAATATAGGAGAGAGAGGACTATCAAAACAGTTTTCTAATTTTGTAAAGAACCATTTAATGAAATAATAGTCCGGAATGAGTTAAAATATTATTCAGATTTTCCAAAGACGTGAAAAAAATACTACTAGGTATTTTAGCACAATTTTTTTTTCTGCAATCCTTTGATTGTATTATAGAGACTAAACTTAACCCAGTTTTTCGGCAGCTCCATATTGCTAACGATAAATTTTATTTCGAGTTTCATAAAACGTTCCATATTCTTCGTGAAGGAGAAAATCGTATCAAATGTTAATGATTCAGGATGGGCATTTGTCAAGAGTGGTGCCACTCATGCTCATCGATATTACGATTAATTTATTATGCCAAATTTTAAATTTTACTTAGGATTACAATGCGATTTAGTGTAATATAGTAGGACGAAAGAGGAAAAATGTAGTTTAATGCAGATAATCTTCAACCTGTATGATAAGGAAAAATGAATTTGAGTGATTTCGTCTTCAATAAGACAATAATTTATTAGGTTACGTCCTGATTTACTAGATAGGGTCTTATCAAAGAGGTTGTAGATACTAGACTATATTGCGTGTAATTTATGCGAGATATTCGGTCAATGTAGATAAGCCAGTGGTATTGCAATTATAAGAGCGGCAAAAAGTTTTCGGCCACCTCGCAAATTTGGGGAAATAAGCTAAATTTTTACCTTCATATCAATAAGAATATACCATTAAAATAAGGAATAATAAATAGGACTGTTATATGTGCTTCAAGCAATCCATAAGAATGAACAAAGTACGAAGTTTTCCAAAACTTGTAATATCAGTTACATATAACAGATAAACAGATGTATCTCTATATAAAGTGCAGCAACACTAAACTGATATATGAAGCTTAGTAGCGTGTCAAGACTCCGGTCGAAGTGATGAGAACATTTATTCTTCGAGGTATGCTCTCAACGAGTGTGCAAGACCTGAGGGGCGTGATGCTTTCTTTGTCTTCGGTGTGACTTCTTCCAGTTGTTCATTGGATTTTGGCTCAGAACGTCTTAAGGCCTACTTTCTGTTTGCCAGAGGTTTCCAGTAGATTCAAATTCGGAGTTAAAGTTGGCCAGTATGTTAAAGTGATATTTTTGTCAGGGAATCACTCTATGGTGGACGCAAACTTGCGAAAATTCAGCATTGTCTTGCTGAAAAATAACATATCTGGCATTTCTGTAGAGATCTTGGATTGAGGGTTGTTTGTAACCTTCCATAACAGTTTGTTACTTTCCTGAATTATTAGAACCATCACAAACAACCACATCCTGAAGTTCACATGCAGCCCCATAACATAAAAGTGCGGCCACAATGTTTGACTGCTGAAACACTGCACTCACGATTCAATTGGTCCCCTTCCTTTTGATGGACTCTATCTTTGCCTGTGACCGAGTAACAGAGGAACGTTGACTCGCCGAATCTTAAGACACGGCCTTACTAACACAGTATCCAGTTGCGGCGAGCACACACCAGAGCCATTCGACCTCGCTTATGCTGAAGTTCAAATAGTAGCTTCTCTCGGGCCCTACATGAGTTCATCCTTTGCCAAATATGCTGTGACGGAGTGTTCTGACGGATAAATTAACATGGCTGTCTTATGTACATTCATGCTGCACTGGATCTGCTGTTTTCTTACGACCTAGATGGCTCATGCAACGCAAAGAGCTGTCGTCACGTTACGTACTGACCCAAGATTGTTCAGATAGAGGTCGGTCTTGGATGATTCTATTTTCACGAATCCTCTTCAACACTTCTACAACACAGAAATGTGAGTCATCGTCCCTCTGGGAGATATTTTGACAGGTATATGACCCTCCTCGGCAAGGTGCGCATCAGACTTCTGTCCTCCATGTTATAGTTTCGACTTTTTTGGCTTTATTATATGATTACAAGATCCTGTGGTGATAGAATATAGTATTACTCAACAAATATGATGTGTTATTTGAGGACATTTTGACTGTAACTTTCCACATAATGATACCAGGATTTCATACAATTTCATTATCATCGGCATTTTAGATAATGCGAAAGAGATGAAAAGGATGTTGGTACTTTATTTCACTTTCCAGGTGTAGTGGTCACATGCGAGCAAACCACCGACAAAATCTTGGGAATTGGATAAAATGGTCGATCATAATCGGGTGTATTAATTTCGAGTTATCTAAAATTATCAAAACTTTGGTTTACAACGTACAAACAAAAACAAAAATAAAGAAATAGGTAGTGGATTTACCAACGATCTGCACTCATTTATGTTTCGTTTTATTTATCAGTGAGACCTACTTATTAACGTGGGATCTGAACTACTGATACACAGCGTATAGCAGCCGCCGGAATGTCTAGCATAATTGGAACACCATTCGGGACTAAAGCCCTACAATGTGCTTAACTTCGCTGTAATCGGAAGCCGTAAAAGTGAATAAGAAATTGATTCTTGCACCTAGAAATGAATCATAAATTCATGCATTAAAATCTTTTTTTACTTTGAGTAGTTTTAAAATAATAGTAGGTTCAACTAATACAATGTTCAGTACTCTTCTCTTCGGATTACTCTAACCACGTATCTTCCACATACTTCGACTTTGTAAAGGCTACTTCCGGAACTTTTCAAAATATGCCATAAATATATCATTTTATCAAATAATAGCGAACTAAGGCTAACATTTGTCACTTAAATGCGCTGTCCCTTCTTTCTCAAGCGTGGACGAAGTCCTTGGACCAGATAATGAATTTTACATAAAGATCAGGCTAAAAATCGATGCCAACCCCGAGGTCAAAAGTGATCGATTCTCGTTGGGTGGGGAGTAGGTTTTGTAGTACAGCATTTTTCCAAGTGAGAGCCATGTAAGGTGGAAATAGGGTAGGGGTTTTAATACCAATATTCACTCATATAAAAGGGTCTCTATTTCGCAGTAACGTTGACATAAATCAAGAACCAATTTAGCGACTAAACACTCGCGATGTATTTCATTCTGCTGTAGTTGAACCGTAACTTCCGGATCAGGAGATCATGAAAATGAAACCTCATTTGGCACATTATAGTTTGAAAGATTATGTTGTTTGCAAAGTCGCACACAACATTTTGCTCCCCCCCCCCTCCAATTTAGCATTTAAATATGGCTAATAATAAGATTACGCAAACTCTCTTCGGCCGAATTACTTTCAAGACTCATTCGATGGATCGCGTCCTCAAAGAGATTCAATTAATGTCTGAAGATAAGAAAACATGTTGACAACGCCACCTATCTTCTTCTGAAGCAGCTTTGAACTACGATCCGCAAAATATAGCCTCTTCGAATAGGCATAATCCCCTAACGTAATAAAAAGAAAGACATACACAGTCATGTCAAACAATGGTCAAGTGGGTAACTTTGATTGTAGTGTAAACCTAAATCTAGCGCATGCATGACACAAACGCTCTCGTTCAACAAAGTTAAAAGTGATTCTGGAACCTATGGGGAAGTCGAGAGCTTTTGGTTTCTAGGCTATAGTTAGTTACCTTTTACGACAGAGTTAGACAGACGGAAGATATAATTTATCTAGCTGCTCTGGTTGTTGTTAAAGGATAATATTTGAAAATTATCAATACAAATGTCAGTTTTACAGCTTATAGTGTGTTCCCTAATAGAAAACTTTTCCTTTTTAGTTAAGATTTTGCTTGTGCGCCAAGTAATCCACATATGAGCAGAGAACCTAACTCCAAGAGACCTGACAGTGCTGCCAATGCAAGAGGCTCCAGTACAACTGGGACATTTAAAATAAATAAACAATATCACTGCGGAACTTCAAAGAGATAGGATCTTTACTGCTACAAAAACTTCCTATCGATAATTTGTTTATAAAAACTATTTGTGGGTTGATTTGGGGAAAATATCTTTTGAAAATGAAGAGAATTTTTCTTTTAAATGTATCGTTTAAAAAACCCATCTCTGAAATTAGTAAATATATGGGTATCTTAGGAACTTTTATTCAGGGTTGAGGAGGGTCAATGAGATTATCAATTAGCTTTATTAAAACTCTATCATATAGGTAGGAAGAAAAGAATTTTTTTAGAAAATAATTTCTAAGAAAAAATAATTCATTATGGGTTGATTGGTAGGTAGATGTTAGCGAGAAACTTCTATGTATTAAAGTTTTTACCGTGAATATTTTGTATCTAAAATCACAAAAACTAAAGTAGTTTAAGCCTAGTACTGTGAAAGTTCTTTTTCGGTAAATGGTTGTTTGAATTTTCGCTGGTCATTATTTCGAATGACTAAAAGATCAAGAAAGGGCATCTTATCATTTGACTCTACTTCCATGCTGAATTCGATGTAGAGGTGTAAAGTGTTAAAAATGACAAGAAAATTTGCTATGTGCAGGATTATTGAAAATTGCAAGGGAATCACACGCCACCACACGTCAATTCATTAAAAGATGAAGTCTAAAGTTTGAAATAAAAAAAATAACCCATCAATTGTTTTTGTTATTGCATTGGTCACGAGGAGTAGATGAACTCGGCTCCCTCCATCTGCTTGGGAGGCAAAGGGAGAGGGCATTTAATCCTACACCGTGTGCTAAATACCCTCCTAAATGACAACACGCTTAAGTTAGGCTGTGCCTTCTGTCAGACCATTCTGAAGGACTAAGTTAGAATGGGGGTGGCTGTTGCATGCTGTGCGAATTTTATAGCCCCCTATCCCCTCGTGTTTGCGCTCCCTACAAAAGCTAGGAATTGGGAAGTTGATTGCAGCTTAACCTGACCAGGACTGCATCAAGGTGAGGTGGTCGTAGAATATCCACTTGGAAATGACTAACAACTCTAAGACTCTATTTATTTTTGCCCTACAGGAGGTTATAAAGTGAAGCATTGCCTAGTAAGCGGTCCTATAAATAATAAAGGTAAACTTTAATATGCATTTTAACCTAAGGTTCATAATAGCAAATCGTTATCCTTCTTATAAATTATATTTTTTATACTAATTATGCAAAGGCCTTTTCTTTCTACGGTTAAAATTAAAGATATAATTAGAGTTTTACTTAAAATTTAAAGAATGTTAACGAATAACACAAAACTGAAAATATTCTAGGTATTTATTTTATTCTCTGGATTGTAGTTATTATCATGTGTTTTGCAATTACAAGCTTTTTTTTATTTCATAAGTCACGATCATGAAATTTTCGAAACAAGACTGCACTCGCATAGAGACGTTTACCCAGTAGAAAGATAGAATATTAATATCTAATCTTCCAGAAAAAGATTTGACCAGGCGTATATCTGGTCAAATATTAAATAAACCTCTCGGTTGTAGGCATAGCAAACGTGGAATGTTAAAGAGAAGGTCTTCAGTCGAAAGAACACTAATCAGATTCCTTTATCGCAATCAAAATTTTCCCAAATAATGAGGATTTTAAAAACTGCTTTGCAATATGGAGTAAGGTCCTCAAATATAAAATTATTTCACTATATTTCTACATTTAGAATTAGTAGGAAAAGGGAAAAAGCCTATTATGAAACTAAAACAAGATGCAGACGGTTAAAAGAATTTAGTCTAGAAATTGTATGGAATCCTTAAATGATAGATGTCTGTGAAGGAACTGCAACAAAAGCCTTCCGGAGGGACAGGCGGACATATACATTAAAGTCTTACCTCCCTATTTTTGGAGAAAGCCGGAGAATCGAGCCCCCACGAAGACACTCGTGGGAACGGTAGCCGGCTAACAACAGTCTAACTCCCTACCCTGTTTGATCTCCCCACCGCATAGGTAGTTGGAGTGACCATCTGTGTTAAGGTAACCACCAAAGGCCCTTAAACGACGCTCAAAAGATCCAATTACCTACGAGATCCGTAAGCCCGTGGTTATATCACCAAAAAGCGGTGCCAGTCAAAAGAAACGCCAAAGAGGGTGGCGGTTGGTTGTCTCTCTAATTAACAAGCTGACTTGGGCACCTCAGTGCCAACCTCTTCACTCCTCGCTCTCCCAGATGCGACCTCACCACTCGCTCTCTCTCCTGCGACCTCGCCCATTCCCCCTTAGATGGGGCAGTGGTCCGCCTATAAATAAGCCCCTGAAGGAAAGAAAGGAGATTATTCGGTTAGAACGCTATAGGATCAGTTCGAGAAGATCGATCCTTCAGCCAGTCAAGATTATTCGGTGAGAACGACATATGATCAGTTCGTGAAGATCAATCCTTCAGCCAGTCAAGATTATTCGGTGAGAATGACATAGGATCAGTTCGTGAAGATCAATCTTTCAGCCATTCAATGTTATTCGAGGAGAGACGAGAAAGGATTAGTTTGAGAAGATCGATCCTTTTCCACTTCAGTGCCGAATTAACATAAATCGTTAAGTTTTGTATCGGTGCCATACCGAAGAATCCTTTACAGACTTAGAAGCAGTCTGACTGGAGAAAATAAACCCCGCTCACACTCGAGTGACTTGCATAACTCAAGCTCCATAAGAGTTAGAGGAGAAGAACCAAGCCCCAAGGAGGTTCCATTTGTTAATTACGGTAGCAATCTCCTCGTATACCCCAAAACTATTGGGCACCCGGCGTTAAAAAATAGGACACAGAGAGGCTTCAAGACTATCCAGAAGAGGATTCTTTGAGCGAGGAGCACCGTAACTCTCTCCGTCTTCTTAACGTAACCGGAGGCAAATTTGCAATAAGAAGTTGACATCGCCCACCCTCTTTTTCTCCATCCCATGTTGACGAAATTCTACCATCGGCCACTCCATATCTCCGAAGCGCGAGAAAAGCCCTCTAGCGAAATCCGGCAACCCGGTATCCCTTCTGTAATGTAAGTTAGAAAGCGCATTTATATCCATATTGCGTTAGTATGAGTTTAGTACGTTTCACGATTTAACGGAAGTAGAAACAATTGTGCGTGAACCCCGTCATATTTACTAGTAGAAGAGAGTAATTTAATTTAATGTTTAACGCTAATCTAAAAAGCTCGAGATAAAAATACTAATCAGCAATTGGTGTGTTTACGTGTAGCCTATTTGTTTATTTTGGTCATGAAGAGATATTGAAATAGGCCCAGTTGCAAACCTGTTTAGCCTCGGTTAGCTCAGTAGATTGATATAAATGTGTTTACTGTCCTTTACGAATTTTCTCAGGGAGAAGATTATTATTTTTTATATACATAATCTATGATGAGATATAAATCTTTTGACAGCAGGTGTTTCTATGAACGGTGAAACAAACTTTCCTTATACTCAGGCCAAATTGATGTAAATAAATTGCGTGAATGCCACTAGAGTGTGGTGAGATAAATAAAAAAACATAAAGAGAAAGAGATTTAATAAAAAGAGGTGCCCAAGGGTAAAACTTGAAAAAAAACCCAGAAGAACATACATATAAGAGAGTAGCAAAAGAATACCTACACATAACGGCAAGAATGCTAAAATACTTGCAAGAATGAAAGAAAGAATAAAAGAAATCATAGATCGGTCGGTTTATCCGACAACTTTAAAGAATGTACAATTGCATACCATTAGAGCAATAGTTAAAGGATAGAATATCAAAGGTAACATAAGTCGTGGTTCGGATTCAGCATAATCGATAGGTCCAAACAATATGGAGTTATTTCCTTCTATCCTTCTATCCCCATCTATTCGTATTCGATGACGTGAGACCAACTTTACTTTCCTACTGCACTTTCCTTTTCACCTTTTTCATTTTCGCTTCCTATACTCCCTTAACGGCCCTTGCAGTTCCTTCTCCCTCTGACGAAAACTTAGTGGGACCAAAGGGAGGAGGGCGCCGGGGAGCCTGGTCGGGTTGACCGGTGGTTCTCTCCTTTCCTGCGCCACGAGACAGAGAGAGTGGGAATGCTATTGCCGACACACCCATCATCTTCCACAAAAAAATACCTGCAAATTTGTTTTCCTCAATATATGTACTGTCTCATACAAACAGCACCAAAGAGGCTTTTTTAAATCAAAGAGAAAAAAAACATTGCCCCGTAAGGACTCGAACCTCAGACCTCTAGTTATCTAGAATAGTTCTCTACCGACTGAGCTAACGAGCCACGTAAGTCATGACAACACACTTTATATAATCAGCACCAAAAGCTTTTTTTTTAAATTATTACATTTGTATAGTAACTTTTAAATATTGAAGTATATCACATGATTATATTCAGGTGTAAATATAAAAGCACGATATATTATTTCCTTGTCTTATATCTCCCTAATGTTTATAGTCCGGTTTCCTAAAACTTCCGTTTACAGCTACATATAATTTGGGAAAATTATTACACGATAATAAATACACATCATAGTTTTCATTAAATGATTTCTACCTTTGAAATAAGTTTAAATTCTGTTATTATACTTATATAAATGGACAATACATACTATTTTTACTTTTTGATTGATTTTAGTTTTCATATTTGCTGACTAATGATTATAATTTTTTTAGCAGCCATTTTTTCTTGGGTTATTTTGTTTAGCATGAACTAAACTTGGTCTAATTTATATCGGCACATTTCCAAATAGCAAAGTAGATATATTATATAAATAAAGTGAAATTAATATTGTTCATTTCATCTTATAGGAGAGAAGGACTACAAATGCAATAGACATTTTTGGCATGGATGAAAGTAATAATAATTAGATTAGTTTGGCTTTTAAGCTTGAAAGTTTGTCCTTTATTCTTAAATAAAATAAAAAATATAATGAAATCGAACTTTGATTATTTCTAATTTTGTAGTTGTTACTTGAAGAGGGGTATACAACACGAAACTTTGGTACCAACTAACTAAACTTTTGTGATGGAAATTTCACTACAGCTTTGAAAGTACAGCCAAATTACAAATTCTTTCTTCTCTTTTTCGTTCCTTTTCTCTGTTTTTTTTTTACTTATCTACTTTAGAACTTATACTCATTTCAAAATATATATCGTACATCCTTTTAGTGTTTTGACACGAGTAATTGTGTAATGGATTGTGAATGATATGCCTCAAATGTGTCATTCTATGTTTTACAGTTGTTTAAAGTTTTCAACTTGCTTTTCTGCTCATTTTTGGCGCATGTTGATGGCAAGCCCTGTTGGGACGTTTTTGAACCTGTCGCCGCTTGGCTAGCTTACATTTTCTCTTTGCGCTATGCGATTGCGTCATTGTTTTCGCCATTGGTTTCGCCCGGGCCATCATTGAAGAAGATCCAACTGTTATTGTTCGATTCTTATCTTTCGAGCTTGGTGTCAGTTATGGGAGCGCACACAAGATCATTAATGAACACTTAGGACTGAGGAAGAGCGAACCGGTGCAGATTTGTCGTGTGTGGTCGGCTGAATTTGAATCAAATGGTCCCAAACGGTTCTCATTTATCGTCTCTGGCTGGCTGAATTCAAACCAAATGGTCCAAAACGGTTCTCATTTGATGTCTCTGGTTGGCTGAATTCGAACCAAATGGTCTGAAACGGTTCTCAGAGGTAGCTACCGGAGATAAGTGTTGGATTTCTTTCTTCAGCACAAGAGAAAAGCAGACCAACATGGTGTAGATGAGTGATGAATGCCTCGAACTCAGAATTTGAAGGCAGTATTTTGCAGCAGGAAGCGCCGTTTTAACATCTTCTTCAACTCTCAAGCACCAATGTGTGTAGATGTGGTGCCTCAGAAGGTTACTATCGCATCCAAGTACTACACGTACCGAGTCCTTCTTCAAGTTCTGGAACTTGAGGCGAAGTCTGCACCAACCTGCTGCCGAACGCGCCCTTGGCTGCACCACGACAATGCTGCACACCACAAAGCGCGTCTGACTGTGCAATTCCTGGAACAGCAAGGGAACACACTTCTTTCCCACACAACCTACTACCCTGAACTTGCTCTCTGTGATATTTGGTTGTTTCCAAAGATCAAGGGTGCGATTTCAGTGGAGCAATTTCATCGTATCCAAGATCTGACACGAACAGTCAATTTAATGCTACGAGGTATACCAGCTTCTGAGTATTATGACTGCTTCATGAAGTGGCGAAGGATAAATGAACGCTGCTATTGGCAGGAAAGTAGACTACTGTTTGGATTTACATCTATTCTACCAAAATATACGGTCTCACTGACATCAATTTCTGATCACCCATCGTACAACATGTCTTTGTACGTTGTCTTACATTAATATCACGACATAAAAGGGCCATTCTTTTTTGAGCTTTTAATTTTTGTCGTTTTGAAATCCGCTGCACAGAAGAACGGGAAATAAGTAATTCATTGGAGATCTTCCTTTGGGATAGATATGTTCCTGGTTTTTCCTCCTAAAATAAAACAAGTTCTTCTACTTCAAACATTTTATTCTAAGTCGAAGCAGCTTTATTATAGCCGTTTTCGAGCTATAGAGCCAGCAGTTTTTATTTTTTACTTAAGTTATAAACAGCTCTACGATTCCAATTTCTATGTGGAAATTCCCGAAAATTTATATTTCTGTCACGAGCTTTTTCTTTTAAACATGCTTCTATTATAATTTTATCATTTAAACTTAACAATATTGTGATAGGTGGTATAATAATACGAATTATAAGTTTAAAGTTTAAATGATGACTGAAGAGACAGAAAAATAGAACAAATTATAACCTAATAGCCTTGGAATACAGACTTCATATTTCCTTAACACAATTATCGCACATTTTCTTTATTCGAGAATCAAATTTTTGAGTGACTCTTTTATTTTTCCAAATGTATCAATAATATTATAGTTACTCGTATTTTCCATCTCCGCCACTTCTTTATAAATTAAGAAAAATTATTGCAGTAACATATTTAATTATGCGGTTAAAAGGCTATTTTTGCAGACACAGTCTTCCTCAAGATAGTTTTTTGGCTATCTGAGAGAACGCTTATTTTAAGTGTTACCTTCTCGTGTATGTGAGAAGAGCTCCTTCACAAGACTTTGAGGGAGACTGTGTCTGCCAAAATTAGCCTTTTAACCGCATAATTAATTGTGTTACTGCAATAATTTTTTATTAATTTATAAATGTGTTGCGAAGATGGAAAATAAAACAAATTTTTCATTCTCTTCGAAAAGCAAGGGTGACTATTAAAAAGACCAATCGAAAGATAGTTTTTTGCCTATGTGAGAGAACGCCTATTTTAAGTATTACCTTCTCGTGTATGTGAGAAGAGCTCATTTCGACGTCTTTGAGGAAGACTGTCTGCCAAAAATAGCCTTTTAACCGCATAATTAATTGTGTTAGTGCAAGAATTTATCTTAATATATATATATATATATATATATATATATATATATATATATATATATATATATGTGAGAATGGATGGCGAGAAAGAAAAGTCCAGACACTACACAGAGCTCTTCATTGACGTTTCGCCTCTTGGCTTCCTCAGAATGGAACTGACAGGAGAGATGGAAGATTGCCGCTCGACCATTCGTTGAGTTAGTCTGGGTCGCAGTCAATTGCTCTCGTTAGTAGAGCAATAAATGCAAAAAATCCTACAGGATTGCCTGCTAATTTTAATATCAGGCAGTGGTACAGAAAGGCACTTGAAGTGCCAAAAATTCCTCAAGGCACTGGCAAACGTATGGCAGAAGTAGGTCATCAAATGATGCTTGACTAGGAAATTACACATAAAGTGAAATACCGTTATGTGTTTTGACACAACCTCTTCGAATAAATATCGTAAAGAAGGAGCTTAAACAAAAATTTAACTAAGATTAGAGAGAGACTCATTGTGGCTTTCCTGCCGACATCACATATTTGAAATTGTTTTGGATGCTGCCGTAGCGCTTGTTCATCAAGCTTCTTCTGTCTCTGATATTCGACTATTCAAAATATAAAAAAATCATGGAATATCATAAACTAAGACATATTTGAAACCTTAGAAAATTATTGTCAAGAAAGGAAAGAGGTAGTGATGAAATATGCTACAGAACTGATCATTGAAAGAAAATCATAAAGAACTCGTGAAGTTAATAATATTAATAATGGAAGAAACTCCTCCTAGTGGTGTGAAATTAAAACAACCTGGAACATACCACAGAGCTAGATTGATGGCAAAACTTATATACTCGATTTAAACTATCATGTTCAAAAGTCAATTCAAAATATCACCCAAGGAAGCAAAATATTTGGAATAAATATGTAGGATTGCCATTTCAATCTATCTAAGGCACTGGTTTTCTGCAACAAAGGCAGCCAGTGACTCACAGAATGATTTTTTGATCCTTGAAGAACTTCATTGCTAAATAGAAAAATGAAATGATTGCCAATGCCGCCTCGAATAAATTTAAATAAAATCTCTGGTATCTTTCGTTAGAGTTAATTTCGGTGACCTTTTTTGATAAAGGTGTCTCATTCGAGACAAAGAAACAAATTAAAGATGCCTTGAAGAATCGAGCAGATTCAGATCCACCTAATAAAACCAAAATAGACGATGAAAATTATGGCAAAAAAACTTGAGCTGTCCTCAAATCTTTTTAACGAATCGTTTGGAGAGTGGCCGGAGTCACAAAGCTTTTGGATTGATAAATATGTTGCTAATTGACACCTTGAAGAAAGCATGGGTCACAAGTTCGAAACGCCCTTAAAAACATAGCTATAGCGATTATCTTTTATTTTAACATCGTCAGATGAAAAAAAGTGAATAAATGAATTACAATTAATAAGCTCACGGTATACACTAAAAGGTGGTTGATCGTTGATTCTTAAGATTTTTAGATCTCTGAAAGGGAAATAGTTGTCTGGTCCCCATTGAAATTTCAATTTCATCCTGGTTGGGCGGTGTTAAGCTGGTTCAAAAAATATCAAAAAGTCTAAGTGCTTTAATGGCAATATAGAAATTACATCAACTACATACCCATACCATAGGAAGTCAGTGTTTGGTTTAATAAGTGTGAGAAGAGTGGTTTGAATGTGTTCCATAAACAGGTTACCAAGCATAGTGGATAAAAGGTTGTCCATAATAGGGCCGTATTTTCTGTCAAAAAAAAAGCATAGTTCTCCGTAATCAACAGTAACCTAGTCTTCATTTTCCGGGTATTTTTACAACAGGAGGTGCCATTTATTACTTTAAACTAAACGTAAAATATGTTATATGTTTTTCCAACTGCCAAAAGGGTTCAGCATAGACACTTAAATAATTGATTAGATAAGTGCCCGTTTTCTGTAAAACAGCAATAGGTCAAAGTAATAAGCTCCTATTACGAATTAATTTTTTTTGGACCCATTTAAAAAAGGTAACTGAAACTTAATCTTCCCAAGAGGTGACTAGGTTGTTCCCTACGAGTAGTGAATCCACACTTATATATATATATATATATATATATATATATATATATATATATATATATATATATATATATATATATATATATATATATATATAAAAGTTAATTGAATTGTTGTAACTTTCACCAAGAGATAAGGCAAGGGCTTTATTATTCTAGTAATGCATAGGTAATGCTAGGAAAATTGGTATTTGAATAACACATGAGTTCTCTGAAGAAGAACGTTTACAGCGTTTGAATATGGCTTATCTCCCATTGGCTCGAAGTGTCTGTCTTGGCATTTTTGGAAAGAATTGTTAAGGGAGATGATTGTCGGTTCCTTATCTTAATAGCCAAAGCGAAACAAATAGATTTAACTCAAAGAAAATCTATTCCTAATCCTAGACGAGGTCTCTAACTTCAGATATCTATGGTTTTCATTTGGTGAAATGTGAAACTAGTCATTCATAATGAGCTCGTAAAAAATGAATAAACAGTTTGTGCAAAACTGTTTATTCAACAAATGCAAGATTTTATTCAAGCTCTTAATAAAAACGTCCATCACTGATCAACCGAAATGTTGTCTTCCTAATTCATGATAAACCACGCCCAGACGTCGCACGTTTGCCCCCCTCCCCCACAAATGATGCTTAATGTTAGAAAGTTCTTATTCATCTGCCACATTCTCTAAATATTACACCACCTGATTACCATAGGAGAGCGAGATAATATATTTAGTAAAAATCAAATCTATTCTTCCAGAAAGATTCCAGTTGCTTGCTAACCACTGAGATAGGGTTAAGAATAATAATGGAAATTGCTGAATAAATGTATTTTTCTACAATGAAAATATTTTAATTTCCTTTAATTAAAACGGTGCTGACCTTTGTACGACCTAATAAAATCGTGGTTTTCTTTTTATTACGCAAGTAAGGATTTGTGTTCCATACACTTAGGAAGAAATCTGAAACCTTACAACTGTTTTAATTCTTTATGGTAGTATGTAATCGTAGACCTTATTTTATTCTTGTTCCTGTAGTGTTTGTATAACAGATTTCATGTTATCACTTCTAAACCCATGCTGAGATAGTTTCTTTGCTAAAAATTATTTTAACAAATAAATTAAACGAAAATCCAGAATAACCACTATAATTAGTAGAAAATTCAAAAGCTGATACAAAAGTTTAAGTAAATTTAACGAATAAAGTTAAATTTAACAAATAAATTTAACGAAAGCTGATACAAAAGCTATAATTGTTAGAAAATTATCAGAGTTGATACAAAAGTTATAATGAGGAACTATACTACTACTACTATTTGAAGATATAATAAAATTAAAGAAAATAGATATAGGCGATAATATATCAATTGTTGACAAGGCTGACAAACAGCCATACTCCTGCACTATAATCGACAAGGACTCCATGGCAAGAAGATAAAAGTTCACTTTGTCAAGTGGAATGAGAGGCATGACGAGTGGCTCAGTATGGACTCTGACCGTATAGTCTCCTTAGCAAGCTTCGAATCAGAAAATAACAAGAGACATGATAATAATACTGTCAAGACTATAATAGGCAATCTCCTTTCAAACGCCTCTGAAGGAATCAAGGAAGTTATTTCAGTATTTGACTTTGGCAGTAGCGCGGAGGCCAATGAGAGAAACATAAACAAGTTCAATAAGCCATTGCTTGAAGAAACAGCAGAGTTCTTATACAGAAAAATGAAAAATAGTGGTGAAAAGAAGTCATTAACCAAGAAAAATCTGGTACTTAAGATTACCAGAACGATAAATTCTTTAATGCCAACTCACTGCTCCGCATGTAATCAGGATTACAGGCTCCAACTTGAAAATAACTCAGTTTTTTCATGCTTGAAATGTGAGAGAGGATCCCATTCATGTATATAGATGAAAAACTTCAAGGCCTCATTACCTGACGAAGTCCCAAATGGGTTTGTTTGGCTCTGCCAGGAGTGCTACCTGGACATCTTTGTGGGAGAGCTTGGAGTTCAAACCCCACAACCAACTAATGATAATAATACCCCTAACGAGAAGGAGACCATCCAGATCAACAGAGATCAACATCCGGATTTTAACAGTGATCCAGTTGATGCTTCCTCTCCTGCCACCCAAGTTATTTGCCCTAAATACAAGAGGGGTGCCTGCCCCCATGGCATAAACGGGAATAAATTGATCAATGGCAAAAAGTGTACATTTATTGACAAAAAAAGATGTTTCAAGTTCTGCAACTTCGGCTCCAAAGGACAGAAGGGTTGCAAAGAGGGTGTGAATTGCACTTATTTCCACCCTATTCTAAGCAAATTCGTAGCTAGGAACCGCCTTTGCACCAACATGGACTGCACTTACGTGCATATAAAGGAAACCAAACGTCCCTGGAGGAATTATCTGACTATATTGAAAGTGCTCCTAGTTCGGCTGCTGTAGGGAATGAAAATCAGCCAAAGCCAAAAAAACGGCCCAAAGTCCAAATTCGAAGCACTAATCTTAGATCTACGGAGAGACTTGGAAAAGGACATAGACAAGTTGAAACTAGACATGTCCAACCAATATCAAAACTGGATGAACATGATG
Organism: Ceratothoa steindachneri; assembly: GCA_963969495.1. Taxonomy (NCBI): domain Eukaryota; kingdom Metazoa; phylum Arthropoda; class Malacostraca; order Isopoda; family Cymothoidae; genus Ceratothoa; species Ceratothoa steindachneri. Next base: position 136,494,738 of record OZ018330.1, read on the forward strand.
CCAGTGTATCCACGTCCCACAGGTCAATACTACAATCCAGCATATGTTCCAGCACAAAGTATGCATTAAAAATCCTCAGATACCCCTACCAACCCCCCAGATGGCTTATCAGATACCATCAAACGAGCGAGCTAGAGGTTTCAAAGTACCAAGCCCGAAGGGTTCGGAACCTGTTGCTTATTGTTAAATGCCAGATCAATAAACCCTAGTGCTTCAAGTCGGTGCAAATACAAGATCAAAGAAATTTAAGCACTAGTAGGTGATAAAAATAACAATGGAATCTCAGTCACCTTTATGGCCATCACTGAATCCTGGCTAGATCAACACATTACTGATGCACAGTTGCATATCCTGAATTATAACGTATCAAGATGCGATCGTGAAGGCAGAGTTAGAGGAGTTCTTCTCTATTCACACGAGAGCCTTCCAGTCCCTGATACATTCTCATACGATGATGGGAACTGTGAGTGTATTTTTTTCCTCTTTGTCCTACAGAAGACCTGTGGTATTGTTGCATATCGGCCGCCGAATGACAACAAAGCAAGTTTTCTCCAGATGATTCAATTTATGAACAGGACCATTGGTGAAAATGTAGATACCGAATATCAAATTTGCCTATTAACATACATCGAATGGATAGAAGAATCCACCAAGCCGCCTAAATCATCTGTATATCAAGAAGTCTGCCTTGCTCTATTCCAATTCATGTCTGCACAAATGATGACTTAGTATATTTTGTTACCTACTAAAAGAGGAAATATTCTTCTTTTTTTTAAGTAATAATCCCTAGCTAGTTTTTGAATATGAAAGCATAGTCTCTAGCATGTCTGATCACTCCCTTTAAAAATCCAAATAATCCCATAGAAGGGTGCAAAAGTTTATATTTCTCAAGAGGAAATTATGAGCAGCTGTCTACTGCTATCGGTGAAACTGACTAGTATTCACTACGCTCTATATATTCCTTTGAAGAGCTTCCTGCATTGGTGTCGCTGGTGTTGTTGCAGTTGGCCATGGAATATATTCCTAAGAAGAAACCCAGAAACGGTAAGCTTAAAAAAGCACATGCACTTCGCAGAAAGAAGAAGCGACTTCAGCTAAATTTATTAAAAGTTAGGCAATCAAACAATAATAAATAAATTGAAAAGCTAGAATGTGATCTTGCACTTGCATGTTTGAAATCAAGGAATGCCACTTTAATCAACCTAAAAAGAAGTGAAGAGAGAGCCATCTTGAACTTGAAAGAAAATCCCAAGTATTTCTATTCATATGCCAATGCTAAATTGAAGAAAAATAGCAGTATTAGCCTCTTTAGAGATGAGAATGGTGCTCTTGTTCTTGATGCTGGTTGCATTGCTAACATCTTCCAGAACTCGTTCCCTGTTGTCTACAGTGACCCTGATGCCTGTGATATAGAGTCTCCCTCTTTTGTACCGCCGGATATTGTTGAGGACATAATTGAGCATGATTTGGTGGTCACAGAGGCGGAGATCATTGAAGCAATTGGCGAAATCAGTGTGAGCTCTGCCCACGGTCCTGACAACGTTCCTACAAAGCTTTTTTAAGAGCTGTGCAAGTACCCTGGCTGTCCCCCTACGCATTGTCTGGCAGGAATCAATCCAAAAAAGGTGTACTACCCCAGTACTATAAAATGGCCTACACCACACCAATTCATAAGAAAGGTGACAAAATTTTAGCAAGTAACTATAGACCAATAACACTAACCTTACATTTCATCAAAATTTATTAAAGAATCTTACGAAAAATAGTGATAAAGTTCCTTGATTGTGATAATATCATCACAGAAAATCAACACGGTTTTTGGTCTAAGCGTAGCACACTAACGCAGTTGATCGCTTACGTTAATGATGTGCTAAGCGAGCTATTGGAGGGCGATGATACTGATGCTATTATTTGGACTACAAAATTACAAAATGGATTCAGTCAGTCCTATCAAACAGAAGCCAGGTACTGGTTGTAGGCGGTGAACACTCATCCCCGGCGCCGGTGAGAAGTCGAGTCCCGCAAGGTACGGTACTTGTTCCTGTACTGTTTTTAATATTCATCAATAACATGGAATCAGTTATCCAAGGCTCAAAAGTACGATTCTTCGCTAATGACACAAAGATTTCCAAGCGAGTGGGATCTTATGTAGACAACGTTGAGCTGCAACATGACATTCAAAAGGTCATAGATTGGTCGCAGTCAAACAATATGCTGCTCAATAAGAAAAAAATTGACCTCCTTGTCCATTAATCACAGCACAATCCATTAGCACGCGAGATGCCCTTTTTTCCACCCCTTCAAAGTTAGGTAGTAGCCTCGGACCTGGAGCTGTACCCAGTGGATGAACTTCGGCATCTTGGCATCAACATATCCAAAGACATCTCTTAGACTTCCCACCTCAACAGAATACGTATGAGGGGGATAAGTATGGCAGCATGGGTTCTCAGTGTATTTAGCTCCAGAGACTCCACCACGATGTTGATGCTCTATAAGTTCCTAGTCAGAAATCATCTGGAATACTGCTGCTGCTGTGGGCGAGGTTGAATTGCTCGAATCGATCTAACGAGAATTAACCAGAAAAATAAGAAGCTGTCAACATCTTACATACCTGCAAAGGTTGCACAAACTTCAGTTATTTTCTCTACAGAGACGTAAGGAACGATTTATCATAATAAATGTTGGGAAGATTCTATATAAAGTAAGTCCTAATGAACGCAGACTGTCTTTTCGTCCACCTTCGAGGCTAGGAATACAAGCCATACTGCCTCCACTGAGAAGGTGCAGTTCAGCACTTCAGTCCAAGTATGATGCGTCACTTTCTGTGGTGGGTCTTAAAATTTGGAACATTTGGCCACCAAGAAGGACCGAGATAACAAGCACAAATGCCTTTAAGAGCCAACTAACAAACATTTCTTCTCCTTGCCCGACGAGCTGCCCGTGCCTGGCTACACCCGATCACATGGCAACTCACTACTTGAGATAGCAAGAGCAGAACGGCAGTCTCCCTTATGAGATCACCGGTGAGATCCCTCGAAGCATATCCAAGTAAGTATACACTCGTTACGACGCTCTCAAAAAAAGATACAATGATAGTTTTGATGCAGTTTGACATGTTTTTATTATATTGACATATAAATATATTTAAATTGATATATAAATCAACGTGGCCGTTCTCGCAGAAAGAATGCGCTCCAGGCGTCCTGAAGGCCGCAGACACGTTGCGGACGAAGTCCTTCCACATGCTGTTCGTCTGGCGGACCTTGCACACCTTGCCCTCCACATGCATTCTCATGCTATAGTCGATGAGATTGAAGTCGGGTGACTGCAGCGGCCAAAATTCCTTCGACCAGAAGTTCAGGTTCAACTCCAACCACATTTGCATAGCATTGTCTGTGTGGGCCATGGCATCCTTCTGCTGGAAGACCTAGTCCACTTTTTCCTGATCTTTCTCATTTAGAGCAGGTCTTTCTTGAGCAAGATGTCCCATTATTCCGCTGCAGTTAGCAGGTAACTGGCCGCGAAACACACCCGTGGTATCTTTTCTTTATCGAAGCCACGACTCCAAGCATCATCAAGGAGGCTGTGTGCTTGGTCGTGGACAGGTAACGGACCTCGGAGAACTCCTGGCTAAAGCTTACCACGCAATCATTCTGCTTTTTAAAGACCGGATCAACTATGAATCAAACTATGCATATTCTGTATAGCTTTTTATGGTATTTCTACAGTTATTATAAGCTGTAAATTTTCCTTGTTTAATAAGTCCAGCATTTTCTATTGACATTGAAGAACGATTCACTCCAAATATTTACACAAAATTAATCACATAGCATTATTTATATAGGCAATAGAGGGGATTTTTTGACTACCCAGTATCCTACAAGTATCTGTATTTTTAGAAATTTTATGTAAAGAATGAGGGTATAAGATTAAAATTTCGAATAATTTCATATCATCTATACTTCCTAGTTAATCTTTTTTTATATTCCTCTCATTACCGCATTTCCTATGTATTTATTATTATAACCCTTGTTTTACCCAGTATCTTTAAAAAAAAACCACAAATCAAGTTTGATAAACGCTTCATTTTTTCATTTGCTATCCAAAACGGTGCCTTCTTCTAAGTAAACAAGGCAGAGGTCACCGGTCTGAATTGCATAAGAAATTGTTTTTTATTACCCTCCACCCTCTCATTCCTTGTTAAAGACACCATACTTACTTTTAAATTACGCTTCCAACCATTAATAACAATGCAGGCATATAGGTAATCTTAATGGAATATATTCTGATAACTAATTTACTATTAGCTCCGATCTATGATACACGATTCTCATTAATGAAATCTGTATCTCTAAAGAGAGTCTAATGAGACCAAGAATCTCAAGATATTGTCATTTGTCGCCATTGATTGCGCATTCCACCAACTTTAAAATAGTTAAATAAATTGAACGCCAGATAAACCGCGATAAAAAGCTGATACAAACATACAGAATGACAGTGTAAGACGATACCCCTCGAAGAAGCAGCTTGTGAGAGAGCCCTCAGAATACACCTTTTCAGCAGCATCACTCCAAACGACGTGCTCCTTGGCGTAGGAATTTTGGAATCATCGAGAAGCAAGCAGTCCTGCGCCGAGTCGCTCAACTCGGCTGTATTTACTTAAGAGGGACAGACATCGCGCTCCCTCCCCTGCGATAATGCCGAATTTTTGCCAATATGCCGCACAGGCATTTTCTTTCCCCAGCAACGTGGCAGTACAAGCTCAACCACATATCCTGAGTCAAATTTCGCTGTTCGATCCAAGAAGTTATCTTGAAATAAGTTTGCATAGACTAACGTCGAGAAATCTCTGAGGGCAATCTAACGGACCAGCCAACTATCTATCTAACCCTGCGTTAGACATTCCTCGATGAGATTGAGAGTCTGCCAGTTCAGACCGTTTGTCTGTTCCCCGCAAAGTCTCGCAATCACTGTTTGAGACGTATATAGTCGTTAAAATCTCACCGGCAGATCGAGCTTCGTGAAGCTTTGGCCCCTGTTCAAAGGAAAGCTTATTGAGCCACCTTCTTCCAGGAGAAATGTGCGGCGCCACTCATCTCGCACCCCCTTCCTTCAAGACTCCCGTTCCCCGTGTCTGAGACTCCCTACTGTGCTGCAGAACCTTCTCATATTTGAGATTGCATCTCTCTGGAGCAGATAAAATTTCGTTCTTCAACAATAAGTACTCAAACTCCCATGTACGAGTGCTCCTCGTCAGAACCCTCAGAAGTATCTCCTCTAAGACCTGTGCCGTTGGTATTCCCCCTCCGAACAACTCTAAGCTTCAAGGCATGCATCGAAAAGGCGGATGTACACGCGTCAAGCCACAACCTATACCCGAAAGACCCCAAGAAATCGCATCCCTCATCCCCCAAAAGTAAAGGAAACATCTCCAAGTTTCCCTCGAAGAATTTGCCCAGGTTTGTAAAGGGGGCCTGGTCTCTCCAAATCCAAGTACCATCCCCCGCAGGAATCGAGGGATATTAAGTCTCCTATCATTAATCCCCCAGCGTCGTATTACCTTTGAAGGCCCGTCGTATTTTGGGGGGGACGCTGTAGCCGGTCATGTGAGGACCAACTCTTTCCAAAACTTCTAATTCCGTTCCGCTCCTAATCAGCAATTCCATCAGATAAAGTCTCTCTCTCTCATCCACTCGCTTGCCATGAAACGCCAGCAACCTCCACAACAAGTAGTCCCCCGGGACAGCAAGTCAACTTCTTATTCAACAAATGCTCCCACAGTGGGCTTGAGTTCTAAAACGGAACCGTTAATGGTTGCAGAGTGCCAACCCTCGTAAGAGACACCGGCTGGATTTGCATCGGTCTATTACAATGAGCCCCAACCACGATAAATTCGCAGTAGTCCATTACTACTTGGGTCGATTAAATCGGTTTCCCATGCTCCGCTACTATTTCGAATGTAAATACTTTACTTGTTGGGCGGAAGTTATTGCAGCCCCCATTATTTTAGGGGCCGTGTTGGTCGGCCACAGCCCGCAGCTCTCCCCTAACCCCGTTGCGCAGCCTGTTATCACGAGGGCCCAGGTGCTAAAGGACACTGCGCCCCCCGCGCCATTAGAATCTCCTGATGCACCAGAATTTGCAGCTTTACAGAACGAAACATTTGCAAGGGCTAGGAAGGAGTAATCCACCATCCAGCCCCTGTGATAAAAAGCGAGAAATGACGAACGAGGATGTGCACGCGTTAAAAGGAAGGTGGCCTACCTCGTTAGTGACGGAATCCTTTTTCGCTCTAGTTCAGCTGAGGATAAATATACAACTCGCTCTTTATGCATCTCCCGTTCGCATGTTTCCCAAGTTCTTCGACTTGCCCACGATGGATTACTGGCTGGTCATTTTAGCCACAATAAAACCTCTCGGAAAATTTTCCGTTATTTATTTTGGCCCAGTGCTGCCAAATAAATCGCCGAGTTTTGCAGGTCGTGACATTTGTTAAAAGACTACAGCAAAGGGCGAATACCGATTAGCCCCCTCCAGAAGACCCTAATTGTCTTGGAGCCTTTCTTTAGAGTGACCATAGACTTGATTGGCCCAATTGCCCCCCCTCCTCCTTAAACGAAGGACACTAATACGTCCGCATGCTCGTCGATTTTGCGACGAGATTCCCCAACGTAGTTCCCCTTAGAAGGATAGATAATGTAACCTTTGCGGAGGCCCTCATTTCTATCTTTTTCCGCGTCGGCATCGCAAAGATCTTGTCGGACAGAGGTAGACAATTGCCCTTTCAACTAATGTAATACGTCGGCAAGCTCCTTATGATCAAGCGACTATTCACCACCCCTTTTTCACCCTGCCGCTAATGGCTTCAGCGAAAAATTAAATGGTACATTAAAGATCATTTTGAAAAAGTTGTGCTATGCACAAACCCGAGAATGGCATCGGCACTTGCCGGTTACCCTGTTTGCCTGCCGAGAAATCCCCCACAGAACTTTAAGATTTGCTCCCTTCGAACTTTTGTATGGCCGAAACTTCCGTGGCCCGATGAGCATATTAAATGAACTTTTTGCCAATCCCTGCCTGGATGAGGAGATCAAATCCTCGCATTCTTATTACTTCTCAGACCTTATGAACCGCCTGGAAGAATGCGCCGATATAGCATAGAAAAATAAAGAACTAAACCTGGAAAAGTATAGGACCTATTTTGATGTTAGGTAAAAGAAAGGCGTTTTAAGCCCGGTAACGCGGTGCTGCTCCTACTACCCACGGAAACAAATAAGCTCATGTCCCAAGGGAAAGGCCCCTTCCCCATTCTAAATGCACCCGGCCCCGTTATTACTTAATAGAGACCCCTTCAGGTAACAAACTGTTTCATGGGAGTATGCTTAAGCGCTACCACCGCCGCGCCTGCATTAATAATATAATTGCCCTGAGACTCTTAACTTAATTCAAACCGTATGTGTCGAGTCTTACAATGACTCTCCGGTTCCCGTGAAAGCTCTGCCCCGGAATTTGACATAGATTCCCAGCTGGAACCTTCTCAAAAGACGCAATTGGCTCTTTTGTTGATCAAATTTCCGGATGTAATCTTCAAGAAGCCTAGCTGTTTATATATTTTGAGTATGATATAGCTTTAACCACCCAGGACCCTATCCGTTCTAAACCATACCCCTTACCCGTTCACTTGCTTGTTGTTTTTAACTCCGAAGTAGAAAACCTGCTGAAAGGGGAATTATTGAACCTTCCACGTCAGATTACACAGGGAAACAATTTTAATCACATTTTCTGGTGACATAGATTTATCTGCCAATTTTAATTCGTTTTTTCATGCTGATTTCAAATATATCATCCATTTTTAATTAGGGTTGGCAAAAAACCCCAAATTTTAAAAAAGCCAAATAAAACCAGGGTTTTATTCTGGGTTTTTCAAAAAAACAAATGCTACAAGCACTAGAATAACATAGAAAAATAATAGCCATCTCTATTTTTATATAATATTAATAATTAATTAGTTTAATAATAATATTATAGTAAGAACAGATCACTGATCAAGAATTGTGGGTTCCCATAATAGCCATAACCTGTAGAAGGAGAGATGAATTATTATGTATCAGAGAAATAACCTAAATTTGATGCATATTTGCTGAAATTATGAACAAATATGAATTTTGAATAAAATAATGATAAGTAGCATTCATTTCTTGAAAAAAAGTAATTTCGCCCCCAAAAAACAAATCTGGGTTTTATTTTTGTTTTTTTCAAATCTTGGCTTTTTACAAAAAACAAATGCTACAAGCATTAGAATTTCATAGAAAAAAAATAGCTATCTATATTTTTATATAGTATTAATAATTACTTATTTCAATAATTATATTATAGTAAGAACAGATCACTGATCGAGAATTGTGGGTACCCATGATAGCCATAACCTGCAGAAGGAGAGATGAATTATTATGAGTCAGTATCAGAGAAATAACTTTAATTTGATACATATTTGTTGAAATTATGAACAAATATAAATTTTGAATAGGATAATGATAAGTAGCATTCATTTTTTGAAAAAAAGTAATTTTGAAAAAAAAAAACAAATCCGGGTTTGTTTGTTTTTTTAAACTTGGGTTTTTTCAAAAAACAAATGCTACAAGCACTAGAATAACATAGAAAAAGAATATGTATCTCTATTTTTATATAATATTAATAATTACTTAATTTAATAATTATATTATAGTAAGAACAGATCACATTAACAGATCACTGATCCAAAATTGTGGGTACCAATAATAGCCATAACCTGTAGAAGGAGAGATGAATTATTATGGGTCATTATCAGAGAAATAACCTTAATTTGATACATATTTGTTTAAATTATAAAAAAATACGAATTTGGAATAAAATAATGATAAGTTGCATTCATTTTTTGAAAAAAGTAATTTTGAAAAAAAAGAAGGTAAATATGTAGATTATCGGTGCGAACGATGGGACGTACTATTTCGTCCGTGTTCCAAAATGTTTCACGTTTTTGGAGTACATTTAAGTTGACGGCTCGTGTGGGGGTAAACACAATGGGGTGACTACACTACGATGATCCTGAGTTTCATTAAATTGGGGGGGGAGGGGAGGCACAGCCCCCAGTATATAATCCTAATTGTTTATAGAATAATAATTCGAAAATGACTAAACGCCCATGAATATTCCGACACGAGTGAACGATAATATTTACACACGATTTTTTTTTCGGCCGGGCCGCTAATCTACATATTTACCAAAAAAAAACAGGGTTTTTCAAATTTCACTTAAAAAAACAAAAAAAACGGGAATGAAAACGGTGGGTTTTTTTGCCCACGATGTTTTTTACTTACATGCTATAGTTATTGTGTAATTTATAATTTCTGGTTTCCCCGAAAACTGCCCTCCGGATGGACAGAGAGGGTGCTTGTAGAAAGCAAATACTTCACAGTACATAGTAGTAAGATAGTAATAAGTGTTATTGTGCAAAATATTGACATTATTGTTTCTTTTTTTATGGATCATGTTAGAGTGATGGCTTGGTCAAGAGGAAATTGTGTTAATGATCCATAAACCTTCTGCTACATATGTGGCTGTTACATACTAGTTCCTCAAAGGCGCAATATATTAAACTTTGTGATACGCACTTTTGATGTTCCTCTTGGCGATCAAGATAAGAAGTGGGCCCCACATGCTGTTTGCCATAGTTGTGTGGAACATCTTAGTGAGTGGACGAAAGGAAAGATAAATGGTCTTCCTTTTGAAATCCCCATGGTGTGGCGAGGGCCAAGGGATCATGTATCGGACTGTTATCTGCAAGAAAAGTCGGCTCATGATCGACTACCCTAAAATTCCCTCGGCGATACGGCCAGTACCTCATTCTGAGTCTTCACCAGTTCCGATTTTCAGTGGATATGCTTCCTCCGAGGATGAAAATGATGCACCTGATATGGACGTCCACTGAAAGGATTCAGAGTCTGCAGATTCATCATCAGATGCTGAACAGACATTAGCTTCTCACTGTTTCAATCAAGAGGATTTAAATGACTTGATACGTGATTTGGAGCTCTCCAAGTAAGCTGCAGAACTTTTAGCCTCCAGATTGAGTGAAAGACATATGCTTGACAGATCGGTACGGGTATCATATTACCGAACAAGGGAGAATACATTTGTTAAGTATTTCTCTGAGGACAAAAAATTTGTATACTGTCACGATGTTCCTGCTCTGTTTACCGAGTAGGGGCTTAGTACCTATAGCCCTACTGAGTGGAGACTGTTTTTGGATAGCTCCAAGCGTAGCCTCAAGTGTCTCCTTTTGCATAATGGCAATGACTTTGGTGCAGTTCCTCTCGGTCACTCTATCCATCTGCGAAAATCTCACGATGACATAAGAATGGTCATGGATTTACTTAAGTACCATGGACACAATTGGATGATATGTGTAGACCTTAAGATGGTCAACTTCCTCCTTGGCCAGCAGAAAGGATATACGAAGTCTCCATGCTATATCTGTATGTGGGACAGTCAAGCCCGTGACAAACACTGGTCCTAAAAAGATTGGCCAGTTCGGGAAACTTTGGAAGCAGGAATGCCAAACATTGTTAATGAGGCAATCGTAAGCCGAGAGAAGATCGTTTTTCCTCTACTACATCTCAAACTGGGGTGGATGGTGCAATATATCAAGGTATTGAGCACTGACAATGATTGGTTTCAGTACATAGTATCGGCATTGCATGCTTTGTCATACGAAAAAATAAAAGCAGGAGTATTTGATGTTCCCCTAATCCGAAGACTTCTGAGTGATTCTAGATTCGTGAACACCATGAATGAAAAAGAGAAGGCAGCCTGGCTCTCATTTTTTGCCGTTGTTCGTAACTCCTTGGGAAACAAAAGAGCGCATAACTGCGAGGATCTGGTTACTAATATGCTTTTATCATATCGTGATCTGGGATAAAACATGAGTGTGAAACTTCATTTCTTAAATAGTTACCTCGACCGATTCTCAGGGAATCTGGAAACCGTGAGCGACGAACAAGGGGAACACTTCCATCAGGATTTGATGACAATGGAAGAGCGCTAACAAGGTCACTGGGATAGACATATGATGGTGGACTACCACTGCTGGATGATTAGAAGAGATCAGCCAGAGAAGACTTACAAGAGAAGGAGTTACAAACGCAAATTTTTGCCCGATTGGAATCAAGAAGTGGTCCCCAGCCTTATGTACGGTCATTAATAAATTAGCATCTATTTGATTACAGTATTTGTAATCTTAATGTGTAATTCAAGTTTCTTTTCATATGTAATAAAATGTTTGTGCGAAAAAACCTGATTTACTATAAATAACAGAAAAGGATAATTCAAAATTATTTCAGGGCATGATGATAGGCGTGATAAAATAAAAATTATTGTATAATATTAGTTATTGATATTACGAAAAATCTGTAGAATTTAGAGAGAATCTGATTTAAGATTTGAATTCAGTATGCTCGAATTAGGTAGTAAAATGTACTTTTGTCAATTCACCAGATACATTGTTCCCCAGTATTATTGCCCCTCCATTGGTATGGTCAGGAAGCCGGACCAGTCTTTTCGTATGTGCGTAGACTTTAGGAAATTAAACGTCGTAACGGTCTTCGACGCTGAGCCTATCCCTTTGATAGATCAGAAGCTACATCTATTTGTAGAGGCTAAGAATATTTCCGAGATAGACTTGTGTAAGGCATACTATCAAATCCCCCTTAAGGCTAGTGCCTGGAAATACACCGCATTTCCTACAGAAAAAGACATTATGAAATTTAGGGGTCTTCCTTTTGGATTAGTAATCCCTTGTAGTAACTATAATCGCATAATGCGCCGGATACTGGATGGGTTAAATAACGTTTCGTTTTACTTTGATAACGTTTACGTGGCCACCCAGACATGGGGCCAACATCTAGTCTCCCATCGCTCCCTCATCAGTAGGCCTCGTGAACACGGCCTTACTATAGGACCCAACAAGTGCTATTTTGCCTATGGCACCATTAAATATCTTGGTTTACACATTGGTAAAAATCAAATGGCACCCCAGCAAGAAAAGGTGAATGTCATCGCCAGCATGCCCCTTCCGCATACTAAGAAACAATTACGCTCCTTTTTCGGACCGACGTCCTTTAACAGGCGCTTTCTCCCGAATTTCGCCGCTTTAGCGACCCCCTTAGCGCCCTGATAAAAAAACATTCTCCGGACCCCCTCGTCTGGAACCCCAAAGCTACCGCCTACTTCCAACAGCTGAAGGAAAAGCTAACGTCAGCTCCCATACTACCGCTCCCGAAGCCGACCAAGCCATTTGGAATTCGAACGGTCGCTTGTAGTGAAGGCATCGGTTTCATTTTGCTCCAGTATGAAGAAAATGGCAATAATTATCCCAGTGCGTACTCCAGCCCAAAGCCTTCGTCACGCGAAAGGAACTAAGATGTAATAGAACTTGATGCTCTCACGATCGTGTGGAATGTACAAAAAATTCAAAATGTATTTGCTAGGCCAAGAATTTTTGATCGAAACCGATCATCAGCCGTTAGCCTTTCTAAAAAATTGTAAAAACCAGAACGGAATGCTTATGCGAAGGAGCTAACTTCTAATGGAATACCGGTACCGAATTTTGTACATAAAAGGGACAGAAAACTGTATTGCAGGACGTTTAATTAGGAATCCAGTAGAGGATCCTCTCCCTGCAAAGTAAATCGTGTTAAGCCCTGTACTCTCGTGTATATAATCAAGTCCATGTACTTGCCCGTTTTTAATAATCTTAGGACTCCGTCCTATCTGTTTATATTTTATGCTCTTTGGTTTCCCTGTAAAAATTCCCTTTTTTGTACGTATTTGTCCCCTGTGTATTTTATATTCGCGTTGTTTTTTTGTTTTTTGTGTCTTGAATATAGTTCCACTACCCTTCACCGGAATGAGTCTTTATTTAACTTGATTTTTTGTGTTACATACATTTAATTATTTTCTGTATTTATTTATTTTTTCGTTCGCTCGTTAACGCCGATACCTCGTTATAAATGTACCCTGCGTCTGAAACTAAACGAAAGCCGTTCCTTCACTTGATGACCTCTGTTTCGACTCAAAATTAAATGCTCGCTATTATTATACCCCTGTAGATCCAGGGCAAAGATTTTCCTATACACAACCCCTCCCATGTTTGGGGATGCAGTTTTCCCTGCCCTACGTATCAGAAAAATGTCATCTTCGGAAAGGAAGACGTGTGAGAGTATGCCCCTCGAAGGACCAGGATTAGACGAAGTCCTCAGAATACCCCTTTTTAGCCCCTTCGCTCGAAACCACGTGCTGCTTGGGGTAGGAATTTTAGAATCATCGAGGAGGAAGCAGTCACGCGCTGAGTCGCCTGACCCATCTGTATTTTCTTAAACGGAACACACATCGCTCTCCTGCCCCGCGATAACGCTGAATTCTCTCCTCCATGCCTCACAGGCCGTTCCTTGATCGGCTAACGAGGCCATACAAGCTCAACCCCATATCCTGAAGGAAACTTCGCTGTCCGACCCAACTCGCTATCTCGAAATAAGTTTACATAGACTCAAGTCGAGAATTCTCTGTGGACGGCCCTGCCCTGTGGCTATTTAACGAACCAGCCACCTAGCTATTTAACCCTGCGTCAGCCATTTCTCGAGGAGATTGAGAGTCTGCCAGTCCCTCCGTTCAGAATGTTGTCTGTTCCTCGTGAAGTCTTGCAACCTCTGTTTGAGTTGTACCTCGTCGTTAAGATCTCACCAGCAGATCACCCTTCGTGAAGCTTTGGTCCCTGTCAGGAGGAAAGCTTATGTAGCTACCTTTTTCCAGAGAACTGTGTGGCTCCCCTCATCTTGCACCCCCCTTCAAGACTCCCGTTCCCGTGTCTGAGACTCCCTACGGTGCGACTGAACCGTCTCGTGATTGAGATTCTATCTCTCTGGAAAAGACGAGTCCTAATCGTCAGAACCCTTAGAAGTATCTCCTCGAAGACCCGTCCCATTGGTATTCTCCCTCCGAACAACTGTAAGCTTCAAAGTAAAGCGATTTTGCTTTGTAATCAAAAGATTACACCCCCTTCCATCGTCACTTCCATTCTCTTTTGAATTGACTCCCAGCTCAAACTTAAATAATATCCATTATTTGAATTAATTAAAATTTTGCACTTCCCGCTTAGCTCTGTCATATTGTAAGCTGTCACGATCTAATTAGCCATACTTATAAAGCATAATTTGTTTCTCCTTTTGTATATATATATATATATATGCAACAAAGCCCACAGGAAAAATTACACGAGGATTCCAAGTACTTTCGAACTTTATTTCGAGTTCTTTATCAAGGAACAACAGAGGTATTGAAAATTGTAATATTTCTAAGGATGATACAGAGGAGAGGGAACGCCCACAAAAAAGGCAAAAAACTCATCAATAAAATGAATTAATATGAAATGGAAACCTTAGGAGGAGCGAACATAAATACAAAATAATTTGATTAAATCAAGTAAATTCAAAAGACTAAAGGTTGACTAGAGGATTAAAATACCGCTTAAGCAATTAGGGAGGGAAAAAATCTCAACGAGAGATTAACCTCAGAGGTCAGGATCTAAAAACCAAGGTAGAATAAGTATAAATGTTCTAAAGTCTTGACTCAAATGAAAATAAATACAGACAAAACATAAGTCTGCATAGATGGACACAAAATAAAATAAAATTGTTTATGTATTAAGATTAATATCAATATTTAGTCTCAAATTAAAAGTTTCGACAGTACATTGTGAATATAATTTAAAAATAACCATCAAGTTTATATAAGCCAGGACTTAAATTAAAATCTGGAAATTTACTAATAGAGGTTTTCCTAACATTGGATCAAGGTTGTGGAATAACCCTTCACTAGCAATATTTTGCAATTTGCAAATCAGAGATGAGGTGAATACAATTTCCACTCTCTCTTAGGACCAACTACGCACAAAGAGTGATTTCAACTCGAAGAGGACTATAAATCAGGTTCCCTAATTTTATAGTTCACGCCTAACTTCCATCTCTTCCTTGCCATCTTCGTTAGCATAAGGCTGGCTAGGTAGTCCATTTAGCAGTGCATGACGAAAAAATACTTGACATCATCCTTAAAAATTCGAATGAAGATGAACGTGAAGAATCACTCAAGTCTTTGGCTTAGATTAGGTTCTGTAAAACCCCAAAGATTTAAAGCAGGAATTCCGGTCAGTTAAATTTAGAAATGACCATTTACTTAGTGATAATTGAATATAATTGTTATTTTAAGTAAAATTTGTCTAGCGAAATTTCACGGTGAAATCGAGGTTGATGGTACTAATGACTAAGAATCTCGTGCTATTCGATTTACCGAATCTTTTATACTTCACTACTCACTACCAGAATTTTTAATGCCCAAAATTACACAGATTTAGGAGACATATAAGCACATATTTATCCCTATTAAATTCAAATAATATATACATCCAAACCTTTTGCCAATATTGGGATGAGTATTAATTCCCTTTCCTTTGGATTGCAATACACATACATGCTGGAAAACATACCAAGTTTCTTTCATGTTCTCAAATTCTCTAGATTGTTGATTAATATGAGGGCGAACTAACCAACGCCTTAAAGTCAAATAGTCCAAATATAGAAAATGGTAGAGAATCAATTAAATCAGCTTGGCTATGCTCAACGCATAGGGTAGAAGTGCCTTTTACTTCAATTGTCTAGAACAGTAGATTATCAGACCGCTCCAAAAGAGATACTATTACTTTCAACTGGTCAGAATGATAGATATATCCTGTTTTAATTCCACAAGAGCCCTAATGATAATTTATCTAATTTAATAATCTAAAATTTAGAACTATCAATATATAAAAATAAATGTAAAAAGTTTGGTCTGAACTCAAATGAAATTTATAATTTAACAAGGTCTGCTGATCTAAGTCGCGTGCTTTCACATGTTCTGTTTTATGACCTTACGAACTTCAAATTTGGGGAGAACCTTGGAAATAATATAATTTGAAAGATAATTTTAGAAATCATAAGAGTTTCAAATTTCGTTACAATCGTCCGAATAGTTATTACCAAAACAAACTAATTCCCGGGGTAACCTTGTGAGGACCTTGACAATTTTATCATTCGAAAGAGAATGTAAAACAACATCAGGGTTTTTAAATTTTGTTAGAATCGTTAGAATAGTTACAATGATATTACCCCCCCCCAAAAAAAAAAGCAAAACAGGGACCGACCTATCGACCGACATAGTAAGATATAGAGTTGCACGCAAATAAACAAGGACTGTTGACCAAGGACTGTTGGCGGGAAAATAAAAGTACGCAGCGAAGTTCACACGGACATAGTGATCTCCATAGTGATCATTTATAGTCGCGGATACCACTTCACCGTTATTAGGTATTGAATTTTTAGGGCATTATAATCTTTTAGTAGATTGTGCGCGCGGCATACCAATAGCAGTGGCGTGCGGTGAATTTTAAAGATGAGGAACAATTCAGGTTTTACAAAAATAAATATGTTGTTCATTGAAAATAACTAGAAAATTGTAAGCTACTCACTATATTTAAAAGTTAATTCTTTTACATGTTGTTTTTTAAACATTGTATTTGCGACTGCAACACTTTGTTTTTGATGACACAGTTAATGTTTCCCTTTGCAACATGACCATACGAGGAGGTCTTAGTACGTTTAAATGTGGTTTTTATTTATTAAATGGCAAGTAATTTACAACGGATGTCTTTTATTTTGAGTAGCGGCCCTATGCTTAACGTGGATTTTGAATCTTAGATAGATACAGGGTATGGTAGCCGACGGGAAGTCGATATAAATCGGGACTGTATCCAAGTACTAATCACATCCGAGGTGGCTTAACTTTGATAAACTCGGAAGCGGTGTTTCCATTTGGCTAAGCCGTAGGCCGCTTGAATGTATATATTCTGCTTTTCGAACTTCTTCTTGGAATTCTAAATACGCTATACTGTATTAACCATTGCGTATTCATATTTCAGGCTCCACCATTTTGCCTACATGACTGCCTGTCCGTCTTGATTCTCATTAACTACTTTTGTCTCTCTTCTTTGTTTTCCCCACTCATTAAACTTGCCATCTTTGGATTACTTATATTATTTTTAGTAAAAAATCCTTAATTTAACAAATTATGCTTGAGCAACCCTTGAAAATAGTTTAGATATTAAAAGGCATTGATGAATAAACTTTCCCTAATCATAACGCGGAGTGCGGAATTGTATCACAGAACCTTATGCATACAGAACACTTCTGTGTGTTTACTTTTTAAAAATAACTAAATCAGTCATATTTTTTATTCTTTTTGTTTGTCAAATCAGACCGGGTTTGTTTCGTATTTTAGTTATTTTCACCAATGTCTTTAGCATATATCTAATAAATCCTCAAATCGAAACAGAGTTCCAACCATGTATATGATGACACCAAGTATATTAAGACACTTTTATTTCTTCTTGTGTTGAAATCTGAAATAGAATAAATTATTAAGACTTATGGAATTAGATTATTCAAACTCCTCTTGCAAAAAACTTGGTTTAAAATGTCATTTCAGTGGCACCCAAGAGAAATCTTTGTTTAGTTTTTGTGAAGTGAAATGCTAACTCTGTCTAGAAACTCTTTGATCTTTGTGTAACTTAGAACAGAACCTATGCAACAACACCTCTCACTAATGATATTCTACAATTATTTTGATTCCTGTGACGTTCCAGCAACAAATCATCCAAGCATATGCAAGTAAATTTTATGTATCAAGAGATGCAAAGTAATCTAAAGATGATTTGAAGCTCCAAAACAACCTCTATTTTAGTGATTCATCCAGAAGGAATGAAACTGGACATCGCTAGTAGTATTTGAAACCAGATTGATTATTTAATTTATACAAAAAACTACTCATCTTTCAAATGAATCAATGAGGATAGATGCAAACAACTCTAACTACTAGGTCGTAGGGCGTATCATAAGAACAAGAAAAACTAAGAGGAGAATAAGGAAAATTAATTTATTGTCAGTGTAGGGAGAATTCTATTATCACAAGTTTTTTGTCGCATGCCTGAGAAAGGAAAATTCAGTGCAAATTGATATATCGAGTTGACGCATGCCTTCTCCACTCGATTTACTGTTTTTAAGCTGATCAAAACAATAGAGTCAAAAGAAATATTTGCTTAAAAATCATTATTTTATATTTTTTCAACGCAAAAACCAATGGCAGCCTATTCACAAGATATAGTTTTGTAAGATAAGTTATAAGAAAAGTGAAAAATTAGGGCGAGAAAATTTGTTGAGAGTGTAAGGGGAATGGACGCTAAGAAGAATACCCCCTTCATTTGTTTCTTGAATTCCTTCCGTCCCTATGTCTCCTAAGTATAACTCCACGTGAAGTAAGCTCTGTATCCAAGGAGAAAAATAAAAAGAAGAAAAAATTTAAATATCGGTCAACGCCTCACAGGTGTACTTAAGTTGGGTACTAAAAGCATTCACCTCGCTAATAAAATGCTAATCTCCGTAGTCGGGCAAAGGATAGCCGAAAGTTCCCACCCACATCGTTGGAGACGATTAAGACCTATGTCGGGCGATAAAATTTTATCTTTCTAGGCGCCGGAAGCTTTCTCACAGACGTGTGCGCTTTCCAGCAATCGAGCACCCTAAAAATGGCCGTCGTATAAATACCCTGGGTTTTTCGAAAAACGGCAGATTGAGTTTTGAGTTCTTGTTGCCTTCGGTTCAGATCGTGTGTCTGTTTCCCCAAGTCCCTGGTATTCGCGGATATCATCGAGGTTGGATCTCACCAAGCAGATCCATCTCTTTTGTGAAGGCTTACTCTGTTCAGAGCAAGCCTAGAATCATCGTTTCGTCGCCGAAGGAGAGGCCGATATTCCTCTCGTCTCATCTGGAACCCCTCCTCGAAGATCTTCTATTTCCCATGTAAAACTTTGCTCCAAACCACGTCAGAGTCTTGATTTTTGGATGTTACACTTCTCTGGAGCAGAGGGGCCATCGTGCCCCTTTTTCATCCTAGTCACCATCAGGATATTCAGCCGAGAATCACGACCATTTTCCGTCTCAATTCCCCCGCGCCGACTCGCTAAAAGAGTCCCCTTCCTCGAGGACTCCCTTTAAGGTAAAACGACCTCTGATTGCATCTCCCGTTAATCGATCCGCTTTCCAAATTTAAATATTCCTTCTGTATAACGGATTTATAGTATCCCATTTAAAAGCTAATTAACAAGAAATTAGCGTTATCCGATTGCCAATTTTCTATAGTCTGTCAGTATTATCCTTATTTACATTTCCTATATTTAACCTATGTATATATATGTTCACTAGTGACTTATTGAAATTATATTTTTGGTTTTCAGTCTTTAAATATATCCTTTAAATGCAACTTGCTAAACTCATTAAACGCTCTCGGCCCCTATATTAAAATCGCACTCTTATACCACGTAATCAACGGATTACTTTTACGAAGTGAACGTACTTGTACGTAGCGAAGGACGCCTACGTTCATTAAAGGATATATGTGTATATAAAGGTATATATACATATTCTCGTGGCTTTTATCTCTTTCCTCCCAACCAATAGATACATATATGAATATATAGACGTATTGTCTGGAAGGTGACCTATTTCTCAACAGAGAGTATATTGCATGAATACCTTATATATATATATATATTGAAAATCACATGACAGGTGATTTTATAGATGTATTTAAAGGCCGAGGAATTGAAAATTGGTAAGACAACCCGGAAAAACACTTAGGAGAATAACACGTGAACTAATAAAAGCTTAAGAA
Source organism: Ceratothoa steindachneri (assembly GCA_963969495.1). Taxonomy (NCBI): domain Eukaryota; kingdom Metazoa; phylum Arthropoda; class Malacostraca; order Isopoda; family Cymothoidae; genus Ceratothoa; species Ceratothoa steindachneri. Next base: position 136,514,586 of record OZ018330.1, read on the forward strand.
GGAAAATTGGAGATGTAGAGAAGGGAAAGATAGGGCAAACTATGTTAACGTTTATATGAAAATAAATAAAGAAGTTGAGTTTAAACCAGTGTCATTAAGCCTTCATCGCTTATATGAACAAAACACTGATATCGATCAACGCTTAATGACACTAGTTCAAATTCAACTTCTTCATTTATTTTTATATAATGGTTAAAATAGTTTGCCTTATCTTTCCATTCTCTACATCTCCCATTTTCCTTCTTAAGCTTTTATTGGTTCACGTGCTATTCTCCTAAGCGTTTTTCCGGGTTGTCTTACCAATTTTCAATTCCTTGGGCCTTTAAATACATATATATATATATATATATATATATATATATATATATATATATATATATATATATATATATATAGAGAGAGAGAGAGAGAGAGAGAGAGAGAGAGAAAGAGAAAAAAAAAGAGAGAATGTTTGAAAATAAACTGCTAGATATAATTCGGTGTACATAAGGAATAATTTCTCCCTACAATTATTAGCTTGCAGCGGTTTCTCATCTTTCTGAATGGGCGAAACTTATGAGTATAGTGATGAGAGAAAAAGAGGAGATATTGAATTTAGAGATTACTGAAGGAATAAATGGACATCTACCCCGAATCTGACCATAACGGGCCTTTAAAGGGACACTGTAACAGTGAAACAGCGCAAAGAAATTGAAGGAAGCGTATGTAAATTACAGCTAATTCATAATCATAACATTTTAGGAATATTAAAGTTCAAATATACAACTAAAATAAAAATTTGTCAAAGTTCGGCCTCATCTAGATTTTCCACTAGAAAATCTCCTCCAAGCCCACCAGGCTAGAGTAAAGCGTTATTTTCTTAAATCTAAATTTGCTAGATGGCTCATGTTTCCGAAAGACAATTTTTGGAGTAAATATTGTTTTATGGAGCAAATAAATGAAAAGATATGTTTTGTAGGAGAGTTTCTTCTAAAAAAATAACATCACCCTTAAAAGGGTTTTTGTTGCAAAAAGAAAAGAAACTTAAAATCAACGGAACAATGAGCAAAATAATATTGCTTAATACCTTGTGAGAATAACTTTGCCCATCAACACAATAAAAGAAGTTATATAGGCAGTTTTTCTTATAGCACGATAGCAATCAAACATACAGAGTATATAGTGAAGAAATGGTTCGAATATTTTAAAATTAATGTTTGGAAATTTCCCTTATAAATCATGCTTGAATTCCATATATAATATATGTATGTAATTAAAGGTTCGAGTTAACCAAGCAAATGAACGAATAAAACAAGTTGTGCATGTAATTAAAGAAGAAATGTAGAAAAAATTCTAATGGAGACTAATTGATTTTTTAAACAGGTCATATTTTTATCTAAAGAAGTAGAACTTTTACTTCTATTTGTGCTATTTTCCAAAATATATCTGCAAACTTTAGATGTCATTTTTGGGGGGAATAATTATTATTTATTTCAATGCGCTGGATTCAAATCTGGCATTGGTTTTATAAATCAGGCCAAATATTTTTGTTATGCATTGCATTGCATCATCTTATTGCAACATATTTGGTAATTCTAGAAATTCCTAGATGTAGTGTGACGTCACAAATATGTTTGTATATAAAGTATATAAAGAGCATCTCTCTGTGAGAAACAAAGCATTGGCTATCATAATAAGATTCTTAATTGCCCTTAATATGGTAGCTATCAATTGTTTTTTTCCTAAGCCTTGTGATTGGCGATTAATGTGCTAAATTTTATACTGTGTAATTTTTATATATATGATTTTGATCAAATGCTACCCTAGATGTAATGAAAATACATATTTAAAATAAATGCTAAAAGTGTTAAAATATATAATTTTAATGTCAAGGACCTTTAAAAAAATCTATTTTTCCAAAAAAAATGGTGGATTTCATTTAATTTAATGTATATAGTTTCATTGATTAGTTTAGTAAAAATTAACACTTGTCTATTCTAAAATGATTTTCTTTTAAATAATATCCTCACTGATAATTTATTTATTAATTATAAATGTTTAAATATTTTGCTATTTATTTCAGAAGATTTTAAAAATGACCCTAATAAGGTTTGTTTTATCTGCGGGAAAGTAATATTGCCTGGACTTCAATAAAAAATATCGTCATTTGTGAAAGCAAGTAAAGAAGCAAATTGTGGAATGAAATTAAAGGATCATTCCTGTGGCAAGGAGTGTCTTATAAATATAAAAATATGGATTAAAGGCCTAATAATTCACTATCTTTTGGCATACCGATGCAGTTAGAGAAGGCAAAGATCATGTGAAAGATTGTTATTTTTGCTTCACTGACTTAATAGGTAAGATTTTTATTGTATATTTAATTATAATAATATCTTAATTCATCATTTAAATATATAGATCGTATGAATATAAATTTTCTTAGCTATTTTTAACCTTTAGTCATTTTATTTTAGGAGTGAACAAGAAAAACAAGAAACATGTTGTTTATCCTGATCTTCCTTCTGCCAGAAGACCAGTCCTTCTTGGCTGAGAGGTACTGTAAAAGAACAACCTCTGACCCCTCCCACCCCAATTTATCGGAGAGCACGTGCTATGGTATCGTGCCATGGACGACGTCTTTTCCTGTTTGAAAATTCTTGAATTTTCGAATCCTGAGCAAGTTGGGAAAATATTTCCCAAACATGCGAACTCGTCCCCAGCCTCCCCCCCATCCTCGCGGTGACGAGGTGTGAAAAAGACGCTCTGTCTCGCCGTTAATGAAAAATGATGAATCGACTCCACCTCCGGATTAAGATGTCTGGAGCTTATGACTCCTTTCTCCAAACTCCCCCTTCCCCCTCAGAATCAGGCATACAAATACTCGGGCTATTCTGTAGTTCGAAGCGTCTAGCCCGCACCTCAAGGCAGTCCGTATTGTCTATTCCCGTGAGCGTTCGTTAGAGAGCAGACTTTTTCAGCCGTGATTCTACCTAACTCAATTGGTAGCTTCTGTGAACGTCAAGCCTTTGAATTTGCGCAAGAGTCTCGAACCGAAGAAAATACCCATCGATTACCTTTGAGGAAAAAGAAGTTTCCTCTTTCAGTTGAGTTACGAGAATTCCCACATTCCCCGTCGAATGTCATCTTTAAAGTTTGGCTAACTTCATCGGAAGGTTAGTTTAGATCGTGCACCATTCGCCTTATCGCGAGAAGGACTTTCCTCGAAGTCATCGACACAGAAGACTGAAACCCCCTCGATTGCTAGTATTTTCAAGTTTCCCTCTTTTTGATCTGAGCCAGGTTACATTAATCAATTAATGCCATTTGAGAATCCTTCTTATAATAATTATCAAGAGAGTCTCTTAATTTAAATAATTCCCTTTTGTCCATTATTATTCTTATTTTAATCTTTGTAAATAGAATAATATTTTTCTTGTTTCATCCTAAACTAACCTCTAACGATACTCTCGGTCTATTCAAGTAAATCTCACCAACGATTTATCCACTCTGTTTGATTAGTAAGGATTTGAAATCCAACGCCTCAAGTGTGACCTCCTAGTCGATCGTTAATCCCTGCAAAGAGTACTTCAACGGTTCGCGTTGCAGTAGGTAATTAAGTCAGTCACCCCACCACATAGTATAGGAGTAGTGTATGGTATAGAGTGGTTGTACCAGGACAGGTATCCATACCAGCATCACCAGTTATTCTGGATATTTTTTTAAAGAGTTATGGGAAATTTGGAGAAATGGACACACCTCATTATTTATTTCTCCAAGTATAGAATTAAAACAACCTAATCATTTAAATCAAGCTCCACTGGACGTCTTGACCAGAGACTTGTGTTTATTAAAAGAGTCAGCCTAGTTATTAGTTTCAAGACTTGATGAAAATGATTTACTAGCTCCAGAAACCATTTATTACTTGTACCACAATAGAGATGAAGTGTTTAAAAAATTTATCTACGTTCACGAAAATACTATGCTGATATATGGCAAAATTGCCAATGGATTAATTGAAGCTTTAGGTTTTTCCTATAAACTAGATGAATGGATACTTATATAGACTCAACTAGAAGTTTAAAGGTTGTGCTTTTACATATAAAAAATTAATTATCATCTGTTCCAGTTGAACACTCTCTTCAATTTATTGAGAATTATGAAACAATGAATAGTTTCCTTGATTTTCTAAAGTTCAATTTTCATGAACGAAAGATTTGTGGAGTTCTAAAGGTAAGAAATACATATAAATGTCATTTATTTAAACTTAAAAAGATTTTCTATTAGAATATTATAGTTAATTTGTCTAAAAACACTCACCTTATAAATATTAATCTCATTTTCAAATAAGTTGCATTTAAAAGATAAAATATGGCATCGTTTATATATAAAAGTTTTACACTTACATTAAATTTGTTACATTCTTTCCAATTTCAGAATGCAAGGTAGTGACAAAAAATTTCCCTGCTTCTTTTGTGATAGTAGAACCGACTAGCAGCACTATGAAAGACAAAATATGTATCTCGACGTTCTTTTAGTTCTTGGTCTCATAATATCATATATCAACCCAGAATCAATCCTGATGAAATTTTACTTCAACCCTTCACATAAAATTGGGATTAATGGGAAGTTTTGTATAAGCACTAAGAAAGAGAGCCAAGCATTTCTTTGTGTTTGTCCAAAGAAAAATTAATGATGTACATAAAATTAACTGCAGGTATTTTTAATGGTCCTCAAATAAGGATACTAATAAGAGCCTGGGTTCATATAAGTTATTAGTGAGGCAGGAAAAAATGTAAGCTAATCATTTAAAGCACTTTTTCTTTATTGTCTCGGGAATCGTATAAGTCCAAAGTATGAAACAATTGCTGAAGGTTTAATACAAATTTGTCAAATCTTATGACTGAGAATGTCTGTAAAAGTCTAATTTTTCAGATCGCATCTTGGCTACTTCCCAGAAAATCGTGGAGAACAAAGGAATAGGTTCCATCAGGACATTAAGTGCATGAGGAAAGATATCAGGGATGATAGGACATTAATATGATCGAATACTATTGTTGGTGTTTAAAAAGGGATTCACTAGTAGAAAAACACAAAATAAAATTTCTAAACTCATCTTATTTTTCTAAATAATGCTTCTTTTTTATTTTTCTCATTTTCCATTGTAAATTATCAGAAATTATAGCAATTGTATTAATAAAGTTTTAATTTTTCACAGTTTTATTAAAATTTTAACTTTAAAATTACCTTATAAATATAAAATATATTAATATTTAAAAAATGGTTGTTGCCAAAAAAATTGACCAGATGGAAAAAAACTATGCCAGATTTGGATTCAGTGGATTGAATTACATAATAATAAGTTAAAAATCCTTGACAGAATTTCTTTTTCGAAAGCAGGGCTGTGTAATAACTATGCATTTCAAGCAATAAAAGTTAAACACGTAGGTCTTGGTAGTCACTCATTACAAACTTCCAATTTTCTTATTAATCTATTGTGTATTATTTTTAGTCTCCTAATAAAGGGCGTACAATTTTGATCTATCTCTGCACTTAGGTGTAATCTTCTGCCTGGAGCAAACTTCTAGTCCACCTAACATGTTTCAATTCTTGTGGTTTTGTTAACTCCATCTCTTTTGTTTTTGTTTGTCTAATAGTTGCATTAATGATTTATATTTCCCTAATTTGAGGAAACTCTCTGTCCAATTAATAGCAAAACAAATTCTATTTCATATTTTACAGGATCGTGTCTTTAATTACAAGGGAAGTAAAAATTTCAATATCACACTCCTGCTGAGGAAAATGGCTAAATGTTCTTCATGGCTGATTAATAATATCACCAACTGACAAAAACACTGAAGTGGTAGAGCTTTAAAAAAGATGCGATGGATTTATCACTTTTCTTTAAAAGTCTATTAACGAGATACCTTTGTCCAATTTTGTTTAGTACAAAATATTTTGAAAACAATACAAAAGTCAAAAGGCCTCGAAATGCTTGCTAGACACTCTCGAAAATCGTTTCTAAAAAATCTATTTAATAAGCATTTTTAAATGTTAAATATGTTCTATTTATTTAGATCTGGCATTAACTGGACTTCTGAAAACTAATAGAGCAGAAATAAAAAAACAAGGACGAATAAGACTTGTGATATTATCGCGTGTAGAGCATTTATTTTTATTTCGTTTCCACAATTTGTTTCCATACATCTAAATTGCCATTGAAATGGCTCGGTCCCAAATTCAATGTCTCCGATGATTACTCGAACCCTTTTAGTCTACACTGTAGAAATGTATTTTTCTGCTTTAATGAGGCCCCCGCTTCTATGTATTTAGTTTTCTCCCAACCTTTGAGTCAACTTCTGGGACGTGCGTGATCAATCTTTAATTACTAAATTTCCTCAACTTCATTTAGCAATTACAAAAAAAAGTGATAACAAAATATTTTTGTTTTTTGTCTCCGGAAGTCATTTAATTAAGTTCATTTGGCGTTTTATTCGGAAGCAATACCCTATTAGCCATCTAATAAAGAAAAGAAGGTACAATCCTCTGCTTTATAATGAGTTACATAGACCAAAAATAAACTAAAATATAACTAAATTAAGGAACATAAAAACCCCGGTGGTAGTTGATTAAAGGGAGCCGTTTGCCTTAAAATGGTTTGGGCCGAGAAGGCAGACTTTTTGTTGCCGTAATTGATTCTTTAACAGATAATTCTATATTCAATGATTCATGTGTTTGGAGTTAATTAGAAACAATTTTTTTTCAGTGAAATTTTAGAGACAAGAGATGCAACTAGCATAATCTGTTTCAGTTGATATATGATATAGGTTTATATGGAACACGATCTTGTCTCATGTGAAGTTGTACTCCATACCCTGCAAAAGTCTTTTATGATTAAATATTTGCGTTGCTAATTAACATATTTTGAATTTTCCTCTATTTTTGCCATCCGTTTATTCACATTGTCTAACTACTCTAGAATATGCGCCTGATACTTACTTTTCCTTACTTCACCACTTTATTAGGAAATATGTTTTCCAAACTTTATATTGGATATGTTGTCATTCATTTTTCACACTTAAACCTAATAAATAGCTAAAAAATTGGAGAATTTATTTTTTTAAGGATTAGTCTACTATTCCTTCATACACTCTTGAAGGTTGATTGTTATGAGTGTTGTAGTACTTTCTATTCTCCTAAGTGCGTTTAATTTTTGGTTTCTCCTCAATATTGAAAATCACGGGGAAGTTATATTATCCTTATATTTATCCTTATGTTCGGTAAATACGCATATAATAATATTATTCTAAGCAAACAAATGTCTTACGCCATAGCTGATTCTCTAAAAAGGGAAACAAACAGTACAGGTCATGTTTGAATTTCCATTAGTAACGTCTGTCGTAGAATAGGGTCTCGAAGATATACCATATATAACTATTCGTTGAGGGAATCATTCTAATATTTCGAGTGCGTGGTAATCTGATTTAACGAAGTTTGTCCAAAAGGGGGGGGGGGCTGGAGAGTCTTATTTATCTTCAATATGCTTAAGAAGTGGAACGGGCAACAAGGATAAATAATATGGCTACCACTAATAAAATAGAGTTTTATTAATTAAACTATCAACAACACACAAAAAAAATGTTTACATAAACGGAGAAGGAAAAGTGTCGTGGGAATATCTGACTAATCCGAGAATTAAGATTTGGAGAGATTTAAAAAGGTAAACAAATAAAAATTAAAGGGGGGGGGAATGGTTCGCTAAACCATTTAAAGCACAGAGTTGCGTTGACAAAAGGTTGAATGATTAAAGGTAATGGTTAGCTTACGTTATTACAAAGTTGTTGTGCAGACGAAGACGATGCGAAGGAATCTTTGGTCCACTGGCAAATTCCAGCAGAAGGGTTCTTTGGGAGGTTGTCCTTAACGAAGGGGAAGGACTGTTTTCGAAGAGTGAGAGCGATGTGGAGTTCGGAAGTACGAGCGATCTTGTGACAGAAAATCGGAGATGTTCTAGATGAACAATGGAGGTTATTGTTGAAACCAAGCGTTCTCTTGAAGAACGTTAAAAAGGAAGGAGTTAAATTATCCTAACGTGATGTCTTGGGAACGAGAACCGTTTCTTGACGAACGGGCTTGAAGAATAATGGCTGTTCTAACGTTGTTCTCTTTCTGAACAACAGGGGGGGAGGGTGAGAATCGTCTCTTGTCAAACAGGCTCAAAGAACAATGGCTGTTCTAACGTTATTCTCTTTCTGAACAACAGGGGGCCCTTGTTGACTTGGCGTCTCGAAGGCACGAACCTTGGCACTCAAGGGGCATTGTCCTCTTCTGGACAATAAGGGGGTTCTCAAGGTAGAGAGTTCCTAGGTGCACAAGGGAGACCGGATCGGCGTGATGCCTCGCGAAGATAATCGGGATCTGCTCTAATTGGGTAAAGCTATGGCATAAATACCTGGAGCCATCTCCATGGCGTAGGGGATAGTTGAGTTGGGGACTTCGGGAGAATGTCCCAGTGCGTCTAGAAAAATACCTTATCTGCCCATAAGCATAACTCAATCTGGCAAGATCGACGTATGAAGGCGAAACGGGGGAGTGAACCTCCTTGATTAAACATTTGCTATGGTGGGCGATAACGAGCTCTGCTTCCTCTCGCAGATGCACGTGGGTAGCTGAATGTAAGCGGCCTCATACCGTTCTATCACAACGTCCTATTAGATATTGCACTTTTAAAAGCCGTTCGTAATGCAAGACTCCATTCCAATCCAATATATGTACTCTTGTATTTTTAAATGCAATCAAATCTTCAAATGATTATAAATTCACCGAAAATATTTTGATTTATAGCAAATTAGTTTAGTTGACCAGGGAAATCGATTCGAAATTCCTAGAATAGCATTTACTTTAATTTAATTTGAAAATAATATCATGTTTACGATAGCAAATATTTACCTTCCTCTTCATATTCATAGAAGTAAAAGAATAATTATTTTTGTTGCCTATAAGATAGAAATATGTAATTCTTTTCGTACACATTTAATTCTATAGTCACAGGTACATTTCAGAATTTTGTTGTCTGGGGATATATTGGTTCAAGTCGTTATATTTGTCTTGTTATCCCTTACGACAATCTTGTATGAAAATGTTAATTTTTCAGACGTCGAATATCTTGGCACGTCAAGTTAAATCATGTTTGGTTGCACCGCTTTGATTTATGTTTTCACTTTGAATGAATCCCCAATAATCTTTACTTTTTTTAAAATATAAATGATTTCAAGAATTGTTGAAATTCGCTGACGAAAAGAATGAGGCGATACACTTTTTAATCTCTAACCTATATTTGAATACTCCCACTATGTTGAAATAATATTCAATTGATAGTAAGAGAATTGGGTTTTAACCGATTTCAAATTACAATAAAATTACAAACCACTAACTTTGCGTACATAATTGCCACTAACATTTGATTGGTTCTAATTTCTCATTCAGCCCTTTTACTTAGACCCGGCGATGTTCTTAATCAAGAAACACCCATTGCCTCGAGAGTAAAGGACTGAAAAGCCATAGCTTACCGTAAAACGATTATCTGCAGAGTAGGTGAAGATGCCAGCAGTCAGTATATGTAAATCTCTCTGACGCATCCATGTGACCTGCAGGCACACGAGAGGTCAATTAATAACAGAATTACTAACAACACTCTAAAATACACTAGAAACTAGCTCAAGAAAGAAGAAAAAGTGTACAATTCATAAGTCAAGCAGATTTCAGGGGACATACGTGAGATATGGATAAAGAAAGAATATATTTGTTTTAATTTAAAAAAAAATATTTCCTGTTCTATTTTGAATGACATTCCTAGCCAAGTTATTCGAAAATTGTGATGGAGGCGGTTGAATTAGTGCACTCTTATTTCGCATTGCTTACTCTAAATAAGGGGCTACCAGGACACAAGGTATTACCAAGACATAAGGTATTACCAGGACATTCATTACCAAAGGAAAGAAAAAACCCTTTTAATTTAAACGCAAAGTTTCTAGCGATGGAAACTCGAACTTATTTCCGCTTTTGTGAATTAGTGTATCGTTTTGAAAATTTTAGATCACTCAAGATTAAGTCAACTAAATCCAATTCCATATTGACTGCTTATAATTAAAGACTCGTATTGTAATCTCTTCGGGCATTATCATGACTTATGTTTATCACTTTTCACTTTCCTATGTTGAATTCCATCTGTTATCTTTCCCAATATGTGACTAATCTATGCTAGTCTTTTTGAAAGTTATAATAGTGAGTACGATATCTTTAGTCGCTTGCACGCGATTCTATAAGTTACTATGTCAGTTCATCGGTCGAATAGTAACCAATTTACTTTTCAATCAGTTTTTGAAAGTTTTGAAGGTCGTAAAGTCAAATGATTGTTGAGTGATAATATGGTTATTAATTAAATTTTTCTCCTGTTTTTTTTTAAATTATTGAAATAATTGAGAGCACACGATCTAGGGGTGTTGACCTCGTTCTCTCGTACATACGAGTAGGTTTGTGTCATCAGGAAAATTATCAATTACAATTACATAATTGATGTTACAAGCGCTTAATTTATTACGGAAACAAGGCCAAGAATACAGATCTCTAAGAACGCTGCTAGTGACTGATGCCCATTAGTGTCCAAATTTGTCAGGAAAATTCCAGCATCAGTCTTTATTCGGTTTTCTGAAGTTGCCCCTAAATTTTTACTTGCTTGAACAATTTCGAAACTATTTATTCCTTTGCTAATATCTTTTCTGAAAATTGTACAAACATGCAATAAATATATTTTATCATGAGCTAGAAATTTTAAAAAATTTCTTTTTATTTTAGTCTTTCTCATATTCTGTTCTCATTATCTAAAAGAGTATTGTATTCGTTAACATTTACTACGTCTTTTATTGTAAGTAAATCATTTGTATCTTCGACCGTAAAACATTTGCAAAATGTTCATTTAATATAATCACAACTTTGTACATATCGCCAGTATAATAATCATCAGCATCTTCAAAGTAACCGATACACTTTGTAATTGACTTCCAATTATGTAGATATAAAATCGCTTAGGTCTTGTTTTGACAACCACGCCAGTTGCTTTCGAAAAATCTTTCTGACAATTAAAACTTCCTTTGACAATATAAAAATAATGAAGGTACTATCAGTACTGATTTCCAACACTATGTATTGTTAGTTTTCAAAATTGTAGGCAGTCGATGCATTCCCCTATGCGCTTTATAATCGAATTTTCAATCAACGACATCTGTTTTTTCCTCTTAAAATCCATAGGCTTCTATCGCGCCATTATATTATTTAAAGTGAAAAATGAACTCTGTTATTTATCGCTTGAATCAACACGGTTGAAATTTTATTTAGGTTTAAGAGAGAGAGAGAGGGAGAGAGAGAGAGAGAGAGGGGGGAGTAGAAAAAAGAGAGAGTTTGAAAAGTTTTATTGATAACAATATATTTTTAATAAACTACATTATTTGTTTTAACCGTGGATTTAGTTTGGTACGGCTGATGTTAAATCATCCCAGTACATACATCAATAACATCATCGAGTATAATAAAATCCGATATCTCTTTCTCTATCTCCCTCTCTCTCTCTCTCTCTCTCTCTCTCTCTCTCTATATATATATATATATATATATATATATATATATATATATATATATATATATATATATATAATAAAGTGAAAAGTGTATATAGGTGCAATTGTAATTTAAAGGAAATGAAAAACAATAATCAACATACAAGATTGTAAAGATTATAAATAAATAGAATAATAGCAATAATAATTTAAAAAATCTTGGAATGTTAAAACACAGAAATAGAACATTAAAAGGTTGCACACAGATCCAATCCATCTTCCAAACAACGACAGCCTGGATTTCCTCTTCCTCGCTCCTTGGTGACGGGACAAAATGAAGTGTTTGACAATAAATTTACTTGAAATTTAGAAACAAAGCGAGAGTTTGGAGGGAAAGAGTCCATAAAGTAATATCGGAACATTCATCAATTTGTAGCACCTGAGTGACATTATTCACCAGATTGGAAAATTTTAGAAACTTATCTTCATCATCAACCGGTTTCCCACAAAGTATGGGGGTAGAAAGCATAAACACCATTAGCGGCTTCACTGGACCGAGTCTGCGACAGCCCACACATTACAGCCATTAAGTATTGCGGTGGTAGAATCAAAATTAATGGAGCCCGGCCTCCCGGGCCACTTTTCGCTATTTTTTTCTTTTGTTGCCGGCCGCCATACCTCGTTGCTGCCAAGTGGACGGCCTTTTAGGAAGGCCAACACGAACCCTCTGTCGGTTCACAAGTCAATACTAGATGGGAAATTGTGTTTAGGGCCTGCTTTTGTGGTGGTAAGGGGGTTCTATATGTGTTGGATGTTGTCTGAGCAAACGTTGCATCTTGTGTGTCTTGGTGTCATGGCCAGGTTTATTCTATGTTTGTATTGTTGGAGTGGCCTATGGAATTAGAGTGGAGAGGCATGACTTGAGTTGAGATAAGATTACTCAGTGTGTTCGATGTATTAATTTGTCTGATTGGTAAATTAAAGTGGTAGGGGGCTCGTATAGGATGTTGTTTGGTAGTAGTATTTTTAAATATCTTGAAGTGAAGGTAATGTGTATGTGTTTGAGTAAGATAAGATTCTTTTGGGGAATAGAGAGGTTATTTTAAAGGTGTTGGTGTTGAAAGCAATAGAGAGGGACTTTTTGTGGCTTTAAGTCATTGCCGTTCTGAAGTTGCCGTTCTTTATTTATATCATCATGTGGGTTTGGGGTGGGTGTGTTGTATGTACATCCTCTGATTGCTCGTAGTGCATGTGGTTTTAAGTTTGTGTGCGTGATATTTGGCAGTGGTTGGAAATTATGTTGATGCTAGGTTGTTGCGGGTGGTGCGGATGAATTGATTGTGTATATAGTGTTTAGAGGCTCTTTCTGTTTTCCAAATGTATCTTTTGATAGTACTTATTTGCTTTCTATGACAAGCGTCGGATATTCTTCCTAGCTCACATAAATGCATATTAAAATTAGATTAAAGTATAATGATTTTAAATATTTATTAATATGAATTAAATTAAAATTCAATCAAATTAAATTTGACTAAATAAAAATTCGATTTTATTATTTTAAAATACGATTGAATTAAATTTGATTAAATTGAGTTAAGAAATTTGATTAGATTAATTGGAATCAAATGATTTTTTTAAAATCAGAAACAAATTCAACATCATTTGAAACCTTTTGAGTAAACGGATTTTGAACAGAAATTGATGAATCAAACCGATCCACACAACCTACAGAAAAAGGAAAACGAAAATGGAGTGATCAACTTGGTGCTGGGGCAAGTCACCATCTAAAAAAGTTAGTCAAAAGGTATCAGAGCGGAAAAATGGAAGAAAAAAATCAAAATACAACCAAAAATAAAGCTAAAAATTTTATATTGACTGGATAGGTTTAGAGGGGGAGTTCATAAAAAGGGGTTAAGTTAGAAGAAGTAAAACTATGTCAAAAAGCAGATACGCCGAATGCCCAGAGGCGTGTCATAATTAAAGTGTTCGGTTTCGGAAGAGTACGCAACTCTCCTCAACCTCGACTACATTCATCAATGAAGACAGGATCTCTTTCGGGGCAGGAACTGAAAAAAACACATTTAAATGAAACTTGAAGAAAACAAACTAACTCGAAATTACGATCCTAGAATTTTCTTGTGTATTCTGTTTGCAGAGGTAAAAGATGTGAGAAAATACATTTAGAAAGTCGGATAAACCAAATAAAAAGTGAAATTGATGAAGAAATAAAATGGATAATTTGGAGAAATGTTTTCTCAAGGATTCGTGTGTGCGAACAAGGGCTTGCTGGAGGCGCTTATCCCACTCACTCTGTTAAAAGACGCGTACAGTTAAAGAGTCGCCAGCTTCTCCAGTGCTCCAGTTCAAAAGTACTCTAATGCTACACTTTCACAGCACTCAGGAGCTCCTCTAATTCAGTCTTTCATTTCTCCATTAATTCAGGATTTACTACTCCGGTAATCCAGTATTGATGTCTAAATTAATTAGCGTTCTATTATTCTAGTGCTCAGGTGCTCCATTATTCCAGTCGAACCAGCCAACCAGGATTTCACTATTTTCAAGCGCTCCAGTACTCCATTGTTTTTTGTAAATTATTTACCGGTCTTTCTCTAAGTTTCCGGAATCTTACCTTGGCGTTTCTTCCACACTAGGTTCGATCCCTACCTAAAGGATGGTAGTCCGTCCGTTTGAGTTCCTGTGCTATTTGTATGAACTTTTCCAAAAAGGGTACTATGAGCCCTTCCTGCCTCAGGAATTCCGTTTGCAGAAGTTTGCAGGTGGCGTCTTTGTTATATTCAACCGTTTTCGTTATCTTTGTTCTTTTTCTTTATTTATTTTCTCCTTTATTCTCTCTTTCCACTTATTCCTTCCCAGTGAAGTTAAAATGCTTTGAATTTAATGCACATGCTTCTTTCTCTTATTTTTTTAAATGATGAAAGTCAAAACGTGCAATCCAGAGAATCGGATTGGGGTCTAATAATGTGTCCTCTAGTGTTTCTGATCAATCTCAATTTTTTGATTTTCGCTCTTTCTGCAAGCTATCATTGAACAGCGTTGAAAATATCAATTTGTTTATAATCACTTATTAATAAATATAATACAAACCTTCCAAATCTTTACTTAAATTATACTATCCCTTTCATGTCAGTAAATTTTCACTTTCTCGATCAGGCAATGCAATCTTTTTAGTTTTTAAGTGTTTTTATTTGATTTTTTTAAAATTATTCGTCTTTTTTTCCATTTTCTCATATTCTTTTATATGTATTATACAGGTTTCATTTCGCTCGCCACCACCCACCACCTAGCCCAGGAATTGAAAGTAAATTGGATTTGTGGATGTATCCTCTGCCTTACCGATTTGTCTCCCAGGTTCTGCACTCTGCAGGGCAGGTAGGCAGTTTGGCCTACAATGCCGCTCACGTTCTCAGGAGAATCGAGAAACAGGGGGCTGTGAGAACCCCATGTCGCCCATTGCGATAGAGGCTGTTCCTCTGGTAATGAAGCACCTAAAATAGAAAAATAATTAGTTCAAAATTTATTCGTCTACTTCAAACTAAAAGTACTTTTCAAGAGTACTTCACAAGAGATCAAGAATGAAGATTACTTAATCTATTCCTTATTTACCTTTACTTCAACTACCATAATTGTTTTAAATTCTTCTATGTTACTACAAGCTCTGTGAATTGTAACTTCCAAATTTGTTGATAGAGACATTTATACTATATATAATTTTAGTCTCGGATTATGTGCACTTTGACATTTCATTGAAGAATTGTAAAAAAGAACAGCGGATAGGTTTTATCTAATAATACTCGCAAAACCTTTGTGACGAAAAACTGTTATTTTACAACCATTTTTGCATATTGAGGATTCTCCCCAATCATGAAGTATTAAGATCAAATGGCGAGACTGCCGTAAGCATTACCTTGTACAAAAAGGAAAATCAATGAGTTGAATATATGTGGCAACGCCACTCTGATGTGCACCGTTGTAGTGACCATAGTATTTTATTTATGAATGTATAGTTCTAAGAATTGTGTGGATACGTGTGATGTTAAAGTATTTGTCCCTATTATATTATTTTTAAAAATATTCTTAAAGGTGTTTAGATTACTTTGCGACTTTTCTCTTTTATTCACAACATGATTCCTTTTACTTAATGGTCATTCCCTAAATGAAGCTTTCTTTAAAATGAGTAAAAAGAGCTTGGAATCATAGCTAGTTTCTATACAGCAGATAGACTTAAAAAATGGGCTAAAAGTAGCTCAAAAAGTATTACATGTTCCAAACAGGCTGAAAATGGTATTTTTATCACTGAGATTGAATATTTTTTTACAAATATCTGAAACATATGTTCCTTAGTTTTAGTTTTGTATAAACGCGTTTGAAACCATTATTTGAAAGGTGTTAAAAACTGTCTTGAAACCTCTTTGAGGATTTTCCAGACTTGAATAAAAAATCCCCAAACTTCCCCCCCCCTTCTCAAGTGAACTTTTTCTTATTAGTAAGAATCTACATCCACTTTAAGGTTTTATGGAAAGTCTTCTTTACGAAGCTTTACGACAAGGTGCCTTTAAAACAGTTTGTTAGAACAATTTCAGAAAGGAAGTATTTTTTTTACATGCAAAAGGACTCTTCATTTAAGTAAGTTCAAAAGTTCATTTCAAACGACTACGGTATGTGTATTTGCATGTTTATGGGTTATTTAGTGTTAGTATTCTTATACCACTATTCTAGCTACTTTCGTTAGCATATTTATTTTCATATTTATAATTCACTTTTATTCCCTTTTGCCATTCTAACTTTTCCCTCAATATTTTTAGGCCCTATTCCAAAAATTAGCAGCCGAGTCTTTCTAAACCCCTCAGGTTCCGCATATGAGAGATCCATCCACGCCTCCCATATGAACCTTTCTTCCTTACGTAGCCTTCTCAAATTGCTCATGTCTCTCGTTTATTATTCATATTTGAGAACAAACTTCAGAACATTGCTCTAAAACTAACCATAAATTGTTTATTGCTTTTGCAATTTTTTTGTGTTGTGTCCTCTTAAATGAAGGTCGGATAACCTCGTTCATAATGAAATAAGGCTCAGGTTTTATAGCCTTGATCCAGGTATCTTTAAGTAAATTTTTAAATTAAACCTTATAAAACATCTATTAGTTATTAATGATGATGTGTCGTGTTACATACCCTAAGAAATTTTGTTCTGTGACGAGTTTAGTAACTCTAATGCAAACAAATGGCACGATCCTTGCCATTACCACAAAGATTAGAATATTCCAGTTTTTCCGAAATGAACTGACCTATGTTGTATGCTTCCCCACCCCTTCCCGTGGTTCCATAGAGCTTGTTTTAAAAGATATATAGTTTCAGTACAATTAAGGTTAAAATTGCTCATAAATGAGGACTGATACTGTTCAAAAATATCGGCTTCGTGGGTGCTAATGGGAAAGATAACCGAGATTAGCCTCATAACAACCATAGTTCGCAGTTAGAAGCCAGAACCATCCTTATTCAGCCGATAATAAGTACCTGCACCATCGTCATGTCTACCAGGTTTTAAAGGTGACAAGCCACGACTACACGAAATTCCCTTGGGGACTGGTCCTAATAAAGGTTAAAACCATTTCGATGTGTAGCTTCTTTCTTGCTATGGTTAACACTTAGAATTAACGACCCTTAAGCTTATACCGTTAGTCAAGCATCAGCTAGTTAGTTACGCTCAGTATCCACCAACGTAGAAATTAAATAAACAGCTCATTAGTCTAGTGAAGGTAAAATTGAACACTAAAGAGCTACGATAACTGAAGGCTTAATAATAACCTAATTATTCATTTTGCGAAAATATGTTATTGATGAATTTTTATTTTTCCCCACCATTTGCGTATTTCCTTTCCATTTTTGTCTACTTTAAGCCTGACTAGTTATCGGATAGCATGCTATGTTATATCTGCAGGCGATCTGGGCGTGCCTATTCTGAATGATTCGCCAATAGCATGCTTTGTTATATTTCAGACGGTTCGCGCTGAGCTGTGTCTTCAGTTTAATTGTGGCAATGGCTTGCGCTGATTTTTCTAAGTCACAATACCGAATAATACGTTGTCTTTGAGCACGATATTCAGGCCTTCAAAATATATATATGGCTCACAGTGTAATCCCGCGAGATAGTAAATGCCCTCCATGCCACAATAATTGTAAATTTAGACAAGATCGAAATTTATTTTCCTGTATTAAAATTGCAAAAGATTATAAAAAATAGAAAACCATAAGCACACCTTCGGTCTGTGAACTATGACCTATCCGGCTTTAACAACGGACTTTTGGTCCAAAAAATTTAAAAGGTAACCTGGTCGAAATTTTCATATCGATGCTTATTTTCGCGGCCTAGAGGCCAGAATTCTTTTTAAATACGAAACAAATCAATTCTCACGATTCTTTTTTTCTTCTCCATCTAAATTTGATCTCATAATTTCATTTTGTTTTGTTCGTTTTTAGGGTCTTGTAGCTATTTCCTCCTGATAAAAATTAAAATTGAAAGTCCATTTTAAAAATAACCAATAAAACCTTAGAATATATCAAGAAATTAAAAAAAAAGCTACCACACCTAAATTTGATTAAATTTCCTCAACTTCACGAATTATAATTCTTTTTGTTTTAAAAAATCCCAAAACATTCAATAATCATAGGTATTTTTTTGCACTGCACCATTTTGGTTTTTCAGACTTTAAAGGAACTCTTAGAAAGGACTTGGATAAAACCTCAAATATACCTAGGTCATAAACAAACTAAGAGAAAAAATATCTATTATTATTCTATTATTCAAACCCTCCAAAAAATTCTATTTTTAAAATATAGTGTTATAAATAATTTGAATATTCTTTGATCGTCATGAGATGCATATGAAAAAATTTAAATGCTCTAATCACATAGAAGCGTCTTGCTACATAAGTGTGTTCCGCTATTTCCAGGATTAAAACAATGCTTTAAGCTTTATGGATGAGCAAAGGTTAAACCTCACTACCCAACAGCTTTTTCCCACTCGAAAATACTCGAAGGAATAAACATTTCATGGTACATAAAGAAAATATATTTTCTTACTTACTTTAAAAGTTAACGTACCATTACCCAATACTAAATACCATACCGAGCAAGATTAAGAGCATGAGGGGGGAGATTTTTTCCATTTGTTAAGATTAGCGGTA
Organism: Ceratothoa steindachneri; assembly: GCA_963969495.1. Taxonomy (NCBI): domain Eukaryota; kingdom Metazoa; phylum Arthropoda; class Malacostraca; order Isopoda; family Cymothoidae; genus Ceratothoa; species Ceratothoa steindachneri. The sequence goes on from OZ018330.1 coordinate 136,533,378, forward strand.
AACAACGAAAACATTTTATAAAAAAGGCATCTCAAAACAGTGCTAACTAAAGTGAGGGAAGTATTGATATGAGCAAGGTAGCGTTAGGGATTACAAGGAATTACTTTAATTACCAGATTGGAAAACGAATGTGGTTTCGCTTGCTGGAAAGATTAGTTGAGACTTGAACTAAATGATTAATAAGAATAATGAATGTTAATTAATTGTGCCGAAAATTTGTGGTTAAGCACTATGAGTGTATTTTGGTTATTTATAGAAATTAATACACCAGGATTTCTTAATAATTGCTCATACATTAATACCAAATAAAACTAGCTCGTGTTCTTGCAATCAGAAGGAGATGGAGTGAAGTAGTATTGCTTTTTGTGAGAGTGATAAAGTTAGCAAAGATATAAAGTAAGTATAATAAATAACTAAGCCAAAATTTGAAATAAAATAACAGCTACTCTAAAGAGGACGAATATCTTAAAAGTATCACAACTTCCACGGAAAGGAGAAGAATTAAGGAGAGATCCTCACCTGAGACAATGGAGATTGTGACACAAGCCGATAATGGATTATAAGTTGAAAGAAAACCACTAATAAACCTATTAAAGGGAAGTCCAACGCTTCCGTGGTCAAAATTAAAATCTAAGTTTTGGTTGATAAAATTAAAAAGCTCAAAAGACAAATTCAAGGTAGTAATATAAATACACTATTTTTCATGAAACGAAGATTCATTTTTGTAGGCTCCAGCCAAGACATTATTATGTACGTGTCTCATTTTACCCTGCCAATTATACGAGGTACTTAAGCCAAGCATACAGGCACTTAACATTATGTATTCCTCTCATGGTTTCCACATTTCTATCTGTTTAAGTGAGGGTGACTATTTCCAGGACTATAATTCACAGGAATAATATTTTTGTATAAAGGTGTTTGTTTTCACTCGCTATTTATGACCGTGTTGAATCTTTTAGTAACAGCAAAGATTATTACAAATATAAATCATGAGCTGGGCAGAGAACACACGCAGAGCTTAGAGTTAGCAGAGGTAGTTGGGCTTATATTGTAGCGGAAGGACTTCAAATGTGATTCTGTAGAAAATTAAGAGAAAGTGTAAACCAGATATCAAGAAGCAGGTTGGACGAGAGAAATCTTCCCGGTTGGAAATTGCATGGTCTGCAAAGATTTGAACCACTTGAAGAGATTGAAAAGTAGAAGCCTGTATTCTCGCAAACTAGATTTTCAGTTATGCGAGGTTACGTAAGCATGAAAGTAAATCTCAAAGCTGTTTTGGCCAAAGTCAGAACGGAGGCGGCTGAAATGACGGAGAAAGCAGTGTGTTTTGAGAAATAACTGAAAATCAAAAGTTACACCCCAATTTTTAACTGATTCACTAATTTTGTAGTGCGCCAAGTAATTAGGAGTACTTGCTGCTAGTGCCTCTGTTTTGACACGTTTGAATTTCAGAAAGTTGTCTGATGGCCATTGTCTAATGCTGTTATAATTGGATACCTACCTGATTTCCATAGATTTAAAAAAAAACAGGTTTGTAGAAAAACAGAGATAGATTTTCGTGCTCTCACCATAAAAATGAAATTATTGAACAAGAGGACGCATAATATTACCAAGAGGGACAAGATAGATACAAAAATTTAGTAGGCCTATACCAAAAACAAATCCTTGCGGAACAAAATACTCACCTCTGCCGGCCGAGATGCATCATTATCAATGAGGATAGATTGAGTATGAAATGGAAGGTAAGTGCGAAACCTAGTTGCTAACTATTCCAGAAGCACAAAGAAATTTATGGAGATGGTTAGAAAGAACAGTATAAATAATAGTGACAACTGCCGCAGATATATATTCGGAAGTACCAGAATGAAAGTATGATTAGCTTGACCCAGACGGCGAAGGCACTCCGTTACAATCAGTGATGTCTCCTACATTTATATGATACCGAAAGCTGTCCTTGGCGTTTGAAGAAGACATATAAACTAGAATCCAGGTTGAGACGTCTTTCGAGAACTTTAGATAGGCAAAGGATTTGAGGGATTGGGCCTTAGCTTGCTGGGCCATTTGGGTTGAGGTGCAGTTTATCTAGAGTAAGGGCAACAGTAGCGTTTTATTATTTAGTTGATACTATTTCACAAGAGATTAAATGATTAAAAATGAAAGTGAGGTAAGGGAGAAGGAGATGGATAAATTGGTGGAAAAGACCTGAAGGGATTGTTCGGAGAGCAGAAAGGCTCTTAGTTACACCGAGGCAAGAGAATGAGGTTCACGTAGGTGAAAATTTGGCGTTACTCAGTGGTCATAAGTATTATCAGAGACTATGCCATAACGGATATGAACATCTTGTCAAATAAGAAGGCAGATATTTCAGCATGACAGCTATGGTGAAGGCACTAAGATTTCGCAAAGGTAGAAATATTTGCACATATCTGTAACAAGCTTATTTATGCTTTTGGCAGGGTTATGGTGAGTGTGAGCCCAAGGCAGAGTTTATGAGATCAGGTTTTGTGTGCGTACAAAAGAAGTAAGCCAGTAATGTGGATTTTTTTCCTGTACCACGAACACGGATACATGTAGCTGTCTCTCGCAGGCAAGTGTGTTTCTCGAATTCAATATAGTGGATGAGAAACACCAGAATTTTTGGTCGTGAGTGGATGGTGGGAAGATGACAATGCCTGGGCGTTGAAACAAGATGATAGAATCTGTCAGAACGAGCAAAGATCTATGTTGAGTTGGGCAGAGTTATTGGCAGAGTCTAACAGAGAAAGGAGAAATAATAAATCCGTTGGTATCTGTATTTGGATAATTGAAGAGAACCGGTGATAATAAGGCTTTGTAGCATGGTATGTTAAAGTGTTGTGTGTTAAAGTAAAGTAAAGTAAAGTAAAAGTCCAAAAAATTTTTAGGGCTTTCAATTATGTTTAGGCTATGAATCAAGTTTATCGCTAAATGTGTGAGGCATGAGATAGATTGGGAGAGAGACTAAATTTTAAATATGTAAAGAAGTCATAGAATTTAGAAGATATTCAAGGGCTTAAGTTTTATCTTTCAGCTTCATGATTATACTTTTAGTTTTCTGCGCCAATGCGTCCAAGTACTGTTAAATCACTTCCATTCCTTTGAATACTTTTCAATTTTTTTTCTTCATCATTTTTCTACAAATGGTTAGAAAACCTGTGTTTTCTCTCTTTTTTTCCAAGTGTTGCGCATAAATGCTTTAGGATATGGAAAGAACAGGCCAGGTTTATGCTATATATTTCTCGTATGATCAAAGAGGAAGTTATGAGGTTATTTACTGCGGCATTTGTCATGTTTATTAGTTAATAAATTGTCCTATTTTTCTTAGTTTTTCGTGAGGATTGATGTCGTTTGGGTTTTCGCGATGTGGGTTTTGCTTCCTTCATCTTAAATCTTTGGTTGTTTTGGGGTCTTTTGGATTCTATGGTGTGGGTGTTAGTTAGCTGACAAGAGTGGATTTGGTGCTATTCATCTTTATGAGATTATATATGAGATAAAGAGCGCTCAACCTGTGTTTTCTGGCTTAAATTAAGATATTGGTGGACAATGTTCCACGTGTTATAAAGTTATAGATGCGGTTCTTTAATCTTGTCCTCTTGGTTTTTTTAAGAAAAACCTCCTCCCATCAAACTTTTTATCGTTTTTGTGTGTCTTCGCAAAGGTAGACACACAAAGGTAGACATATAAAGTTTAGTAAGTACGCTATGCTCTAAAAATGCTTCCCAATCAGGAAAATAAAGATTATTTTGAAAGCTTCAACTAGTCCTAGCTTTATTACCTGAAATAATTTGTTTTAGAGTAAGTAGCCTATGGTAAATCGTAGTCTAATCTCGCCTACTTCTATTGTAACCAAGGCGCACATTCCTTAACACAATTCTAAAGCATTAAGCTTGTTTCCTTTAAATGATTCAGTAAATGAACCAATCAAGAACCAAAAATAGTGTTCTTTTATTATATTAAATATTTTAGAATGTACCCAGTGTCCAAATATGTACAATGAAATTTGGTATTTGTTAAAAAACGACAACGAATCTCTCCATTACATATACCTTTGAAATTGGTGAGTGGTCATTGTAGGCCAGATAAGCATTGTTTTCCTTTTATGAATAAAAATAATAACTAAGTTTTAAATGTTCAGTCCGATATTATAATCAAATAATCTATTGATTATATTATTTAAAGTATTTAATTGTAGAGATGATTTTTAGCAATGTAATTATTAGTTGTTGTCTTTTCAATTTTACCAAAAAATTATTATTGAATCATTAGCAATTATTGATTTAAACAATTATGGTAGTATTTCGAAGCGTAAAGAAAACAATTTCAATTTTGCTTATGTATACTAGATTTGTTTCAATATAACGATTAATCCCCGCACGCCAACGATCTGTAGCAAATTTTAAATAGATGGGAATTGCCTAAGATGAGTACAGTCGAAGATCTGGACCAAACAATTCAAGTTTATTGAGAAAACTCTATTTTAATACTACTAAAATTTTATCGATTACCACAGATGTTATTTTGAGGATTCGTCTGTAAAATTGGCATAAAATTTACCTAAGTGTTCTCCGGAGTTTTAATTCGGTGAAATGCAATAGATACTTCTCATGTCTCTTACGCACTATAACTGAAGCTGACAATCACAGACTAAAATTTGTGAAGGGTTTTGAGCAATACATGGCAAAGACCGAAATTTCAAACAAAATTGTAACAGAGTAAATCGATAGAGCTGTATAAACTATCCACCAAAAAAGCCACACATTTACGAGGATTGTATAATGTGGTTTACAAGCGTAGGTCTAGTTGGACAATTATTATTAATGGAATAGTTACAATTGACATGCTGCGGACCGAAATTGTACCCTCCGTTTGGAACCCTTTTTTAACGAAGACTTTTACTTTCATTAAGATGGGCTGACACACATTATAATTATAATTTTAGAAAGTACTTTGATGACACGATACGTAACCGTGGATTTGAACTTAATATCTTCCACGTTCAGTTTATTGACTACACTTGATTTTTAATTGTAGGTGTACTTGAAACATGTAGTTCATGGAAGACGTTCAGCAGCACTCGGAAATTTGGAGAATCATTCGAAGAACATCACAGCATCTGTATTATTCGATGTTTACGAATCATTTAGTTAAAGAAATACAATGGATTTCTTAGTGCCGGGGAAAATTTTGAACACTTGGCATAGTTAATTTGATTTTATATGCATATATCCGCTACGATGTTTTTATCAGAAGATTAATAATTCATATGGAATTGACAATTGTTAGGACGATATATGAATGTTGTCAAGAAGATACCATTGTTTTTATAAGAATTTAAAATATGAGCTTAGAGTTTTTTGAATTTTTCCGAATTTACTGCAAGCTGCTTAATGATAACTATAGCAACACTTAGGTCTTTTAAAATACAGAATTGCTATTTTGGTACCAGAAGAAGTGTATGAAGAAAAAGTCTTATATATTGCTTCATCTGTGAGATATAGTTTGACAAAATTGTTAGGAAAGATGAAAAGTAGCTTCCTGACTGCAACAGTAAGCGAATAAAATAATGGGATGAGAGATAAAATACATTTTCACATCCATACCAGGTCTCCTAGAGCTGAAGGTTATGCTTTGCATTGGTTGGGATGTGAAGGGAGTTATTCATCCTAAGTTCTTCAATTAAAAACGAACAAATACTAAAACCGTATTTGTTCAACAATTGCACGATTTGCAGAGGTAAACGAGGGGGGTAGCATTTCCAATAATAATGGAAAATGCTAACTAAATTTTGGGCGCTATATTAAAATAAATTTACTTAATTTAAAAAAAAAATTGTTTGGAAAACAAATATATAGTTTCTTAAATTTTAAAATTCACAGTGTGACCACAAAAAAATTTAAAAGGAAGTTATGCCGTAGATTTTTCAAAGCGCTGCGTTCAGTGGAATGTACACTCTCTACCATCGCTTGCTTTAAGTAGGTGAAAGATGGGGAGACCTTGAAGGCCAGGGAAACCAAGTGATGAGAAATGAAACTTGGTTAAAAAAATCTTGTTAAATATTCGAGTGATTGTCTCGTTGTGTGGGTTGGGTTGTTGTTCCGTTTTACAATACTCATTTGTTACTACAGTTTTCTTGCTCCAAAATAGTGTTTATCATTTCTACATATTACTCTGAAGTTAATAAATGTGGTCGTTGCTGCTACCCTAAACTAAGACCAGACAATGACTATGTATTAGGACCAACACTGGTAATTTTGTATTATAATGACAATATCGAAATAGATGTGGCATGCATTACTGAAGTTTATCACTTAAGCTTATCTGGTTTGTTCAATTTTGTTTTATTGCGTTTACAAAACGTAAAAGAACGCTTATTAGCTAAGCTATTGCAAACATATAATTTTGAATGACTTTATTCTCAAATTCAACGTGATTATTCTTCCAATACTGTCCCGTTTCATTCCCGTCACAGTTAATAGTCTTCTCAATTATTTTTGGTTCTCCGTGGAAGCGAGGTTGCGAGTGAATCAATGTTTTCATCGGTTCGCACACCTTTGCAGTGCCCAAACGTGCATTTATGCATTTTCTTGATTAAGCCGTGATGTTTACATTTTGCGAAAATGCTGCGTATCATTTTCGGTGCTAAGGTCGTCTGCTGACTGTATTGCTGTCTGAAAGACAAATGTCATTTTTAGAAGTACAGATTTCGTATCAACAATATCATAAAAATAACGTAGAGGTAACGTGGTTTTGGAACACATACGATTTTAGTTTTAAATTTCTTTCAATTATCTCAATGTCAATATGATCATTAATCAATAATCTTTGTTTTTTCAGTACCTTTCAGTTCATCAATTCTTTACTAATTGGAACATGAGAACTCCTAGTGGTTTTTATATCACACCCGAGCTTTTCCCATCCATCCATTTCGATTAATAGGAATTCGTAAGGAACTGTCAGTAATGAACACCAAAGATATTTTAAAGTTGCTGCCTTTATGTGACATACTTATTTTGGGGTAAAATTCTATAGAAGCATTTTTGATAAAATGGTTCTTTATAGAGGTTTATAAATAAACTGTTTGATTAAACTAAACTTAAACTGTGTGAAAGACAGGACTACTGAGTGGATAAGAAAGAAGATATTTTGGTGCTCAGCACCGGAGGAATACATAACTCTCTTAACCCTTTCTACAGATATCAGCTTAATATCAGCAGTTTAGAGTATATGATTATAGAAGTGAGATCAAAATGAACCATCTTCCCTCTCAAAAGCAATATTTGAATGATTTTCAACATTCATAAATGGTTATCTACTTGAACTCATGAATACAATTGTTGTTATCAAAATTTCAAGTAGCCCATTGATTTCTTCCTAATAATGTTTTAGATTCTTGTTGCAGAATTTTGACATTCAGAACAACTGGGAACAGAGAGAGTGTCTCGTCCTTGTACCCGTAAGCAAAGGACTTTTTAAACTATATTAATTCAAATAACACTAATTCTTAAAAAAAGAACTCTCTAATAATGCAAACGCATGCCATTAAAAATAAACAGCAACATAGGGAAAAGGGTATAAATATATAGATATAAAACTACTAAAAAGTATTCAAAGACGGTAAATATATACTAGACTGAACAAAAAGCTAAAGGTAAAATTCATTTAAATCGCAGAGATGAAAAGGTGTTTTAAATGCTTTTTTTACTTTTGTTTTTTTGAAGGAAAGGCTAAATTCTTGAGTCGTTGAGACTAATGAGTTGAAAATGAAATTGTGAAGAGTTGCACTACCCAAAGCGTACTTCCTAAAGACATTTAATCTCTTAAAAACAGAGTATTTAGTCGTATCTCTGAAATCTCGTTCAGAAATTTCGCTTTGATTAAGGTCCTCTCGTGTTTGACAGTTCTATTGGCAACTTACTTTATTTAAGGGAAATTATTTTCCATCCCTACATAGGAATATATGGCATACTCATTTTAAGTTGCAAATTTAAACTCTTGCAAAAATCTTTGTATGTCAATAATAATAATAATGAATTTGTATTGCAGTCTTCCGAACATTGGAGCTCTCGGATTAAATACATGAATTAACGGTGTCGTTTGCACTTTTAGCCATTTAAACTGTCGATAAGTTCAGAACCTAAAAGTGGAATGTAGTATTGCGTGTAATTGAATCAAACCAATTTAAAATTGATCTTTATTTATTCGTGATGGGGTAAATAGACTAATTTTCCTAAAAGTTACTTTTTCTATTCGGGGAGAGATTTGAACCATTTATAAAATGTGATGCAGAAAACAGGAGTCAATTCTTCAAATAACGTGTGACTAAACTCGTCTTTTAAAGCAATCTGGAACATGGACAATTTTAAAATGGAAGGTCGAACAAACCAACCTTTTTTTTAAGATTGTGAATTTGCAGGTGTGATATTATATGTGGTAGTCAGAAGGTAATTACTTTGTATTCACAAGGCTATGAATTCAAAAGTTTACAAGCTCTCTTCTTGCTTGGTAGGCTGGGATATTTGGTGATCGGAGATTTCCTCAAAAGGTGAAAGGAACTTGGAGCTGGATTAAATATTCTTTATTCGGCAGGAGCTTGGAATCGTGTTAAAATGGTACTTTCTTGATAAAGAATTCATCCTGAAACGCAGTCCAGCTCTCACTTTACATATACGACCCGCGGACAACCGGTATTTTGAATTTTCCTGTGAATTAATTTGTATCCATTTAATTAGTTCCCATAATATTAAATTTATTATTTCTACTTGCATTAACATTATTTTAAAGTAAAAGTAGTTTTATTTAAATCACTATCTTCATATTACAGAAACAAAACAAAACCATTGCATTTGTTGTTTTCTTTAAGTCTATCTCTCATGGCCGCCAACTGTCACTCTTTCTCTTATTTAGGCGGCAGAAACTATAAATGTCCTTTGTTTTCATCAATTAAACCAAATTTTTCACAATATATTGAAAAGATAAAATGGAAAGTACTATTTATAGGCGTTTACATAATTTTTTTATTTAGTAACCAAAATTTATTATACTCCACTCTTTCGTTTTTTTTAATAAATTATTTTAAGGTTTCTTTATCTTCCGGTAATGGAAATAGAAAAAGATTAGTTATTTGTAAAAATAAGCAAGTGATTGAGAGAATGATAATATTTTGAAGAAATATAACTAGGCTGTTTAATTGTGATTATAATGGAAAATAAAAGTATTTATTTTTACTATTTGTAAACAGTTCACCCTTCGCAACATTTATTATTTGTATTACCTTTGCATGGGATGTTATCTTAGCTTGCCGTGAACCCATTATAAGATTTTATAAGACTCCGAAGAGATCATTTTTGAGGTCTCTTCGGTTGTTTCATTCAATTTTTCAATGTAAGCACTCCATAATATGTACCATACACAATTGCTACCTGGCCAGCGATCTTGGGGTATTATTAAAGCTTGAAAATTGCTCCGATAGTACAAGCCATTTCAAATATGTCTATTAACGGAAGAACACAGAACAATGATCGACTGACGGGTATCCATACTTCTAAATTTTAATGAGAGTAGAAAATTTGCAATAATATTTTAATAAATAGATTCTTAATACTACAAAACTTTAAGGTACGAATGTTAGCAATAATGGATTAAAACCAGCATAAACGTTATAATATATACCGAGCCTTGCGATAGCTAAATATTATTCTTCTTGGATTAAAAGCAATTCATAATTAAAAATCTTGGCTAAAATTATTTAACATAAACCAACTTTCTTATACTCTTTTAACGTAATATAAATAATAATTTTCCATTAAAGCGCCAAAGATTTCATCTTTTACGTAAAAACTATTCTGGTACATGCCATAACTTATAATCCACAGTATCTTGAAATATATCTTATTTTAATGTAATATAGCGATGTTAAATGAGATAAAAGAAAATCCTACTACGAAATTAATCAATAAATGAACTATAGTTGATCCATAAAATGCACAGCTGCGGATAGTGAATTTAACATCAATATTCTCTTGTAGAAGAGGGCATTAAGTTTCTTATAAGGTCCTTATTAGAAAGATACAGAAAAGTATCTATCTCACCTTATTCTAGACTGGAAATGAAAGCTATAATTTCAAAACTACTTTTGATTAAAGATATACATAAATAGGAACAGCATCCAATATTTTTCATATTTTCCATTACAATTCTGTTTAGAACAAAACTAGGTCAAAACGTAATAATTTAAACTTAATCACTGATTTATTGCAAGTAATACTTTAATTTACTCACTGACAACATGGTAAATACTAAATTAAGAATAGGACATAAAAATTATATCCTTCGTTAGAAACACATATATGTGGTTCATCGTACAATTTTTAAACTTTTAATAATGTTTTCTTCATAGTTATGTCCTTCGTTTCTATGAACATACATCATACATGTGAGTTATTCAACCACTTTTTGTTCTTAGAACTTATAATGAGTTAAGCATAAAATGAGCAAAGAAAATGAGAATTATCGATCGATTTCCTTGAGGAAAGGACTAATAGTCTCCACGGAGTTAGGATATTTTTATTCTAAAGAATATCGTTGCCGTCTGGAATAGCTTATGCCTCTTTTTTGTATTTTGGATAAGCTATCAATAACTTTCTTCTTTAATAGAAAAATTACTAAATTAGAGGTCTTAACCTGTGTTTTTAAGTCTTATTGATATGGTATTGCGGCTGACCCTTTCAGAAAACTGAGCCCTTTTTCGCTGCACTGGGGCTAAGTCATATCCCACGTGATATTTTTATTTTAGTCATTAGTGTAACGCACCTGGTTAATATCAAAGTTTATTTAAATTAATGATTTAAATAGATAATTAATGAAGGTGACAATGAAATCAAACATAAATTGTTATATTGTTATTCTTGCAGTGATATTAGGTTTTATGTTTCATGTTAATTCTCTTTTGTCCTTAACAAAATCATTAGGAATATCAGAGACCCTTCATTATATGTACAGAGCAAATAAAAATTACACTCTTAATAATGTGAACAAAATCTATGCTACACTTACGACTTTAGCCTGTGTTATACTGGAATTAACTCATGTATGATTAAGCAATGGTATAAAAGGAACTATTATCACTGTTGAATTTGGGAGATGGTAGTATTGTCTGTCCAAGCCACATTTTGCTTCTGTTTCTCCCTAGAGTAACTCTCCTAAGTCAATAAATTCCCTTGACCAATTCCATTCCGTGAAATAATTTAGCAATTTTACTGGAATATAATGGATGACATTTTAAAAAGTTGAAATATATTCTAAAACTACTATGCAAATAAAATTTCTCGTATTAATTAAGAGTTAATTTAAATTATTATTCAAAGTATTTATAATCAAAATTATATAGATTCTTTGGAGTATTTTTTAATGAATATATTTGCCGCTTCGTTTATACGAAAGTATAATAATTATGAGTAAAATATAATCAAAGTTTATTTTATCAAATAATATGAAACCTCCATTAGTTAAGATTAATTTCGTTTCAAATCTATTAGAAGGCAAAAGAAGGGTATTTGGAGAAGTCTATTTCTTTTTATGTATTTATTTTAAGAAACAGGTGAAAACTAATGGGTCAACACTAAAATAAATTAAAATGAGACTGTAAGGAAATTGGTAAAATAGAACTAGGTCAAAATGTTCTAGGGAACAGGGGCAGCCTCTCAAATAGTCCTACTCTTCGTTTTGCTCTTTCTTCATGCTACCTAACTACCACACATATTGTCTTGCCCTTTGTGGAAATATTCTTATCACAAGTCGTCGCTTTTAAAAATAATTTACTGGGCTTAATTTTCTATCAAACCTTAATGACCCATTTCTTCTTTAAAGCATTTTTTTCGTTGGCAGATAGGCGTTCTGCGAACTTTTGACCTTTGAGAGAGCCATAGAAAAGAAGTGAATTATTATTATACGTCATAGTGAAACAGATGAGAGAGAGGTGTTTTACATATATCATTTTTCTCCAATTTTTCATTTCTGCTGCTCAAACTACGCAATATCCATGGCTTTCTGTACCATACTCCATTCCAACACACTAGAAGTGTTATCAGATTAGTCCCATATAACTTCCGGGCACATTATTGAACCTTTCCTATTTCAGTGTGCTATACACTCTATGTGTATAGTAAATAAAACTCATTTGCTCAAGAAACACACCAGTAGCAGTAGAATTACATCTCTACCCACCCTATCCTCTATATTTTATCACTTTTAACTTTTTTGGCATTTAATATAAGCCCTATCTTCACACTGTCCCCTCAATCATTCCAATCAACGTTTTTAAATCATTTCTGATTTTCGGTTGACACCAAGTCATCAGGATAGAGTATTTTTGATTACCTTTTTACGTATTGCACTGAATCAATGAAGTTAGAAAAACTTTATGGGTGATGGAAATGAGGTTTTAAGAAGTATTTCACTAAAATATGTATGCTAGTGCATGAATTGCAAATCTTATTCGTTTGAAGGAACACTGAGGTGGCGTTAATACAGGATGACAAAAAAATTCGAACCCTGGGCGCACTTTTTGTGTCTCCTACATTTATTTCATAATCACCCTTATTTTCAAGAACATGGCAGAAGCAACGCCTGTGAGCACCAATAGACCTTAAAATAAGCTCTAGTTAAGAATAAACTAGGCCAAACTTTACTAAAGACAAACTCGTTCAACAAAATGCAGGAGACTTTCATGCATCAGGTCGAATGTGAGAAGGCTTCCCCTTCTCAAAAATCAGATTCAGAACTGGGTAAAAACTGTCCAAGCAACTCAGGATGTCCCATGAAGCATAGAACTAAGCTGGTCTTGAGCCTGTGTGTGTCAATTCAGCGGAATCCAAGAAGTTAAGTGCGCAAGCGAAGTCAGTCCATTAGTATATCGCGTCAGACTTGCAGGAGAGTAATTGTAAACAATATAAGGACTTGCCAATATATAATTAAGGCGAAAAAACCCTTGCAGCTTTAGGCAGACAGCACGGCCAGGCTATGACAGTCAAGCTACTGGAGAAAATCCAGGAGACTCCAGAATTCCTCAAACTCTTTTGGACCACAGATGAAGCAAGATGGAATTGGGTGAACTAAAATATCTTCTGGGAGACTTCCAAAACCAATGAAGTAGCCAGCAAGCCCCTACCCTCCCCTAAATGTAAAGTATGTGCTGTAATCTAAGCCAGAGAAAGCCTTGGACTATTCCTCTTCTAGAAATCTGGTGCAACATTGTCACTCACCAATAAAAGTTATGTTAAGTTTCTCAAAACCTTCAAGGATTAGTTACAGACCGTCTTTTCTTTGCTTATGAGAAAGTTTTGGTTCCAGCACGATGGAACAAGCTTTCCCACCTCGAACCTGTCCATAAATTGGGTGAAAGAAAAATTTGGAGGCCATGTGATCATTCTCAAGACTGATTTTTAGTACGCATCTTATAGCCCAGACTTTAGCCACCAAATTTCTAAATTTGGGGCTATTTCAATGAGTAAGTGTACTCAGAGATGCCCAGGATCATGACTGAACTCAAGAAAACATCGGGGAGGAGATAAGAGCCATTCCTTGGTCGGTTTTTATAAACGTCTTGGACAAATTTGCGCTGCCCCTCAAGAAATGCAAGGAGCAAAATGGAGGTCATCTCGAACACAGGCTCTAGAATAAAGGCAAAAAGCCCAAAGGCTATTCTTTTAATTAGATATTCTTAACACGTTCGCGGCCCATGCCGGATATATCCGTCATTTGGTAGTTTACTACCGGGACCTTGGTTTCAGTCTATTATCAGATGCCCCAAGTTAATTTTGTACTCCTAAAACTGGCAACAGAGCCAGACGTACGATAATCTTTGTTAGTCTACTCACAGGCTCAAGCTTCCAAGAAATCAATAAAACAAATTGAAAAAGTGACGGTGATTTTAGTCATGGGCCACAAATTGCTTCCCTATAAATGACGGAAAATTCTGTCATGGTCCTACAGTTAGAGTAAACAGTTGACGATTGGACCGTGAACGTGTTAACATACTAAACTAGTTATAACTGAAGTATTATTTAATTCTGACAATAAAATAAGAAATCAATCTTATAGAACGTTGGGGTCTATTTTTGGTGGAGGTCCTGTATATGCGTACCACAGAAGCTTAATTTGGGCCAAAGGGACGATATCTCTTCTTTGAGGTCGCCCACTTTTCATCGCTCCTCTTAGAAATCCATTAAGACAGATTACGTGAAAAAGTTATCTATTTCAGAGTCCTTGGCGATAAATTCTATATAAAGGACCCAATGGTTACGTTATGCTGGCTCTCTACTTTAAAAACTCAAACTTTCACTTTTCAAATCTCTTGAACTTCTACCCACTCCGCAACCTTTACCAGTCTTTTTAGCAAATTGTAAACTAAGTATCAAAAAAAAGGTAGAAAATAGGTTAGAACATGCTATAAGAATATAAATTTGGTCAAGCTAATCCGAAATGCTGACCTAGAAGGCCTTTGGTGAGAGAGAAATATAGCACAATTGAATGTAAAAATACGTTATAAATTATATTTCCTTTGTACCACTGGGCAAATTGTATGCATGAACATTCTCAAATCTCTTCGGCTTGGTACTATAATATAATTTCTCACTCCCAATATACAGTCATTATTTCAAATCAAATCAGTTAAATTGACATTGTACTGTAAATTTAACGCCCCCATCGAAATCTGACGCGCGAATAATGGATGGAAAATGGCTTTTCAGAGAACTTCCTCGGAGCTTAACACGTTTTCGAATTCGAAAATTCTTTAAAATATCGTATTTATTTCGTGACAACCGACAGCATGTTCCGTTTAATCACGCATCAATTCCCTCTGTATTAGGCAAATGTCGTTTGGAAAAATTGATTGCTGCTTCAAAGTTGGGCCGAGTTAAACTGTCAAACCATTGACTGGTTGAAATGTGAAGTGAAACTTCGTTGATTTATGTGGAAACATTATTCAAGGTTGTATCAATTATTTCGCGTTAGACAACTATTAATTTATTGCTAGTTTTATTTATGCTTGAAGAAAGCAATGACTTATTTGTCCGGACGGCAAAAATAATTGACTCTGATTTAGTCAGAAAAGTGGAAATTAGTAGAGTTATGTGTGATTTATTTAGTCACCAAACTGGCATAGTCTCTGCATTGGTGTCGGCCTTTTTTCTAGTTTTCATCGGTCATCTGACTCATTTGCCTTCATACATCTGCACTTACTCGAACTTTACTACTTTATATGTTTATTTTTTTAAAGTTTCATACCTAGATTCAGTTTCATTTATTTTTAATAAATTGATCATATGGTATATCCCTGATTAGCAAACAAATTGCGTCAACCATCCAAAAATTATGCTGAAGTTGGATTCATTTTGAGTTCTGTCCCAATTAAATTATCACTAAAAATCGTATCTACAAGCGTTTTATGAGAAGCAATCCGAAAATAGAATCGCATGAACTAGGATAGCAGCACATTACCGGATATAAATAAGCGAATTTTAGCTGATTAGAACTTGTTAAACAGACTTGTGATAGACTAACTAGGCTAATCTAGTCTTTGTTGGTCGTCTAATTTAGAGAAGTGAGTTGTTTTCTCAAAATATTTTGCATAGCTCTTCCTATTTTTATGCAGGCTTTGTTTTTCAAACCAATCAAATAAGAAAAGGTTGTAGACAAAACATAAATTATTTTTAGTAATTTTTAAAATTGGAAATAACTTTCTGGATGAATTGATACATTTTATTAAGGAATATAATGAATCGCCTAAATAAACAAATATAACAAGTTTGGCTGCAAAAATGAGAAGGGGCTTCTAAAGAAGGAGGTGTGAAAATTGGGATGTCTAGAAATTAAGGCCAAGTTATTTTGAGACTATCGAAGACATTGGAGACGGAAGGGCGTGCTATTCATCCAGGTTTTAGGTGTAGCAATAGTTTCACTGACTGCTTCACTATCTACCACCGTGTGCAAGACAACTAGGTTGTAAGTAAGAATATAAGAGTGAGTGCGCGGGTGTGCGAATTGTTTAAATGAAGTCGTTAAAGCTGATAGGGTGGGTATGGGGGGAGTAATCGTGAAGTTAAAGTGATATTCTATCGAAAACGAATCCAGTAAATGGTTTGGAGTGGAAGATCTGTAAAAATGTTGTAAAAATGCAACAATATTAATGGCTTGGTGCAGGAAATTAGCTGTGACTATGGTGGTAATGAATGGAGACATTTTATTGACTCTAATAAGGTAAGTCTTAAAGCTGTTCTGCTGCAGAATGGGAATGAAAAAGCTTCAATTCCTGTAGCCCACGCTACAGGAATTCAAGAAACATATTCATCAATGCAACTATTGCTCAAACTTATTGGTTGTGATTTGAAAGTTGTATCACTTCTTCTTGTGTTACAGTTAAGATACACAAAGTACCTGTGCTTTTTATGTCTATAGGATAAAAGAGATCATAAAAATCTCTTTAAAAATCTAGAAGGGCTAGACAAAGAAGAACACATGGCTGGCAAACATAATGTTAAGCATAATGCTCTAGTAGATCCCCAAAATTTCACCTTCCACTTTTTCACATTAAATTAGGGTTAATGAAAGTATTTGTAAAGAACATGGATCAAAGAAGTGAAGGCTTTCAATATTTGAAAAACAAATTCAAAGGATCATTAACTGATTCAAAAATAGAAACTGGAGTTTTCACTGGACCAAAAATTCGCAGAGTTGTTTCTGATGATTCCTTAACTTTGTCTCAATTTAAAGAAACGCAAGGTATGGACATCCTTTCTGGAAGTCACTGCGAACTTTCTCGGCAATTTTAAATTTCCAAGTTACAGAGAAATAGTAAACAATATGCTGAAAGCCTATGAAAAGATGGGATGTAGAATGTCACTTAAAATGTATTTTCTGCATTCTCATCCTGATCTTTTTCCTGAAAATCTGGGAGCGGTCAGTGATGAACATAGTGAACGTTTTAATCAACAAATTTGGTTATGGAGAGGAGGTACCGAGGAAAATTTAATCCAAATATGATGAGCAATTATTGCTGGTCTTTACAAAAACAAACTTTGATGTCTCACGAAAGAAAAACGAGAAGGCTACAGCAAAGTTTCTTTAGACTTATAAGTGTATAGCAAACTTAATCAATACAATGAAATCTTTATAACTTGGGAGGGAGGTGGGGTAACTTCCCCAGTGATGTACATTGTCTCTCCTAAACCAGAATAAAGAAAAAGGTCCTCCACATTTAAAATATTTTTTGCTTAAAAAATAAAAAAATAAAAATTATTTATTAATCGGAAAAATTGGCAAAAGAGGGGTGGTCATTACACAAAACCTAGACGTGATAGAGAATTGGGGTTTTCAAATTCGGATTCAGTGCCCTCGAACTAATTAGAAACACTTATTCACATGTCTGTAACAAACAAAAGGTTAAAATGTGTTACTTAGTGTTATAAACAATGAACTATTTTATTCTCCTTTTATTATTTTTTTTAACAATAATTGCTATAAAAGGGTGATGCATTGGGGTTCATGAATGCGCCCCTCTAGGGCGTGCGCGCTAGGTAGCTGCATAGTTGCCTTAATGGTAGATCTGCCCTAGTTTAGAAACATATTTATGTGTATGTTTTGTACTAAGAATTTTATCATACGGTATTTTGGTTTGGTTTGTGCTGATAAATGTTTATCCTCAACGTATAGATGGCTCCTGAGATTCACTTGTTAGCGATAGTGTTTCTTCATTTTCTAAAAGTTAAGATTCGACGATAAAAATGGTCCCTATTATGCCTCCTTTTATATTGCGTAAATTTGAATATCCCAGACACGATCCAACACCCAAGATTCTTTGAGATTATATTGTTTAATAATCTCTGTAGCTGTTCCGTGCTAATTCTGCGAATAATTCATTTGCATAGTAACTTCGCCTTCCATTGATTCCCAGATATCGAATGCGTTACATTTTACGTCCCGTTAAATTTCAAATCTCTTAAAATTTGGAAACACCAATTATTTTCACATTAATGGACAAAAAAACTATTAGAAATAAATTTTCTTCTTTAAGACATTTTTTCTATTCCTACTTTTTCTATTCCTATGCACGAGACGGTTCATTATTTTTTCCTCTCCAATTGAGAAGAATTTGGTGCGGCAGCAGAATTAGGAATAAGGAAGTCAGCTTTTGTAGCTAAAGGTAGAGTGATAGATTTAAAAATGCAATTCTTTTTTCAATTGAAGTAGCGAAAAGATTATACAAACAATATAAATGGGGACGCAAGAAAAATGGAAGGAAAACACGCAGATATGTAGAGAACAAGGGACAATAAAATGTGGATACTAAACAGCTCTTTCTTTGAATAATAACTTGAATTGAAACCATCGAAAACACATTTGCTTAGAGCTTTATGTTGTTCTGCATTGGACAGCAATTAATTCATGATTCTTTTGATTAGTAATTATGTATAGAGAAAGAATGAAAGAAAAATGTAGGAAAATACTTCGTTCAAATATTCATCAAGAATCTCTAAACACTTGAAAAATTAAAACTCTTATGCAAAGGAAAGGGTTTGTATTCAACTAATTGCATAATTTGCCCTTTTACGGAGTCTCATAAGC
Organism: Ceratothoa steindachneri; assembly: GCA_963969495.1. Lineage (NCBI taxonomy): Eukaryota > Metazoa > Arthropoda > Malacostraca > Isopoda > Cymothoidae > Ceratothoa > Ceratothoa steindachneri. The sequence continues at coordinate 136,552,017 of OZ018330.1, forward strand.
TGATTTCAGGCTTAAACCCTTAGTGACCACGGCTCTTTCTTTGATTTTTTTTCCTTAATATAAAGCTACGCCTTACTAATCTCATATTAAAGTTTAAAATAGGATTTTTTGGCAGTTGTCACGAATCCCTTTTTACCTGCGATGAAGCGCTACTTCTAGGCGTCGCTTTTTATTCAAGAGCCGTTCAAAGGAACTTGTAAGTGATTTGAACCATGGGAAACTATCAATGCAATGACCATTTATCATCTTATCACAAAACGCCGCAGGACATTGGAACCACTTTCCTTCGTTTTACCTACGGCAAACCGCCAGGTCAAGTAGTCGTTTATTTTCTAAAAGGAGACAAGTTCAATTGTACCATTTATAACCATAAAATGACCTTTATGACCATAGGACATATGGTTCTTCACCCTGGAGATTTCAAATCTGCCATTGGATTTGCCGCTGGGTAGCATAATTTAGTTGCAGAAAACTCATTTAGCCATTTAGCCGTTCAAAGGCACTTGTAAATGATTTAAGCCATGGGAAACCAAAAAGACATTAACCATTTATCATCTTATCACAAATTGCTGCAGGTTATTGGAGGGACTTTTCCTCTTGTTACCAAATATTTCTGCCTGTATTTGATCCACCATTGCCATCTGTTTCTCTCTTACCTCATTATTATGTTTGTGGCTATTTATCATACATCGCATATTACAGGTGCTTAACCTAGTTAGAGGTTTAATGCATCATGGGACACTAGGTCACATATCCTATCAACATGTTAGTTATTCTATTTTCAAATATTTTGCAGGATAGCATAAAAAATTACTTTACTTTTTTTTTAGTACCGCTGTTTGGAACTATGACCTCGAGTGTTTGTTTGTCACTAGTGTCAGGAAGCTAATTTTATATGAAGTCCTATTTCTTGGTCATGGAAATCATATCTACATCAAGAAAATGCTTCACAAACTTATACTTATAAGCATTTGTGCCAAGCTTCTGGGTTTAATTTTTATAGATGAATTTTTAGTATCTGCATAAATTGACGGTTATATGTTTAAAATCAATTTTTTCTTAACGTTTTAAGAGAAACCAAATGTTTCGATATAATGGGAATTTTGGAAGCTTACACAAATATCTGTGAGCGTCATTTTACTGATGAATTTACCCTACAAGGGATTGAGATGTACAGCCTTGGACAAATGTTTTCCGACAAATTTTAGAAAAAATAGAACGCATCACAATGTTAAACTCCTTAAAAGATAATAATAACCAAATGGTTCTAATTCAGGTGAGTATGGAAGATGACATTAGTTCTCAATCAAAATTGTTCAGCTTTTGTATGGGAAATCTTGCAATATTAGACACGCGTTGTCTTAATGAAAGAGCATTATTCTTAAATGGAATATTGCTGTCCTTTTTTATTCAAGTTTTGCATGTGAACTACCCCAATGAGCATATATAACCTCTCAGATGATAGTCTAATATGAGTTAAGAAGTTCAAAATGGATTATGGCATTGCTATACCATTACAGGCATAAGGGAATCTTTACTGGATCAAGTCCCAATTTTTGCTGGAGGAGAAGTTACCTGAAGACTTATCCATGGTCAAAAACGTTTAATATTAATGTAGATAACCAACTTTTCGTCACATGTAATAATTCTAGTAAAAACTAAAAATATAAACAATCCTTGCTTTAGATTATTTAAATACACAAAATAACATGAACAAAATGTCGCACTACTAATGCGATAACCTGATATTAAAGAGCAGCATAGATAAATGCGGATAAATTAAACACTTGTTTACAGCCCCCTTCACCCCCCTGGTTATGAAGACTATCGGAACGTTTAGTAATCAATACTGTTCAAATATATTTTATATTAGAGATAGTCTCTGGTATTCGTGAGATTAACTTACCTAGTGTTAACACTATGGATTTTAGACGTGATTGTGAACTGATTTTGAGTCTTGCTTGAGCTAAATCACTTAGATTGAGCAACTATTCACTAAGTCAAAATTTAGTAGCATTAGACGTGCTAAAACCTAATGACAATCTTTTTCATTATGTACATTTTGAAGAATAAAATTAGGTAACTACGTCGGATATTTTCAAAATTTCCTAATAGCTGAATTCCCATGGGTCCGAAAACATAAGGGAGGAAATCCATCTAGCCTCTTTTAAATGACTTTAGAGATATTAAAATTTTTCTAGCGAAAGAAATCTTTTATGCCAAGTGGCCAAAATGTGAAATCAACATGAAAATATCGAAAGGAAACACGAAACTTTCTCTAAATGTTTTAATAACAAAATAAGAAATTTGGTAGAACTATTTTAATTTATTTTCAAGTGAAGAAAATTGAGTAATGTTGTGAAAGCCTTGGAAATAAACTTCTTTAATCTTTGAGCGGTTCTTACAGGAAATATTTCATACCTACTCATCGCCACATTTATAAAAGAACTCTTCAACCTTTTAATACTAACCGTTCACTTTGAATATTCTTTCTGAATAAAATTAGCCAACCACCCACCATAATTAAAAATCCAACAAACATTAAAAACTATTTATTTTATATAATATGTATCAAAATTATAGAACGATTCTTCAAATACATCTAGGTCACATTTCTTGCGTTGCGATTTTCAGCATTAGAGTAGAGAGATAATTATTAAAATAATTTATGAAACTAAATTCTTTTATTAATTGCAATTAAATGAGAAATGAAATTTAGATTTTAATGGATCATAAAACTTCCATTTGATTTGAGGCCAAAATAAGCTATGAGGAAGGCAAACAATTCTGTAGTGTTATAAAAAAAAGACAATGAAAAATTTACAAACACCCAAAATCCATTTTATTTAAACACCACTTTTACCTGAGCGTACAGGAACTAAATTACAAACTAAGCAAGAATTCAATTAGTTTTGCTCGAAGGTAATTATTCTCACAAAACTGAGATATCTGTTTTTCAGTTAACATATCCATAATAGCACTAAAATCACTTTCAACCATGACTTTAAATCCTTAAAATTGCTTGTATTTCTAAATATCGTCTGTTGCGAGCCAAGTGTTACCCTTTGGTATGGAATTTAATTTACCTCTTATATTTTCAACACATTTGGTTTATTTTATTATTTTTGAATATTAGAAATCTTACACATTTAATTACTGTCTATGTACAAGTTCAAATTGCTTAGATTGAAAACCACTAATCTGTATGAGCTAAAGAATATACCGCTAACCATTTTAGAAACAATTCACCCCCTTCAATAATAAAATAGCTAAATATTACAGTGATACTTAAAAGCTTTAATTTATTTCTAACAGCAATTAAAGATCATTTGACTCACCACACTTAATCAGCGAACTATAGGGATTTATGATCATAGAGATCATTTGTAAAACTATTTTAGCGATCTTTTAATTATTTACAATTACAAGATTTCTAAAGCATTGAATTCTTTTTTACCTCTGCTATATGGCTCAAATCTTTGAATGGATTGAGGTCTGGTTGTCTGGATGAAAATCAAGATATATAATTAATTGATTTTCATCAGAATTAAGATAATTCAGTATTGCTATTCCACAAAGAATGGTACGATTAGTTAAAGGACCAATACTCTTTATCCAATATGTATGTAGATGATATCAGCATTGAATTAATCAAAACCGGATCTAAATTTTCTGATTACAAAAAGCTTGGTGGAAGGGAGGATAATGAATGACGAGAATGAAATCTGAAAATTCATATCAATAAGATTTTCGATTGCTCATTTAAATGGCAAAAATTCTAAAATCCGTTTATATAAATGTTAAACTGTATACATGAGATCAAACAAACATTAATATAGTAATATAATTTGGGGAGATTATTTAAGAGAAAGGTGAAATAAAAGGGTTAGAATGTAATACACTTATTTATAAAATAAGTGTTGTTGGCCACAAGTAAACCAATTGTTCTTTCATTTTCTTACATGATTAAATTCGTTGTTGTTAGTTTATTTAACTTTTTATTATATGCACCTGTATATTAAATTAAAATGTTGAGAGAATTTAAATAACACGTTGTATTTAAATGTACGATTGAGTTTTGCCCTAAAGTCACACTGTGCTTAGAACAATTAAGTTAAGAGACCGATATTTTATGTCATATGTGCTATTTCAGTCGTTAAACATAAAAAAGGCCGAAAGATAAAAGGTCTACCAATATAATGCCTAATAACCCTCCCTCACCTATCGTAAATATAGTCTTAAATAATTTACTTATTTTTGTAGTTTGTGCTAATTCTTTTAGACGTTTTTAATTTATAATAACCCCTACCCATCCCGCTGTAACTTTAGTTTCCCTTGCTCACCTGTTTTAACTAATTATAGTCTCAAATAATTTGAAAAATCCTAACTTTTAGCGTCCTTCATTAACCAAACGAAACTGTCTTAGGTAGTTATACTCGTAAATAATTAAAACTTGTTCTCTCTGTCGTCAGTTAGAAGTTCATCTGTTTGTTTGTAATCATGTTTTTGTCTTTGCATTTTTGCTAGGAAACCCTTTAGCCCCATTGGATTTTTTCTTAATTTTAAGAGGCCATCTGGCAATCTCCTCCAAGGGCATTAGCTCCAAATGGAATTCAATGATACAGGAAAGGTGGAAAAACGTTGTTATATAAAAGCTCAACAACAAGAGTGTGTTAAACAGAATGGAACCTGTTTTACCATAGACTAACAATTCCCTAGAAGATAGCACAACGCATTTAAAAAGAGAGTTGTAATAACTCACCCAAGCCTGGAAAAGCTTGTGAAAAAATTATAGATGAACACCAATTTGTTTCTTCAACTGTTAGCTTTGGTTTCAAATATTGCGGGAACTAATTATAAATAAGGCCGAACTAATACAAGAATAAAAAATGGTCATGTCCTATACAGTAAAGGTGCATACACACTGCGCTGATGACACGTGTTAACACGCCATATGACGTGTTAACACGTGTTAGCAAAAAATATGGAACATGCGTTCTCATACTGAAGTTCACACTGGTCTGATATGTCGCGTAACACGTCAGCTGACGTGTTACGCGACATATCACGTGTTAACACGCATCAGATGAAAATCAAAACTCCCAGATATTCGTCAGAAGGAAATCTGCGTCAGATAGGTGTAGTAGGCACATATTATTGTATAGTGTTTTAATATTATTGTATGTTTTGAAGTATTCTATAGTGTTTCGATATTATTGTATATTTTGAAATTATTCTAGTGTTTCGATTTTATTCAACGGGTACTATTGTATGGTGACAAATTGATAAAATAAAGTAAAAGTGTTTTCGTTATGGAGGAACAGTTAATAGAATATGTTAGAGGATACGATCACTTATTTAATCCACAAAACAAGGATTATAGGGACCTGAAGGCCAGAAGAGAAGCTTGGGAGGAAATCAGCGAACGAATTGGTATTTCAGGTAAATTAACATTATATTTATTTTATTTATTGAATACAATATATAAAGAATACACTTCAGTAGCAGTTTTAAATAGCTTTTTTAAGCAGTAGTATACTAATTTCATTTGCTCGCTTGTTTGTTGAGAATTTTCTATTTTTAAAGGTCACAATAATTCACCGTTGAATTCCTTTCTGGTTGATGTGTATTTTTGCCTTTACGAATAGCGTCCCACTGCCATGGGCATTTTAAAGCTCCTTCTTGTGTGACAAAATGCTTCTTGAAACTTTCTCGTACTGCAGCAGCTTCTCGCACATGATTTCTTCTGACTTATTGTAGATCTCCTAATGCCTGAATTTCTGTCTCGGATGCCTGAATACCTTCTTCGAAATTCGTATTCCTGGAAACACGAAGCATGTTGTGAAGGCAGCAGGAAGCCAGTACAATTGAATCAACTGTTTCTGGTTGAACTTCAAGCGGTTTCAGGAAAACCCTCCACCGCCCAGCAAGAATGCCAAAGGCGTTTTCCACAACTCGCCTTGCTCTCGACAACCTATAATTAAAAATATTTTCTTCATCTCCATTGATTGAATTTTTAGCGATAGGTCGCATAATGTACGTTTTAAGAGGAAACGCTTCATCTGCTACCATGACAAAGTCACATGGATTACCAAAAGCGTCAAGTTTTTCAGCTTTAGGAAAATTAAGCAGATTTTTGGCACATTTTTTACCAAAATTGGACCTTTCAAATGTTCCACCATCACTATTCCTTCCAAAAGCTCCTACATCAATCATAATAAATTTATAATTGGCATCTACCAACGCCAGCAAGACAATGGAATGATTTCCTTTATAGTTGTGGTAAGAGGATCCACCATTGTAAGGGCATCGCATTTGAATGTGTTTACCATCCATTGCTCCTAAGCAATGTGGAAACCCCCATATCTCTTCAAAATCTTTCGCAATTTCTTTTTACTTTATTTTTTCTGGCTCTGGAATATGAATAGATTTAAGTGATTCCCAAATAGCTTGGCAACATTCTTTCACTATTTGTCCAGCCGTACTGAAGCCCATTCGAAAGGAGAATCCAAGTGATCTGTATGAATTTCCTGTCGCCAAATACCTGAAAAAGATAAAATAAAAAAATGAAGCTTCCTTTCTTATAACAATAATTATCATAATAATAAAATATGAATATTTTTGATTTCGTTATTAATTATAAAGTTATCTTTTGCAGCTGACGCATGCAAAGACACATGGACAAAACTTCGGAATGCTTATACAAATGCCAGAAAGAGAAGGAACACAAAATCTGGTTAAGCAGCTAAGAATGTTCCTAAGTGGAAATATGAAGACCAAATGTCATTTTTGATCCCAACATTGGAACCACGAAGGTATGTATGATAAATCATTTAAACACACTAATTTCACGTAAAATTTAATCATTCTTTTAATGTCCTTTGCTGCAGTGGTTGGAGGAAAGCCCCAAAGTTGAAAACAATTTGTGCTTTTACATACTTTTATTAATTGTTTTTTTTATTTTTCTATTGTTTCAGTACCCATGGCAATGTGGAACCACTTTGTCCAAGTGTTGATGATGTGTCTAATGCGGTCATCAATGAAACTACTGAAGAGGACTTAAACAGAAGCCAAGTAGACAAAAATGCAGCATCAGAGAAGGGTGCCGATGACAATGGTAATCAAAAAACTACAATTGAAGATCGTACATCAACTCCCAGACCAAAGTATAGGAAAAGGCAGACGGTTGATTCATCCATGAGTGAAATAGTAAATATCATGAAGAATAACAGCCGTATGCGGGCCCAAACTCTTCAACTTTCAGAAGGCCACAAAACGGATAGAGACGAAACGGAAATGTTCTTTTCAAGTATTGCCAGCTCTGTTAAAAAACTTAGTGCCATTGAACAAGCCAGAATAAAGATGGAAATAAGCAATATGGTGTTTAAGGCCCAGATTCGGAAGATGGAGCAGCAAAACCCTTATCAAAACACTGCATCTGGCCCCTTTCATCCACCCGTAGTACCAATCCCATCACCCTCTCCCACATCCTCCATTACATCCTTTGGTGAATCAAACCCGAATTGCTATTCTACCTCGAGTACAGCACCTTCTACCCCTTTACCCGACATGGAACATTCTACATGTCCTACAGGAATGGCCACACCATATTTTTCTATGTAATATCTTACATATTTATGTGGTTCATGTACCTAATTAGCTGAAAATTAAATTAAGACATCATTGTGCAAGTTTTACTCACCTCAAGCATACAGCAAGTCTCTCTTCTGCTGGTATACATTTCCTTAGTTGAGTGTTGGATTTTGTAATTGCTGGTTTTATAATGTGTAAAAGGTTGTAGAACTCTTCTTTTGTCATCCTAAAGTACATAACTAAACGATCTTCCTCTGACAGTAGTTGAGGAAATAGGTGATGAAACTCACCTAAACTTTCCCTTTTGGCGTTTATAACATTTGTTTGAGTTTTTTTTCCAGAAGTAACAAGCGCTATAGCTATTGCTACTAACTGCTCCTCTTCTTCATCGAGTTTATTTAACATATTATGATTCATTTTCAATATCTGCAACACAAAATTAGAGGATAAAAAAGAAAGAACGTGCTCACTCCACAAAAAATCAAATCTTTCTGACGTAACATGCATCAGATAAATGAAAACGTTGTTGTGTTATATGATGCAATCTGTTGCTTTGTGTTAACACGTCATATGGCGTGTTAACATGTGTCATCAGCGCAGTGTGTATGCACCTTAAGAATGGAGGCATATATTATTTAACGTCCATTGCGCATAATTATAGAAAAAACAACACTTTTATGCTTCCATTTTAGTCTCTAATCTGTTTTTCAACCATATTAAATATTTTACATTTAAATCTTTAAAAAATTCTTACATTAATATAATTTTCTTCTCTTAATATTTTTTTAGCTTAAACTATTTGCATATGCTTTCCATACTAAATAATACAAAATTTGGTTATTATTCAATTTATCTGAGATAATTTGTCCATTAGGCAATTTGTCGGTAGTTACTTTGTCTTTAAGGATTTTGTATGCACACGATTTGTTCATAAATATCAGATTTCAATGAAGAAAGAAAATTTATAGAAACACGCTTAGTACATAAGCGAACATTTAATGATTATACCAAGAGAAAAAAGATGGTTTTAAGGCACAATCTCTTCAGGAATGCAGTGACAACCTTACGTGAAAAAAATTAAGAACTAATTCATACACGACCTCAAACTGAGCCGCCTTTAATGAAATTATGTCCATTGTATCAGGTTGAAATGAAAGTAATCTCCTATTTTTTTTGTTATATATTAAAAATGAGCTGCCTTTCCAATTTCTAAGTCTCCAGTTTCCGTGGAAATCATGCTTTGCCATGACTGCAAAAAAATTCGCGGACAAACTTTCAAAGCAATTAAGATGGATCTCTCTATCCCCTGCTTCCATCATGGCTATCTGTAGGTGACCCCTCCGCGCACTGGTACTCTTTCATGATACACTATTCCATTAGTCAAAACTAAAAATAAACCTTACATTCCATACCTGCCACTTTTAATTGCGCAATTTAACTCTATCAGAGAATTTTAATTTGCTTAAGATATTATTTTGCCTAGGCAGCGTGGGACCTTTGCTAGACATAAATAAAATGAAATTTTATCTTTCGTCCCTCAGCTGTGTATTTTTCCTTAAAGAAGTTGCGAAGTATCCTTTATATAAATATATATATATAAGAAAGAAAATAAAAATTCTTAATATTTTATACCTGTTTACGACTTTTAATTCAGGTTAAGAACAACAGTCGGATTTTTGTTTCTAAAACCACGACCATGACCCATAGAATGAAGGAAAGTATGCAACGTTTTCCCATAATACAAACTGATTACTAATATCTTTAAATTTCACTTAGTCAGTCGTTTTCTGCCTGAGGTCTAATGTCAGTTAATAAAGTAAAATGACATTTTGTCGCCATTGCATTTGCAAACTATAAACTTATTATACACCCATGCATCAGATGTTTCACTTAGAGATCCATCGTCCCAACATAGACAATATAGTTTCTTAATCAATATAGTGGTACGTTTAAGATGCTTAAATATAGTTATAGTTCTTAATTCTGAAGAAACCAATTTAAAAATTTAGCATATTTACACTTTAAAATTAGACATCACATGACAATAATATTCTTCAAGGTTAGATATTACTAATATTACCTTAACTAGATAAAGCACCATATTTTTATATATTGATGGTATTCCTTATAGCATGAAAAGTTAAACATATTTAATGCTAAATTATGAACTATTATATCATACTTGTAGAAACTATTCAATTATTATTCATTCACATTCCCTAATTGGAATTTTATTACCCCAAGAAATCCTATGCCCTAAAACAAGCGGCATCAACTACAAAAATTACTGTTTTCTGCGTCGCAAATCGGTAATTGTTTAGATTAAATACAACCTCTGTTCCCATTTTGGACCAAACATATTTTGAATTTATTAATGGAATGCGCTTTTGCTTCGGATGCTAGCAGAGATAATTTTTCGTCTCATGAGCTCTTGCGTTATTCAAGGTATTGTCATCTAAGTCTAGTTGCAAAGTGGTTTCATCAATTTTAGTTTATTTTTTATTATACATTTAGAAAAATGATTTTCTGAAAGATTTCACAAAGGCTGGGATAAACCAAACATGATATAATTGAATTGGATAAACTAAAAAGTTCATACAAAAGTTAAATCATCGATTGGATCGTCCCCAAAATATTTACGCTTAAAAAAGGTGAAAAGAATCAAACCTCATCTGTGTAAGAACCTTTCCGAAAAGTTCTTTGTTGAAAAAGTAGTAAAGGTAGGAGTAGTGAAACTGTTAGGAACGATAGACAGAATAGCAAAAAGAAGCGATAACTTAGTGGACGTAACCCTCAAATTCTTCCCCCTAGTTCTGCAGGAAATCGGAATCCTTTACAACTAGGTATAAAACATAGGAAAGGCAAATATATGGAAATCAGAATAATATTAATAGCTCGAAAGTCCCTTGTGTTTCATATAAATATTGATGGCAAATAAATATCTTAATGAAGTTATATTATTACTTCCTTTCAGACAGATTGCTCTCACTGATATGAAAACACAAAGGAAAACAACTATACAAAGGTGCATGATAGCACTGCATAGAACCGTTTTTCATTACGCCTAGAAAAGGGTGACTCCTTTTTATGTGAGGTAGTTACATTTCATCAATAGATACAATTTGCGACCTTCACACATCTTATCTCCATCCTACAGTGTTTTTCGGACAAAAAGGCGACAGACACAACGCCTTATTACGCATTATGTGACTTAGCTTTCGAAATGCTTGGCCAAGAAACTGCCAGACAGGAGCTCTCGCTGGCTGAAATTGCTCAATAAAGTTATTTGACGACGGAAGAGTGAACGATAAATATGAGCGAGGAATGTAGCTGGGGATGAATGGACATATAAATTTTGGTGATTGCCATGGGAGATGAGAACGAAAGAAATGTAAAGAAGGAAGACGAGTGGATTTAACTGATTAATGTAAGAGTGATATATGTATTTACTAGCTTTTTATTGTTTGTTTACGATTGTTATTACTTTTATATAGATTGATTTACTTTAGTATTTCCCTATTACATCCTCGTAGTTTGGAGCATGTTTTTTCCCTCTGACGTTGTTAGGAATAAATATGAGAGAAATGATTGATATTATGGATCAAGGTACATTTTCTTTTCGTTGGTCGCACGCTAAGATGATTAGGCACAAGAAAGAATGAATAGAAAGTGTACTGTTGTCTGGGACGTTTCACCGCGGCCTTTTAGGCGCCACCCTATTCAGTGCAAGCGTTTCGGCGCAGACCCGTTTCGGCACAGACCCTATTCGTTGCGGACCACTTTCGGCGCAGACCCTATTTAGCGCTCACCTTATTCGTCGCACACCCTGATCGGCGCAGTCTCTATTAGGCGCACACCCTGTTCGGCGCACACCCTATTCAGCGCACACCTTTTTAAAAATAATCAACAAGGTTAGAAATCTCTGAGAAGGAAGTCAGAAATTATGTGATCGACGGCCTTCGTCACGTATAAACTTACTAAAAATCTAGTAGATTGATTTTTACAAAAGTTGGTGGAGTACTACAGCCTTAGCCTAAAAATAAACTATTAGTTATGACCAAGATCTGGTCTTAGGCGGTTAGGTATTTGTTTTCTTACTAATTTATTAGCTAAATATTATATCTTTGAACCTGCAAGTGTTAATTTTGAGTTTATAAATACCCGGAAGAGCCTTTTTTTGCCGAGGTAACTTGGTCGAGATTATTTAATGGCCACAGGTTTTAATTTGTTTAAAAAACTGAATGAAAACTAATTAATGATTTCTACCAAGGAAGCAACTAGATTTTACCAAAATCCGGTTAGGAAATATTTCCATCATTAATCTTTTTAATTAAGAATTATATCTTTGAAGCTGCAAATGTTAATGTCGAGTTTTTACATATTTATAAAAGTTTTTGTCTTACCAGGTTAACTTTTGTGGAAATTATGTAATCACTAACATGTTTTAATCGGTTTCTTTACAAAATTTCACGAAAATTAATCACTCAATTTCTACTAAATTAGGTAAAGTTTAGAGCCTAAGCCTAGAAGGAAACGATTAATTTTTGACCAAAATATAGTTAGTATATCCAACTATATGCGATTAGGTATTTTGGGATATGGGGACTGGGCTCCTTTGGCGGAGATTTGTTCTATATTAGTGCTATCATTTTGGTAAACTAAATTCTTATAAACTTCTATTTTCTTTTACCTAGAAGAAGTATATATCTCTTAGCTCTGTTGTCAAAAGAATTAATACGAAAGCAATATATCATTTGAGAGTGAAAGGACTAATGAAACTTTTAGTTTCAATATTTTTGTGTTAGGATAATAGTTGACAGCTGAATATTTATGAGAGGATTTAGGAGAATCCCACACAATGCTCATTTTCAAATATGGTTCTTTAAACTCTTAGAATACCATGTCCTTAAAATAGATTTAAAAAAGACAAGAAAAAGAATTATAAATAGAGCTGTAAATTTTAAATAACAACCCAAAAAGCCTTGTAAAAATGGCAATAGATCCAGTATTTTGTCTTTAAAATCACGGTTGACACGTTATAATATTCATGGGATATATGACTTATTTTAAACTGAATAAATTGTCACTTTTTAATGAAGCTCGAAAATAGAATACCTATGTATATTGTACTCTAAAAGAACTCACCAGGCCTGGTTTCATACAAAGTTTGAGACACATATAGATAAATATTTATGGGCAAGAGATTTGAACCATAAAATTTAACAAAAAATGTGCGATTATATTTTTCTAACAGTGAAGTGTATAAATAGATAATGCTTTTGAATTTTATATTTACTTGTGCCCTAGACAACTTTGGAGTTGATGAACTGGCTTGTCTACAATCAAACTTTCTGAACTTTTTAGATATCGAAAACTCATATACAATTCCTTTTTTATGAGTTTCACTCTAATATTTTCAAGTCATTAAATTATTTAAATCTATAAGAAGTTCGAGTATTTCATTGATTATTGTTTTCTTAGACCCAAAATATGGCAGGGAATATAATATCACACCGTGGAAAGCCAAAATTTGAAAGTGATTGGTTTATTTATGTCTTTGATAGATATAGCGCGGATAAGGAAAGAAAATTTTATAGGTGTGAAAGAAAAGATTCCAGTAAATCAAGAATTCAAAACGAAGATATCGTTAAATATATTAATGACTATTCACATGATCCTTTTCTAGCAAAAATTAGTTTAATAAAAGTGCACAATATGCTAACATTATATATAAATGGAGTAAGTTATATTTCATTTTGTAAAATGCGTATTATTACAGATAAAGATAACGGTAGAGGAAGATTTTTGGAAATAGAATTATTATATAAATTACGAAAAATAAATGCAATGAAGAGACAAGTGAAAGTTAGTAGGGAAATTTCTTAGGCTGCATCTCGGCAATTGAATTTTTACTTATCTTTATTTACTGACCTAATTTTTAAATCTATTGTATACTCCTATATTTTTATATACAATTTTTTAATAAAACAAAATATAGATTTATGCTCTGATGGAGATTTCGATGGCAAAGAGTTGGATAAAACTATTAAGCCCCAACTCCATTCACAAATCCATGAAAATTAAATAAATAAACAAAACAATGCGATCGAATAGATGTCTGAACTTACATATAAGAGATATACTCGATAAAAAGCAAGATATTTGCGAGCATTTTAGTATAATCATGATGCTTTTTTCGATGTTTGCTGTGAAATTTGGTACGATTCAGAAAAAAATTATCGTTCGAACGGTACTTGTATTTTCTTAAACACGGGTTTTAATTAGGTTTTGGAGAAACGATGGTTTCTACTAATTTTTTAAACACGATAATGTTTATTACTGAAAGCTATAAACACTATAAGCTTGTACTATTATGATTTTGTAAATTAACCAAAGTAAATTAGCCGTATGTGGATAAAATGCGAAGAAACTCTGATTTTTTTAAACTTCCTTTTATACTTGGAAGCGGAGTTCGAGTAAATAGGACTTTCTATTCAAGGTCATGATGCACCTTGTAATAGCTAATATATTTTCCCTAAGTAACAGCAGCTCCCGCAAATCCCGTTTATGTATACTGTTTACAGAATTTGTTTTAATAATAGAATAAAAATTGATTAGAGAAGTATTTTGTGATATTGGGTTAGTATCGATTAGTTTTAATCATGCATCTGGGATTAATATGAAATTATGTATAATTTGTGTGATATTGAAAAGGCTTTGGGAAATTTAACCAATCCAACTTGTATGTATGACAAATTGTATACATTTTCTTGCGTATTTAAATATGTATAGTTGCTTGGGAAATGGATGGCATATGGCAGAGATACTGCTTGCAGTTAAAGGAAGAGGTGAAAAAGGGATGAATGGTAATCTTAAAGCTTTTGTGGTCAAAGTGGAAATGGATACGACAGATATTAAGGAAAAATGTAGAGAGAGAATTTTCATAAGTTCGCAAAATACGTTTTGAGAGATGATTATCTATCAAAGGTGACCCCCAGTGGCTCCACAAACGAGGTTGGACGCACGCGACTCCAACTTGGAATTTCTTTATTCATTGCCCTTTACCTCCTTCCCTTACTCATTCGATTGACACATCGGAAAACTTTCGATTATCTTCTAGGAACCTTAGTTCTGAACAAAACTCTTATTATCACCATCATTTATCGCTACAAAGCTACCCAACGGTGAATATTTTAATATGGTGCTTTCAAAACTTCCTCAGCAAATGAAGTTATTTTGGTGGATTTATATAAACTGCAACTTCCTTACGCGTTTTAAAATTATTTTCTCTCTTAATCTTTCCTATCTTCCTACACACAAATGTAAATACACTGGGTAAAGTTGCCGCATTCCCGATTCATAGCCTTACGGTAACTGAACATCAACAGCTACTTCTGAACACTTTATCATTCAGTTTTGTTTTTCTCTTCCTTTTGCACATAATGCCAACTCTTTTCAATTAACCAAAGACAGATCATAAGGAAACTCGTTTCTCTCCTTCACCCGTTACACTCTCTTATCACCTCAGCTGACGTAAGCATAGCCCTCTGCTCTTTCTTCTAGATGGTCTCCACATGCCTTAACGCCCAGGACTCACTTCAGCCCATACACTCCCCGAGACCCTGTACCGTGTTTCTTACACACATTTTATTTTTGCCATTAAACATACGTGCCTCATTTTTCTGATGTTCTTGGAGCAGGTATCTCACTATATGGCCTTACTAGCTCCATTTCAGGATTCATTTTTTTTCCAATATATCCTGAATTTTGTTTTGGTCACGGATCCAATTTGATGATTATTTGTGCCCCCAAATTATCACCATCATATTGTTTTCATGAACTCTTTGCGTGTTTCTAATTTTTGATGGGTTTCAGTTTCCAGGTTACTGCTACATAAGTCATAGTTGCAATTATGCATTGGTTGTATACTTCTCTTTTCAGACACATGGGTATTTTGCATTTGAAGATGAGGCTTGCCTTTCCAAATGCCTTCTTACTTTGGATTTCTTAATTTTTTACCGGTGACATTGGCTTAGATAGATATATTTGTCTACCATTTATTTTCTTTTTGTCGTATGTAATGTATATCATTTCAACCTTTGGTTGGTTTTTCATGCCTTTTATTTTTCCAAGTTTATTTTTAGGCCGACTATTTTGCTATCAAAGTTAAGTTATTGAAGAATTCTTTGAATCTATTCGAGATTCAGAATGGTCTTTTTGCTTGAGTAAAGTTTTCATAGTTATTCTTTTTTCCATTACCTATTCTTTCACCTTCTTGAAAGGGGTTCGTCTGGAAGTGGTTGATTCGCACCGTTTCCTTGGTCGGGTATTTGATCAACGACTCACCTGGGAGGTTCATATTCGGAACCTTATGGTATCTTGTACCCGCGCCATGTAAATTTTTCGTTCCGGGACGTTCATCGCCTGGCGCGCTGATACAACTACTGCCTTACTTTTCTATGGGTCATCCACAGACGAGCGTGTATTGGGGGTTGGACTCGATCTACCACACCGGACTTCGCTTGGCGACCGGTGCCTTCCGCAAGTCTCCCATTGAGAGCGTACTTGTCGCTACTGGATAGATGACACTCGCTCTGCGCCGTTCTTAGTGCATTATTCTCCTGTACGCGCACGCCCGGCGCCTCATTCAGTTATCTATAGCTCACACTGCGTCGGCAGCTGATCTCTACGGTGCCAATGCCGCCCAAAGACGCCAGTCATACCCAAAGCTATTTGGGTTAAGGGGCAGGTAATTCTTTTGAGAGCTCGGTATTGCTCTTGTGCCAGTGGTACCCTTGGTTCTACCCAGGACGCCACCCTGGATGGTACCACCTTTAACTATTTGTATCCACTCCTCTGCTCTCAAAGCTTCTACAGCGCGTAGAATATTGTGTTCGGCCTCTCCAAAGCACACTCCGTGTCACGCTGAAACCGTGCCAGTGTATATCAATGGTTCCAAGTCCCAAGAATAAGTCGCTGTATCCCTTATGTTTAAGGTCAGCAGGGCTTTGGCAAGCGATACGTTTATCTTCATGGCCGAGCTGGTTGCAATACACCGGTCGTTGCGGAAGATAACGCGAGGTGCCTAGTTCAGAGAGCGGATTGTGATTTATAGCGACTCACAATCGCCCTGAGTGGTCTCGGGGTGTTCGAATCTCCGCATCTTCTGGTTCCCGATATCCGCGACGACACAGTTTTGATAAACCGGGCGGATGTTTCAATTATCTTCTTCTGGGTTCCTGGACATGTAGGAAATGCGAGTAATGAGCGCGCCGATGATGGCGCCAAAGAAAGCACGAAGACTAGGAAGACCAGTGTTTCGCTCTTCCTAACACCGATTACATGGAAGCAATACGTGCAGCCCTCCGAATGTCTTTGCACAGAAGATCGAAGACTTTAATGGGGAGCTAAACGTGACGTTCTATTGCGCCACGACTGTTTCTATGAACCTAGCCCCAATGCCAGAACGGCTTCAGATTGCTTTCTTTTGTCTCCGAATTAAACACACTCGTGAGACGCACCGCCAGTTAAGGGTGCACTCACCCAGCTTATTGTAACGCCTGCTTTGTCCCCAAGACTTTTCGTCGTATTCTTGTTGAATGTTCTAGTCCTGGTGATCTTTGCGCACGTTACCTGGCCGGATATGGGGACGTTCGGGTTGGCTCCCGCGTGTTACTTCTACTTATGACTGGTTCGTTAACACAGAATTATGGACTATACTTATTTTTGGAGGAGGCTGGCCTCCTCCACTTTTATGTGACTGTTTTTACGCTTCTCCATTACGTTTATGGTTTCTTCTGAGACTTTATTTTTGCTCTTATTTGGGGTTTCCCTGATAATTTTAGCAGTGGATGTCTGGTTTTCATCAGGTTGCTGTTCTTCGCTTGTTTGTTGCTGGTATTGACTGGGTCAAGGAGATTTTATGGTATGTTCTATGAAGTTGCCCTGGAATTCTGGAATCAGGGATTTCTAGATTCTACCTGATTGATTTTTAATAGAATACTGTTTACATTTCTTTCTGAATTTCAGTTTTTATCCTACATCATATTATCTTTTGAGCCCGGAATTTGATTAAATTGGTGAGTTGAGAATTTAAGGAAATGATATTTCTCGACCAGAAGGTATTCAATTCTATCGTATATACCTTATAGTTTGGGCTTCGCGATATCAATTTTTGCTGCTGTTTTTTGTAGAATTTGTGCAATTTTGAGGTCTTAGGTCGGATTAAAGTAAATCATAATTTATCTTTTTTATTTATGTCCCCTATTGATAGCCTTTCCACACATGATTCATTACATTGCCCAACTTTTCTAGTATAGTATCCCATGCCAATGTTGAAATGGCCTTTCGTTTGGCTTGGCTTATCCTATGATAACTTTATCATAGAATCTAATTCTTTTCGCTTCTTAGCAGATGTCAGTACAAACACTTGGATAAATTTCAAGTTCTACTTCTTAGAGACTTAGGTTCAAGTAAGCTAATTTTTTCGCTATGCCGTGAAACTTAACTGCTATTTCAATGAGCTCTCTAAGTATCAGGATCTAACTCCATGCTATCTTTGTGGCAGAGTAGTTGATTTTACTTATTTCATTAATAGCGTCCTCTTGGTTCAACCTTGCCACTCTGTCTACACAAGAACTATTGTTGGACCTTAGTTTAAATCCGTTGATTTAAGAAGAACTTCCGAATTTTCTTGGGATTTGTTTCACCATGAAAAGATTTTGCTCATAAGGTACCATGCTTGCCTAGTGCAGGTAGGTAACAAGAGGCCATCAGATAAAGTAATCAATACTGGATTTTTATCTTTCCGCGTGTCTCTTTACATCTACGTAAATATATATAGCTTCCCCTTCCTTCATGTCCTCCTTATCCACTCACACATAGACAGGGCAAACTCTGCGCGCAGACTCTACTCCCCTAATTACTGTTCATCGTATACCTCTTTAATACATGGGTAATCCAGCTTTCTCTGTCTTCGCCCAGATATTGTGGAAACATCTTCCTGCTGTAATACGCCCATCGTCCCTCCCTTGGTGTCCTCAAAGATGCATTGAAGACACCTACTCTCTATTTTTTCCTTACTCCATAGACGGGCGTTCAGGGGAGAAGGCAGTCGCCATATGGGCTGCTAAAATTTAAAAAAAAGTCAGAGCAGAACTATGAATTTCAAGGTTACTAAGCAAAAGCCTTTTTATCAATGGTATTAATTTGCGTAGTATAATACGTTATACATAAGTCGATAGACCGAAATAGTACTTAAATAATTAAATTTCACAACAACAATATTGTTTGTGATCAAACAAGTTGACAAAGTGAATGTTTCTTAAAAATTAACAAATTCTATTTGTTTTATTCATTGTATGTTCATCAAAACAAAGAGTGCTTAATTTGTCCTTTCTTATATTCTACTACAAAGACTTTTTAGATGACTAAAACTTAGGTATTAAATCTTGCTTATTACCCTACTCTAGTAACAATAAGGAGTAACAACAAGAATAAAGGTACCCTAGAAGACCGTACGGTCCATTCAATGAGGGTACCTTTGGACTATCAGTCGAGCGGGCACATCTCTGCTCAAATGCTTTACGTCTTTTCACGGCAATTTTTCAAGACCCTGTCTAGTCTTGACTTCAACTGGTCAACAGACTCACTGTTGACACCTTCCACTGGGAGTGCGTTCCAACTACCGCAGATACTGTAGGTGAAATATTTTCCACACAGATCGCGATTGTAACGCTTCAGTTCAAGTTTAAAGCCGTGATTTCTTGTCCTGCTCTCAACAAGTGTAAAAATATCCCGGTAGTCAACATTGTCGAACACTCGAAGTATTTTGAAAACCTCGATGAGCTGACCACGCAATCTACGGGTTTCCAACGAGAACATATCTAATTCCATTAATCTATCTTCATAACTTTTATGTCTGATAGAGGGAATCAGTTTGGTTGCCCTGGCTTGCACATGTTCCAGTCTCGCGATGTTCTTTCGAAATGAAGGACTCCAAAATTTTACGGCATACTCCAGGTGCGGTCGAACAAGTAAGTTGTACAAACACAGTACAATCTCCTTGTTCCCATATGTAAATTGGCGCTTTATGTAGCCTAGCATCCTTTGGGCCTTGTTCTCTGCCTCAATGCACTGTTTCGAGAACTTAAGGTTAAGTGATTGTTACACCAAAGTTTTTCTCAGTGTCGGTGGATTCAAGAACAGTGCCCTTAAGGATATACTAAGATTGGGGGTTTCGGTGGCCGATAGGCCTCACTTTGCATTTGCTCACGTTAAAAGGCATTTGACACGTGTCCGACCACTCTCCACTCTTTCGAAGATCTTCCTGCAGGCTTGCAGTATTTCCATCCTTTGCAATGTTCATACCAAGCTTGGTATCTTCGGCAAATTTGGAAATCTTGGCAACCATGTCACCGTCCATGTCGTTGACTTAGATGCTGAATAGTAGTGGTCCCAGGACAGAACTTTGAGGCACCTCTCTAGTCACGAGCACCCACTCAGAAGCCTGTCTATTCACCACCACCCGTCCTGTCTGCCACTTAGACAGTTTTTGAGCCAGCCGGCGACTTTTCCATCTATGCCTAGCGCTCGCACTTTCTGGAGAAGGTAGCGGTGTGGTGGCTTATCAAAGGCTTTCTGAAAGTCTGAGTAGACCACATCCACCGCCTTGTCCCGATCGTGCTCACTGAAGACGAAGTGGAAGAATTCCACAAGGTTAGTCAGGCATGACCATTGCCTTCGGAAGCCGTGCTGGGAACTCCTCAGTAGCAGGTTTGACTATAAATGCGGGGGCAATTTGGCCACCATCATGCTTTCCATGAGTTTACCGACTATCGATGTCAGACTGATAGATCGGTAGTTCGACAGTTGGCTACGGTCTCCTTTCTTGAAGATAGGAGTCACCTCCGCTTCACGCCAGTCTCTAGTAACGCATTCGGTCCGGATTGACATTTTGTAGATTGCGCTCAGGTGTCGTGACACTTGATCGCGCACTTCTTTCAACACTTAAGGTAAAAGCCTATCCGGGCCAGGTGACTTATTCGTCATTAGGTCAGTGATCTTCTTTTCTATTTCTCCTTCGGTGAAGTTCATATCCTCCAGTTTTTCCCCCCGAGTAGGAATCCATTGGCTGGGGGATAGGACCACACTTTTCAGTAAACACTGAAAAGCAGTAGTCGTTGAGGAGGATAGCATGCCCTGCATCTGAGTGTTTAATGTCCCTCCCTCATTCCTCAAAGGGCTAATCATTGGACGGATTGGTTTACGGCTGTTTACATATCCGAAGAACTCCTTGGGATTCTCTTTACAGAGTCTCGCCACTTGGAGTTCCTCAGACCGCTTAGCCGCCCTTATGCTGGACTTCACTCCCCTGGATAGCCTCCGGTATTGTCAAAGTCACCCGATATCTTCGATTGCCGGTATACATTTCTCTTCTCCCTAAGCAGTTGGCCTTTTTTCTCGATTAAACCACTTTGGTTGAACAGAAGACCGACGGGGGCATTTCAGAGGGATGAAACGCGATTGAAGACTCATGAATGTGGTTTTGAAACTGTTTCACGAGTTTTCAACAGCATCGCACACTTTTAGCCTCGCGTCAGTCAGTCCAGCATGAAAACCTGCAAATTCTGCTCTTCTTAAATCAAGTTTCCTCGATTTAATAGTTGCAGGCCCTGCCATCGGGACTTTGGCTATAAATCTACTTAGTCGGTGGTCACTGCCACCGAGCTCTTTGCCAACAAAGAGGTCCTCAATGATATCATCGTTAGTGGTCAAAACCAAGTCGAGGATATTGTCTCCTCTCGTTGGCTCTCTCACCCATTGAGTCAAGAACGCGTTGTTCGCGAACTCCAGGAGTAGTGCGTTCTTGCCACAGGGTTCTCTAGTTTCCCAGTCAAATTTTGTGTTGAAATCCCCCATGAAGATACACACTCTGTCTCCGACAAGTTCTGCTAGTAGCTGGTTCAGATCTCTGACCTTTTTAACGAGTTGGGCAGGAGGTCTATAAAGCACCGGGGTCCTGTATGTGGCAGGACCTATCTCTAGGTCAACACCTAGTAGTTAATCGTCGGATACGATGTTGCAATCCGTCGAGTTGAGAGTATCCTTGACATACCACATTACACTGCCACCCTCTCTGTCTGGCCTATCTTTCAGGAAGAGATGGTAAACGGAGAATCGTAAATTCACCTTCAAAATCTCGGCTTGAAGTTTTTATCCACGACTCCGTTATGGGCACCATCTCAGGTTCTTTTGTAGTTACGAGGCCACGGAGCTCAAGAACCTTGTTCCTGATTGACCTCGCATTGAACAGAAGAACTTTCAAGGAGTCCCCTAGTGTAGGATTCCCTATGCTCTTCCGTTTCCCGGCTTCTCTGTTTTCACATCCTTTTTGATGACCTCCGAGAAGGTCGTTCCAGGAGTGACACGGGCGTGATGGTGCACGTACACGCTTCATGTAGAATTCTTGGCTTATATATTGAAATCAATTGGTTTTTTATTCTGCTAATTGGCCTGATATGTGTTCCAAAAGTATATCTGTAGGCTATAAGTTTCTAGTCTCTAATCCTGCAAATATACTCTTATATGCTAAATCTCAAGTCTTAAATCTCTTTTAAGTAAATGATCTAGACTTTTGCAGTTCAAAACTATTTCCAATGAAACGAAAAATGTGGCAAACTTTTAAGAGTTGTAATTAATAACAAAGTTCAAGCAACAAAATAACCACATTCTCCTATTTTTATTTCAACCTTGGTTTGTGATCAAGTTTTTAATGTTGCTAAAAAGATCGGGTTACGTAACACTTTAGATTGCATGTTTGCCTTATCCTCGTAATAAATATTCAATATATACATAATCAAAGAAGCTATTTAAATACTAATTTGAATTAATACTTAATAAGCCTACAATAGGGAAGCATATTAAAATTCTGCTTCAAAATGTATTTTGTCAACGCGTTCTCAGTCTAGAGGAAGACATGGGTTAGT
Source organism: Ceratothoa steindachneri (assembly GCA_963969495.1). NCBI lineage: Eukaryota > Metazoa > Arthropoda > Malacostraca > Isopoda > Cymothoidae > Ceratothoa > Ceratothoa steindachneri. The sequence continues at coordinate 136,574,597 of OZ018330.1, forward strand.
CACTCTAAAGCTTTTCCTTTTTAACTTTTTTTATTTTCTTCTTGGCTATAATTTTTTCTCTCCATTCTTTTGACAACTGATTATATTTTTAAAGTATTTGTCACAGAATGGACTCTCAACGATATACCGTATATAACTATTCGTTGTGAGAATGATTAAATTATATTTCGAGTGCGTGGTTATCTGGTTGACCGATGTTATTTATCTTCAATATCCTTAAGAAGTGGAAATGAGCTCAAGGATAAAAATATGGCTATCATTAATAAAATAGAGTTTTATTAAATAAACTATCAACAACACACAAAACGGAAAATGCTTACATAAACAGAGAATGGAAAGGGTCATGGGAATATCTGGCTAATCCGAGGATTAAGATTTGGGAGAGATTTAAAAAGGTAAAACAAATAAAAATTAAAGGAATGGGATGGATCGTTAAACCATTTAAAGCACAGGGTAGGGTTGACGAAAGGTTAATTACTCAAAGGTAATGCTCAGCTTACGTAATTGCAAGTTGTTGTGCAGAGGAAGGCGACGCGAAGGAATTTTCGATCCGCTGGCGAGTTCCAGCCGGAGGAGGAGGGATTAAATTATCCTGACGTGACGTCTTGGGAATGAGAAGCGTTTCTTGACGAACGGGCTTGAAGAACAATGGCTGATCTAACGTTGTTCTCTTCTGAACAACAGGGGGTAAGAGGCGTCTCTTATCTACGGGCTCAAAGAACAATGGCTGTTCTAACGTTGTTCTCTTTCTGAACAACAGGGGGAAAGGGGAGAACCGTTTCTTGTCAACGAGCTCAAAGAACAATGGCTGTTCTACTTTTGTTCCCTTTCTAAACAACAAGGGGGGAGTGAGAACCGTCTCTTGTCAACGGGCTCAAAGAACAATGGCTGTTCTAACGTTGTTTTCTTTCTGAACAACAGGGGGGGCCTAGTGGACTTGTCGTCTTGAAGCCTCGAAACTTGGCACTAAAGGGATATTGTCCTCTTCTGGACAAAATGGTGGATCTCGAGGTAGAGGGCCCCTGGTGCACAAGGTTAAACCGGATCAGCGTGATGTCTCGCGAAGATAATCTGGATCTGATCTACTCTAATTGGAAAATTCTGATGTATATGTAGTCGAAGCCATGCCCTTGGCGTAGGGGACAATGGAGTAGGGGCTTCGAGGGAATGCCCAGCCGCGCCTGAGAACATACCTTATCTGCCCATAAGCCTAACTCAATCTGGCGAGATCGGCGCATGGGGCGAAACAAGGGTGAGGGGGATGAACCTCCTTGGTTAAATATTGACTTAGGGGGCGATAAGGCGCCCTGCTTCGACGCGAGGATGCACGTGGGTAGCAACGTGTTTCTAAACAACATGTGATAGCGGTTGAAATTAAGCAGCCTCAGACCGTGTTATCACAGTATTCAACCTCATTATTCCCTGACTTTTTAATTATATGATTTATAATCTTTTTAGTAGATTTACAACAGGGTTTAAATTCCTATTTCTAAATAATTGTGCACCTTACACCAATTTATTCCTCCAGTTTTGTAGTAAAATTCCCGTCAAAATATTTACTGTTTAGACATTGCCAATTCGATTCTATATATCTTCTTGCCCTTTTCCTATTCTTTATATATATATACCCCATTCACTTCCCTATCCTTTTCTTCCTTTTGCCTATATAAAAATGCCCTTGCCGATCACATCTATATTTTCTTTTCCCTCCTAACTCTTTCAAAGGAGCGAAAGAAATAAACCTTATTATCGCGTAATACCAAGCCTTATATTCTAGAAATAATCATATTCTTTTCATATAGCTTCTTTATTTGGCAGAGAATTCAGCCCGGTTGAATTTCCTGTAATTTGTCTTAAAAACAATCTCTATTTATGATAACAGACCCGCTAAATGGCTTAATAAATAACAGGATCAAGCCACAACATTTAAATTTACGATTCTAGGACACGTACTTGCACACCCTCATATCTCAATCGGTCATAATTCCCACACAGTCACTAGTAAATAGACTTTGCTTATATATTTGTCTTTTTTATATAATGGAATGGCCATTGGAGGGAAGAAATGTAGGAATTGTTTGTTGTTTAGTGCATCACTTTTAGGCCCGATGCCGACGATTATTATTAGAATACGTCTTCATGCTTATTCCACGGAGTCTTTTCCCATGCTTGCTAATCGCTAAACAGGAGTAATCACTGCTTTACTTTGGTTTGGTGGGTTATTAGAACCATGTTACCTTCAAGGAAGTTGTCTGGCCTCCGGTACCTTACGTCTTCAAGTTGTCTATTTTGGATTAGAAATATCCAATGTTTTTATTTCCCTACTGCGCACGTATACAAAGTTCTCTACCAAAAATTTATTGAATGCCATCGATAGGTTCTATCTATTTTCTTGTATATAACAAATACGTCTAGTTTATACTATCAACCAATTCTTGGAGGTTTTGATTACACTTTTCCAATAGCTATTCAAAGTAACAGATAATCTAAATATACATTGAAGTGAAACAAACAAGCCCACCGTACATAAAATTATCCATTTAGCGTGTTTAAGCTAGTTTATAATATAGAATGCTGAAGTTAGCATTGAATGAGGATAATCGTTAAGGTTATACCTGTAAAACTTGTGTCGATATTCATTGATTTTACAAAGGTGGTACGGTTCATTTTCTGTATCGCACGCTATGAGTAAAATGAAGCTCAAAGCAACTGCTGCCCTCGTGGAAAATGTATTGATTGCTTTATGGCGCGTCAAAAGCCATCCTGTTAAGGGTGCAGGGAAGTTTGCAGCTGTAGCTACACGTACTATCGCGCAAGTCTACTCGAAATAGAAGAAATTCTGGTCAAAAGGAATTTTCCGCCAGAACTGTGAACGAAAGACGATACTGCCGGACTAGGACCCTTTGAGTATTTCAGAACTTTTGAGAGCGTAAAATCGCTCCGCTTAACGGTAAAAATTATTGGGCAAGCGACATCGATGGCGTGAACTCTTTTCTACGAGGTCTTACAAGGAGAATAACAGAATCTCTAAGTAGCATCGACTCAACAATGTCACTCTCAGTGACCTGCACGATTTATGTTCCAAAAAGGTCCATCACAATTCCTCTTTACCTCACTACCCGGCATAGGAGGCAGCGGTTTCGGGAAGCTCCTTCACCGACCGAGTACACCTGGATTTCCGTTCCTTTATTTATAAGGGAAAAATACGGCATACTGGGAAGTTTAACTTTTCATTTACTAAAGAGAGAATACTAAGTGGGAAGTCCATCTTCCTATTTACGAAAAGGATTAATACAAAGCGGGAAGTCCATCTTCCCATTTACAAAAGAGAAATAATACAAAGCTGGAAGTCCATCTTCCTATTTGCGAAAGAAAACAATACATACCGGGAAGTTTGTCTTCCCATTTGTAAGGTTCAATCTGTGAACCGTTTAAATTTTTCATTCGAATGTTTTACTAAGCTCGACCCCCACAATTTAATATATGAGTATATTTACACTTTCACAAAGTATTGGTAAAACTACAACTAAATTATTTTGATTTTTAATGAAAAGCAAACCAAATTTTATACTAAATAGTATATTATATATTATTAGAGAAAAGAAAATAAGGTTTAAAAGAAATATTGAGAAATTCATGGAAATATATTTAAAATAGTTTATTCACAAAATATTATGCTCTTGAATGTTCTAAATAATTCCATAATGATAGGATTAGTTTCAACAGTAGTTTACTTAGGTATGTATTTTATAATCTTATTTAGTATCTAACCTCATATGCCACTTTTTCCATCATCATTACAAGTAAATACCTCTGAATTAATTTAAAAACGAGATAATTGAGAACAACAGAAAAGGCATAATCTATAGAAGTGTTTTTACAGGTTTAAGTGTTCCTCTTAATATAACACGTACTACTGCAACTTTCCCGTCGTGAAGCTCTGAAGAAAATATACCAACAAGATAGTTGACGGGTTCTGAGACCGCTAACATAGAACCATAGGATAACTTAGGCCTAACTGCAAAACGATCTGCTTAGTGCTGAGACACCAGTTACGAAAAGAACAATTAATAAAGAGCTTATTAGACAACCTGTCAGATCTCGATCACCAAGCAAAGGCTGATTTGTAAACAGGATGAAAGTTTTCTCAGGAACACATAGAGAAGCCAGTTCGATTTTAAATTAATGTGCTTTGGTCGGATGAGACCAAGCTTGGCACCATCATGTAAGTGTCTATAATTTGAAGCATGAAGGCATCTGCACTATCATGATTGCTTTTTTATATAAATGGGTTGGTATTATTCATATAATTGCTCGAACAATAAATGGAGCCTAGTACTAGAAAATGTTGGCCAATAACCTAACATCAACTGTGGAGAAGTTGAAGATGCAGGTGGCTGGGCTGTTGAAGCAAAACAATGAAGCGATGCACAAGGCAACAACAAGTGTGTAGACTCTACTGAACAATATTGATGTTCTTCCGCGTTAGTTCAGTCGATTAATTAAGGAACAATTCTATGAGAAAACGTGCAAGCTTCGACTAATAGAAGAAGTGAACAGATATTTCGATATTATGTTGCCAGGACTTGATCAAGCTTTATAAAGAAACGCTTGACAGCAGTTATATCAAAATGATCGTTCAATGAAATGCTTCTCTCTATTAAGTTTCTAAATATTTTTCCACTCTTTATTTCTTCAGTTTATATGCAGTCATCTACATCTAAAAAATTTGAATAATTTAAATAAATCTTTTTAGTGTACAAATATTTGTTTCACATCAATTTTTTACTTCCGTGAATAAAATCTCATCATTTGATTTTGCATCTCTTCCTTACCGTTTGAAAACGTGAAGGTCATCATAGTATGTTGTAAGAATTATTTTTCATAAGGAATAAATTTAAATAAATTAGAAAATGGAATGTTAACAGCATACCGCTACATTCTTATGTGCTAACCTAGCCATAAATCAGTCTGTATTAAAATATTTTAATCACAGCCATTCTAATCAATCTCTCACCTACTTTCGCATGATACTATGATATTAACCTACTAGACAAAGTGAATTAAATAGAAAAGAGAGAAAAAAAATAGAATTTTAACCTTGATCACTATAAAATAAAGTATTTTTTAGAACCCGTGGGATTTGATTTACTATTGCCGCTCCATTCGATAATATCATCATTTGTAAATAAGGTTTAATTTAAAAACATGTATAGAATTTTAAACCTATTATCATACTGCCTTAAACTCAACCATAGTTAAAACTTCTTATATTAGTCCATTAAATTAATTTTATAAATAGAAAATGCATATATGGTTTGATAGTTAGCATGTTAAAGTTTTCTTACATAAAAAATAATTTGAATGTAATATTCAGTGTAAATGGTCCTCGAAAATTCAATCTTGTTGATTTCTACAATTCCAAACCAAATTTCGAAATTCCAAGTATTAGAAAGACTCCATCATTAAAATTTGGGCTATAATTTTGAGAGAAATACTTTATTACGGTTGTATTGTTGCAGATCCAAAGTAAATCGAGAAAATTCAATATGTAAAGTGAATTGTTTTGTTTGGAGATGTGCAATCGATTGGAAATACTTTGACAATTCTTTAGAAAGAATGAATGAAAGAGGATTTTATTCTTATCGACCTTTGTTTCTTTGAAAGCAAAGAATTATTATTCGGAACAATTTTAGTTTTCACTTGCGTTGTTCCCTTGCATCGAGTTGATACTGCCATTATAAAATTCTTCATATATCAAAATGTCTCCATGGTCTGCCATGTTTGTGTTAGTCGCCAGATGGGCTCCTAAAATATCAAAAACAAACGTGTTTATGTATGTGTTAATATATTCCTGTGTGAAAAGACAGTTTGCCGTAGAATACTTCACCATAAAATTTAAATTGCCACACAAAGGTGCCTCGAAATCACGAGTGGTCTTATACGTTCTTCATAAACCTTAAATCTTTTTGAATAAAAGGGTAGATTATCTACAGAAAATACCAAAATACAAAGCACATAGGATTTACTGGAGTCAACCCTAAAAGAGCAAAGAAAGGGGGGAATTCAAAGGTAGAGCAAAGATAAATTAATAGAGAATAAGCAAAAAGAATTAATTCAACAAATCTGGTTTCTATAAGTTATAAATAAAAGTAATATTTATCAATTAATATTAATTATATTCTTAAACATATAGACAGTAATATTTCCCAATGACATTGCTATCTGTGTTATTCCATGTCTGTGTTACTTTGAGAGAAAATAAATTCTGTAATATTTTATGCTATTAAATCTTTTGTTTACTTGCTTGTAGCCGCTATTTCCAGTTGTCTATTGAAGTGCTAACTCTTTTGTTTAATTGCGAGTACCTGAAACTTTCTAGTCGGCTATTGAAGTGTTCTAAATCTTTTGTTTAATTGTAGGTACCCGTATCTTAGCTATATTGAATGTGTTCATACTTTTTTAGCCCTATCGTAGTCACTTCGAGGGTTCTCATACCTGCTACCATAGATTACGATAAAATTTCCACACTTAACAGCATTTTACATATTTTTGACTATTGAACTAACCTATCCCACTCCTTTTCCATTTATTCGCAATTAAAATTTATTTTGCCCTAGTAACGAGTTTCGTATTATCAGCAAATTAGAAATTTTACAAATTAAACCACATTGGAAGAGAAAACGGAATAATTTTTCTTGCAGTAATATTTTTATTACCTTTTTTTGAAAAATCCGTGCAGGGAAGCGATTCGAACCAGGCACACTGAGGCAGCGAGCACCGCTTTGATCACAGTTAAAAGTATGCCATTAGTACACTACGCTACGCTTTCATCATTCTCTCGTACTACTTTAAGAGATATATACATTTGTATATCTGCCACCCGTTTAGCTATTCCTCATTTATTCTTTGAATTCTCAATTAATTTTCTATTTCTTTCATATTCTCCGTTCGAGCTGGCGAAAGTGTTCCTTAAAAGCTATTCTATTCATAGAATTTTTTGGTTCTCTGCGTAGCTTAGTGTACTAACGGCATACTTTTAACTGTGATCAAAGTGGTGCTCGCTGCCTTAGTGTGCCTGTTTCGAATCGCTTCCCTGCACGGATTTTTCGAAAAAAAGGTAATAAAAATATTACTGCAAGGAAAAATTATTCCGTTTTCTCTTTCAATGTGGTTTAATTGATTTATTTTTATCATTATCTCGTGGTACTTTGATATATATATATATATATATATATATTAAAAAAAAAATGGTCCGAGTACAGATCTCTTAGGAAAGCTAATAGTACCCGGTGTTCACGAGGAATTATTTCCATTCCAAACAATTCTCTGTCTACTCTTTTGATGATTCCTGAATAGTCCACACCCAAAATCAATATATCTTAAACGTTTTAAGGTCAGTAATCGTTTTCTTTCTCACCAGCACTAATCTATATTCATGGCCAAATGTTTTCAAACTAATATATATTTTTATTTTTTCATTTGTTTCAAAATTTACGTGATAAGAATATTTATTGAAATATTCGAATTTTTGCAGGTTTATTGAAACGTGAACATTTACAAAGAATAATAAGAAAAACAGTGCATTCCCTCGGTGAATGCAAAATCGGGCTCTAATTTTGTTCCTAGAATAGATGTTGTACCAGTCCCTGAAGTTTCGCTATTCGATCAAAAGAGTAAAGTGATGAAAATATAGGTTAAATGAAAGATGTTATTTATTTTAATCTATTTCGTAATTATTTTTTGTCAAAATAAATTCAATCATCTTTTTCAATTCTAGAAATTGTTTTTTCTAAAGAAAAGCGGTCAATCATGTGTTCCGCAGCAGAGTAGCCTGAAGGGAATTCAAATAGACTTTACACTCCTCTTGAAAAAGACTTTTGGACGCCAAAGAGCATCAGTTAAAAGCCAAAATATACTCTAGGTAGTATCCCAGTTCAAGTATCGAGTTGCGCCCAATGCCAAACTTGTTAACGTTTGGAATGAAACATTTGTGAATGCCTCAGCGCAAACAGTGAGGTGGAGACTTTTCTACAAGGGTATCTCATATCACCAAAGAAATTTAAGGATAGGCTACACCTCTGTAGAAAATATAATGCAAGGAGTATTTAAAACTGTGACAAGGGTATCTCATATCACCAAAGAAATTTAAGGATAGGCTACACCTCTGTAGAAAATATAATGCAAGGAGTATTTAAAACTGTGACAAAATGATATTCTCTGAAGAAGCTCTCTTTATCTTGGTGGAGCTTCTGGAATGTCCTTCGTTAGCAAGAAAAAATGGATACTTTCCATGTCTGGATCTGCTTCTCATCAAAGGGAACTAGAGCCCTAACAATTTTCCCCAGGACCACTGCCATGGACACAAAATGCTAACAAAACGTGCCTCATTTTCGTCTTCTCTCTACAGTTCAGGACCAACTTTTGGCGATGATAACTGGATTATTAAGCATGTTACAAATCAAAATAAATAACAAAGTTCTTATGTGAAAATGACATCGATCTTTTTGGGACCTCGGATCAGAAATAGCCAGATTTAAATCCAATATAGAATGGTTGGTCGTTAATCAAAATGACGGTTGATAAACAGAAGCCAACTAATTGAAGCACTTCTGAATAACAAGGGACCTCTTTGTAAATATAGACTAAGCGTATCAATTGGCTGTATCTATTAATTAAACTCGTTTGATTCTTTAAACTTTTATGATTTTTAACTTCAAATTATGAGAGAAACACTAAAAAATGCAATTCTTATTAGTTGTGTTAATTTTCTAATAGAATACAATATAGTAGGATCAAAACTTTTCGTCATGACTGACTTCAAATGTAGAGAAGAAACCTAGTCTCGAAGGAATAAGGTCCTCGAATATACACATTCTTTCTGCAGCGCTGCGCGCGATTGGCTGAATAAACCTTTCAGAGATTCATTAGAGGCCGAGGTCCGATGGTTTATTTTCCTCGATCCCCTACCCTTCCACGTATCCACCTATCTCTTTGGGCTGTATTGAAAAATTTAGTGTATACTCAAAATCTATAGATCCTTTAGTAACTTACGACGAGAATTGTAAATCATTGCGCAGAAATCAAAGAAGATGGGTATCGGAATGGGTGCTCTACTATGCTAAACAGAATTTCAAAATGCATTAAAGAACGTAGTCAGTATTTTGAACACTTGCTCTGGGCCATGTTTTATATCTCTTGTTATAGCATCCTGTACATCGTAATTTATTAAATTGTGACTAGATCTCAATAAACATTAACTTTGGAATAACTATTTATTCACTACCTTGTTACTTCTACCTCTCCATGGCTACCGAAATTTGATTCATTTATTTAATATATAACGCTTAGGATCGGCTTTGCATACTCATTAGCTTACGCAAATCTCAGTCAGAATTCTTCCTGTATTCATTTTTCCTTGTATTTTTTTTTAAGCAGGAAATCTTATCGGAGACAACTTTAAAATAAGTATATGACTCACTGTTAGAAATGTAAATATACATACTTTTATTTAAGGTAGGTTAAAGGAATTGACAAAGCAGGTGGAACTTATTTAAATAAATGCAATGCAATGATCAGAAAATTTTATGGATAATTCCTTTGGTCAGATGAAAAGGAAATATGTACAACATTTCTGTCGAAATTCAATCAGCCATGTATGGAAAAAAAACTTGGAAGCTAACTGAACAAAGAATACAATCCATAAGGACGAATTCAAGGATGGATCAGTCATGATATGGAATTGTTTTTGATCATCAGGGTTTGAAAAAAGGGAATTATTCAGCGGAAGAATGAATAGCGAAATGTAAGGGGGAATTTTTAAAGAAATTTTTATATAGCGTTGACTTTCTGAACCCAGGATGGACATTTGAACAAAAAAATGATCCCAAGCATACAGCAAAAATAACTATAAATTGGCTGCATATAGGTAGAATTAGTGTTTTGGAACGGGAAAATCCATCTCCTGGCCCTTCGAAAATCTGTGGAAGCATTTGAAACTCATGGTCCAGAAATGAGATCCGTGTAACTTGTCTGATTTGAAGGAAAAACCATGTTTACATGTATGTAGTAAACGTTTGTTTTACCAAATTTCACTATTGTCCCTATAAAGTTTCTCCTGTTCAAAATTTTGCTTTTCTGATCATTACATTATATATATTACACAAAGTTCCACGTGCTTTGTAAATTTTATCAACATACGTTAACTAAAGGTATGCAAATTAGCATTTCTAACAGTGTGTTGTTGTAACCTTTTGCGGCACACTTTAATTTTAAACAACCAAAATGGATCATTTTCTTAGACCCATTTCCATGCTAATAAGGAATATCGTATTTTCGCTCGGAAAATAGAGAACAATCCTCTACTTATTTGAAATAAGAGGATGAGGAAGCTCTTTTTAGGTGTGTTTCGCTAGAATTTTCTAAGCAATACACCAAATAAAATTGAGGGTGCGAAGTTAGTGATAATAATGGATATAATCATATATGTCGAATTACTAAGTGTTCTTTACATACACAGCATGAGCCTCATTAGACTCTTCCCAGTTTTAGTAAATACAACCTGCATGAGTGCATAAAAGATACTTCTACTTCATGAATCTCACCAATTTACATCACTTTCTTAAACATCATTTTCACGGAGATACATTCCTTGGTCTAGTGTTATTTAAATATACAAATAAATGATGAACTTCTATTGATGCATCTAAGCAGTGGATTGAATGATAATCCTGGGATAATTGCATATGGTTGATGAGTGTAACAGCCACCGATTCTATTATAATATGCCTTTCCTTTTGAGTCTCCTAAAGACGATATTTCAGGTCGGTCATAATATGAGGAAATTGTTCAATTTTCTATTTCTCTCAACCTGCTTAAATCAGGATGGACGATACACAAAAACAAATCTTTTGATCCTCTTTACCAATAAAGGGAAATTTGAGCTAAAGTTGACACATTTCCAGTGCATTTTATCTGTGCTCAAACGGCAAATGGTTCCATATTGCGAAATAATTCTTTTTTATAGATACTACAACGAGGAATTGGCGGATTTTCATAGACTATTGATAGAGACCACTCTAAATTTTATTTCAAGGTAATTTTCTGATTTCTCTGTGTTCACCGAGCTCCTTAGGCTTTGATTCTTTCTCTAATAGAAGTTCGAGTTTACCCAGAACGCATGAAAATTTGTTTGCAGATTTGTTTTTATCTTTTGAGGTACATGCTTTCTTGTAATTAAGGAAAGTAACTTTTTCACTTTCTGAACATAGGTGTTAACAAAAATTGGAGATAATTAATCGTTTCTGAGACAAATCTGTTACCAGTTCTGCCTATGGTGAAGCTAGGGACATTTTGTACACTTTTTGTTTTGGAATTGTATATACTGTGTAAATATTGTCTTACAGATTAAATAATGTATTAGCGAAGCACACATAGGCGATCTGATTAACTTACTTCCTATTCCATGGAATTTTGTAGTCTGTTAGTTATTTGTATTTATCTAGTTCAAAAACAATGTCGCATTTGACTTAAAGTTTAGCGTTAGAAGGAAGGGTTATATTCATCAACTTATTGAGACTACAATGAAATGTAGCCTTTGTCAATGAAAAATACATCAGGAATCCAGTTCATATTTTGCATCAGTAAAATATGTTCAAACCAAGTTTCAAACAAGGCGTTGCATTAATTCTCCCAGCATCTTATTTTCTTCAGTAATTTTCTTTTTATATCGCCTTTTTTGTTAAATGGATGAGATCCAAACACATTCCTTGTGACGAAAATAAAAAACCAATCGTTGACAGCATTATAAAGAAACCCTCAAATAGAGATGTTTACGAATGTTCCTCTGACAACTGGTTCTATTAATGACCCAGATGATAGCCCATTGGATAATATAAAAAGTCTCGCCACCTATGTACACAAAGGAATTTCAATAATTTGGTATCGAGTTAAAAAATTTCAAATTCTGGAAAGCATCCTTAAATTCAATCGCTCTTTGAGTTCGCGTCGTATCACAAATATCTTCATTTCTCCTCTTTGGTACATTCAAGTTTAATCCACAACCAGTATCGATTGCACGTAACTCAGTCAATTCCTTGTCGATCTAAGCCATGTTATCCCTTTTCAACTGAACCTCCTGTAAACTTCACACTTTATTAATTAATTGTATCACCGATCTTCATGTTCAGAGAATAGATGAAAAGTGCGTGTCTAGAGTAAGACGAAATATGGAGACCGAGGTAGAGGCCAATGCTAAAAAACTTTTGAATAAACTATTAATATATCCCCATTTCCCCTTGTAATAGATCCTAAATCTGATCACCTGTGAATGTCACCCACTCATGATAGGGAGTATGGGGATATCTCACAATGTCAGTCAATATTCTGCGATCTCTGAAACTAGATATTTCCTTCACACATATCTTACAGGTATGTGCCAAACTATTTACCGTCTGTTTAACATACGTGGTAGGGCATCTACTATATCCAATGCCATGTAGAGGTTAGGCTATTTATTAAGCAGTGTAACAAGTTAATTCAGTTCTAATGACCGAGACATTTAATTTCCTTTTTTCCTCCATTATACTTCTATCCCCACTAATACAGCGATTTATTCCTGTCTTTCATTGTTTTAACAGGTGAGGTAGTGAGGTGAATCCTTCTCCTTTAGCTGTCTATTATTTTGGTCAATCTCTTCTTTACTGCTTGAATCTAATTTATAAGGGCGCTCGTGAATGAATCCTTGTTCATATAATAGGGGAAAAAAGTCCAATCGTGCTAGATTAGTTTAATAGGGATGGTAGCAAAGTCTTGCGATGTATTCATAAATATATACCTATTCATTGAGCAGTGGAAGGCGCTAGTAAGTTGCTCTATTGCTAGATTTTTAACGAACCATTTACCCATCGCCTAAAAGAAATACAACTAATTCTAAGGAAGAGTGACAGAAGACTAGGGAAGCTAGAAGGTCTTTCTAGTTGTAACGGGGCACCAGTTAGGGGGCGCTTTAAGTTAATATGTGCCCGAACGTTGTTGTGTTTTGGCGTTAGAGGATTTAAAGACCTGTATTTTTAATCGGCAGAGAACTTGGTAAGCTTCGGAGTAGAAAGGAATTCGCTTGACCGAAGCTTTAGATTAGGTTAGGCTAGATAAGAGGACCGATATGGATTACCTGTAGCAAAAAAATCCCCAAAAGATGAATCACGGACTCTTTATTAGGGCGTAGAACTCGGGTATCTTCGGCGTAAGAAGAATTCGAAACGGCGTCTAGTGTGTTTAAGCGGGCCTATTACTATATGAAGTCTCTCTGACTCCCTGACTTTTTCTGTTTCTGACTCCTTATGATGTGACTCTTTCTGCCCTTTGTGCTCTCTTGAATGTGGTTGTATATATTTGTGCTGGAAATAGTGGGCGTGGCCTATTATTATTAAATGATGTTTTGGGGCAGAGCCTATTCCCCTCCGTGCTAATTCATGTCCATGGAGATAGAGATTGTTTTTTTCTCAAATACCCAAGACGCGACTTTGCGTTTCGCATTTTATCGTTAGCAAATACAATCCGCTACAATTGCTTTGACTCTGCACCTGCAACTAAGCTTCTTTGAACAGCTGACCTTTTACCGGCGCTATGGGAAACACATTTGCCTCGTTTTACTGTGCATGTGTGTGGACATGTGGATATGTTCATTGCCGTGTGAACGTTTCGAATTCATTCTTCTCTCCTCGAGCAAAATATATATTACTATTTACATTAAAGAAAGTTATACCTTTTTACTTTACAAAGATGTTACATATTATCAATACAAAGAGTTATTATTATTTATGAAAGATGTTATATATATTTTAGATTATTTGTATGTGCATAGTTATTTGTGTGCCTGTTACAAACCTTTATATAATTCACATGATGCTCATTTGAGAGACTTCATTGTTGAACTCATTCCGCCTTGGAATGCACTTTTGTATCATTATTTACATAGACGAAAGCTATACATTATAATTTTATAAAGATGTTATGTATTATTTACTCAAAGTTATTCTTATTTATGAAAACTGCTATACTTAGTTTACATTATTTGTATGTGCATATTTATTTGCATGGCTGTTACAAACCTTTATAGGATTCACATGATACTCATTTGTGAGGCTTCATTATTCACCCTATTTTACCCTGCAATGCATTTTTGTCTATCTTTATAAAAATACCGCATTTATCTTATTCCTTGATACAGTGTAGTGCAATGTGCATGATTATTTGCTTGCCCATCTCAAGACTTCATAAGATTTATATGACGCTCATTTGTGAGGCTTCCTTGTTGATCCCAATTCATCTTACAATTTGCGCTAAAGTTGTTTCTCGCTTTCTACTTTCTCAGTGTATACTAATTGCCTCTCCTGTACACGCGATTGTTCAAACTACTTGGCAGAGACTTTTTATTTAATAACGATACCAAGTACATCAAAAACATTCAGTAACTGGCTATACTTATCTTTTTTTACGAAAAGGGAAAAAGAATTAAAATATTAGGTTGAGGAATAAGTTCTTGCGTTTTTTTAAAATTTTGTGTTGATTTAAGTTTTGATGACGTGATTTATGCACATATTAAGAAACAATAATAAATAATGAGAGCAAAATTTGCAAAGGTTTGGTTACCTCTCTTAACAGCGTAGACTATTAGGCTTTTGCTTAGGCTACGTCTTGAAGTTGAGTAATAAATCATTGCGGTTTATTTGAAAGGTCTGTTAATTTCATTTTTGTTCTGTACCCTCAAAATGGAATGTCAAGTTGAAAGAAAGGCGAATTTTCGACACTTGTGGTTATTCATTTTCAATCAAGACGGGAACAATACAAACGCAGTCAAAACTCGTCGCAATATTTGCGCTGTGTACGGAGAAAATGCTTTATCAAAAAGAACAGCTCAATGCTGGATTTCACGTTACAAAAAATGGTCATTTCAATCTTAATGACGAAGAACGTTTAGCTCGACCCATTAAGTTGGATGAAGATCGATTGAACGACCTTCTTCATGAAAATCCTCGTCAATCGACTAGAGAATTGGCTTTAAAATTGGCGTGTGATCAGAAAACTGTAGTTAATCACCTTCATTGGATGAAGAAAGTTCAAAAACTCGGTGCATGGGTTCCGCACGATTTGAGCGAAAAGCCACAAACTTCAACGCTCCACGATTGCCGAAGGTTTTCTTGCTCGTCACAGGGTTACTCGTAGATATAAGGACAGATTTCTTCACCGCGGCATCACTGTCGACGAAAAGTGGTGTGTTTATGTCAACATAAGCCATCGAAAACAATGGCGATTAAAGCAAGGACTTCATCCACGAAAGACGATGTTGTGTGTGTGGTTGGATTGTGAAGGCATCATTCTTTATGAGCTCCTTGCCCACAACGAGAGTGTCAATGCAGAACTCTACGTTCAACAAATGTATCGACTCGCCGAAGCTATTTGTGAAGAGAGACCTCATCGACGTTATGGTATCCTTCTGCAATACGACAATGCTCGTCCTCACATTTCCAATATGACAAAAGACGCCATCGAAACGCTTAATTGGGAAATCCTGCCGCATCCTCCCTATTCGCCAGACTTCGCTCTATCGGATTTCCATCTGTTCCGATCGCTCTCCAACAATTTGCGCGGCATTTTATTTAATACTGATGTGGAATTAAGAACCTGGTTAGACGAATTCTTCGAGTCAAAATCCAGATATTTTTATTGCAGAGCAATCGAAAAACTGGTTGAACGTTGCGAAGAAGTCGTAAATAACAATGGAGCATACATTATTGATTAAATTGCATTTTTTTATCAATTAAAAATGAATTTTCTAAAATTGTTAAAGGTAATGAATAAATTTGATAAAACCACAAGAACATATTCGTCAACCCAATAGATACAGCTATTTGATTTTGTTTTTGAGATTAACAAAGACGTTCCGGACATCAAACTAGCGACGTTTACGACATAGAAGGGAGTGGATTACTAGTCAATCACTTTGAAAATGAGCGGAACCCATATACGATGAAGAACATTGAGAACAGTCTTTATAATAGGCATTACCCTTCCGTATTTAATATCAGTGTTTCATGATTAACGTTTTTCACAAGAGTTCTCATTTTCTCATTTAAAAGACCAATATTAAGTATACAACATTCTTTATAATCATTATATTCAGTTGTGCCCTTCTTTCTTCTACATTATTCGAGACCAATGATAACAGTCAGCATGCATTAGTTATTTATATTCTATTATTATAAGAATAGTTATATTTTCGAGTTTTTCTCCTCCAGTTTTTTTCGGTTAAAACAAAAGATAAAAAAAATCTTTAGAGAATTCAGTGACATTTTCGAAAAAATCGCTTCTACGGCCAATGAAAATTATAAGATTAGAGTATTAAAAATAATCCTCTTTTATCCGGATATTGAAAGTGATGATTTTGAAAAAACGAAGTGTTCATTTAACGTTCAGACTTTGAAATCCTGCTTCGGTGTTTTGAGAGTATATAGCGGTAAAAGGAAGATGAGAGCAGAATGCAAAGTGGATGTAATAAAACAAAACATTTATATATTAATTAATTAGAAGACAAGGAAAATTAATGCTAAAAAGCAGCAACATATTTCCCCCAAAAGGAAAATCAAAACGAAAATTTAGACACATGATAAAGATTGACATATTTTTTTCATTAAATTTAAAGAGAAAACCAAGAAAGGCTTTGACACAAGAAAGTTTGTAAGGGGGTAGATGTAAAGAAAAACAAGGGCTGCTGACCAAAAGTCGCGTGGTGTCACTTATTCTGATTTATGACATTACGACCATCAAAACTTTCAATAATTTCCGGACTAACTTTTGAAGGACATTGTAAATTATATGATTCGAAATAGAATGTAAAACAACATAAGTGTTTCAAATTTCGTTAGAACCAGTCCAATAGATGTGATGTTATTGCCAAAACAAAATAATTCCCAGGATAACTTTGAGAGGACCTTGAAAATTATATCGTTCAGAATAGAATGCAAAACAACATGAGGATTCCAAATCTCCTTAGAATCGGCTGAATAGTTACAGTGTTATTACCAAAACAAAAAAAAAGCAAATCGGGGACCGACCGACGGACATAGTGACGTGTAGAGTCGCTCGTGACCAATAATGAAGACAGGGAAAGTGAAAATGTGTCGCAGATCTCTTGGCGCGTATTGGAGCCGGGATGGTACTCAACTGCGAATGTTAGAGTTGGGAGGGACCACAGAGCACACCATCCTGATGTTGTCACCTGTACCATAGTTTTCCATATTTTAGCTCACACCACTTTGCCACGCCAAACTTGAAAATATGTAAAATAACAAAAATCTACTTATGTTATCAATCCTTCCAGTTGTCACAGGACAGAGTGCTAAAATGTCGTATTCCCAAGCGCTGATCAAAGGTCCCTTTTGTCTTGTGTCATGTTTTTAACAAGCTTAATAATATTTTACATTGTTTTGTACTTTCAGTTAACACAATTCTATGATTCATCTAAAAAAACTTTGACTCAGCGTTTATGGATGGACGGAAGAAAGTTATGTATATTTTTCTCTTGTAGTTTATTCAATAGTTTGTAGCTATGAATTGCTGTTTACTGAAAAATTTTCTTCCTCGGGTTGATTGAAGGTCTGCTCGTAATTTTCATTACTGGCTTTGTTTTTTAGTTGTATATTGTTCCATTTGTTTTACTAGATAAGATAGGTTGTTAGACTATGTGCGCATTGCTGTATATTGCATTATGCCTCCAATGTGTTGTCGTATATTGTTTTTGCAGAAGCACCAATCCTAAGCGGTTAACAAGCGTTGGAGTTATAAAAATAATTTCACACTGAACTTTTCGCAGTTGTGCCTCGTATGTTTCACTTTTTTCCGTTTAGATAATCAGATTGAAGAAATATACTTTGATAAGGAGTCAGGTGAAGAGAGGACAACAGATTTTTTTCTTCAAATCCTAAGAGGTTTTATTGATATACACTTGTTTTTTGTTGACAAAACATCTCTGAAACGGATAGAAACGATTCTGTATAAGGTAACAAATGATGTTCTTGAAATTTTCGTTTCTCTTTCATTGGTTTAAAAAGCGCGTGAACTTTTACAAAAAGAAGTTGAACTAATTCTTAATCTATCTCTTCTACTCTTTTATCCCCCTTTCTCCTTTGACTTCATTCCTTTCTCCTCATTTTTAAGCTGGCCTTAAAAAAATAAAAATAAAATGATGTTGCAATTATTTATAATGTCACATTATTACCCCAAACCATGTACTTTCGGATGTTTACAGGGAAATAGTTATTATTCATTCTAATATTATTATTTTATTATAATTTTACTACATTTCTACACAATCCTCTTTAAAATTAAAGCTTGAGATAGAAGACCTAAATGGCATTCGGTATATTGGTTATTTATTTTCCTTTTTAATTAATTTATTCCTATATTTCTCTCTGCATTGACTTTTACTCTTTTCTTCATTGTTTCAATGACTAGTAAATAATAGCTCCTTATTTAATCTCAATTACGCCTTTTCCTTACCTAATTAGTTTATAATAGTAATATTACCTTGTTTGAAGTACGCAATTGCCAATTTAGCCAGGAATGATTTCATTCATTATCTTGAATTGGTCACCCTTTTTATAAGTTCCCCAAGTTTAAACTTCCTTTAAATCGAAATTAATAAATATCATTCTATATCCTTTTGCTGGTATAAAGCTGCCATAAAACCCATCTTTTGTCGATGTGAACCATGTAGGCGCATTTCATATATCTACAAAATTTTGTGAATATTTCTTCTAGTTTTACCATGAAACGCAAAGGTTGGAAATTTATTCGCAGGAGACTAAGAAATTGAATCCATTTGGGCCTAGTACGTGACCTCTTTGGATCAAATGGGAGAAAAATTGGTCTGGTAGCAAGGAGAAACTTGGAATTTCCGACTTAAGCATTCCTTTCAAAGAATGGTAATAGCGCCATCCGAAGCTCGGCTTGACATACGCAAGTGAGCGGATTTTCTTTCAGGCAAAGAAATCCATTTCTGAACCTGTAACCTGAGGGACAATTGGATATTAGAGGTGATAATTGAGGTGTCATTGAATAAAATTTAGTGAATTTTTAATTTAAGATTTAGATTGTCGAATTAAATGAAAGAGGAGTAAAAGGAGGGTAATGTAAGTGTTTAACTCCATAGGATTTAATCTTGTCAGGGGAACCAACTGTACACGATAGCTGCAAATAACTATCATTTGCATTCTATAAATGTTCTTTTTTCCTCGTAAGTTATGACAATTCTCAGAATTAAGAATAAAAGGACAGACCTGCCGTTTTGAGATATAAGTTGGTGAATTAAATAAGTTAAATTGTCCGAAAAGAAATGTTCATGCTCGAAATTAATACTATCTTGGATCTCTTTACAAAATTGTGACCCGAAATGGGCTGAGAAAAAAAACCCTTTCTCCTCTTGAGGGAAACATAAAGGCACCTTGTGTATGAATAGTTGTCGATTTGACTCTAGCATTTAGAGCTTTGAAGTCTTTGTCTACCTGACCTTACACATTGGGACATTTTCCCATTTCAACGACTAAACCATGTTTTTTCTCCTAAATTATCCTTTTAGTTGCCTTTTAATCATTTTATATTGACATTTTGTTCATTAGTTTGGTTTGGCGCTTGCTCTCTTATGTACCCTAAATATTCCATGGGGTAGCCAGATTCATATTCTTACATGTCAGGATGTGCTTTTACGAACTTCTTTATAAGATTATAAAATATTTTCTAGTTTTTGCGATGTATGGTTGCATAAGATTTTCTAGGGAAATTTTTGACATCGTAAGCCTTTTTCCACTTTACTCTTTTCTATTAATCATTTTTTTTAATATTCCGTCCTCTTCCCTTTTTAATTTAACAAGTGTCTGAAGTTAGTCTCGTTGCTTACACAAGTTTCTTTTCTCTTTGAAGTAAGGCATCGCCACTTGAGCTTCTATGCGCCTCCTCTTTCCCTTTATTTAAAGTATATCTTGATTGTTTTGTTTTCTCTTATCTTTGAAATTGATAACGATATCTTTCTTTCTAGTTTTTATAAGGCTCGTTACCCAGTGTGGCCTGTTTAGGTTTTTGTATTTTAAATGGTAATTACTTTGGCCTAGGATAGTCTAGACTATATTTTTATTTATTGATCCATACACACTTTGCCTAAACTAATTAACCTCAAATATTTGTATTAGGATGTTTCTTTCCAAAGCTGAAATATGAAGTATTTATACTTCTGCAGGCTAAGTTTTTCGGTTTTAATACACTTATGTCTCTATGGGTGTAAGTTAATGCATATTGGGTTTACCCTTCTTAATATCGTGGATTAAGGTTTTTCGATGTCTTGACTCTAGCTTTTTAGCAAAATGGTCCTAATTTTCGGGTCAATGCTTTAAAGAACGTTATAACTTCTTGCAAATGCACCTCATCCATGCTAAACTATCTTTAGTTAACTTGGGTTAGTGGGACTTGAAATACTTTCACCTCTCCTAACGTAGCCAATTCATTTGGAAAACCGTTATGATTTGGCTTGATGCCTTTTTGGATTCCAGCACTAATTTTAAATTTTAAAAATCGAATTGACAAGTCTGATTAGTTAGCTCCATTTTAAAATTAAAGTGCCACCATTCATCGAAGTTATTTAACCCATTCATATTGCTATTTCCATCAGTCCAAAAAGGCTAGTATGTTGTGTACCTGATCTGGTTATCTTTACTCGAAAACTGTATAATTTTCTCTACTTTTTCATTTTCTTCACACATTGCTGACTATTTTGTTTACTCATTACTATGAATTTGGCATTTCCTAGCTTAAGATCGAATTAGGCCCTTTACCTCTTCTCTTCACGTGATAAGAACACCAGTACCAAAAATAAGAGTTGTGCTTATACCTTTATATGTTTTACTAAGGACTATACTAATAATATAAGACCCAATATTTCGAGGGTATAAACGACTATTATTCCATTATGAACACAAATTCTGCGATTATTATGTTCTATTGCCACAATTTATTATTGCCAATTTTGATCATATTTATTATTCAGCCAGTGCATTGGCCGACTAACTTTAATTCAAGTTGAATATACATTGGTGTTTAGGGAATTCCATTATTGGGATGTTATTTGGTTATGGCCAAAATTTAAACGATTTTCCTCAGGATGACACTTTTTAATGATATTACAACGTCCTCATATGCCCATGCCAATCAAGGCCACTAATTGCTTTAAAACTCAATCGTCACAGTTTCTCACTCACTGGCTTATTGGGATTGGGTGATATACATCATTCACATGCAAATATATTCAATTTAATTGGATTTTAATTCATTATAATTACCAAAGGAAATGCAACCCATTTGAATGACAACACTTTCCCTGAGCAAAACTAAATCAACCAGGGTATGGTTAGTCAATGGCTTGAACTCTGAGTCAAATCAATTTTAAGGCAGAAGATGCAGGGTGTTAGTCACTAATGTTACCGATTTAGGTGGCCTCAGTGAGATATGGCACCGAGGTAAAGTACAAACTAGTTTTCTAAGCGTAAATAAATTACATAAAATTTCTATTCATTCATAAAATTTATAAGCTCCCTTTCAAAGTTAAGGAAATCAGTCTACGTATATAATTAACTTGGAATTTAGCCATATTCTCGCATCTAATCTCGCACCAGTGATCAACTCCATTAAAATCTGTTCAGGAATGAGTTTGAAAGCTTAGAGTCAACACATTTTTCCTAGAGCTTAGCTCTCCGACTAAATCGAATATCAAAACACTCATCACGTTTCTGCAGCAAAACAACAGAAAATCGCCCCGCCATTGGAATATTATTAGTTACAACAGTGTATTTACTACGCATAAATCTGAAAGAACGATTAGATAAATGGCTAGAAATGATTTTAATTGTTTACTCTACAAAATCATCTCTTAGTGGAAATCAGAGTCTTCTTCTTTTAATGGTGTTGGTTACTATCTGCAATTTGTATTTTTTCACAACCAAAGTAACTCTTTTAAATAAGTTTTATTTTCACTATAGATCCGAAAGAATTCTTTTGAAGTTGCATTTTTTAGCAGTAAATACGAGGGGCAGTCAATAAGTTTTGTAATTCGGATATAAGGAAACGAGATATGAGGAAAAGTGTTTTATTATTTTTCAATATAACTACCCTCGACTTTAATGCAACTGCGCCACTTGTCCCCGAGGCCTTCAATTCCCGACAATCAGAAATCTCTTGACTGCTGTTCAATTCACTCCTGGACGGCGAGCTGGACATCTTCATCGTCCCCAAACCCTCGTCCACTCAGTGCAACCTTGAGCTGGAGGAATAAAAAGTAGTGGCTAGGGACCAGATCTGGACTATAGGGGGAATAGTTGAGCTCCTCGAATCTGCACTCGCGCAGGGCAGCTTGTGCAACTCTGGCCTTGTGGACAGGGGCAAGGCGTGGAGGAGCAGGACACCCGGTGTCAAATTGCCACGCCCCTTCTGACGGATACACTTCTTCAACCCAGCCAGTTCCTCGGCGTAATATTGGCCTGTGATGTTCCTTCCACGAGGCGCATAGTCCACCATCAACACTCCCTCAGAATCCCAGAAGATGATGGCCATAATCTTCCCGGCTGAGGGTTGGGTCCAGTACTTGATGAGGGTCGGGGAGCCCCTGTGCTTCGAGGCCATGCTTTTGAGCTTGGTTTCGGGATCGCAGTGCTCGACCCACATTTCATCACCTGTTACTATGCGTGACTCGAATCCCGCCGGGTGTTGGTTGTACAGGAGCAGCATCTCCTCCGAACTTTGACGACGCGAAGTCGATCATGGGGCGTGAGGTTTCGTGAGGTTTCTAGAGACCCAACGGGCAGAGACTTTGGTCGTAGCCAAATTGTCGTGGATAATGTTGATAACACTGCCATGTGATATTCCAAGTTCTCGCTCGATTTCTTCGACCTTTACCCGTCGATTTTCGAGGATAATCCTCTCCACACGGGACACATTGTCCTCGTTGGTCACGTCTGATGGGCGTCCTGGGAAGGGGGTCATCTTCAAGGGACTCACAACCATGGTGAAACACCCTATTCCAGCGAGCAATGATTGCATAGGAAGGGGCGGTGTCGGTGTAAACTGCAACTATACCTTCATGGATCTCATTTGCATTCTTGCCTTTCTTGGTCAAAAATTTAATCACTGGACGGTTCTCAACCTTCTCCATTGTCAAAAAATTTGTGACTGACGATCTGCGATCAGCTACTGCTTCTTAAAAAGACGAGGCAGGAGCGTGTGGCTGCAGGTCCTGACATGTCATAACTCGTCCTAACAACCCCACAAACAGCCATCCCCTTTCTAATGTTTTGCCCTACCGATTCGCTAAACTTATTGACCGCCCCTCCTATATAGGAACTAAAGGATCATTTTTAAGATTTTTCTTCCCATTATTTCCAGGTGAAGATTCTCCCCTCTCACTATCACAGATTTTCTTTTACTGTTCACATTTGGCTTTGCCCTCAGATGAATAAATGGTTTATTTTTTCTATCAGCATCCATAATTTTTTCTTCTATTTGTTTTCAAATTATAGAGAGCTTCCATCTTTCATGAAACACACGTGGATTTATTATTGCGTGTTTATTCCTCGGTCACTGATTAGATGTTTTTGCTTTCAGAAAAAGGAAATTGTTTCTCATTGATAATGCGTAAAAGGTTTATTTGTATAGAAATAAAATTCAATAGGGATATAGGAATTAGCTAACAGTCACAAAAGGTCTATTTTAAAGCTTTTTTTAGCAAATAGTAGTAAAACTTTACCTGGATTTCCTCAACTATTAATCACTCGCATAGACCACAATGAGTTCATGAAGGTAAACCGTGCTTTCAACCTTGGCTTAATTACATACATGCAGTGTTCTCTGAATATGATAAATACATAGACAATATTTTTTCTGCTTAAGAATAAATATTTTAATCTTTCCAAATATTTATATTTCGTTCAGCCTATCAAACCAAGAAAAACTACACACTGTATTTTCTCTGCTTCGCAATAGGTATAACTTGTAGGGAACTCTATCAGAAACGATATATTAAACCAAATTTTGTGGTTAACAACCATATTCAGAAATTAATATACTGTAGTTTATTTTCCTTAATTAAATAAAGTTGTGTAGTACAGTATATATAAAAGAAATCATCCCCCAAATGGATTTTCTTGCTAACCCAAACCTCTATTAGAGCGAAAACTAAATTCTATAAAATTTGGCGAACACAAATAAATGAGAGAATTAGCTATAAAATTAGACCCGTCTGTATCAGTTGCCTGTAAAAATCCAGCAGCCGTTCGTTTAATTTGCCAAACAAAAGAATTAATTAGAAACACGGAGCCCACTGAGTTTGTCCACGGAGAAAAGGCACTATAAAAATGTATCAATTTTACTTCAATTTCTCTTATTGGTTAAAAGGATCAGAAGCATTGCTTTCCTGTATCTGCCATTTCTTATCTTATTTGATCAGGCTGAGATGAATATAAAATCAAAGATTTTCTTTATATTCTGAGCGAGTATAGCTCCCGACGTGACGAGATGCATAGGGATGCCATATTAGAATGGGATCAGTGTTAGTCTTCATTATTGGGGGGGTCACATTATAAGGTGTTAAGAGGCAACTAGACCCAATTCTTGAATCAGCGTCATCCACCACTTAAATCCAAGTAAGTAAAGATTATTTCTCTATCTCACGTTAAGAAAACGCAGTTTATGGAAAGAATCTGCGTGGGAATATCGCCGAAAAAACGGTTCGTAACGTATTGAAATTCAAGGAAATGAAACAGGTAAATCTAATCTGGTGAGGAGGGGAGAGAGTGGGATAGAGTTGTGTCTAATTAGACCTACCTAAGTAGTTACATTACTCTCATTCTCTTTTCTCCTTCATGGTTAGTTTCCTTCAAGTTAGCTCTTCCTCAACTCACTTCAAATTAGCCGGGTGTTGTTTTACATTGCAGATTCGAATAAAATAACTTACTAAACTTAGTTTATACACTAATTTACCAAGAAATAATTCAAAGTGAACTGAGTAGTTTTGGTTGTTTGCATATACTTACATCGGGAACACATAGGCAATGAAATTGATCCTACCTGACATAGAATATGGACCTCGTGCGATCGAGCCATAAATAATGCATCTTATTATATCAAATAATATACAAGATGCCAACTAATAAGGCAAATAACGGCCATTTACTCGTATATTCTAGCAAATTATTTGAAGAAAATATATTCTAGCAAATTATTTGAAGAAAATATATTCCAGCAAATTATTTGAAGAAAATATTTATAAATTTCATTTCCGCAAGGTAACTGGCCTACTTGCGGTAGAGTAATGTAAAGTAGATTTTCGTCGCTTCTAGCTCTCAAGGTTGTCTCCTTGGCTTTTCTACTTCTATGAATTTTTAGAACATCACATTTGCAGAACTCCACTTTATATTCCAAACTCTGATGCAAAATTTCTAGAAATGGGTCGCTTTTATTTCCAAAGAATAAGTTAATAAAATACCAGGAAGAAAATTAGACCAATTTGTTTGCAAAAATATAGATGCGCAAAAATAATTGCATATGCTGGTCCTTATTAGGGGAGAGGGAGGCAAGAAAAGTGAAGTTAGAGTATGTACAAATAGGCGAAGTTTGAGATAAGTATTACAAACGCTGTTCGATTTAAGAAATAGAGGGAAGGAACTAAGTATGAATTTAGAGAAAAAGAGATAATAAAAGGAAGCAAAGTATGTACAACCACAGAACTATTTCTCTTTATAAGGCAGTAGTTCTTAACCTGTGAGCAATTTTACCAGGGGAAGAAGGGATTAGTGCGATACTATGAGGCAATATACAGAGTTTATCTAGTCTAAATGAGACAAACAGGACAGAATGACAAATCATTGGTACGTTAAATGCGCCTGAATAGGACCAATGAGGTCTCGACATTTTTTGAACAATTAGTGACGACGCTAAAAGTATTTAGTACTCTATGGAATCATTCATGTAATGCAATTAAACATTAGTCGTAAACAAATTCAGTATATATATTACGTGTTTATTTATTTTTATTATTTAATATTTAGTTAGACCCCTTTTTGTTTTAATTGCAGCCATAATTCTTTGTAGGCAGGATATAGCAAAATTTTGACCAATTTTTCAACTTGTTTTTCAGCGAGTTCTGTTTTGTTTGTACTTGTGGTATTTTTTTGTAGTGAATTTATGTCTAGGCTCTGTGGTTGCTACTGCATAGAAGTGATCTTTATTTCTTCCAAACCACTTCTTGGTGTGGTTGGATGTATGGCATGAGGCATTGTTCTGCTGATATTTAATTTCATTTCTTGGTGTTGGCTGATACAATTTCTGGAGAGATGGCTCTAAAATTTCTCACAACAGGTTTGGATAAGTTGTAGAGTTCATTCTTCCATGGCATAAGAACATCCCCCTGGCTCTGATGAGGCAATGCAGCCTCATTTCACGATGGAACTACCTCCATGCAAAATTAAATGTCTCTCTAAATCTTCCTCTCTCAAAAAAAGCCCCAAGAAGTGCTGAAAATTTTCAAATTTGTTAAAAAATGTTGAATTTGTAACTAATTTTATTTGAGATATATTTAAATCGACTTGCATAAATTGCAAGTAATTACTTTAATTAAATTACTTTGATCTGACCAGATGACATTAGATCATTGTTAATATGCCAAATTTTTGTGATTTTAGTTTGATGTAGGCATCATTTTATTAACCTTAGATATCCATGGCTTCTTTCTCGCCTTGTAACCTTTTTATCCCTTGATTTTGAAGTATCCTTCTAACTATTCTGGGTGATATTTTTGAACTAGAAACTGCCTTAAGCTCCCGAAAGGTTTCATTAGGTGTTTTTCTGTGATTCTGTAGTGAAACCCAAATGATAGATGTCTTATCTAGATGTTGTAAGACGTTTACTCCCACTTCCGTTTCTTAATAAAAATTTAATGGCAGCTCGATATCATTTTTAGTTGTGTGGTTAGCATATCTTGAAGATTTGCTTTGTTAGCAATTTATATTTGTGATAAATACCAGTTGGTTATGAAGAAGTTGGATTACTGCTATCTGTGGTTCTGTAAGTTCTTTAGTTTTAGTCTTATTACTTATTTAGAACATTATTTAATACACGATAGTTATAAATTTAAGCTTAAACAAGAAATATTAGTTAAATTCTGATTTTAGAAACTACATAATTTTATTATTTCTACACCATTTAGTAAAATACTATTTCAAATATATTAACAAATTATTTAAAAATTCCAAAATACACATTATTATAATGGATATTTCTGAATAATATGATAAATTCTAAAATGTTTTATTAAATATGTTATATATATAAATCAATGATAATGCTTTATACCTTTGGCCAAGATTATATAAGTGCAACTCTTCCTAAAGCCATTGCAGCCAAGAGGGAACACGATTGCTGGCACTTCTGTCTGGAAGGGGTTCCCTCCTTATTCCCTCCCAGCTAAATATGATTTACTAAGTGCTAAACCACCCTCTACTCCCCTAGCACTCCAGCTTGTATATGCTCCCCTTCACTGTACTATTTCCATCTATTCTTCTGAGAAGCTCTTACAACTTTAAACAGTTATGAGCCAACTTTGTTTACATCTTTCTTCACAGCATAAGCATCTTAGCAGAGCTTTCAATTTAGCCAAATCCACCCCAAACATCCAATTCAAATTTTTCATTTGCACTTCTCTCATTCGAGATATTTCCTTCTTATTTCATATAACAATATCTCTCATACACTAGCGTTGCAAGGAGCAATCATATCATACAGCTTCCTTTCACATTCAAAACTAAAGTCATTAGCATTCACTAACGCTCTGATCGACCAACAACTTGCAACCCTTCTAAAGATTTTTGTTTGCAATCAATTTCACCTGTATCATTAATATTCAGTACACATTATTTGCAAAAGGGAAACACAACTGCCTCTAATATCAAAATCCACTTCATCTTATTTCATAAATATCATTACTTCACTCTGTGCTGGAATTAACTTTTAGCCCTCTATAAAAATACTCTCTCAAAGGCTTCGCTCAATATTTACAAATTCCTCTCACCCATATCATCTCACATTCCCTTTATTTCATTTATATTTGTACATCTTTCGGAACTCCACCCATAAATATGTTAAACAGGCCTTAAATGCCTACTTCTCCAAGTATATTAAACTACTCACTCGACCTGTACGCACTTTATAATTCTAACATAAATACTAACTTTCTACATTCTTAGCATCTGGAAGAAAGCTTTTTTAAGATCTAAGAACCCAATATTCACTTTACATCTTTCAATCCCTAGTTCTTTAATCTAACTCTCAGAAATTAAATATATGATCTACGCAAAAAATAAATCTGCTCCGAACAAACTTTGCTCAATCACTCTCAATCACTCATTCATTCTTAGGTTATGCTCCATCAGGATTTCATCATACATCTTACAACAATACTAAACAGGCTTATCTAACTGGCATACTGGTGGTGTAAACGGTGGTGGTATAGGTGGTGGTGATGGTTGAGGTGGTTGTCGTGTAGGTAGGTTCTGGTGGTGTAGGTGGTTTAGGCGGTAGTTTTGTAGGTGGCGTGGTGGAGGTAAAAGTGGTGCAGGTGGTAGCGGGGTAGGTAGTGCTGGTGTGGGTGTAATAGGTAATGATGGTGCAGGTTGGAGTGGTGTATGTGGTGAAGGTGTAGGTGGTGCAGTTTCTAGGTGTTTAGGTGCTGTAGGTAGTGGGGGTGTTGTTGGTGGGGGTGTTGTTGGTGGGGGTATTGTTGTTGGTGGTGGTGGTGGTTAAGTTGCTATTGGTGTATGTGTTATAGGTGGTGGTGGTGTATGTGGTTGCAGTGTAGGTGGTGGTTGAGGTGACCTAAGTGGTGGTGGTGTATGCGGTGGTCGTGTAGGCGGCTGTGGTGTAGGTGGTGGGGATGGTGTGGGAGTGTAGGTAGCGTAGGTGGTGGGGATGGTGTGGGAGTGTAGGTAGCGTAGGTGGTGTAAGTGTTGTAGATGGTAGGGGTGTTGTAGCTGGGGGTGATATAGGGGAGAGTGGTGTATGTGGTGGTCGTCTATATTCTGGTGGTATAGGTATCCATGGTGTAGGTGGTGGGGGTGGGGGTAGTTTAGGTGGTGGTGGTATCTGTTTGGGCTTGTAAGTAGCCTCGAGCCCGCATTTACTGTCTGTGGCCCGGAAGTGAATTCATAGTTTACTTAGGATTATTAGCCTTTTGTGCTGTTAAGGTTTGTTGATTGCCTTTGTTTACACGGCTGTGCTATTGACGTGTTCATTGTGTACTAAATACGTTTAACACTTTGCAGGGTGTATGATTTATTGCTTTTGAGGTTTGTTGATTTTCTCTCTTTACGTGGCTGTGTTTTGCCCGTACTTTGTTGCGTTCGATTTACGTTTGCCACCTTACATTGTTTGTCATTATTTAACTTGTTTCATTTACTTTTTTTGGCAGAGTTAACTTTATAGGTATTTATTCATTTAACTTTGTTTTTTATTTACCGCTTGCTGTTTATTTTCTTTGCTTGCAAAGTTAACTTTACCTTTATTTTATTTACCGCTTGTTGTTTATTTTCTTTGCTTGCAAAGTTAACTTTACCTTTATTTTAAAATATAATGAATATTGGGATATGGTCATTAATATAATTTTTCATTGTTACGAGTAATTTGTGTATTTCGTCGTATTCAGTTAAGATGTCTCTATTAAAGAATTCCAAGAACAAGCTGTGGACTTGAGCCTAACAGCGAACAAGGTCGCCCCCTATTTTCTGCAACAGTAAACGTTCGAACGTAAGGAGCTTGAGAAGGAACGCCCAAACAAGCTCCAGCTTGCTTAACTTTAAGCTGAGAAGGAGGAGCTTTAAGCTAGGAAAGAAGAGCCTTAATCTAAGATATAGGAAGAATATAGAAAGGTCCAACTAAGCAAGATTGAAGCAGAGAAGGAGATTGAGTTATTGCAGGATGAGGACGATATTACCTCTTACCTCAACCACTTCGAAAGAGTTGCCGAGTTACTCGAAGTGAACCCTGAGAGCGATGCAGTGAGGCTAGGTAGTTTTCTTACCGATGAGGCTGCTGAAATGTACACTTCTCTGCCAGCTGATATCACCAAGAACTACGACTTATTAAAGAAAGCCTTACTGACAGGATTTAACAAGCGCTAAGGTTTCAACAGCGAAAACGTTACAACAGTTTTCCTTTCATTTGACCCGATTATTCCGGGCGTGGTTGGAAGCTTGTGGAATAAGTAACACTTTTGAGAGGTTGAAGGAGTTTATGATCCTTGATTAGTTCTTGTTTTCCTTCCATCCAGCTTTACGTACTTTCTTCAAGGAACAGCGACCCACTGTTTGGCGAAAGCTATTCAACTTGTTTGTGATTGGATCTTAGCTCATCCTACGCTTCCCCGATCTTCCAGTTCCAGCTCTAGTAAGTCCTTCGACTATTTAAAACCTCTCCAAAAGTAAGGACAGTAGCACCTAACTCTGCTAACAGACAAAAGAACCCTTTATCATCTGTGATGTGCCATGGCTGTGGATAGCTTGGGCACATTCGACCTCGTTGCCCAAGGAATCCCCGCACCTTCAAAGATGGCACGTCCGCTGCTCAGACATATAAGCTGAGATTTTGCCTGTCCGACCGAAGTTTCCTACATTTTCCAACCTCTAGTTCCATCAACGGGGCTTGAGTGTCCACCATCATGAGACAACACGGGTTGCTCACGTGTGGTTGTTTTGGAAGATGTGTTACTCGATGCTGATGTCTCCAACATCGAGAAAAGTCTTCGTTGTCGACTACTTGGGGTGAGTGGATGCATTTTCCCTTGTGTCTTTCTACCTCCGATGCCCCTATTACGAAGGCTGAACGGACGTTATCAGAGCTCCAATCAAATTTGACAGTGTCTTAGTTGGTAATATTCAGGAAGTTAGAGATCCTAAGGTAGCTAAATGTTTGCCTTCCTCAACTGATAACAAGGTTGTCTCCTCCCACCTGGACTCTGCCATTCAACATCCCTGATATTATGCTTCACCCTTACCAACGGCCAACTTTACTCCGTCGAGAGATTCTTCTGCATACTTCCCGCATCGACACTTCTTTGAAACCAGAACCCCATCAAGTATGTGCAGTTCAGACAAGAGCGGGGGAAATGAAGCGCATTCACCTACTAGCTCTGCTTGCTCTTCAGGCCTTCTCCGTGACGCCTGATGACTTCAGTTGCCTTCAGAATTTTTGTGAAATGCTCTCTGACGCTAGAGCTAAAGCCGCTTCGGGAGAAATCGAACAAGTGAGGAACGGATCTAGCTATCAATTCGTCAAGGTTGATGGCTTGCTCTACCGAAAGTTTTGAAATCTGTTCGTTTCGACAAGGTAAGCAAATTTAACATGGTTGCTTCCCGTGATTGTCGCCCTATTCTTTACTTTATTGCTTATGATAGCTCCTGGATGGCCATTTTTCAAATAGAACGACTGAGCTAAAGGTCGCAAAACAGTTTTAATGGCCTGGCATCGGAACCGAAATCAGAGCCTTCTGCCGAACCTGCGACAATAGTCAGCGCTTGAGGACGAAAGGACGAGTACGACCAGACCATCTACAGCTCATGCCCATCATTATTGAAATTTTTGCTCGCATTGCCATTGAATTGGTTGGACCACTTTCTCCAGCATCTTCCAACAGGCGTAGGTACATTCTCACCCTCATTAATTTTGCTACTGACTTCGAGAGGCTGTGCCCCTAAAGTACCTCGACAAAAGTATCCTTCACTGAAGCATTGCTCATAGTTTTCTCCAGAATTGGGATTCCGCGAGAAATACTGTCGGACTGTGGCACCCAATTTACCTCCAACTTGATGAATGAACTTCATAAGCTGCTAGGAGTGAAACCGATCTTGACCATCCTTTCCACCCTAGTGGAAATGCTAAGATCGAGAGGCTACATGCACCTCTAAATGCGCTCATCCGTAAGTTATATGCCGAGAAGCCTCGTGAGTGGCATGGGTATCTCATTCCAAACTCGTTTGCCCTCAGAGTACTTCCGAGCGCCAGAATTGGATTTTTGGCCTTTGAACTACTGTATGGTCGTTCAATCAGAGATCCATTCTCTGTTCTGAAAGATCTTTGGGAAGATCGCACCCTCCAGAAATACCAAAGAACCAGCTCCCCTTACGTCATCAAACTTCAGGTAATTCTGGCCGAATGTTCCCAGATTGCTGCCCAACATGCTGACATTAACAGTTCCTGGTACAAGGCTTACTTTGATCTCAAGTCACAAGATTGTCAGTTCAAGCCGGGTGATGAACTGCTATTAGTCCTACCTAGTGATACCAGTAAACTGCTCGATGCCTAGAATCGACCCTATAAGGTACTGAAGAGGCGTGGTAAGGTTGACTATCTTATTGAGGTTCCTCGGGGACCCAAGCTTTATCATGCTAATATGTTTAAAAAGTAACACCGCAAGTCCCATTTGCAGCAGGTGGACGTGCTGGACGAACTTCTAACCTTGAAAAACTTACCGCTCCTGAAAAAGAGAAAATGAATGTCGTTGAGGAAGGAGGCACTGATTGTTTGCAGCGGCGCTTCACTCCAGATGGTATGCTCAACCCTCATTTAACTGACAGACCTGAGGTTGGAACACTCAACTGGGACCAACAAACCGAGCTTCAGGAACTTATGAATAGGTACTAGGATGCTCTGTCCAATAAACCAGGATGTACCTACACCCTTGTATATGACATTAGTTTAGCTACTACCGACAGGGTACAGGCCAAGAGATATCCAGTGCATATTCACCTTATGCCTGTCTTTAAAGAGGAGTTCGAGACCTTTTCCCAGCAAGGGATTATCAGACGATCCTCCTCCTCTCATTGTTCACCCGTCGTCATGGTAAGGAAGACTGATGGTTCCTATAGAATGGCCATCGACTATCGCCAACTTAATTCTCTCTCCGCGTTCTATGCCGAACAGACTTTAAGCATAGAGGAAGATCTTCACACTTTCTCGGCGCAAAGTTCTTCAGTGAAGTTTACCTCTGCAAAGCTTACTACCAGGTACCTCTTTCCCATAAAGCAAAGGGTTTAACTGTTTTTCCTACTCATCTAGGTTTGATGGAGTTCTGCCGTATGCCTGGATTGGTTATTACTTGCGCCACCTACAAACGATTGATGAGATTTGAGTTCGCTGGCCTATCTAACATATGCTTCTACTTTGACAACATCTTCGTGTTCTCTGCGTGCTGAAATAAACATCTAAAAGCTCTCAACCGCGTCTTTGAAAGACTACGGGATCATCACCTCACCGTCAAACACTTGAACGGTCGGTTTGAGGTTAGCTCCATTCAATACCTCTGCTTCGTTCTGGAATGAACCTACTTAAGATCCCAGCATAGCAAGATTGAGGCTATAACAAGCATACCTGTACCCACGAGTAAGAAACTGCTAAGATCATTCCTTGGTCTAGTCTTCTTTTACAAAATATTTATCCCGCGAACTTCCAACTACGCGGGACCCTCATCCGACCTGCTAAGGAAGCCTAGCCCGGAACCTCTATCCTGGAAGGAAGATCTCTTCGAGCGTTCTGACATCTGGAAGCAGAGATATACTTAGAGGTTGTCTTACAGTTGCCGGACCCCAATGAGACCTTCATCTTGAGGACTGATGCTTTTCTTCATGGAGGGGACCTATTCTTCTACAACGAAAATAGAGGGAGAGGTGACGCCCCCTTGTCGCGGGAAGAGAGCTTGTGTGGACCTTTGACTTTTCGAGCTATGTCGGTGGGGGTACCCAGAAAAGGGTACCCCTGGTAGGGCTTCCCTTGTCGATTTGGTCGGAAACGAGGTTCCAGACTAAGTGCGTCATTCCTTCCTTTTTCTACTCTATCCCTCTCCTTTTTTTTACTTTTATGCTATCTCCCACTCATACAAAAAGAAAAAAAAAGAAAAAAAAGCCTACTCCTATCGTGTCACTCTTTCCCTTTTTTCCTCTATCTACCTATAAGGACCTGGCAGCTACCTCATGCGTCAGAAGAGAGGCTTTGGAACCTCTATAAACAACGCCAATCGACGCTCACTGGTTGCGAGAGACTAGAACTAGAGGTGTCCTAGGCGTTGGGGCACGATTAATGGGATGAGGGTAGTGCCTCGTTAACCCCTTCCCTGGCGCGTAATTATTGACCGTTCCCAGTGACCGTTGACGGGTGCTTATGGTAGCATTGGTCCGAGGTGACGGCCCTTTGTTCATATGTTGGTTGGCAGGCCAATAAAAAGCCTTGGGTCGAGTTCCTTGGTGTGGCGGGATATCCATTGAACGCTACTCCGAGATCCTGGCCGTTGTGAAGGGAACTAGTAGGAGTTTAGTACGGGGCGTGCTTCGTTGTTGTTCACCTGGTGAGAAATCGATGGCGCCTTCGGGGACCGTCAGTGCTGCTTGGTTGGGAGCCACGGCACGCCGAGGTTTGACGACTCGGTCAGACGAACAGCAGCACATGGAGCGTGCCTTCTGAAAGATCCGAAACCTCTCCGATCGATAGGCGGGAGCGACTCACGCTGGGAGAACTCACCAACCCCCCTTTTTTATCATTGATTGGTCACGAGTTTTCAGAGAGAGAGAAAGCGCTCAAAATGACAGGCAAAAAAGGACCCGTTCCTCTCAAACACAACTGTGCAATATGCCAGTTAGAAAAGTGGTGCGTTGACTTTCCGGAGGGCTGCTACTCAAAATGCAGCCCTGAAAGTATCTGCACTACTTTCATATTGACGCGAGAGGTGGAAAAATTAAAAGACCTCTATAGAGCCTCAGAGGAGAGAGCTAAAGTCCTTGAGGGAAAGTTGGAGAAGCTCGAAGCCCTTAACGTAGCTCAGGTTCGATGCCTAGAAGAGGCGCCTCCCACTGACGTTTCGGAATCCCCTGGTAATGAAGCGGACATTCCGGCATCATCTGAGGCTAAGCCAGCTGAGGCGATAGAGAAGGAGAAAAAGAAGAAAGGAGAAACGAAGAAAAAAAAGAAAAAGGTGATAGTTGAAACAAGAGTAGAACCCAAAATAGAAGAAAAACAGATAAAGAAGAAGAAAAAGAAAGATAAGAATGTGGAGAGTAAAGAGGAAAAGGGGAGGCCTCTTCCACAAGGAAAGACCCCGTCTTCAGAGACCAAATGTCCGAAGGTCACCCTCATTGGTGACTCGCAAACACGGGATCTGCAGCCGCTGCTAGCGGCCCGCCTTCGCACTAGCGTGAAGGTAAGCTGCCTGTCAGGACGGGGTAACCACACCATCAGAGTAGAGGCAGAGAAAGCTCAGATTTCTGAGAATTCTGTTGTTGCTCTGATGGTGAGCGGCAACGACATCTACCTCAGAGGGGGTAAAGTGGGCCTCAGTGGTAAGACCATCCAAACAGTGATGGGAGCCGTGGACGACATAGGGCTTAAAACCCGCAAACGTTTGGTGGTTGGGATGCTTCCGAGAAGAGGTCCATCCCGAACCGCTCACGAAAGAAACGTGGCAGTGAAAAAAAGGTTGGCGGATCTCTGCACGGAAGAAGGAGTCTTCTTCGTGGACCCCTATCGTACCTTTATCGGTAGAGACGACCTCTACCAAAGGGACGGGTACATCTCTCCTTTAAAGGGAAGGCCTTTCTCGCCAATCTAATTCAAGATGTCGTGGAACGCACCCAAAGGAGCGTTCGAAACAGAGCGAAAGCGTACGTGCACCAGCATGCCCGTGTCACTCCTTGAACGACCTTCTCGGAGGTGGTCAAAAAGGGTGTGACCACGAAAACAGAGAAGCCGGGAAACGGAAGAGCGTAGGGAGTCCTACACTAGGGGACTCCCTCAAAGTTCTTCTGTTCAATGCGAGGTCAATCAGGAATAAGTTTCTTGAGCTCCGTGGCCTCGTAGCAACAGAAGAACCGGAGATGGTGGCCATAACGGAGTCGTGGATAAAAACCTCAAGCCGAGATTTTGAAGGTGAATTCACGATTCCCGGTTACCAGCTCTTCTTGAAAGATAGGCCAGACAGAGAGGGTGGCGGTGTGATGTTGTATGTCAAGGATACTCTCAACTCGACGGATTGCAACATCGTATCCGACCATGAACTACTAGGTGTTGACCTAGAGATATGTCCTGCCAAATACAGGAACCTGGTGCTTTATAGACCTCCTGCCCAACTCGTTGAAAAGGACAGAGATCTGTACCAGCTACTAGGAGAAATTGTGAAAGACAGAGTGTGTATCGTCATGGGTGATTTCAACACACAAGTTGACTGGGAAACCAGAGAATCCTGTGGCGAGAACGCACTACTCCTGGAGTTCACGAACAACGAGTTCCTCACTCAATGGGTGAGAGAGCCAACGAGAGGAGACAATATCCTCGACTTGGTTTTCCCCTCTGAGGATGACATCGTTGAGGACCTCTCTGTTGGCGAAGAGCTCGGTGGCAGTGACCACCGACTAATTAGATTTGTAGTCAAAGTCCCCAAGGCAGAGCCTGCAACTAGTAAATCAAGGAAACTGGATTTGAGAAGAGCAGACTTTGCAGGTCTACGCGCGGGACTGACTGACGCGAAGCTAGAGGAGTGCGATGCTGTTGAAGACACTTGGAACAGTTTCAAAACCACATTCATGAGTCTTCAATCGCGTTTTATCCCTCTGAAATGCCCCCGTCGGTCTTTTGTTCAACCAAAGTGGTTTAATCGAGAAATCGGGCAACTGCTTAGGGAGAAGAGAAATGTGTACCGGCAATCGAAGATCTCGGGTGACTTTGACGAATACCGGAGGCTAGCCAGGAGAGTGAAGTCCAGCATAAGGGCGGCTAAGCGGTCTGAGGAACTCCGAGTGGCGAGACTCTGTAAAGAGAATCCCAAGGAGTTTTTTGGATATGTGAACAGCCGTAAACCAATCCGTCGAACGATTAGCCCCTTGAGGAACGAGGAGTGGACATTAAAGCATTCAGATGCAGAAAATGCCAACCTCCTCAACGACTACTTCTCTTCAGTGTTTACTGAAGAGTGTGGTCCCATTCCCCAGCCGACGGATTCCTACTCGGTGGAAAAGCTGGAGGCAATGGACTTCACCGAAGGAGAAATAAAGAAAAAGATCGCTGACCTAAAGACGAATAAGTCCCCTGGATCGGACGGGTTTCTACCTAAAGTGTTGAAGGAAGTGTGCGATGAAGTATCACGACATCTGTGCGCTATCTTTAACATGTCAATCCGGACCAAATGCGTTCCTAGAGACTGGCGTGAGGCGGAGGTCACTCCTATCTTCAAGAAAGGAGACCGTAACCAACCGTCAAACTACCGACCTATCAGTCTGACTTCGATAGTCGGTAAACTCATGGAAAGCATCATGGTGGACAAAGTGACCTCGTATTTAGAGTCAAACCTGCTACTGAGGAGTTCCCAGCACGGCTTCCGAAGGCAACGGTCATGCCTGACGAACTTTGTAGAATTCTTCCACTTCGTTTTCAGTGAGCACGATCGGGACAAGGCGGTGGATGTGGTCTACCTAAACTTTCAGAAAGCCTTTGATAAGGTACCACACCGCCGCCTTCTCCGGAAAGTGCGAGCGCTTGGCATAGACGGAAAGGTAGCCGGCTGGATCGAGAACTGGCTAAGTGGCAGACGGCAACGGGTGGTGGTAAATGGACAGTCTTCTGAGTGGGTGCCCGTTACTAGCGGGGTGCCTCAAGGTTCTGTCCTGGGACCACTACTATTCATCATCTACGTCAACGACATGGACGGTGACATGGTTGCCAAGATTTCCAAATTTGCCGACGATACCAAGCTTGGTATGAACGTTGCAAAGGATGGAAATACTGCCCGCCTGCAGGAAGATCTTGGGAAGATTGGGGAGTGGTCGGACACGTGGCAAATGCCTTTTAACGTAGGGAAATGCAAAGCGATGCATATCGGCCACAGAAACCCCCAATCTCAGTATATCCTTAAGGGCACTGCTATGGAATCCACCGACTCTGAGAAGGACTTGGGTGTAACAATCACTAGTGACCTCAAGTTCTCGAAACAGTGCATTGAGGCGGAGAAAAAGGCCCAAAGGATGCTAGGCTATATTAAGCGCCAGTTTGGTTATCGGAACCAGGAGATTGTACTGTGCCTGTACAACTCACTTGTCCGACCACACCTGGAGTATGCCGTACAATTTTGGAGTCCTTCATTGCGAAAGGACATCGCGAGATTGGAACGCGTACAAGCCAGAAAAACCAAGCTGATTCCCTCTATCCGACATAAAAGTTATGAGGATAGACTAAGGGAATTAGATCTGTTCTCGCTGGAAACCCGTAGTCAGCGTGGTCAGCTCATCGAAGTTTTCAAAATACTTCGAGGGTTCGACAATGTTGACTACCGGGATATTTTCACACTGAGTGAGAACAGAACGCGCAATCACGGCTTCAAACTTGAACTGAAGCGTTACAACCGCAATCTGTGTGGAAATTTTTTCACTTACAGTATCTGCGGTATGTGGAACGCACTTCCAGTGGAAGTTGTCAACAGTGAATCTGTTGACCAGTTCAAGTCAAGACTAGACAAAGTCTTGAAAAGTGGCCGTTTAGGGACGCAAAACAATTGAGCAGCCATGTGCCCGCTCGATTGCTAGCCTAAAGGTACCCTTTTGAATGGACCGTAAGGTCTCCTAGGGTACTAACTTTCCTTGTTACTCCTTGTTACTCCACATCCTGTTTCCCATGCCAGTAGGAACCTCCTTGACCGAGAAAAGAGGTACTTCACCTTCGAAAGGGAATGTCTTGCAGTTGTTATTTCTATCACTAGGTTTTATTCATATCTTCGTGGTAAGGAATTTTTAACTTACGTCGTGACTCCTGGCAAGCGTGGTTCGATAAATTACTACCTGGTTTACACCATAGCGACTGGAGCGCGTGTCGACAAACTGAAAACCAGTTGAATTTCGTCATGTAGGCGCTCATTGGTGATTAGTATAAATAAGGATCCCCTGACACATACAGGCCACAAAATCGTCTTTCGGTCACAGGAGGACGCAGTCAAATTCCACTTAAACGCATCGGACACACTGCCGCATTAGACCTACAGACAGAATTAGCCTACGGTGTAGTAAATAGACACCAAATACGAATCACAAAGAACAACCCCCTATGGTTAGCCTTCTCCACTGATAACTTCCGCACAGACCTCAGACAGAAGTATGGGGAGAAGATCATCACATACCTATACTTTAACTGCACAAAACAATGGGCAGTGATCCCACTATCCGACGAACAGAACAAAACACTGCTGCTTGACCAAGGCATCAAGGTCTGCGGCACCCTAACATACCCACACAACATCGAGTCACAACTAAACATAAGACAAACACAATGCCACTGGTGTTACAAAACCGAACACCCAACACGCAACTGCCAAGCAGACCTGGTCTGCTCCAAGTACAGTGTAGTGGGCCACCAGTACAACACCTGCATAGCCACCACACCCCTCTGCTCCAACTGTGGCAGTGACCATGTTGCCGTCAACCCAAAATGCTCTTACTTAAGTAAGGCCCGCTCTGACGCCGTAGCGGCTATACGGCGCCTTTAACCCATCTCCACAACCACACACTCCGCCCCCGCCCTCCTCCCCTCACAAGAACATTTGCCGGGGCAACGGTTTCCGCACTTCTCCCACCCCAGACACACCCAACCCCAGCAGCAACACAAACTCAGACACCTATTTCGACACCATCCCCCACCCTAGCACCTTACGCCCAGAGACCCCTACTACTTCCGACAGCCGCCCCCACTCAAGCACCCTACACCCAGAGACCCCTACTACTTCGGACACCCACCACTAGCCCACACTACACACCCGCCCCCTACTCTCAACGGTAGCAAAAGACATGTCGAGAGGTGCCCTTCGATTATACTCGAAGATACTCACCACACTGTTCGCCTCGCACGGTCTAGAGTAGATTAGCTTCCCTGAGAAGGTGTTTGCTATAATCGACGAGCACACAGACAGGAGACCCGCACTCCTCCCCACCCCGATGGGCATGAACATCTCTCACCCCACCGCCCTCAGCACGCTGCTGCCCCCTTCCGCCCTTCTCTCCCTGACCCTTTCGCCACTGCACCCTCCTTACCTGCCCGTCTGCCCACTGCCTTCACCTCTCTTCCAACCGCCTTCTCTGCTCCTTTCACAGCTTCCACTCCTTCCTCCTCTATACCAAAACTCCACCTACAAACAGCACTCCTCCTTCGGCAACCTCTACTCTCCCCCCATCCCACCGTCCCCCACCCACGCTCTCACAGCCTCCAACCTCAGTCCAACTGACATCACAACCTTCACCTTCCCCCAAGCCCACCCCCCTCCACAACACCCCGTATTAAACAAAAAAACTCTAACACGAAACCCCCCCACATACGCAACCACGCATAAAGCCGACCCCCCCCCCCCTCCTGCTGTTCCTTCTTTTACCCCTTCCACCCCTCCTTCTTCGTCAGAACCTGCTCTCTATTCCGACACCCTCCTCTCATAATCTTCTCCTCCCCTACTATCTCTAGCCCTCCCCATCTCCTAGCTTTACTCCCTCCACCTCTGCTCCTAACTTCCCCAAACTAGACTCTATTCTCTCCAACCCCACTTCCTCAGCCGCTACCTCTAAACCTCCCACCACAGAACACACTCTCCTCCCACACCATGGCTTGCCCACCCAATAACAACCTCTCCAAACCACATCCGACACGGTTCCGACTAAGGCAGCCTCACGCGCACTCCGCCCACGACAATAGGTCGCCTCAACGTGACACAAGTAAACGTACGCAGTTAGCACGGTATTTGCCATACTGTTGCCAACTCGGTCCTAAACACACAAAGACCTGACATAATACTCTTGAACTCCACCAGCCTACAACCCCGCAACAACAGACTCCGCATTGAAGGTTACCAGACGTATCTATCTCCACAGGCGCCGCACCTAGGATCAGCGATCCTAGTAAAGCCCTCTATACACCACTCCCTCATCCAAACACAAGATGACTTTTTCCTTGCCTGCAAGGTACAGACACGCTCCAACCCCATACTAGTGGCGAAACACTACAGACCACCACGCCTACAATTAAACATAGAAGTCCCAGTCCGGGCTCTATCAAATCACAACCTTCCTATCTTGTTTGCGGGGGACCTCAACACCTTTCACCCAACACTCCTTTCTAACACTACGAAAGATGCAGGAAGGTACCCGGCCGGTGCCTTGTCGCGCTATTGCTGCGAGCATATCAGCCCGGCCTTCCCCACATTCTTCGGTCCTCGTGTAGCTACCACGTCTCCGGACCTGATCTTCCGCAACGACCACACTACACGCTTTTACACGCATATCTCACCTGGTCCCCACGTACTCTCTGACCACATACCGATATGCCTTATCATATCTACATCTCCCATACCAATACCCACACCACCTCTCATGTACTACAAAAACACGAACTGGAAAGAGTTCAAAAGACCCAAAACAGATAATACGCCACAAAACCTCGACTTGGACTACACAATCCAGACATTTTAGACACCACTGGTGTTCAATCTTAAACACTATAACCACAGCACGCATAAAACATACTGATCGGTTTTCCGACTTACTTTTAAAAATTTTATTTCAGGGGCTATTTTTGAAGGGATTTATACAAAATTTCCCAGGCCTAATAATTGATATGTACTCTCATAAATTTTAATAATTTTTAATGGTTTGATCGTGAGAAAGCACTCAAACTTTTACCGAAGATTATGGTCACTGTCTAATTGTCTGCTATTAGAGTTTGTTGTCCATTACAGCTTTCGCGAGGTTAATCAGAGCAACACAAAAGAGGTTAACAGCAAGTAACTCGAATAAATGCATGTTCACTTGGCGAAAAATGAGACCTGCATAAGTGAATTTACGTGCCTGAAATCTGCTTTACGATAACGCACGACCACATTTTGCCAGGATGAAGCCGCAGAAACTCACTGACTTAGGATACGAGACTTCACCACATCCTACAAATTCTCCTGATCTTTTACCCACTGACTACTATTTTATCTAGCATTTAAATGCTTTTTAATACAAAAAAACTTGAAAGTTCACAGCTAAGGTGGAAGCAGAATTTAATGATTTCCTAGGATCAAAGAAAGTGGATTTCTATCGATGAGGCATAAATGATCTTGTTCAGCGATGGCAGAGATGCAAAGATGTACAGGGATCATAGTTTGACAAATTGTAATATGCGTAGTGTAATTTTTTTCCAGAATAAATGTTTGATTCTGAAATTGGTCATTATTTTACAAACTATTTATTCATTTTCTGAAAAATATTTTCAAATGTTATCAAAATTTAAAAGTTTTAAGCAGGTGCTAAAAAGGAATAAACAACATTTATATTCTGGAATAATTTAAGAAAGTTCTTTGAATATTTTGAATCGGATTATCATATTTCGATTCCTAAGCGTTTCACCGGCATATATATATATATAAACAAATGTTTTTTTTAGAGCGAGGGGAATTAAATAAGTGCTTTTATTTAGGTTATTGCAATTGCATCATTGTGTATTATATATAGTTTGAAGGTAATTTCTAAATAGGGTCTTTGCCCCTCATACCCCCATTTAATTTTGGAGCTTGGCCTTCATCTCCAGATCCTATATCATCTGACATAAACATGTCGTAGCGTTCGTATAAATGATTCAAAAGTTAATAGATGTTCTTTTTTCCTATAAATGAGCTTTCAACAATTATTAACTGGAGCAGCTAATGAAAATAATAATTATTATTATTAGCCACTTTGTAATTGTAAATAGTATGGTTTAATTATATTTCAGAATTTCTCGTGTAGTTAATTTTGCAAATGGTTAACTAAGAAATAAATGAAGTAGAAAAGTTCATTATTATAATATTATTTTATTTTTATCAGAGTCATTATTTCTTTCTTATGTTGCGATTTATTACATAAATATCCTTTCATAACCATTAAGTTCTAATTATTTATGATCATATTGGAAAAATAACTTGGAAACTTATCGCAGATGCAGTCGCTGGTAAAATTCTTGGAGGGTTAAAACATTGCTATAAGAACAAATTATTACAGATGGGCTTAACACTAAGAAGTTCAAATGCCTTATTGCAAGCGGTATGAATAGAGGGGAGCGGTAAGGATTTTCTTACAACTGAGAACGAGAGTATTCTCGTCAGAGGGTTGTTTGTGGGTATTGCTAAAAATGATGTGAGATTATGGGATTTGTGGAAGTATGGAATGAGGGAATGTATAAGTGCAAAGGAAACAATAATCAAGTGTTGGGTTTATGGCGTTGATGAGGATATAAAATTTATTTATTCTGATAATTAATTTGTTATTTAAACGTAATAGTCACGATTTTAATTATTGAGTAGGTAAATGAAAAGATCTCTTAAATTAATGTTTATATATCTATGCATCTCAGTTGAAACTATTAGGTAATGAATTAACATAGAAATGTTTTGGCTACGAAGGAACAATTAAAATGTATAGGAGAGAGACCTAATTGTAGTCTGTTTAAAAGGAGAATTGTGTGCACTATGCTCATTGCCAGTTGACGACACTCAAAGATGCACAAACTCAGCAGCTATTTAGCTGCGCCCGTCCCTGAACTCCATTGACTAACGTATAATCTGTGTTAGAAGGGATGATTGTCTATCTCCCCTCAGTTCCCTTCCCTCCCTCACACATGGATTATAGGGGGTTTTGTGGTTTAGATAACCTCTTTATTCCTGAAGGTATGAAATGTATTGTATGTACAAGGAATTGTATGAATACAAGCATTGCGAAGTCAAAAATATTGATTCCTGTTTAAAGAATTATATTAGATATATTCCCGATATAAAGTATTTGTATAAATATAAATGGCTAAACCTAAATAGTTTAAGTTAATTACGTACTCTAAATTACCCTATAAAGTTGGACCACTAAGTGAATTATAAACAATCAACGAAAATAAAATTTGTGAATAGCGAGTAAATTGGAGTATGATAAGAGAAACTAATAATATACACCTCAACTCC
Organism: Ceratothoa steindachneri; assembly: GCA_963969495.1. Classification (NCBI taxonomy): domain Eukaryota; kingdom Metazoa; phylum Arthropoda; class Malacostraca; order Isopoda; family Cymothoidae; genus Ceratothoa; species Ceratothoa steindachneri. Next base: position 136,618,710 of record OZ018330.1, read on the forward strand.
AAATTCTGGAAGAGGGATAATATGCCATGCTGCTTTGACTTTCAAGAAGAGACTATCACCTATTAATGTAAGATATACCGTGCCCCTATGGGTCGGTGAAAACAACCTCATGTACTGCAAAGGCAAAAGTGAAGGTTAAATACCAGATTGATACAGCTCTTTTTAGGGATGTTTGGATACAGTCACTAGCTTGGCATACCTGATGTAGTGTGAAGGCGGCTAATTATTGCTATACTAACCGTATATAAGAAGGAAGCTTTACATACATTTGCAATATTTTTTACAAAATTCACGTTTGAGCGCTATGAAACTTTTAAGCTTTCAGGCTCACAAAAAGACGACCTTTTTTTAAAGGAGAAATAGATCTTATGTAAGCGGTTTCCCATTTACTTTGCTGCCAACCAAAAACAGTCAGAGAGATTCGAATATGGATGCGTGTTTGTTGGGATAAATGAGGTGAAGAAAGAGGTTCAGTAGACCGATTTAGAATAGGGCGTTCTGACTAACAATATAAGAGTCATATTACGCGTTATGAAATGTTTAAAGTTTACATAGAGGCCATTACACTTAGCTTATTGCTAGAGATTTATTATAATACAGGATCATATACGTCAGCGTTCTTGAGTTGGATACAAGAGATTCGGGAGAGCGTATACGAGTGTATTGGCCTGGTGAGATGGGAAGCAGTCAAAGTTGAAAAAATTCAGCCCCCACACCCCTTTTAACGCAAATGCAATGTTTTTCTTCTTATCTTGGTATTGACATCTAATATTTGATATTTTCTTGTTAAAATTTTAAGCAGGAAATGACTGAATTAATATCATATTAACTCGTGTGTTTTTCTAGTGGTTCAAATGCGCATTTCATTGTGTAGTCTTTGGGCTTTGATAGAGTTTGCTATAGCACTCTCTTCCATTTCCAAACAGTTTATTACGACTGATATTACTTCTCTTTTAATTCTTAATTCACTGCAAGTTGGCGTCTGATAGAGTATGAGCAGCCATGCTCCACCTGACATCTGCAGGTCTCATGTCTTACGAGCCTCAAAATTGCGGCAATGAAGACAAAATGAATCTATGCAGATTATAAATATAAATATAATTTTTTCAAAGTTGTATGGGACTTTATAATAGATAAGTACAAAATATAATTGAACATCTGCTAGAATCTAGTGGTTTCAGCTGGCTTTTTAGGTGAGTGTTGATCTGGTCCGGTGACTTATTTTCAGGGATAGACAAAAATTCTTAAAGAACATAGAATTCCTACTACTATGAGTATTTAAACCAATAGCATTCATTCTGCTCCATGAAGGAAGGTTTGTAGGAGTACTAAAATCTGTCGCAATCTATAACTTTTTCCAGACAAGTGGCCGCAAGACTCATGGCATATTTTCAAATGCCTTTGTGGTGCAATGTATGTGCCAGCGGAACCTAAAATAACTTATAACCTCCTATTTATAGACATCTACTTCTTTGATATTCATCCTCCCAAGCTGCCTAGAAATGTAGTCACATATATTGAACAAAATCACTTTGATTTATATATTAAGATTTCCCAGGTCTGGTTACAGAAACGTCAAAAATGTCTATCTCAAATTTTTGTGCTCAATCATTGAAAGCAGAAAACTGATCTCTTATTATGAAGCTTCCTTTAAATTTATGTTCAGAGACTACGAATTGGGACATATAGAGCTATATTTCATGCATGTATCGATTAAAACTAGGGTATATGTGAATAGAAGTATGTATGTTTTAACGAGTAAAGAGGTTTTATCACGCTTGAAAGAACAGGACTCTCGTTTTCATTGCAAATTAAAATTGATCTTTCCAATTTGGGGAAAAGGACAAAAAGTAACACCAGGGAGACACGGACCTAAATGACACTGACAAGAGAGAGCAGCGTTGTTGGGATGAAGTTGGTAAGAGGAGATTTATCCAACATCCGGAAGATGCCCATCTCGTAACAAAATGAAGATGAAGTTGGGAAAATTCTCTTTTTTTAATCTCTGCTTGCAAATTCAAGAAGCGGACCGAGATAAAGTAAATCAAGAATGCCTTTGGCAAGATGCTATCAAAAAATCATTTTATTGATCTTAGTAGACTCAAGTTATCTTAGGACTGATAGAATATATAAAAATAAGACAATTGTCCTGCAAATAAGGACTGTTTCTCAATGTCTCTTTGTTTCCAAGAATTCATTTTCGACACGTAAATCAATTAATTGGATAATGCCGGTCTTTATTTTCAATTAACCACATTTTAAAGATAACTATTCTTCATTTATTTACTTCACATTCTCTTTTAGTATATTGTTAGTAATTAGAAAAATTCTCGAAAATACACTAAAAATACGGCTATAATTTCTCCTCCACTCTGTGGGGTGATTACTAAAATGTATCCTTTCTAAACCCGAGGTAAGATACTGGTGAATATTTTAGTTTGGAAGTCCAATCGACCTAAACGAATTGTAATTTATCCTTCATTAGAACCGTTTATTATATGTAAGACATTACCACTTGCGTATTCACATTAACATTAACAAAACTTAAAGGAAAACTTTAAGGAAACTTAAATTCTTAGTTCAGGAGCCGCAGCTCTTTGCATGTCTCTTATGTTACTTGTGCAAAGCTTCCGAATGCAACACCTGGCACAAATGGTTGACACAAATGGTTTAAAGGTCTACTAAAACAGTTCGAATATTCATTTTTTTGTCCTTGTTCTTTCATTTTTATACACCACTTACAACTTTCCGTTTCGCATGCAATAAACTACTCCAGTTTTCCTTTTCCTTTTTCAGTCATTCATCCAGCAACTATTACAAACAAAACAGTATAGAATATTGGCTTTTTCACTAATAATAATAAAATTAATAATAATATTAATAATGAATTTGTTTATCTTTAAGGAGCACCACAAATTTCCACATATGCGCAAGAATGTAACTAAGTTTGATTTATATTAAACTTTTTTAAGAAGGCAATCTGGCAAATGCCTATTAGGGAAAAGCTGACTGCAATCACCTTATACCCTAGTGGTATACTAGATTAAAAAACATGTAAAAACCAAATAACGAAATTACGAAAACAAAACAAGAAGCACGCAGCGGTTTAAGGGGAAGGCCCCCTCTGGCGCAGGAAGATGCGACCTACAACAAAGATAGCCAAATTAAATAGAGGAAACCAGCCTCTTGCAAAAAATCAGATTGTGTACGAGTCTATTTACCGGAACCCCTCCTGCTTAGAATGGACAAGTTGTAGCTACCTAGATCCTCCCGATACCCGGACAGGTAACGTTCACGAAGATCACCCAGACTGGCACAGTAAACAAGAATGTGCCGAACATTCTGGGGGACACCGCAGTTGTCGCAATAAGGTGCAGGCGAGCGCTCCATCAAATGGCGGTGATTCCTGCGAGTGTGGTCAATTCGAAGGGAGCAGAAAGCGACCTAAAGCTTTCGTTGACATTTGAAAGTAGGTTCATGAGAACAGTTGCAGCTCAATGGCCGGCAAATTTAAGTTCCCCACGGCCTTCTACCATCTTCTTTGCCAGGTAACCCGGATGGTTGCCTTGGTATCAACCAGGTAGTGGGTGTGAGGAAGAGCAAAACGCTGGTCTGGTCGCCTAGTCCTCGCGGAGTCTTTGGCGCTGTCATCAGCGCGCTCATTCCCCGCAATTCTTACTTGTCCAGGAACACAGTAGAAAATAATCTCGACATCCAACCAGCTTGCAGTAACCATGACGTCATGGATAACGCAAACCAGGGCGTGTGAATATTAAAATACTCCTAAAGCAGTCAGCAGGTTTTGTGAGTCGCTAAAAATCCCAATTCGGTTCCAAACCGGGCACAACGCGTTGTTTCACGTACCACGCGGTGAATTGCAACCAGCTTGGCCGTGAAGACAGATGCAGTGCCTAGTTAATCCTCGCTGACTTCAAACCGAGTGGAAACGGCGTGGAAACCAAGAAACATTTGAAGATGGAGCTATCCGTATACATTAGCATGGATTCAGTGTGACACGAAATGTGCTCCAAAAGGACGGAATGCAATACTTCCGTGGCTGTAGAAGCTTTGGGCTTAGAGGCATGGCGACAAATAGTCAAGGAGCGTACTCTCCCGGCTGGCGTCTTGGGAAGAACCAGAGGAGCCACCAGCCAGAGAGATACACCGAGGTCTCTAACTAGTTTTTAGACGTCAAACAAAAGTTCTTAGGGTATGACTGGCGTCTCTCGTTGCCATAATAAGCCCCGTCAAGATCGGCTGCGGATGTAGTGAGAGCCGTTGAGGTCTCAGCGAGGCGCCTTCCCGCGCGTTCAGGAGCATAATGCACTCTCCATGGCGCATATCTAGTGGCATCTCACCAACATCGACAAGTAGACTTTCAATAGAAGATGTGCTGAAGGCACCTGTCGCCAAGCCGATACCGGTGTGGTGGATCAATTTCCCCCTCCGCAATACAAATTCGGCTATGAATGCATCAGAATCGTATATTTACTTATAAAAGCAAGGAAGTAGTCGTATAATTATGCCAGGTGCTGTATGTCACGGAGCAAATCAATTCCATAGCACGGGTACAAGAGACCCTAAGAATGCCATTATGAGCCTCCCAGGTGAGGCGTCGGTATAGAACAAGACCAAGTAAATGGTTCGAACTCCGTTTAGGAACAAGTCCGGCTACGGGTGAAGGTGTAAATGGAGGCTTAAGGGCAACACCTTAGTCAACGCCAAGGAAAAAGAAACCTGTGGGGCTAGGCATAGCGTGAGATGGGTTTTAATGGCTGTTGGAGTCAACGCTCCAGAATTTGCATCTAGCCACGTAGAGCGAAGCAAAAGCCTACTCAGGGCAGGGAGTCTGACACTGAGAACACTTAATTGCGGGACATCCTCTTCCTGCTCCATTGGGGCGGAGACCGCTCAATGTACCGTAGAGGCATGCGGTATCCTAGGGCTTCGCCAGATCGTAAAACACCGTATAGTAGCGTTAACTAGGAAGAAGGCTTTGCATACGGCATTTTTTAGTCCGAGAAAAGCATTCGACGTAGAGTGGAATTTACTGAAGCCGCAATGTGCAGAAAACAGGTGTATATTACTTTTCAGAATAAAAGCTAGTCTAACATTTACCACTTTCTCCATCAACCTGTACACGCATCAGGTTAAAGAGATTGGGCGGAAGCTAGCCGAGGTAGAGTGATCTCTTCCCAGTTTGCTTAAACTAAACACAGTAGCTATTCTCCAGGAGTCTGGGAGGATACCCTCTGTCCAGAAACTGTTGAAAGAATCTAACAGAAATGACTTGTCGCGCTCATCTAGGAGTCGAAGCATGGCTTATGGGATATCTTCCAGATCAGGGCAGTGTCTGCGCACGAAGCCCTAGTGGGATACAAAGCCCTGACTGTAAACTTAACGTGGAAGTGTTGTCTGACTCTGGAGGTAAAATACAGTCAGCGGTCTTCAGCGAAATCTCGACGTGCATGGAATAGTGGCGAAACAGCATTCCGGATATAGAATGCAGATAAAACTATCGCAAAAGACTCCGACATGGATACGGGGTCTGAGATTGGCTTCCAATTCTCCTTGAGAACGCGAGATGATTCTTCGAGAGCTTGGCCGCAATCTAATTGAATCGCTTCTACACTCTGCTAGAGGTCTCTTTTCGTTAAGTGAAGAGAAGTATGCTCGCCAGGAAGAGCGCCGAGGCTTATTCGAAACACACCAGAACCTAGCCTTAGCTTGACGAAATTTAGCGACAGTGAAATCATTTTTGCGGTGCTTATAACGCATATAAGCATAACAGTTCTGTTTGGGGACCGTCTCACATTAGGCTGACCACCACGTTACCGGTCGGTATGCGAAACGGCCAGATGTTCTAGGAATAGTATTTATGCTCGAAGTCAATCAGGTTGCCGGAGAACTTAACAGGCTCATCCACCAACTTAAATTCCTGGAATAGGATAGAGAAATTAATCATTTCCTCACATGTGGACTACCTTGCCCGCGCTAAGCACCACTAGGGGGCGTGAAGATGTATCTCAGATGGCAGCAGTCCAGAAAATGTATTTGAATGTAAAAGTGATCACGACCATAGAAACCATAGACCATCTCCCATCGCAAATCCAGGTGTGTAGCAGAGAGACCAGGAATAGAACACTACAGGCAAACGAAGCGTTTCTCTGGTATTGGTGCGTAAACCCATCCACATTTAGAAAACCTATCCTTAGCTCCTCAATCAGGTCTGCAAGCCAATGAACCGGTGATTGATCGAGTTATTTCCACAAAGGGGTTGTTAACTATTTAAATCCCCGAGCAGAAGGGCCTGAGCAATACTGCCATGCTGCCGTGAAATTCCCTAGGTCGAAGTCGGCTGAAGATGGAATATAACAGTATACCTCCTATACAGATTCAGTTGCACTGCTACTACCTGAAGGGTGGTATTTAAAGCAAAGCGAATAACAAAGACATCAGGCTGAGTTTAATGGTGCATTCTCATGTCTCCCACCCCACCACCACCACCACCTCGTGGTGGTGGGGTCGCAAAATATTTAAATCCTGGGAGAGTAAGCGGTGGACACACATGCATCATGGTCTCCTACAAAAGGATAGATAACAGAGAACGGGAGGTTGCAATCCTCCACAGCTCTTCCAACTAGCCTGGAATCTGCGACAATACCATTGAAGGAATAGTCCTTCCAGGCCTAGCTTGGAGGGAATGCGAGAACCATCTTTGAATATAAGAACCTTAACGGAATGGCCATACACTTCTTCGGGCAGAAATAAGGACGCTGTTTGCCGGACAAAGGGCTAAATTCGCAGTCTCCTTCAAGGAATTATTGGGGGATTGTGGTCTCTTTATTTGTCTTTTCCTCCTCTCGCCTCGAACCCTTCGGTCGGAGGGGGGGGGGGGCGTACGAGGCGGAATTTTCTCCTTTGGATGATCTGCTGTCTCCGAGCAACCCATCTCAACCTTGGATGAGAGCTTACATGTCAAGCACATTTGCTGCTGTTCCCCTTTCAGGGGGGAGTGCAACTTTATGAACCCCGTAAGACCGCCTCACGACCATCTTCAGGGAGGTTGCCCCCTATAAGTCTTACGACTTGGTGTAGGGGCGCAGCCATTTCTAATTCACGGGAAATAGTCACGCTAGACGAAAGGTGGAGCCCTAGTTTTAGCTAAGGCTGCGTTTGAACCCGTTGGCCGCCAAATACGAGGGAAGCACTTGGGCTATGGAGAGCCATCAGAATGGTTCATAAAAGGCGCAGAAACAACCAAGCTCGTCAGACTGGTGGGGCAAGGAGCAGAGAGTGCCTTTTTAATTTGTTTTACATAAGATGTCACAGACAGCGCATGGCGTGCCAGCAAAAGGTCCTTAGCCTCATCAAATGAAAGACAATCCGTAGCCTATACGGCCAGGATTTCCTCCTTCACGAGATACCAACCACATTGCTTCGAAGAGAAAGGCCGGGCGCAGTTCTCCGCAATTGACACACTTGGTTATACACAATTGGAACTTATGACTATGGACTTGGAGCACTTACACTGAATTTGGGTAAACCCGTCTACAAGATCAGTGGCACGAATGCCTTCACACAGTAGCGAAGTAAATTGTGTGCACCAACTCAGGCTGCCTGTCACGGCCAAACATGACGAATAGTGCAGGTTTGGGTATCGATAACCCTCCCTGTTTTTCATCACACGTCCGACCTGACCACTCCATAGTCGAAAAGCTATTAGGTGATGTCACCAATGGAGTCGTATACTCGTCCCCTAGCATAAACTAATAATTTCGCGAAGTTCATGGTATGTTGTGGCGTCACACTTAGAGGCGTGCCAGAAAGTGTTCATAGGCCACTAAACATCGTCGACTTGAAGGGATTCAACGCATTTACCAGAAAGCTCCCGTTGGAGAAACGAGCCACCTTTGGCTCTCTACCAATTAAACTACCTAATGGTCTGTACTAATGTATCTCATTGTCCTTGACCAACATGTTGTTCTCAGTTGAGCCAAGGGGCTCAAAAACGCCATGTAGTCTTTCCGAACCTTTTTATATCTTTCAACTATTTCTCTTTTCGGAGAAGAGGCTGGGGAATCAACCCGCTTTAATCCACCGATTGAAGGTGCCACTAGGTCGGAAGAAACAGCCTTAAAAAGGTCCTTCTCTGAGATGGAGAAGATCTCAGCTAAAAAAGGAGTACCAGCCAGAGGGGCATATCCCTTCTCCCCTTGTTATCCATCGGGGGCTCCAGCCGCGTGAGAGGAAGCTTGAACAAGGATGGATTCAGTTTCGGTTTTTGACAGCGATTGGTTGATTTTGAACCTCCTGCGTCGCATTCGTCTGTTATAGAAAAGTTGGGAGAGCCATTGGTCAGAAAATGGATTTTTCCGTAGGCGGCTCTACAGAAGGGGTGAGGATTAAACACATGGAAGCTCTTGCCATCTGTAGCTAAGGCACCTCGGAGATTATGTCTAGCTAGGGAAGGGTCTCCTTGTGGTCATCGCTCCAAGCTATCACGGATCTCATTCGAGCTACCTTCAGTCGGAGTCAAGTCTCGGCCGGCTAACCTACCTCTATCATGGAAGAGGAGGAGGAAGGCAGGCCGATCCATCGCAATTAAAATTAGATGACCTCAGAACTAAAAGGAGCACGACACGAAGCACCTCGCTTTCTCTTGTCTCGCTAAGGAGGTTGGCCTTATCAATTGGTTCGAACCTGGATCGGTTGATCTTGGACCGCCTGCTTACTCTCTTGGCAGTCCCTTGGTATAAAAAATTGGAGAGAGTCATTGGTCAGAAAATGGAGTTTTCCATGGGCGGCTCTACAGAAGGAGTGAGGAGTAAACGCACGCACCAGGGGGCCTAGAAGAGTATTAAGCCTCCTCTCAGGAAAAACAGGGTTCAAGAGGCCCCCGAGAAAGCACAGGGGAGGAGAAACCTCCTTTTCTGAAGTTAAGCTGTCAGAAATTGGCTCTAAACATGGAAAGTGGGAAGAAGCCCTTTAGGTTGAATGAAGATGGCGACAGGGGAGCCCGTCCACTCCGTTAAGGGGGATCCTTTGTTTCCTCATCCTCCATGACACTTATGGACAGCGAGGCCGTGCTTGGAAGCTGACTCCCATCTGCAGTCCAACTATTTCCTTCTAATATCACTATATTTATAGAAGAAGAAATAAAAAGCTCATGGCGAGTAGATATTATGCCCCTTCGATGACTTAGAAGTTTAGGAGAAAACTCTCCATATATCATAAAATTCCAGAATATGATCATTTATCCATACTCGGTTCCAGTGCAACGTTGATGGGCTTTGCCAACCCGGTCTACCATTTAGGCGAAATTCTCCTAGCTATCTTATATGTATACTGTAGGAAGGTGAGAAGAGTCAACGGCCCAACATACACCCTACCTAATACCTGTCCTAGATAGCGGGCTTGAGTCCTATTATGACTAAGACTCACAATAGGACCAAAGTATGCCGGGCAACCAGAATCTTTGTGGATAGTAGAGTAAGTTTGAAAATGGGTAGGAGGGTATGCAATAAAAAGAAGTAGAGATAGTTGGGTCCACTAACGAGTAAGGTGATTGATCACTTGTTATTATCAGACCCTGGTGCTAGATGATCCCAGGATGGCATGTAGGCAGCATGATTACTGGCCCGAACTCTTTCTAGGTGGGAACACTCCTTCTGGTACAAGGGCTGGTAAAAAAGGTTCCGGAGATAGCCGTAAAGATCATAACAGAAAAATATTCTTGAGTTATAATAATAACTAATAATAATAATAGTAATTAATAATAATAAGAATAAATAAGTTCAAAACAGAATGATAATAATACACAATAATATTACACAGGAATTGTTATACACTATAATTATGATAAATGTAGAAAATAATTCTAGGTAATAATAATAATGATATTAATAATGATAATAAAAGAGTTAAAGTAGTGCTGAGTGAGGCAAGGGGAAAGTGCACCAACAACTTTCCCAGCACCCATGAAATAGTTCCAATCAACCCAGTGACAGGACTTCCCTAATTTGCACTGAGGTCGAGTGGATGTGCAGCTCTTCCAAGTAATATAAATTCAAAGAAGTGAGCAGTGTGTGGGAGAATCTCCCCCCCCTTTCCCACTAGCAGACTATGGTTGCGTGAATAACCCATTGCTCTTTCGAATGACGTCAATCACAAGCTGACAGAGCTTTTTGGAATGTAAGAGAGAGGAAAGATCTCTCTCGTCTCTCTATCACAGTGAGAAGGAGGGAAAGACGAAACCTCACTCCAAGAGAAAATCGAAGAAACAAATTCGAAAACATCTAAAAAATCGAAAACTAAATTCCAAACTTATAAACTAAAAATCTCTCCCCTTGAGTAATATCTTATCCTCCTAAACTTCCCTACCCCGAGCTTAGCGAATAACTTCCAGGAATACTTCATTTGCCGATAAGTCAACTAAGCCGAGGTTAAGATGGGAGCTGAGGGGAAGGAATGGATAATTCCGCTCCTCCCAGCTCGTACATAAGCGCTTCGAAATGGCGTAATTCCTTAAGGATCACCATTTTTAGGCAAAGTAATGAGCCATACTTTTTTACAGCAATTTTAATTATCAGACTTTATCCTCTTCAAAGTAAGGAGATACCTTAATTCATTAAAAGCGCAAAGTGTTGTGTCGTTTTTAAGTGGCCATAGTTTAGAGAATATGTTCATATATTAAAAACAGTAGATGAAGGCCATATCTGTTGGTATCTGCGCGTGCAAAGATGAGCTAGAGAGCAGTAGGTATGAATTCTTATTAGAGACTAGAAAATTTGTTAGGGAAAAATGTGTATAAGTGTATATATTGATTTAGGTCATGTGATGTGTACAACACGCCTCCTTTCGGACTTTTTCTTAATCATTTATATTGATTAGCTTGTTTGTTTCTTTGCTTCTCTCATTTCTTGCTTTTATCGTTTCTCAGGGGGTACAAATCTTAGTTTTGGAAAAGAAAAGATCGAATATGGCAAAGCAGAACCGGAGGGTCACCAGATCCAAGGTGATTTAACGCATCCATGACAACCAGCTCCGCTCATTTAACACATCAATTTCAATAAAATTGACTAGTCTCCTACTACAAGCACTTGTCTCTACTGGGTTAGTATTCTTATCTCACCCTACCCCCACCTCACCACTACCACAACAAACAAACTTGCCTTTTCTTTAACCCTCAAATAAAAAACCAGGTCCTGGTCGCTATTTTCTTTCGATTAAAAAAACTCATAGTTTTGTCTTCCGCATTCCTGTCGTTTTTTTACATTCGAATTCTTCTTCTTTTTAAGTATTTTCCCTCGAGGTTTATCTTCTGCCGGTACACTCCAAAAAGCAGGAGTAAATTTTATTTTATAGGCTTTGCCATCATTGGTCAAGAAGTTTAGTCAAGAGAAGTTGAGTGGGGTGAGGTTAGTTGAGGTATAGAGTCGGGTAGATTTTGATGTGGCTGGTATCATGCTGCAACGAACGGAGGCTTAAATACAACCTTGGTTTTAACTTATTTATGCGCATAGGTGGGCGCGATAATGAAAAAATGTATCACGATAACCGATAAAGAGATAATTGGCTAAAAATTTATCGCCCGATAAGGTGATAACCGATAAATCTATAAATCCAAATTATAATACAATATTGATTACTTACTATATATAGAACGGAAGAAGCATGGGAATATAGAAAAAAAATCATCAAAAACGCGTAAAACCGGTAGCATGCAGGAGCAACACCTCTTGACTTCTCGTCCGACAGCTGGTTCCCAGCTTGGACCAACCTATTTCTGTTTCCAAGGCATACACGGCTCGCCCCTGTGCTAAACTGGAACCAAAAACTGAAATTATCGATTATCGCTAGTTTGGAATAAAAATTATCGGCGATACCGATTAATCGATAACACGGGGGAAAATATCGGATAACCGATAACCCGATATTGTTATCGCGATAACGCCCACCTATAGTTATGCGTATGGTGGGGGGAATTGATAGTAGAGCTTGTATCTAAACAACTTCTCCGAGGTTAACCTTATTATAGCACACAACATTTACTAAATTAGAATGTGTTCAGGTGATCGTTAACTAACTTAATCGAAGCTTATGAAAGTTCAATAAAAATTATCTGAATTTTATCCTTCCGCTAATTAGGTCATAGGATTCTAAGATTTTTGTAAATTACTATTGTTAATTGGTAAAATTGAAACTTATGTGAGCTTTGAGGTTTTTTATGCGATTTTAAACCAATTTGAGTCGTAATCAAGATAATCTTGTAGAAAAGATGGGATAATAAATTATGTACAAAATACAGATAACTTAGAGTAAAAAATAGTTTTTAATAAAGTATAGAAATATTGTAATTTGTTTATTTGCTTTTATAAATGATATGTTTTCTGATATTTTCTGCCTTTCAATTCTTCAATTGATTATAAAAATGTCTACGTTATTACTATTATTTTATGAAAGCGAAAACTCGCATGTATGTTTACACACTCAATTTTTTAACCTTGGACAGTGAAGAAAATTAAAAAATTACCTAAAGTTGTTATGCGTAGAAAGCACATTAGCTAGGAAGTCAAAAATGAAAATCACATTGAGTGCTAGAAGGAGAAAACAACTCTCTTAACTTATTTTTATTCACCAACCAAATAGGAACTGTCAACGATAAAGAGTGCCAGGAAAGTGTTTGCCTTCTGTTTGACAAACTTCTTTGATTAGAGAAAAATTAATCCGTTTGCTGCTTTTTCTTCAAAAAGAATCAATTAAAGCGTTGCAATTATTTAATCACAAAAGCCTGGATAATTTGGTATTTTTTAATTAAAAGCAATCTATTGATCTATCCATACCTCTAGATATTAAAAAAGTGTGGTTGAAAAGATGTAATTTGGTAATTTTCCTTATCCATTTTTTCTTATAGAACAGTATTAATTCTTTCCTGTTTTATGCACCTTTATCTATCAGCTTTAAACCTCTAATTTTAGTCAGGATCATTTGTTTCCCGATTTTTTGGAAATAAGGTGTTTCTGAAATTGAAACCTTTGGGGGCTGACGAATTTCGTAATAATTCTTCAGTAAATTATTCATTTGTTTGTCTTCCCAATTTACTCTTTGCCTATTACTACCGCTGGATACTTCCACTCTTACAATTGTACGTAATGATTTATATTCATTTATCTCATTATCAATAAATAGCTACGTCAACACTATGCACGATTCTAAAATCCTCGTTCACCATTTGCTATTGCAAGGTCACTCGCCTTCATAATGAAACGAATAATTGTTCAGGAGAGTTACACTTGAAGTTTTTCTGCCTAGATTATTGACTACTTTCTCTTTGGGATATTGAGACTATTAACATTTACTATTTCCTCAACTTCCCTAATTTCTGTTTATTCTTAATAAATAAAAAAAGCTGCTTTTGTTAAATGGCAGCCATCCGCTTTACTTCATAGGGTTAGAAGAATTCGTCTTAGAAACAAACTCCAATTAAATTGTTTCCACTCTAGGATTTTCCACTTAACTTCTATTCATGGGAGTAAAAAACAGCCCAAAGTTTTCTTCTGATTCCAGTACACAACAGTAAGTGCAATTAAAGAAAAACTGAAGTCTGGAAACAACTAAAACTATCTTATCCTCATGAATGAGACGCATGCTAAACATCAAGGAATTCATTTTTAGAGGTGAAGGTGAGAAGTAACAATATGGAAATGAAATTCGGACCATCATTTGATGTGCGTGTGCATGCTTAAGGAACTCATGTATCATTTATATCTGCATCAAATTCTTCGAAACTTCACAACTTAAAAGAAATGTCTGACGTCGCAGAAAAAGGATATTTTTTACCTCTGAACGAGGTCTTCCCCCAAAATATTAAGCAATAGATTTATACTTTTTTATGATCTCAATAAACCTCAAGATTTCTCCTCGTTGATAATTTTAACTGGTTAGTTATCCTATGTCTAATTTGTTTGAAATCTAGGTGGATAGTTATTAATTTATTTAATTCAAGAATTGTTTCATAAATATTTTATTTTTATAGTAAATTAATAGATAAAATGGACTTTAAACTTTACAGGATAAATGGAAGCTTAGGAGAATATTAGAAACGAGATTATTTTGCCTCTTTTATTATATATTGAACAAGTCATGGTGGCAATATTCTCAAGAAAAATTTTATATCAGTTCTTTATGGCCATTTCAAAACTATGATTATTTACTTAAGTTAAATTTACCTATTTTATTCATTATAACTGTGCTAATTTTGTATTACAACGACAAAAAATATCTTCAGATGTCTGACGATCATTCGGTTCAAATTAAACCTTAATCGTTTGAGGCGGTGGCGTTGGTGAGAAAGGGGCTAAAGCAAAGGCAGAAAAGTGTAATGTGGTGGTATTTTAACATAAGGTTATGGTGCAATGTGATCGCATAGTCCTATCGAGGGCGCTTTCAAAAACTTCGATTATAACCGAAATATGCATATCTAATATTTCTTATCTAATTTAATGCGAAATCCAAAGAGGGCATCTAGCCCTGAAAGTTTATAAGGTGAGATCCGTAGAGAAAGTGGTTAAGATGAAAGAATAACAAGTGTGGACATTTTTTAGTTTCTCATCCACCTGCTTGATTGGGTCTAGGATAGCCTGAAAGGAAATATCGCGATGGCTCTGGGTAAAGTAGGAAGTAGATGATAAATGTGTTTGTGTCAAAGGCTTAGGAAAGATAAATGAAAGCATGCAGGTTCAAATGTGACTAAATTTAAGCGTGACTCTAATTTAGTGAGAGAAGTAAAGATTAAAATTGAGTTAAGTTCAATTTGACAATTTGGTATTGGAATCTGCCAATGAGAATAGAGGGGGAGAGGAAGATGAAGAATTGAATGGCTCTGGGATATAAATAACTTTACCATTGACAGTGTTCTAAGATGTGACCTGTAAGTAAGAAGAATAGTTGAAAATAGACTTGTAAAGAGAGTATATACAGTACTGTCCAAAAATAACCAAACGCTTGTAGTTCTATCACAAAATCTTACAAAAAAAATTTTCTAATGAAAATCCAAGGTTTCCAAAATTGGTGTAAGATAATCTACAGGTAGAAACTACGTATAAATAATGTCTGTATAACTTTGGATGAATAAAACAAAAGTTATTTGCAGATAAACAATTTAGTAGAAAAACTGAAGTGTACCTAAGGATCAGAAATTCTCGGATTTTTTGCAAAGATAACCTACAGGATTTGCACAGAAAATAACTTCAGTTCAATCTAGTCTTGTTTCCCAGCTAACATGCCCAAGAAATTTATCAAGCCTCTCTCCGTGTGATGATCTTAAAACTGTAGCATCAAGATGGTATTTCACTTGGAGTCATTGCCGAGACTGTCGAACTGTTAAAATGTTTAGTCTATAATATTCTGTAATCTTTTGACACAATAGATTTATATAAGACTCTTCAATCAATCTGTAGGCTAAAATAGCCAAGTCATTACCCAATTCATGAAAAAGGACCATTTAAGACAGCTGAAATCGGCGGAAAAATTAGTGAGATTTGGCCGTCAATGTCTAGAAGCAAACTCTGTCACGTTGGTTTAGAGGAAGATAATCTTCACGATCGCACATCCATTCCAAAACATTGATTAATCAGAAGAAAAAGGAGACTTGTTTTTCATTCACTACTGATCACGTTACGTGGACACAGGATCAAAGGAGCCAAGTCCACTTCAGTGACAAATCTAAATTCAATTCGTTCCCATCCGATGAAATGAGGTTCCTTCGCTTCACAACAGAAGAAAGATTTTCGCTCAATTGGATCAAAAAGTGTAAAGTTGGGCGGAAGAAATGTCAGTTCGTAGCGCGATTTCGGTAGAAGGCAGTGGGATACCTGCATGCTTAAGGGAAACAATGAATGTACACGCGTATTTACAAGGAAATGCTGACAGAATGCCTTGTCTGTCATTTTCGTGCAAAATAACACCCCCCGCAACACGTTAACTTGGTAACGACCCTCCTGGACCACTAGTACTTCCCTGGTAGGAACTCGCCTACCCAGGATCCCGATCTGAATTCTATTTCAAAATTTTTGGAAGAAACAATGAGAGAGGTCTAAACGGAGGAATCATAAAACAGTTTAAGACCCCTAAGAAATTTTTAAAAATGAAGGGAGAAAGATTAGTGCGCAAGAATATCAACATTTGGTTTGTTCCCGTCGGAATAAAGATAAGCATCATCGAGAATAAAGGCATCCATACTAAAAATTAATTACTTATAACTAGTACAACTCTTTTCAATAGTAATTTAATCGGAATTTCTAATAGAAATTTGTTTCCGCTGTGGTTCCGATTATTTTGCACACTTAAATAATTCTTGTAAATTGTTTATCTGTTGATATATTTAGTTCTATGAAACCTTTTTTCATAACTTTTAGCCATCCATAGTTAATAACTTTTCGTTAGCGTACACCAATTTTCTCTGTCAAAAGTTATAGAAGATGTCACAGAAATATAGGCGGTCCAATCATTTTGGACGCTATTGGATAAGGCAAAATATATTACCTAGGAGAATATAGGTAAAGTTGAATGAACTTGCGTATAAAATATATAAGAGCAATGTTATGGTATGCAATGCGTTGAAAAATCGCGTAATGAGTGATTGATTTTATGAATGAGAATTTTCGGAGAAACAAAACTGATAGGACAACTGTATGGTGTTGTGCGTTGTAACTATTCATGGAGTACGCTTGGAAGCGACGTATTTGGTGTTTTCTGCTCCGGAATATATCACAAATAATCAACATGCTACAGTCATAGCACTCAATCAATATCAAAGGCTGGTAAACAATATAGATGCAAAGCGACTTACATTTGAAAAGGCTCCCATATATAGCGTCGGGTTAATTACTTACCTTTCCTTCGATAATAGGACTAGTTTGGGCCAAGCCTATTTATTATTAAGTTTGATCAATTTGTATTTATTTACGCTGCCTAGATATTTGACTTCTACCAGGCATATTCACGCCGTTTTATACCACACTTAAATGGGCTATTGGTCATTAATTTAGTTATTGTTTAGTGATAATTATTTGCCGCGTTATCTTCAGGCAAGCTTTCGTACAAATAAAAATGCGGTCGTAAGGCTCTTGTAATACTTTTTTTTTTCATTATTATTCTTAATATCTTTAAAATGTTTTTATATAAACATCTTTAATTCTTATATGGCATATACCTTGGAAGAAGAGTGTAGTGCGCTTGAATGCAAATTAGAATGGCCATAAAGTGAGGAACGCCTATTCGTATTAAGGGACCACATTCCAAAGACAAAAGTTTTTAAAATAGACTAAGTGGTGTGTAAAATCAACCCGTTAACTGCTAATAATTTAAATGTAAAGTAATTAGATTTAAGATATTTACAATATTTAAAGTTAGTTACATGAAAGATGGACTGTTACAATGACTTATGATCTTATTTAAAAAAAATGCCAAATATATAAAATATTTATATATCTACATTTACACGATTATATGAACAATTGGCGAAAAGTATAAAATTATTCGTGGGGTAGTTAGATGTATGGGTTCAGGTATTGCCTTGCTTAAAAATAATTAATTTCCTCTCTTGTATTTTGGGTATGCAATTTGTGGATAAACCTCTTAAAACTTGTAACAACTGGGTAATATAAGTTGCTCAGTTCATTCTTCCCCGAAATAAAAACACCTCTCCTTTCCCTAATGAAGACATTTTGACCTATACCATGACAGATCTACCTCCATGTTTGGCATTTGGAAGCACACAAGCAGGGTGAAATGGCTCTTCAAATCTCCATCATAGAAAGTTTGCCCCAGAAGTGCCATAAATATGCAAAATTGTTACAAAGAGATCAATATTTAAAGAAATTTTTTGTAAGATATATGGATTTAAATGTAATTATTCAAAGTGCACGTAAATAAACAATACAATAGTGTTTCTTAGATACCTGATATTAAATCATCTAACCATATAACTTTCGCCAATTGTCCATGTGTCCATATATGTGATATTTAGCCCACAGAAGACAATGTCTTCTGTTCCACGTAATATCGATGGTTTCTTCTCACCTTGCATCTTTTTAGACCTTGAACTTTGTTTCACCTACTAAGAGTTCTCGGTGATTTTTTAACATGAACCTTCATAGATTGCTCCACATGTTCGCAATATGTTCTTTTTTGCGATTTTGTAGTGAAGCCCGAATGATAGATGTCTTTCATACTTTTTTGTAAGATGTTTTCTTCCACTTGTTCTCTTTGCTACAGAGCTCTTGATATCGCTTTATAGTGGGTTTGACAAAATATGTTGAACATTCGATTTTTTTTATCAATTTCTACTTGTGATAACCTTTGGCTATAGTGAGAAGTTTTATTAGGGCTCTTTATGTTCTGTAAGTTATTAATTTTTGCCCTATTACTTATTTATAACATTATTGATGAGACAATAACTATAAACTTAGTAAATTCCAGCTAAGTGAAACATATTAACAAAATATTCAAACATAATGGCAAAATTCACTTTATTATTAACTGTTTGATTGCTCCCCTCTCTAAGGTACTACAGAAACAAGGCCCAGCAAGACCCTAAGGTGCTCTCAAGGCCAGTATACTTTCAAGGGAGAGTAGGTTTAATGAGTGGAGTCTCTCCTCCTACGAATTGATTTGAATTCCTGGAACTAGTTTAGTAGTCCTATGTTGCACTCTTTCTAACTGCACTATATCCTTTTTTAGGTGGGAGCCCAAAATTGAACCGCATATTCGAGGTGTGAGCGCACGAGCGCTTTGTATAGTGGCATAATTATATACTTCGATTTGAAAGTGAAATTCCGAGCGATATATCCTAGCATTTGGTTTGCTTTCTTACAAGCTTTTGCGAATTATTTCGATACTTTATGGTCTTCTGAGGTTAAAATCCCCAGCTCATTTTCTAAGTTAACTGATTCGAGGATTTGGCCTTTCATACGGTATTCTATTTTTAAGTTATGACATCCTAAATGCATGATCTTGCATTTACCTATGTTAAAGACCTATTTTGAAGACAGTTTTATCAAAGTCTCTCTGCATTTGCTCCACATCGGATCTAGAAAGGGCTCGGTTTCTTAGCCCCTGTGGAACCACGCTGGGGACTGGGGCCCAGTCTAAGTACGCCTCATTGACAACAACCCGCTGTAAACGATTTGAAAGCAGTTTTTAATCCTTTTGAGTATTTTGCCCCTCACTGCACGCGCTCTAATATTCATTAATAGCCTTTCCTGTGGGACTGTATCAAAGCCTTTTTTAAATTCAAGGTAAATTATATCCGCCGCTTTAGTTTCGTAGAAGATGCAAATCAGGTTATGAAAAATTGCGAGTAAATTGGTTAGGCACCAGCACCCTCGTCTGAATCGATGCTAAGTGTCTGCAATTAGTTTTTCGCCGAAGATTACTCATCAATCTATCTCTAATTACAGAAGTTAGGCTAATGGGAAGAAAGGTAGTAGGATCAGATTTCTTCCCTTCTTTGATTATCGAAGTAACATTTGCTCGTTTGAACTCTATTGGATCTAAGCCTTCCTCGATTGATAGATTGGAAATCGTGCAGAGCGGTCTTACTAATTTATTTTTAGTTCAAGATAGGTTGGGTACACCCCATCGGGCTTAGGTGCCTTCGATTTTTTTTTATTTGATTAATATATGTGATAATCTCCCATTTATGTATAATTATGGTTGATAGAATATTTTGTGTATCAAGATTTATTTCCTCACCTAATGTTGTTAATTGTATCACGTTCTCCATAGTAAAAACCCTTGCGAAGTGCTCAATTAATATTTGAGCAATTTGTTCTTGATCGTCTGTCATAGCACCATCTTTACTTCTGTTCGGCTATATTGAACCTTCGATGTTCTTTCTACTGTTTATGTAACTATAGAGCCGTTTTGGTTTGTGCTTTGAATTTAGGGCAAGACCATTTTCATATTTCAGCTTAGCTTCTTTAACGGTCCGCTTTATAAGCCTTTGATAGTATAAGTATGTTTATACATTTGGTTCGGTTTTGTTTTGTTTTTTAAACTTTGATAGTCCTTATTGCACTGCAGAATTAAGTTTATTATTAAAGGGCTAACCATGGTACTCTCTTTAGATTTTTTCATATTATTTATATGAACAATTATAGGGGTAAAGGTGTGACCGGACCCAGGATTGAGATGGCGGACTCTTTAATTTTGTTGAGAGAATAAGACATTCTTTTTGTTTCCATCCCTTTATTGGTCCCGATCATAGGGTATACCTCCTTGAGAGAGGAGCACCACATAACCGGTGACAAAGCATACTTAATTAACTATACTAATCAGAAGGAGCATAATGAAGAATGAATAATAATAAGGATGGGTAACGACGTCTGAATTACAAGGTGAAGTAAGCGCAACGAGGAACCTCACAAATCCTGAAATTCGGCACACGTATTAATTTCAGAAATAATATACCATGTAGTAGTAACAAACCAATGTCGAATAAAGCAAAATACATTATATATATATATATATATATATATATATATATATATATATATATATATACATATATATACACATATAATGTTAATTCACAACAGTACATGTGTAGCTTCGACTGAATTGCAAGGAGAAGTAGATTCAACTAGGAACCTCACGAATAGCACCCTGTTGGACCTATGAAATCTCGAAATTGGCTACACATATTAACTAATCGAATAATCTGTAGTAGCAATGAACCATTGTAGAATAGAGCGAAATACTAAGATTAAAAGTCTACATGTATTAAGAAAACATGTGTGTAATAAAGGAAAGCGAATAATTTGGGAGTTCCAACGCGAAAGACAAACACCAACGTGAGGAAACAGCTGCGAGACGAAAAGGTCTCGCCGTAAAATAATGAAAGCAGCTGGGTAAACTTAGGGTGGCCTCTAATCTGACCTGTTAAATTTTATGTGGACCTGTGCGTGTGTTCTCTACTAAGTCTGTTGGGTGGAGTCAAAGGGTGTATGCATGTTCAGTGTAGGCCCATGTGCACTAAAGGAGTATATGCCTATGGACATCTGACCGAGCTTATCAAGCCGACATTCATAGCAAGATTTATTTCAGAGTTTCACATGTTCATGTAAATGCTGTCCGGTCAGACCCGGCTCCGTTCTATATGTGTCCAGCTGTTTTCCGGTGCCTCCGTTATCTGTTTCCAGACCCTCGATTCACATCTGTTTCCTAATGTGTGCATGTTGGTACATTATCATGGGAACTGCACCGATTTGGCTTCCACATTCTATTTTTCATTGGAATATATTATTTCGATTCAACATCATTTGCAAGTACTTGCTTTGTTCTACATTAGTTCATTGTTACAACATAACATAATATTTCAGTGTTCGATTTGTGTGTCCAATTTCACGATTTTCAATAGTGCCAATGTGTTCCTCATTTGTGATGTTCCTTGTTGGCTCTACTTCACCTCGTAATTAGACCTACACAATATTGAATACACATTTGTTCGTGATGCGTAAAGTGTAGTAGTTCTGAATTACCATGGCTGGCTAGCGACGCTGTTTTTACAGCATACTAAAGGGGGAGCCAAGTGAAAAAGCCTCTACGTGCTAGCAAATAGCCACTCCTCCAGCAAGCCCTATTTATTACTTTCTCGTGGTGACACACGTTAACTGAGCACTTTGCGGACTAAGGCTTAACTACAACGGACTAGGAGGCGGTTTGCGCTCCCAGATCCGTGGCATGTAGGACCATCAGTGTGTGAATAGGCCCTTGTGCTGGGAAGCAAAAACCCCAGCTATGGCTATATAGCTCCGCTTTCTTGTGGTTACTTTGCAGAGGGAAAGGCTAAGGGAGTAAAGACCGACAGAAAATCCGGAGCCCTAGTCCCTAGAGCAGCCCGTTGCTGTATACAGCTTCGCCCTGACAACTACTACGACGTCACTGGAGGAATGTGTACTGGCTTCAGCCTTTCCATTAGATTCCTCAGTGTTATGCCCCAACATTGACCTCACGTGCCGATGCCAAGGGTAAATTCTGCGAGGAACTGAACATAGCTATAAGACAGCTATGCGAGAAAGAGTTCTTGTTTGTTATTGGCGAATTCAACCCAAGAGTGGACGCCGATGATCGAGAATGAACAGCGCCTGCTGGAGCTATGTTGCCAGCACAATCTTTGTGCCACCCACACTTTCTTTAGCACCAAGCCACAGAATAGAGTCTCCTGGAGAAAGCCTCAGTCCAAGTATTGGCACCAACTTGACCTGATCCTCACCAGACGTCTCAACCTGCCAAGCATCAGACTCACACGCACCTACTAGAGCACTGACTGTGACTCCGACCACTCACTGGTTTGTAGCAGCTCACGAGACTGTGCCGTGCTCAAAAGGAGTGCAGATCTTGTATTGATGTCAGAAAGACAGACAACTAAGAAATAGTTGAGGAGTTTTCCGCCGCTCTAGAGAAATCCCTGCCAGCCTAACACCGGCAAACGCTGTTCGCAGCAAAGTCCAGCAGACCACCAGGCGCTACGCCAATGACTGTTGGCTACAGCTCTGCTCCAAGGTTCATGTCGCAGCAGACACTCACAACATCAGGTCATCAAGCTGGCATTAAGCTGGCCTTGTTCCCCTCTCAAAAAAGACCGCCCCCTCAAGTCTTCCACAAGCGAATTTATCCAAGACCGGAACAAGCAGATTGAGCGTTAGGTAGAACATTATTCTGAGCTTTACGCCAGCGGAAAAATGGTCTCTGAAGACGCCCTGAATGCTATCGATTGTCTGCTAATCCTTGAAGCACAAGAAAATAAACCAACAGTAGATGAGCTTAGCAAAGCCATGGACTCTCTTGCCCCTGACAAAATCCTCAAGTGCTGTAGAAAGACCATTATGACTAGGCTGAACAAGATCCTGTACCTTTGATAGAAAGAAGGTGAAGAACCCCAAGACTTGAGACATGCTAACATTGTCACTGTCTACAAAACAAAGGCGACAGAAGGACTATAACAACCTCCACGGAATCAGGTTATTCATTATTGTTGGGAAGCTGTTTGCCCGGGTTGCACTGAAGTGACTCTAAACTCTAGCAGTAGAGAGTCTATTCGGAATCCCAGTCAAATTTCTTTCGAACAGGTCCACCATCGATATAATCTTATCCCTCTAACAACTGCAGGAGAAATGCAGATGGCAGAGAAGGCCACTCTTCGTCGCCTTCAAAAACCAGACGAAGGCCTTCCACCGAGTCATCAGGGAGGGCCTTTTCAAGATTCTTCTTAAGATCAGCTAGCCAAACAGACTGCTCAGCATCAGTAAGTCCTTTCACGACAACATGAGGGCCACTGTTGTCTTCGATCGCTATACGCTCTACATCTGACTCCTTCAGCAGCTAGAGCGTGTTAAAACAGGTTTGTGTCCTTGCGCCGAGATTGTTTAGGATATTTTTCGCATGCACACTAAAGCATGCGTTCGTGAATGCCGCCAAAGGTTATACCTACGATTTTAGTCGCACAGGAGGCTTTTCAATCATTCCAGACAATGCTGCAGCCACCCCCCCACTCAGCTGTCGACCTCCAGCAACTCTTGACCCGGCTCAGCCAGGCCTGTCAAGAATTTGGCCTCACCATGAAGTCTAAAGAAAACACAAGTCATGACGTAAGATGCAGATTCTCTACCCCATATCTGAATATCCAACCACGAACTGGCAGTCGTCCATGACTTTGTGCACATGCGCTTAATCATCTCCGACTCCCTCTCTCTTAGCATCGAGCTCGACAGGAAATCCGAAAAGCCACCACCACCATGGCCAAATTGAAGACGAGAGTGTGGACTAACCTTAAGTTGTCAGAGCGCACCAAAGTTTATGTCAAAGTGCCTGTGTTGTGAGCACCCTCCTTATGGCAGCGAGTCTTGTACCATACGAGCACGACAGGAACACAAACTAAACTTCTGCCATATCCGCTGTCTGCGACGCATCCTGGACATCAAGTGGCAGGACAAAGTTGCCAATACCATTCTCCTGGAAAGAGCTAAAATCCCCAGCATTTACTGCCTGCTGAAACAAAGGCGCATGCGATGCCTTGGGCACGTTGTGCGCAAGGACGGCGGCTCGATCCCAAAGACCATCTGTAAGACAAGCTGACAAATGAGAAACTGCCTACGGGCAGATCATAACCTCGTTACAAAAATATTTGTAAAAGAGACAAAAACTTGGGAAGGCTCAGAGTCAGAGACTCAGACCTGGTCCAACAGTCTAAAGCCAAGAGAGAGTGAAGAAAGGCTTCAAATCAGACAGATAGGCCCCCATCATCATTCATTTGTTTCCGGTGCCAGAGCGACTATCATTCAAACACCAGACTTGCCAGCCACACCCGACGCTGTTTTGAACCTTGATTAACATCCCAGAATGCGTATCCATACTCTTACTAGAATGAGGGATACCTATTACTATTTTAAATTTAAGCTGAAACATGATGAATAGTGGTGAACTCAGATTTTAGAAACTATACCATACTTCCAACTATGTTTCCCCCAAATTTGTACATTACAAAGGTGTTTTGAACTTTTTTTACCTTTCATTTATTAAAGATGAAGAGTTTAATTGAGAAAAGGGAACAGCGAAAGTAATTAAGATACATATTCACACCTAAATCAGTTGGTTATTTTCGGCTTAGAGTATAACGAAAATGATATATTTTATACGAGTACATAGGTACTTCTTAAAATAGTGGTTAAGCATTGCTATAGTAGAAAAGAAAATAAAGAATTTGTAAAGTTAATTAAAAGCACTAGAAAAACTCAAACACTTAGCTTAAATTTTAAAATACCTAACAACTTACAATAACTTAAAGTAAAATATTTCTAAATGTATTCTTGGTATTAAATTCTTTGATAAGGAACTGCCAGAAAATATTTTATACACAAAGGGGATTTACTCTTAACCTCACTCCAAATTTTAGGGATTGATGTTGTTATGAAAATATATTCTCTTTTATAATGTTGACACAACACATTCATACCCTATGATGCCTATCCCAATGGGGTCTTAGGGTTTAATGTGGTATCCAAACAATAGGGCGCAAACGCAAGAGTGCCGGCAATTTAACATATTCAGTGTGGTTCAACTTCCTTCAAGGATAGTTGCAGCGCTTTCTATTTGCCAGGCCATGAAACCCGATATATGTTGAGTTATGCATGTATATGAGGTGGCTGGTTAGGTACGTCAGTTTTCGGTTGATATTTCTGCATCCAAATCCAAGTGGTTCTAAGAAAAAAAAACTCTCGATAGAAATCCCCCTTTAAAGATTGACATCGCGCCACCAGAAAATCCCATACTTAAATTCATTGGGAATAGATGCACGGGTAAAAGCATAGATAAAGACTACTTTATAAAATCAGAATGGAGTACACATACATAACTAACCAAATCTCCCTCGCAAATGTTGCCAGCGGATAGTTGTTTGTAGAGCATGAGTACAAATCTGATTTCAATATTCCGTTCTGGTTTTCCTTTCATTATTATTTTCAACACTAGCAAAGTGATACTGCGGGAGAGAAAGAGCAATTATATAAGCCCATATGAGTGTGAGAATTAATATGCTTTTGTAAAATTGTACAAAAATAGATACACTCGTAGATAAGTCTGTACGTATCTACGGCTGGATGGGTGATCAAGCTTTCTTTGTAGTTGCTCCTAAACTCTGGAATAGTCTCTTTCTGGATACGCTCCTCTTGTTTGCTTAGCACTTCTTAGTAGGTTGTAAAAATCCATTACATCTGGCAGGCCTTTTCCTAGTCGATGAAAGGGCGCCCTGTATTAATATTATATTTATTCTTTGATAATGAATTTGAAATTATAGTTTGAAAGTAGTTAGATTCCTCTTCATATATATATATATATATATATATATATATATATATATATATATATATATATATATATATATATATATATATATGTTAACAAACAAAATGAGAGAACTATTTTCCTATATTAAAATATTTTCAAATATATAATGAGCAGAAAATTAAAATTTCTATGGTACATAAAGTCATATATTTAACATATTTGATGAATATTCCATATGATACAATCGTATATTCCAAAAATTATACTAAATAAACTAACAAACAATATTAAAACGTGTAAAATAAGCAAACGATTTTATCAGGAATAATCTAGAAGTTTCTCAAAATCATTTGCCAAAATTTGCTCCGTAGATATGAAAGTGACTCTTGCACGGCGTCAAAGAATTGTTCTCTTGAAGACCAATAGTGGCAAAGAAGTCTGCCGTTTTACAGTGTCTCACTACTTAATTCATCTGGTGTAAAAGCTCGTTCTAAGCAAGCAAACCAATCATTAATAAGAAGAACCAGAAAGTGAGCCTCGAATATGATGAAACTCATGTTGCTTGTGGGTAGTAGGATTTGGAGGGAATTCACTTCAGCGATGAAAGTAAATTTAATTTATTTGCATCTGATGGCAGACGCTTTGTAAGACGCGCTGCAGGAAACAGATTTATATAAAAATGTGTAAAAAGCGTCATTCTATGGGGAATGTTTTCACCTGAAGGAGTTGGTTGGTTCCTTAGTGAAAATAATTGGATCGGTATATGTCAATATGTAGCTAAATCTGACAAATCTATATCTTCACTCTGAGTCTTTTATAACTAGCTGGCAGTATTTTTGCAGGACATACCTCAAAGCAATAAAATACTGTTTTGAACAAGAAGATATCAAATTAGTGAAGTAGCCTACTCAAAGCCCGGATATGAACCCATTTGACGATCTCGGGAAGATCATTGAATACAAAGTTTAAGACAAGCAACTTTCAACTGTGACGGATATACGAACGAAAATGGAACAACAATGCAATAAAATAATACCTGAAATTTATAAGAAACTAGTGAACTCCTGTGGTCGTCTTTGGGCCGAAGTAATAGAAAAAAAAATCACATCAACACCTCATATTAACTGTTTTATTTTCAGCGTTGTCAAAGCTTTCTTTGTATATAGTGTATTTGCTTGCTAATCAATTCTTCGAAAATCCTTCTATTATTTTACACATCTCATTATTATATTTTAGTCTTTATTTAGTATAATTTCTTGAATATATGATTGTATCATGTGAAACTATCATAAAATACATTAAATTCATGCCCCTATGTACCTTGGAAATTTCATTTACCAACTCATCATATTTTTGAAAATCATCATCACTAACGCTGTAATTTAAGAAGGGGACTTTTTTGAGTATTTAAATAATAATTTCATCTTAGTTTGGTCAGGACTTATGTATTGTTTATCAAAGTTATTTCTAATAATTCCTTTATAATATCAAAAAATAAAATGGTGAAGTTCAGAAATAAATAAAAGTATTGAAATTTTATGAATTTTTTAAAACCCAAATAATTACAGATGGTGAAGTTCAAAAAATTTATTTTTATATATCTTCTATAACTCTATATTTTAGCAACGTAATATTTTGAAAAAGGGGAAATTTAGTTCAGAGTTCTTTTTTTAATTATTATAATTGACAAAGTTCAGAAAATTTATAAAAATTTGACGATGGCGAAGCTAATTGCCTGGTATTTTAATAAAGAAAAATCGTTCTCTTAGTTTGCTCGGTAGTTTATACGTAGTTAGACCATGTTTTGCGTATCATCTATAAAAGTTTGTTAATTGCTCGCAATTTTATAGTCAGAGGAAATAAAATTGTTTTCATCAAAGAAATAAACTAAGATAAAACGAACCTGCATATTGGTTAGAAAAACTAGTACCATATCTGATGAGTGGATCATTCTTTTCAGTTTTGTTCTTTAGTCGATATGCGCCTACTTATCTGGTGAAGTTACAGTGTTAGAACTTGTCGTCACCTATTTCTTCGAATACCTTTATGTCTAATTACTAGAGTCAGTTGATCGATATCTTCACGTCATTTTATTAATTCTGAATCTTCGTTTGTTTTCCGTGCTCTTTTAGGGAAGCTTAACTTAACTGTGATACTTCGTATTTATGGTAATCTTGTATATTGAATTGTTTTAATTTAATTTTTCAGGAATCCTTGGATAAAATTCTTTTTTAGCCAAATTCAAGCTAATATGAATATTCTTTACCCCATTAGGAACATATTTGTTGCTCTTAGGTTTACACAGATCTGAATAATAAACTCTTTTGGATCAGGTCAATGCTTTCTTGGTAAATTATTCCAAATTTTGACATCCTGAATTCTAAACCCTTACAGTTTTATCTAATTATGTTTGCTTTTTATTCTAGATAAAAATGAGTTATTAAAGTGAATATGAAAATTAAGCAAGAATATTAATGGTATCAAAGCTTACTTAACAGACATATATTGAATATATACGAAATTGATAGCAAAATTACACTCAGTGAAGAAGAAATTACTTTAAAAAGCTTTCCCTTTGAGCTTTGCATAAGCACTATATCCTTGATACATCAGCATGAATCTGCAAACATTTTTCTATCTCAGGTTCCCTGGTAGCTATATTCCCTCATTAAAACATGATGAGGCAAACGCTCTACTAGCTACTTCTAAAAGTCAGGGAAGTTTTCTAAAAGGTAGTCTTAGATGCAAGTTGAGAAAATGCCCCCTTGCAAAGATACTGGGAACAAGAGAATAAAAGTCAATCAGGAACTCTTCTACGAGTTTGTATCCTGACCTCGGCGATTGCTTCTATATTCAGACAGAATATACTTAAATAAAAGTCATGTATGTCTCGCTTTGTCGTCCGAGTGATGGTGAATTGAATAATGCCTTTCTTGATTTGCTTGATTTAAGATTATAAAAATCAGCGGATTCTAGTTTTCCATCGCTAGTAGTTGGAAATTTGTTCTGTTTCACTAGAGAAAATAAAACTCACATTATTTCTCTGAATACTCTGGAAGTATAATCTTCTTTGGTTTGTCAAGAGGACGTAATAAAACATTATATGAATTAGGTTCCGTTTAAGTCATGCTACTCAGTCTCGTTAGTTGTAATGCTACCTTTCTACTTGTTTCATGGACGCAAACAAACATTGCTACCTGGGATAGGGAAATTGTAAACGAAGCACAATTGATTTAAGGCATATAAAATTATTTTAATCCATTTATTGGTTTCAGAGTTAAACATCTAACGGAAAGACTGGGCTTTTATGAGAAAACAAATGACAATAAACTACAAGCTTTTAGTACGCAAAACTACCATCCAGTTTTCACATAAACTCCAGTTTTGATCCTCGTAATTTATTGCAGTATGCAAATAATTCATATTATTGTAGCTTTGTGTAAGGTGTACTGCGTAACCTGGCAGAAAAGAGGGAACCTTCTTAATGTTATTTAATAACAATGTGTTCAAGCTTTATTTTGAGGATACGATGGACTTACACCGTTATATAGGGTGATATTCTAAACCCAAATTTGTACTGAAAACTTTGATATTATTACAATAAACCAGGAAGAAACTTTGTCAAAATTAAATATTCACCAAAGTCTTGTTAATGTTAGCAATACCCTTAGATGTTGTTTTTTAGGTAACAATTCATCCAACTCTAGCAACAAGACCAAATCTATCAGGAAATCATTCAACTAAACTGGGCCCAAATGATTTAGTTAGTTGGTTTGTCATGCAGAATACTCATAACTAAAAGAAGTACCATCATCTACAAATGCTGCATCACGTGATTCTCTTTCACTTATCTATTCTTGGACTAAAGTATAACGGACTCACTAATACACAGTATAACAGCCGACTACTTATTGAATAAAGGAAAAACTTACCAAATTAGGCAAACTTTTAGTAACAAAATCCTACATTTTAGGTGACTTATGGAGAAGAAGATATCAATACCGTAATTTCAACTTGCATACTCTCAACACAATCAATCTCCTATAGAACCCACTGGATGCAAAAGATCGTAATAAACTCTCGCCACCAGTACTTATCCTCAGCCATCTCCTTGAGTTCGCCATCTCAACTATCTCTTGCATTTTTCTTCATCGTCCTTATCCATGTTTCTTTCGGTATACCTCTTCCCCTTCTTCCAGCTGCCTCCCACTTTGTGGCATACTGCACATATCGTACCTCTCATCTGTAAACATTCCCCATCCATTTCGATCGCAACAATCTCACATATTTGTCTACCGGTTGTGCTTTCCTCATTTCTCTAACTCTCTCATTTTTCAGTCTATCCTGCCATCGTATACCTAATATTCTTCTCAACGTTGCATTTTAAAAAGTCAAAAATTTTGCCTGTGTGATTGCCGTATATACCACGATTCATGCCCATATATAAGAATTGGTCTCACCATGCTTTTATAAATTTTTATCTTAGTGTGTATTGAAAAATTATTATTATTCCACACAAATTTCAACATGCCCACTGTTTGGTTAGTTTCCTAATTCCTTCCTCAACATCATTTTTTTTAAAGAACCATCCCTTGATACTATCGTTCCCACACCTACTTAGAACTTTATACTTCATTAATATCTTGATCATTTATTTTTCACACTATCAGTTTTTCCATATTAATATTTATTATTTCGGTTTTCGCACAATTTTTTGTTAATGCAATCTTTTTTTCTTCTTTATCTAAACAATATATGACTCTTTGCATATCTTCACAGCTCTCTGCAATTAAAATAATATCCTCTGTGAAATCCAAATCGGTCAACGTCATACTTCTGTTCTAAAATATTTCAGTATCAGTTTCTCTTATGACCTTCTTTATTACAGAGTCAATGATTAATATAAACAGGAATAGATAAAGAATTCCACCCTGAATTACTTCCGATTTAACTTCCAAACTCTCAATCAAACTCCCATCTACCAATACTTTGCAAAAGGTATCTTCATGCACACTTTTGACTATGTCATTAAACTTGTGGGGTATTGAATAGTGACTCATAATTCTAAATAGAGTTGCTCGCTTTACTCACAACACACATTATTATAATATATATCTGTAGCAGGCGATTTCTTTTAGTCCTAGAAATTAATATCAGATTCGACCTGATAGCTTTTTTCTACGCAAATGTATTTATTTTCTTTTGACTGGTGGTCTGGTACTGTGGCTTGTCAGGATCCCTTTTTAGAATTTTTTTAACACTGAGCTAAATGAAAGAATAATGTGAAATGAATAAACCGGGGCGAATAAGCATAATGTGCTACAACACAGCCATACGCCATTGTAGATGTTCTGCCCATTTCCAATCCAGCAATTACAGACGTTGTATAATTTCATTCATATCGCCAAAACACAATACTAGAAAAATATTGAGCAAACTGAATTAGATTCAGTATTTCTAATATATAAGCTTATTCCTTTGCAGTTTTTAAATAAATGACAGGTTTAGAAAATAGGACCTGACCTAAATCAAAAATGTAATCGCATTTTTTAATTTAAAAGGAAAAATATATACAAGTAAAGATTAATCCTATTTCTTTCAGTATGAGTTAGGACTTTGGAAAAGATAATCAGTAAAAGCGGTGAATCTCTTGGCACAGTAACCCTACATCGCAATTTTGTTTGCAACAAAGCTTGCGTGAAGTGAGAAATGGTTTCGCTGGTCTTGTTTTCCCTTTTCTTCACCATCGAAATTAGAAATATCCTCAATTACTTATTTAAATCTAGTCATAGCTTTAAAACACTTTCTTCGTGAAGCAATAATGTCCTAACTGCTTTTATAATTTGTTAGATAAAACAAATCTCTTGCCCTTTGGAGGAATCAATAATGACTACCTAAACCCTGAAAAATATATTGAATATTGCTATCACAATTTTTCTAGTAATTGTTTACTTTAAATTTTAAAATTAAAATTATCAATTTTTTCAAGCTTAAAATTTACAAACTACGGAGGTAATTCTCGTTCAATAAAAGTAAGCTTGCTTCATTTATTTCATTTGAGGACGGGAATACAACTTCTTTGGATAATAACTCCTTGTCATAAATTATAACCTCGACTCAAAAACTATAGTAAAAAAACTACTTTATCTATTATAGCCTCTAATGAGCCAAAAGGAAACGAAATCGGTTATAAGCTAACAATATCAAATATACCAAAGCGAGGTTGAATGGAAGGAGAAAGTGAGAGCAAAATCTAAAATAATGAATATGGATAAATGCTAGAAATACCATAAAGGAGAGGAATAGCAAATCTTGTCCAACCCGAATCGGAATCCAGCTGATGACTAACCACACCGTGATGTAACTTATCTTCCCTAAAATCGGGAGCTGTGTTTCCACTCACCTAAACCGTACCCCATTTAAGTTCATGTTTCTTCACGTGCTATTCCGTGGTAATTCTAAATCTACTCACGTCTACCCATAACTTTGATACAAGAAATTTAAGCACCATATTCCGTAGTTTTATACTTTTGCTATTTTTTCTGATCCTGTTCTTTATATTATATTTCTTCTTCCCCACTCTCAATTCACTCTCTCTATATATTCGTGCCCCTGATGATTATCATTTTTCATTGTTTGTAAATGGTCATTAGTGGAATTAATAAAAGATATTTCTCTTCTTTACGAAAGGAACTTAAAAAAACTATAACTACCAATCAACGTTAAACAATTTAAAGGAATACGACTCCAATAATGTTCAAATGGTTAAAAAATAAAACCTAAAATTGGGATTTGTTTCGCTAAAAAGAATATAACTAAAAATTCTTTTTATAAAAAAAAATAGGTTGAGCCAGGTTAATGATTCGTAACTCTAGGTCGATCATACTCGATTATCCGTTGTTTGTCTATTGAATTTGGCTATGTAGTCACTAATGATTATTTAGATTTTATGCAAAAAGTAAAAATTAAAAAATGAATTGTCATTATTTTGAAAAACACATGATGTAGCGTCAACGCCTACATATCTCTTTTAAATCTAAAATTAATAAGGTTAAGATCAGAAGGTAGTGATTTCTGGTTGCTGTCAAAACACAGTAGTAGCTAACATTCCCCTCTCAACGATGACTAGCCTTATGTGGCTTCGGGCTTGCCAGCGATATCATTCTATTTTTTATGTTGATTCCTTCAGCATGTCTGGAGCTCGTGTCTACGATAACAGGCACTGATGGCGAAACTTACAATAAAAGAGTCAAAGATAAACTGTTGATGATAAAAATATATGACGTTTTACTAAGGTCTCTGAGAATTCTAAGTTCTCATTAGCTTCATATACGAGCCGGAAAAGTATGACAAAACCATATCTGATGCAACTTTAAGAAAGCATCGTTTGTGTACCATCCCATTGAGTGTTTATATTTAGAATTTACATTTGCATTACGTGATTTCCCTCGAGACCTAATGATGACTTCTCCTTCTGTGAATAACATGTGCACGATAAATCTTTTCTCTTTTTCTGTCTTCTCTCCGCATTTTCCATTACGTGGTATGTATGTTACAGCTGAAATCCGTAAAGCTTCTTTTCAACGCAAGGAATTCCAAATATTTTCACCTTTTCAAATTATAGCCATAGAAAGTATTCGTTCCATTCAGGCATTTAGGGGTTAAAGACACTAATAATCATTGCTAACAATAGTTATTACCTAACTCAAAGATTTTGTTTTAATAACGTATGTCGTTTTGTATATATTTCAAGCAGGTTTAAGCATATGGTTATGCCAGAAACAACAAAGAAATATTCTTTTTGATTCGAAGGAATATATGTTCATTAGAAAGATTACTTTTATGTACACATATGTGAACATTAATTGATTATCGGATCACATCATATTTTAATGAATGATCATTTCTACTCATCCAAAAATATGCAAATTGGATAGAAATTGTTTTATATGACAAGGAGCTCAGTCGCAAAGCATGATTTGATGAGACTTTAAATAATTACAACAAAAGAGGGAGGAATAAATAGGGAAGAGACAGAGATAATAAAATTAAGGTTATTTAAATTTAATACCAAAAATAGCGAAAAGAGTCAAGAATGTGAGAGACTAGAATAACATTTGTCATCAACAACTAAAACTGGATTAAAACGGGTGGTTTGTAATCCCAAATGAAAATGTTTTGTCTAAAGATCTAAATACACCAGAGATTTATTGGGAGAATACAGGCTTGAGTAGGTTGTCACTTGTGAATTAATTTTCTGTTGCATTAAATCTATATTTAGAATTTAATGTTCCAGTTATGCCAACGAGCAAGGTGACCTGAAAAATAGCCCGCCCTCTCTCTTCCTAGCAGTCAAAGTACTCTTTTTGTATATTATCATGTAATTTGTCCTTTTCTACATATTTCAATTTCGCACTTTTCATTATGAGCAATATTGTAGAAACTTTATAGTTTCGATACTCTATTTTACTAGTGGATTTTATCGAAGAAAATTTATTTGAACATTTATATGCATATTTACCTACAAAATACAATTATATAAAAAGTTTAATTTTCTAATGAAACCCAATATTTACAATCAGTAGAGTGTTTTCAATATTGTTGCAGTTTTGTCCGTAAAAGCAAATTGGTACCACTTTGCATTTTCCATTTAACTAAGTAAAATTTAACAGTGTGGTGACAGATCGAGCGGAATCCTTACAATAACACTGCGACAACATACGTTTTCGTATAGTCTTTCTCTCGTCATTTATCATAGAGAGTTTACTTCATGGCGTGGAAGCTATTAACTCAGAAAATGGCATAACCTTTGCTATTTTTTAACATATTACTGATTATTGTTCGATATAAACGCCACAAAAATTGCCTTTTGAGCTCACTCGGTTTATTCTATCTCCATCTTATGCTCCAGTATAGTTTCCTTCTCTATTATTTCTACACTATAATCTCACTCTCTATTCCTTCTATGTACATCAGAGCTTCCCCCTCTATTCCTTCTACGATTTGTCTTCCCCTCTCTTCCTTTGCAAAGCTTACATAGTCAAACACATGTTAATTACCTACATTCTCAACGCCCCTGAAACTTCTCTGTGATTTATAACCATGTTATCCCAGTTCGCTATATTCTTACCGTAATCAATTACGATGCAAACTAGATATTTAGGTAAAGAACCTCAATTTTTCAAAATACAGCCCGCAATATATAATACTACATCTGACCCTATCTTCACCTATATCGCCTTACCTTTAGCTGAATTTACATTGCTGGGCTTCACCTCGTACATATGTACATGTTTAAGAGCACCTCACTTATGCCAACTATTCAATTCGGATATCTTGTACCCTATCAAACGTCTTAATTCTAACTTTAATGAACTTCACATCATCAAATAGAGTGCAATGACAAAATTAACTAAATAGTAAAATCACCGTTTGCAAATGGTGGCTCTATCTTTCGAAGAGGATAATGTGCCAATTCACACATCTAAAATTGCTAAAAATTGACAAGAAGGCCATTCAAATTGTCTTCCATGACAATTCGAGTGTTGTAGAGCAGCAAGTAGGGAACCACTTTCCTCCGCCATTATCTCTGAAAGAGCTGGAACAGATTCTGCTTCAGGAATGGATTGAAATTCCGATAGCCAGTGCTGCAAAAGGAGGTGCTACTCGATATTAAATATTAAAATCATTATTAAATATGGTGTTTCTCTTATTTTGTTCTTATACTGTACGTCCCTTAGCATATTCTTCCTTATTAGACTGAGATCAATCATACTCTTAAATTCACCCCTGCCTTCCTTCTTCAACAAATATAAAGTCATTCTAGACCCTTTCTCTTCTAAACTTCAAGTTTAGTATTCAATTAAACAACATATAGAATTACAGTTGCAAATCTGAACTTCTTCCTAATTATTCTCGAGTTTGCATATTTATGCTTACTGATGCATTGCACCAGGCCACTTTTCATTTGAAAGCACTGCCACAGTCTTTCTATTCCTAACACCATGATCCACATCTGATCCACTCCATTCACATAATCCAACACAAATTTTTCCTTTCCTTTCATGTTGGTCTCACATATAGCAACATCTGTAATCCTGCTATTTTAAAGACATTGACTACTACTTCCCTCTTTGACACTTCACATATACTCCTCACAAACCACTTACTTCTTTCATACTTAACATATCTCTCTCAAAATCACACGCCCTCTATCAGTTCACAAATTGGCAGAGTTTAGACTGATTGGACGAGGTCTGAGCCATCCTCCGTCGATTACAATTATTGTGCAAATGAAGTATCACCTATGGGTGCACTCTTCGTCTTCCCAGATCAGTACTAACCAATCTGGGCTGAGTTGCCATTTATGATACGCGCCGATGGGCAGTGAAGATATTATAACTGCTTCTCAAACTCATCAAACCTAAATATGCCAAATTAGATGGGCCTCAAAGGATTATATTTGAAAAATTGAAAAATGTAAGTCAATTATTCAAATTAGTGTAACATCGAGAAAATCTACTACTGAATTGAGCTATAAGGTATTTTCTTAAGAAAAACCTAGCCAATTTTAGTAATACAGAATTCGTAAAGCAGCGGTGGAGAAAATTTCCCCTAACTTTAGCGGATTGTAATCATATAAGATGTAGTGCGAGCAAAGAAGAATGAGTTTCCCAACTTTTTAAGTCTGTACAAGCTCATACTGTATAATATTATTTGAAAAGAGATGATTAATCAAATAAATGTTAAATAATATGGCGAAATTTAAGTGCAGAATTTTATATTTTATTATATTATATTGGGTTGAGGAATAAAGTTCTTGCATTTTTATCAAATGTATTCATTACTATTAACAATTTTATAAAAACTTCATTTTAATTGATAAAAATTTGCAATTTACACAATAATGTAATCTCCGTTGTTATTTACGACTTCTTCCCAACGTTCAACTAGTTTTCCGATGCCTCTGCAATAAAAATCTCTGGATTTTGACTTAAAGAAATTGAAAATGAATAACAACAAGTGTCGAAAATGCGCCTTTCTTTCAACTTGAAATTCCATTTTGAGGGTAAAGAACAAAAATTAAATTAACACAACTCTTAAATAAACCGCAATGATTAATTACTCAACTTCAAGACGTAGCCTGAGCAAAAAAATAATAGTTTACCCTGTTAAGAGAGGTAGCTTAACCTTTGCAAATTTTGCTCTCATTATTTATTATTGTTTTTTTATATGTGCACAAATCACGTCAACAAAACTTAAATCAAAACTGCATTTCAAAAACGCAAGAACTTATTCCTCAACCTAATATATAAATATATATATATATATATATATATATATATATATATATATATATATATATATATATATTACACTGGTTAAATATTTAAAGGCATTACCGATAATTTAGATAATGAAAAGAAGGGGGAATGTGGTTGACAGGAAGTAGTTAAAAATGGTTCATTTGGGAATGGGATTTCGTTCATTATTGACCGTTAATCCATAAAGAGTTTTAAGGTTCGCTGGGTGGCGGTCAATTGGGCATTAATCTTCGGTTTATCTTCGTAGATTAGGATCGCTTCCAGGATGTGAAGGCGTGTGCGGTCACTTCTCCATTTGATAATGGTGTTTTGTACTAAAATTTTCGTGTTAGTTTAATTCCATGTTGCATGTAGTGGTTTTTGATCGTGCCGTTTTGCAGATACATGTAGAGTCTACGAGATAGGGGTGTGGTTGTCATTCCAATGTATTTATTTGAATTATGAATCTTGCAATCTTCATGCGGACAGGTGAATTCATAAATTACATTGGAAGTTTTCAATTCTTTTTTGTACTTGTGTCGTTGATAATGAGGTGATTACTTATTTTTTTGGTTTTATAATATATTGTGACTTGTAGCGTTTCATCTGGATTCGTCAATTTTGTATTTTGGTGTAAAATATTCTTGATTGTTCTTTCGTCGATTTTATACGATTCACTAATTTTGTTAATATAGAAGATATTTATTGGGGGTTTCTTATTGTCTTCATTTTTATTATTGTTATATTCAAGTAAGTTTTTCAGAAATGTATTTGTTTCTTTATCCACCTTATTGTTGGAGAAATTATTATTGATGAGGATTTGCTTTATTCTTTGAATTTCGTTATGGAACAATGCCAATGCCGAACTGCATTTGTATGCGCGTCTAATGTATGTTCTTATGGCACTTTTTTATATCTTTCTGAACATTTGCCATCTCCATTTAGACAATTCCCAGAATTCGTTAGTTTAGTATATACCTGGGTTGGGTATGTATTTTCACTTGCTGTCACTTTAATATCAAGCAACGGAAATTTTCCGTTAGAATTGAGTTCGTACGTAAATTTCAGTACAGAGTGCTCTTCCATTCTTGTTTTAAGTGTTTTTAGTTGATTTTCTCATCTTTAATTATAAGATATATATCGTCAACGAAACGGCAATAGGTTGAAGGTTTGAGATGATTCTCCGTCAATATTTCCTTTTCAAGGCGACTCATGTAAAAGTTTGCAAAAGTTGGTCTGAGTGGTGAACCCATTGCAACTCCGTTAATTTGTTTGTAGAGTTTTCCGTTAGGTGCGCAAAATTTTCTCACGGAAAATTATAATTTAAATAAATACATTGGAATGACAACCACACCCCTATCTCGTAAACTCACCATGCATCTGCAAAACGGCGCCACCAAAAACCACTACATACAACATGGAATTCAACTAACACGAGAAATTTGAGTACAAAACACCATTATCAAAAGGAGAAGTGACCGCACATGCCTTTATATCCGAGAAGCGATCCTAATCTACGAATATAAACCGAAGATTAATGCCCAATTGATCGCCATCCAGCGAACCTTAAAACTCTTTAAGGATTATCAGTCAATAATGACCGAAATCCCATTCCCAAATGTATCTTTTGTAACTACTTCCTGTCAACTACATTCCATCTTATTTTCATTATCTAAATTATCTTTAGTATATAAATGTAATTCCTTTAAATGTTTAATTAGTGTAAAATTAATTCGTTCCGAAGATGTTCAAACGTGACCGAAAGCTCAGCTAGCTAAAATAAACCATGAATATCGGAACACTTATCTATAACCTTTCGCAAAACGAAAAGGGAATAATAAGGAAATTAGAAAAGCAAAGAAAGAAACATATCAAACTTCAACTAGACCTAGTCTTTAATAAAACATGCATAAAGAAAAACTCCTACCTACGTATACAAATATATATTTATATATATATATATATATATATATATATATATATATATATATATATATATATATATATATATATATTATATTTTCACAAAGTATCAAAATGTTAAATAATGGATATTCCGAAGAGTGAGTAAATATATGTTTGAAGAATCAATAGAGTGAGAATATCATCAGCCTTCCTCGTAGCTAAATATATTCCAAAATTAATTCAAAAGATTCCATTATACTTTCAATAGCTATGAATGAGTAATTAGATTCTACCCACAAATATTATATTATGAAGAATTCTAGACTTTAGATACCCATATGTGGAAGCCACGACAAATCGAAAGGTTTAATAATTTCACCGATAAATTTTCGGGAGATAGAACTAAATTTTACCTTGTGAGAATTTATTTATACGCTACACCCTCTATGAAGGGAAAGTACGGAGGTTTTATTGCACAGTTTGAAAAGTTTTTCAGAACTAAATTCTTGTTTTTTTTCATTGTATTTTGCATCAACAAAATCACTATGCCAAAATGATACTCGTATTTTTGGAAAACTCGCAACAATTGCGAATTTCATTCGAGCAAATGCAATGTAGCATCGAACATTTCGGTACATGGCCATTATTATTGATGAGGTAATTTTTAACGCATTGTGAATTATCAAGTAAAATATTCCAATGAAAAGCCGAAATTCTGTACGATATAATAACAAATCAATATGAGTTGAAGGTATCTTTTCAAGTTGAAATAAATCTATAAATGTGGGCACATAGAGACATTTAGAAACAAACATCTTTGTTACATTGCAAACCTTTACCTTCCATCGAAACCACTGAATCACATTAGGATTGTGCATTTCTTGTACACATCAATCAAAGAACACAAAGAAAATCTTTTTGAAACCATTGCATTATATTAATTATCCTCTGCTTAATTTCAAGAAATAACCTTGAAATGTGAATAAATGAAGTAGAATATCTACCCCTGCGGATAAATGGAAGACGAATGCTTTCTTGCTTAGCAAGTACATATTCTCATAACCATCACTAATCAAGACTTACTTAACGGTCCAAATAATACGAGTATAGATGCACCTGAAACACCAATTGGGACTATATCATGAGTTACATGTACGTTTGTGTCATTATCATGGGCCATTAAATATGCAGTTGGGCCTATATCATAGACTATTAAATAGTTTTAGTTTAGTTTTGAACAATTTTGAACTGCACTCAACTTTAGGACCTAATTCAATATCAAATATGGATTGTCTTGATAAATTACTAATATAATTTATAATGTAAAATTATATTTTTTTAATTATATTTGTAGTAAAACCAATGTATTCTTTCTCAATGGGCTTACATACATCGTTAGCTTAGGTAAATTGGTACACCAGTAGTGTCCAATACATTTCGTACTAGAACTAGATCTTTATTTTTCTATTTTTTTAGTAGATATTAAGGCTGATTTTAATTAGTTTTTAGAATTTCTACGTTTAAAGTTTTTAATTACCTTTTTAAGTTGTTTTTCTCATTGAATGTAATTTTTTTACTAAATTTCAGTAGCATATTGTTAATTTATTTTTTATTGTTTTTTATTAGTTACAAAGAATCTTATTCATCCAAAAATGGGCCTCGTCGCTAAAGATGATTTTTGGGGGAAATTTTGGGCAACTTCCAACTACTCATCCGCCCAATCAGCGAACACACGGCGTTGTCTATGGTCGTTTACCTTAAGTTCCTGGGTAAGTTGGATTTTTACGAGTGCAGACCCAAGTGCCTACGCATAATTCGCCGAACTGAAGTCGCAGAAAGGCCAAGTTCTTGTGAACGACGTGAAATCGACTGCCTCAGATTTTCCCGTAGTCTCATTTACAGCAGCGATGTTTTTAGCAGACCTTGCGTTTTGCTGACGTAGTAGTGTTGGCTGATTGTTGATCGACCCTTTTGCCTCGAATTTGGCCACCAAGCGTCGAACAGTGGAGTCGACATGACGATTGTGGCGAGGATAGAAATCGCGTAATGCGCGAAACGTTTGTCGAACGGAGCACTGATTTTGATAATAACATTTAATAATTTATACACGCTGTTAGACGCTATAACCGTCCATCGTGACCTGCCAAGTACTACTGAACAGTAAACAATGAGGTTTCCCTTCTGTCACTTTAACAACATGGCCACTATAGCCTGACAAAACTCGAACGTCCTTGTTGAAATACCCTTGAGAAGGAAAACATAACAAAACTCCTCAATCGTTTACAAAGATATTGTTACGATATTTTTACTAAAGTTGAATAAAATTACTTTAAAATAGATACTGTTGTATGTAGTAAAGAGGTTATGGAAACACATGAAAATACACGGAACTATATTATTAAGGAGATGTGTAGAGGATAAAAACAAGTTTTTTGACTAAATAAACAGGAAAAAGAAAAGACGCACAAATTCTAATCAAAATTCTTTCAGCGAAGTTAGTTCGTAAATTTGTGGTACTATGAAAGAGGTAGGAAATAAACATTGAAAATAAAATGAGTTAATCACTTAAAACGTTTACAACGACACAATAAAAGGAAATGAAAGAGAAATGAAAAGGTTAAAAACGATAAAATCGAGAAGAAAAGAAAAAGGGGAAAGAGAAAAAAAGTTAAATACTCAAGCCTATAACAATAAAAGTATCTTTTTTTGCTTTTAGCCCTAGAATTTAAGCAATAATCTGATAAAATACTAATACCATGTTTAAATTATTAAGAGACAAGCCATACTTCGTATTCTTTCTTACAGAAAGAACTTGGTTACAAAGGCACTCCTTCGGCGTCTGGCCTACGGCCTTTTTGCTATTCTAAACCGCTTTTTTTAATCCCCTTTACAGATTCTTTATTTTAACACCCTGAACACCTTTTTCAACATAGATACCCTGAAACATTTTTCAAAAGTTATTTCACCTTATATTATATTGTCTTTATCCCTTGAAGATTTATATATGTTGAGAATTTTC
This sequence comes from Ceratothoa steindachneri, assembly GCA_963969495.1. Classification (NCBI taxonomy): domain Eukaryota; kingdom Metazoa; phylum Arthropoda; class Malacostraca; order Isopoda; family Cymothoidae; genus Ceratothoa; species Ceratothoa steindachneri. The sequence goes on from OZ018330.1 coordinate 136,660,785, forward strand.
CCCAACACTTTTTTCAACATAGACACCCTGAAACCTTTTTTTATGTTATTTCACCCGGTTTGATATATAGAAAAACCTTCGTCAGATCTCCTTTTTCATTTAAATTTGTTTTAAATACGAAATGATAGTAAAAAACGCTAATGCTCTAATTTGAATACATTTTTTGAACTTCACGATTTGTATGTTTTTTTCATTCCAAATCATTCGATAATTATTTTTATTTTTTTCTGAACTCTTAGAAAGAACTTTGATAAAAGCTCGAAACATACAAAAAAAAACCTGCGAATAAAAGTTTCAGATAAACCTAAACTTAAAAACATGAAAGGTTACTTGTCCACTAAGAAAAAAATACATTTTAAAAATTTCAAAAATTCACCAAGTTTAATTATACACTTGATGACAAGACGAGCAGCTTCGCCACTCCTCTTTACCGGAGTAGCTTTATCTTAGCATAAATACATGTAAGAACTTGGATAAAAGCTTCAAATATACTCTTACCTAGGTGAGCTACAAACTTAATGTTAAACTGTTCAAAAAATTGCATTCATAAATTATAGTGTTATAGGCAATTGCTTCGCCACTTCCCTCTACGTGGGGAGCTTTCGCTTCGCTACTAAGATTAAAATTTAAAATGTAAAAAAAAGCAACCATGGTTAAATTTTTATAAATTTTCTGAACTTTCCAATTATAATAATTTTAAAAAGGAACTCTAAAACTAAATTTCTGCCCCTTTCAAAATATTGTTGCTAAAATATAGTTATAGAAGCAGATATATAAAAATTAATTTTCTGAACTTCACCATTTTGTTTTTCACTAACTATATAATTCAAGAAGCGTATTTTTTTGAGTCTTTGAATAATCATTTCATCTTACGAGTAGTTTTATATGACATATGTATTTTTTATTAAAGTTATTTCTAATAATTCTTTTATAATATCAAAAAACAAAATGGCGAAGTTCAGAAATAATTCTAGGTATTGAAATTTTTAAAAAATTTTAAAACCCAAAGAATTACAAATGGTGAAGTTCATAAAATTTATTTTTATATACCTTTTCTTCTATAGCTATATTTTAGCATCGTGATATTTTAAAAGGAGAGAAATTTAGTTTAGAGTTCCTTTTTAAAATTACTATAATTGACAAAGTTCAGAATATTTATAAAAGTTTAACCATGGCTGCTTTTTGTTAGATTTTAAATTTCAATCTCAGGAGAGAAGCGCAAGCTCCTACACCTAGGGGGGGGGGGGGTATCGAAGCCATTGGCTGGTAAAGCCTTATAAAAATAACCTATCGAAAATATTTTATGAAAAACGTTTGTAAAGAAAGTAATGCAAATTAAGGTGTTTCAACCGCCTTGATAACTCGAAGTAATTTTAAGTTAAATTTGATTGGCAAAATTGTATATCAATTCAATTGTGACAAAACACAAATAATATCAAATTTTACTATATTAACATAGTTCTTTTCATGTTTCGTAGCCTCTAGCTCTTGATAAGTTTTATTAAGTTGACTGGTCAATGGGAGTAAACGCTTAGTATACTGGAAGCCTTATTTGAAGAATAGTTCTGCACTTTCGAAACTAAACTCAGAATAAACTTCACTGTATACCACTCTTCTAATCCCTTTATTTTTATCTCTACCTGCTTCAAAATGATAGATTGCTAAGGAACTTGCTAATCTCAAGATCAACTGGACTCTCTTTACCCAGAAATTATAAAATGCAAAAAAATTCGATGTCATAGTGTGTTATTCTTCCCGAAGTAAGAATACATAGGTTATTTTACTTTAGTTATCCGATCCTCACAATAGATTTTTGTTTTGTCGCATATACTTTGTTTCTCATTATAAAAACTCAAATGACTCAAATGTTATCGCCCGGGTAAGATATCAAAAGAATAAAAGCAAAGTTATAAGGGGCTGAAATTTCTTTAGGGAAATTTTCAGGGGGGGGAAAGAATCCACAGTTGCTATTCACGTAGTCCGTTTAGTTCTCGGTTTATGTAAAGTTAGGTGCAGATTCTCGTTTTTCATTAAGTTCTGTAGTTTTCATTTCTAGGTCTCACTATTTTAATCAATATATGTTAAATTAGAGTAGGTGCTACGGATTATTACCAATTTGTTTTTTACCCGCTGAATATACTTGGTATTTGCGGATATTTTGGTACCACACGTGTATAGTTTCAATACCCTGCATTGTTACTTTGATTAGGATTCATGGTAGCATTCATATTTTATGTTCAGGAAAACTACAATAGGTTACTATTTAACAAGTAGGATGTTTATTAGAGAAAATAACATTGCATTAGTCTTCATCTTTCAATCTCTGTTCATTCCATCAAATAACAACTTATGTTTGATGTGTTGTAAAATCATATGGAAATAGTTTGTGGAGATAGAAGAGAAAGGAAAACGATGGTTTTGAGATATAAACTATGACGTCATTGGTCACGGCGAGTATATTCCTTTGGGAAAAAATGACAAATCTCTACAACTTATAGAAATTCGATCCATATAATACGCTTTCTCACTTTTACGTGTTATTTGAAATAGAAGAAAGAGAAGAACGTGAGTTCTTATGTAATGGCAAGAGATTGGAAAAGAAATCATACAACCCAAACCTTTGCAAAGGCTTAGCAGTTCTTATGGATATGTTCGGTTATCAATACATTACTCTCGTATTTAAAGCCATAAAAGTGGTTAAAATTGGTGTTTAAATTATTTAATACTTTCTGGAAGGTGTTTATAGATAATTGTCGTGATACTCAGGCCTTTTTATAAACTGTAGTGATGATTAAGTCTTTTTAAGGTAACTTTAAGCTACATTTTACAAGACTACACTAAAATATATTTATTCCTGTTTTTGACATCATTATTAGCTTTAAATGCTTTATAGTTTCATTTAAGTTCGTGCATAGCATCTGTTAATATATCTATTTATATAAATCGATAGTCTAATTCGGATAGAACCTCAATGTTTAGAAGGTAGAAGCCAATTATTTAGAGTAAACAAAATTTGCTCTCACACATTTTGTGCGTATTACAAGTGTTCAACATTTAATCATAATTTAAATACTTTGAGCGATAAGAGAAGGGGGCAAATTTAGAAGTTTTAAAGTTTTTAATTAATGGAGAATTTTCTTTCTTAATTAGAAAAATATTTATATCTAATCAAATTATGTAATGATCAATATTGGGCACTGTTGCGTCAACATTTATGTAGGTACGTTTGTATTAAATTTTTCTTTATATTAAAAATCAAATCAAAACTTATGTTTGTGCTTCCCCTTATATTTTTTTTAGTAGGAAAATTATCTTCTATAAAGTATATATAACGATTCCCTTCAATGTCTGCCCTTTTAGCATCGAAATCTACGTTTGTAAAATTAAAATGTCCGCATAGAGGTATAGTTCTTTATTTAACTAACATCTAAATTGTTTGAAAGAGCATACCATGGTCATTTTCCCGGTCTCTTGTTGTTTGTAGTTAACAGGCATCTTGAGTTTGGTAAGATTTATTTCAAATTCTGCAGCTAAGAGATGAGTGTTTATATCTATATTTCATACCTTCATTATCGCGTTAGTTTTTTTCAAAAGATATTAAACTAGATCAGCGTCTCAGTTAATACTAATCTTATTAAGTAGTTTATAAGCGGATATTTCAATCTTTCCATAAAGTTTTTATTAAGCTTTTACCCTACGTTTGATTGGCTGCTTTAATAGTGAAGACAAGCGTTATAACTAACATCTATACTTCATCGATCTATTTTTTCCAACTTAGCGCGTTCGTATAGAAGTCTGATAATTTAGTTTTTCAGTTTATGCACGCCTTTAAAATATAATGAGAAATATTTATATGGATTAGTACGTCTAGCAACATAATTAACATAAGTTATAAATTTATGAGTAGAAAATATAGCATTAATTACAAAAGAAGACGATTGCAAAGGCTATTCATAGAATTTAAAGAAAACCTAATTAAAACGCAATCCGCTGAAGAAGTCGTTAGGTACTTTAATGAACAATGCCTAGGGCAAAAACAAATACCGGTTATATTGGTTACACTAGATGAATTCAACGTAATGAGATGAAAATCAATTTAATGTTGTAATATTTAAGTCTGTTGATTGATCGAAATACTCAATAGAGACCTCATAGTTGTGCATTTTAATGTCAGTGGGGGGATTTAAATCATCAAGGCTATTCTCACAGATTCCGTCTGCGCACGCCTTCCCTACACCGTATCTTACATTTTTGTTAGTCTAAATTTATAATTTTTTAACCACCTTCATTTTTAAAATATTTAGGCAACGATATTTTCGATGTTTTTTGACTTTCTTTGCATACGAAAATTTTATACAGCATATTCAAAATATAACATTGGTCTTAAATGTCACGCAATAGACTTACGTAACAGAAGTGCCTTTTTCTATCCCAATCGGGTATCGGAAAAGTTCTGCTACCCTATTTTTTTATCTTTCGTTAGGTTTACATCTGTGATAGGAAAGGTTGCGCCAAACAAAGTTAAAATTCTAGTTTTACAGCACCTGTCGTTAAAACGGCTTTTCCTATTGTTCGCAAGTGTGTCGAGATGGAAGTGCACAGGATCGAGATATCTGCTCTCCTGCGCGCAGGCAGCAACAAGTCTGACATCGCCAAGCGATTCAACGTCAATGAATGACCGTCTACAGTCTCGTGGAGAGGCTCAAGAACAGTAGTACATCAAAGATCGACCTCGTTTATGCAGACAGCTAGTTGTCAGCCATTTGGTTTTCAGAAAGGCCTTCAATTGTGATCTCAAGCTCAATGTGACTGCACTTGCAAAGAAAAATAACATCTTGTTGGCCACTTTGTGCAAGGTCGTCAAATAGGAGGGTGGCAAGAGCTTAAGGTGCGTAGAAAGGCCGCTGTTTATCGGCCATATGCGAGAACAACGTCGGGAGCGCTGCCGTAGCTTTCTAAATGACGTGAAGACTCATGTCAATAAAATAATCTTTTTTTAATGGAAATTCCTCAGAGTAAGTCGGGTCATTAATGGGCAGAAAGAGCGCATTGTTAGCTTCTCATTGACGTCTCCGAGGTCTGTTATGTGTACAAGACCAAGCACTATGATAAAGTTCGGTGACGTGGCTTCAAATGGCAAAAGATACCAACGGTATGGTTCGAGGCTGATTACGTGGTAACGACCGCCGACATCAGGGACATCTTTGCCACCAAAGTCTGGCCCTGGGTGTGAAGATCAAAAGAGACGGCGGACTACGTCTTAAAGCAGTAAGGTGGTCCACTCCACATTGCGTAGACCGTATAAAATTGGTTGGGGCAAACATGAACTTCTAATCGAATGAATTTGGTCTGACGGACTCGTTCGACATTAATCTACACAACTACAGCATGTCAGGGAACATCGAGGGCTTCGCCTGCAATGTGTACAAACTGAAATTGTCCGCCGACGCGTGTGGGCCACCGTAAGGAAGTAGTTCTTCCGCAAGATGGGCGCCGCAATAATATCTCGCTTGGAGCGCGTGCCAACCGCTTAGGGTGGCTGCATTGATAAATATAAAATAAATACATATTTATATGTTAAAATAATAAAAATGTATGTATCTGTATCAAACTATTATTGCGTTCTTTTGTGAGAGCGTCGGTAGGTCACCGTTTAATCTTTCATCTTATTGTAATATTTTATTCCTTAGTTTCGGCCAAAGCAAGCAAAAGGATCTCTTCTTCAAATTTTTTATCTCTCGGCTTTTTTTTATTGTTACTTCACATTTATTGTTACTCTTTTTTTTTTGTACGGGAGTAGAATCTGACTTTGTGGTCACTATGTATCCTTTACGTTTCCAAATAACTTCTCAAATCTTTATCCTTCATTTATTCCTAATTCCTCCAAACACTCCAAAATAAATATATATGATACCACTACTCACTTTTTTCCATAGTAAATAGCATTATGGCTACCATTAGACGTGACCTCAAGCCTTTCATGACAATAAGAATGGCAAATGATGTCAAAAATAAAATGTCTTCGAATGCTTTCATGAGCATGGTGTTTGTATATATGTCATGGTTACAAACAGGTAGTTGTATTTTGTGCCCTGTGTTATAATAAAACCAACAGAAACATTTTTGCAGGAGAAAGTTAAAGAGAAAATCAATCTAAGTTTTAGAAGATTAACATCCTGCTATGCCTTTATGCAAGCTAATTCCGTGATGAGAATAAATGCGAGGAGAACAATCAGAAGGAGAAGACAAATAATTAGCATAGGCAATAATAAAAAAATGTAGCATATAAAGACCGCAGGTATTCAAATTTGGGAGGAAGTGTATATTTAGGAAACATAATATTTCTTTGTTAAAATGCATATGTACTTTAAAATTGTAAATGCAGCGGGATTCTATAAAAGACCATCAAAAAGCATATATCAGTCTGTATTCTATATCAAATCCCAAGTGGGAAATGATGAAACTCTATATCAATGTTGGCGAACGTTTTCAGAAAATCTGAAAGGAAACCTGTTGTTTTTCAAAAACATTTCACACTTGATTGCTTTTTAGCACCAAATGTTTTGTGCCAAAATCTGTGACACTAACTGCTCTGGCCACTATTTGTAATAAACTGTGTGGCAGGAATATGAAGGATATTGAATAGATACTATTTCCTCTGAAAGAATGAAACGGGATATTAAATGTTGTGATTTATTACATAAAATAATGAATTTCACCATAATAATTTAATATATAAAATAATATAGATAGCAAAAAATAAAAATGGAATTATTCACTTGAATGAAATTTTCTACTGAGGAGTAAAGCGCTTTTATTATATTAAATTCATTCGCTTCACTTTAGGGATCAGACTTTTAACATGGTGACCATCAAGATATCGAGAGGTCTTAGAATGAAACAAGCAAAACCTCTAGTCCCGTGGGCAGCAAACTAAGACCCGCGGGTCCCTTACTGACCAGCTAGAATAGTTTGCAAACCGAGTAAGCAAATTTGAATACCTTATTTAAAATTTGTGACCAAAACTAAAATATATGACAATTAATTTTTTAAAACTTCCACCTCCGCCGCCAATAGGCACCAACGTCGATCCATTCATGATAGTCTAGACCGGCATTTAGGCAATGCGCTATCGTATCTAATATAACGGTTCAGTACTCATCCGGCTTTTGGCAAGAGTAGATGGAGTTGTGGTGGTTATTCGCATACACTTCCTTTTAACTTTTGAGGGCCTTGGTTTTATACTTCAATTATTTTATATATATTCCTAGCCCTTATTTTCAAGATGCCCCTATTTTCATTGCCACAAAAAGTCATACTGCATGAATTCATTGATTTCAGAACTTGAAATTCTATATTTAGCTTTATAATAAAGCCTGATAAAATAGACGAAGATAGGTTGGAACTACAATATTTCAATTTCATTGGAATTAAAAATCCTAGTTGTAGAGTTAATAGACTTAAAAAATTCAACATAATGGGCAGATAAATTTAAAGCCTTAAGCAGACTACTGGAAACAACTGATGAAAATCACCTAAGCATGATAGCTACATATTTAGCATCACATCCCTCAAGTCTTCCTCAGTAAAGAAAATAGGTTTTGCCATTTTATCAGCTTTCTGGTCCAGCTACTCATGTGAGCAAGTATTTTCCGAAATAAGATTAATTTCTAATTCATCTCGAAACAGGTTTACTAAATTCGGAGGAATGTGTTCTTTTAAAAATGAAAATTATCAACCAAATGTCTCACATCTTACAAAGGAAATGAAACAGTACTACGGAGGTTATTATTGGTTTTAATTAAATAGAGGTATATTTTATTTATATATGTATGATATAAATGAAAATTTATGTTAATAGTTTAAGATTTCCTTATAGTTGTAAATTTAAAGATCATTATAATATATTTGTAGTTCTCTATTTAAGGCATATTTGATTACCCCATCTCTATAATAAATTTTCTTTTCTGAGATATTATTCAACCTAAAATGTTAAAAATATCGGGTTTTATATTTTTACAAAAATGGAGGAAAATCCAAAAATATTTATTAAAAAATTTAAAAAGAAACAAAAATATAATATATATTTTTTATTTTTAAGCACATTCTTGGATTTGGATGTCTTCCATTTTGGGGGGGGTTTTTGAAAAAACAATTTTTCGCACCTGCTATATTCCTTGAATTAAACTTGTAAGAGCTAGTTTACTGAATCTCTCAAAGTTTAAATCTAACCATGTTTATTTCTCTTGAAGACCCTTCAGTTTATCGATAATTAATTAACCTATAGATGACTCCATGTATTATAATTAATATATTCGATGATAAACACTTGGCTCACCGGCCTCCCCCAATTTTTTAAATTTAAAAATGACCCACCGGTAAAAAGATTACTGACCAATGCTCTAGACCTCCTCGTCGTTGCGTGCAAAAACTTAGGTCAACTATGTCTTTAACGGGCTAGACTTAATTGATTTGCCGCACGAAAATCCAGTTTTATTCCTTCTCAAATTTGGAGAATCTAGCGTGGACCCTTGTTGGAGGAAGATTTCGTTTCCAAAGTTTGTTGGCTGGAATGGGAAAACAAAGCGAGATAGCAAGAATCCTATTTGTGAAGAAGCTTCGTTTCTCTCTCTCACTGTCGCTTCACAATGCAAGAAGAATCTTGGGTGAAGGTTTTATTTCGTTACAAAGAAAGACCAGTGTGATTTTGCCTAAGCAGTGTTGCCTCTTCTACCAACTGAACACAAGTATTTTTTGTACCATTCTTTTTACGAAAATCTTTGGAATATTTTTCTTTTTAAACTAGATGTAATCTGACTTTTCTTTAATTGATAAATACTCGTAAGATAAAGCTTTGGATAAGAATTTAGTGTAATATCCTTTTTTGCTCGAGTGAAGGTTGGATCAACTCATCGCGATAATCATTCCTCCCCCTCCCCTAGTTACTTCTAAAATAATACAATGGAATATATTTATTAGTGATGAGTTATAATTTGTTGTTTATTTGTAATATTCTTAGATATGTAGGTATTGTATAGTAATTTGTGTTAATTAATAAATCTATTATTACTTTATTTTTTAATTTAACTTCGCCCGATGAAGTACCAATACAGAGAAAGATAGCTAACGTAACCGCATTTCTTATTACGAATGTTCCAATGACGTAATTATATAAGAAATGACAGAATCCTTATAAAATCGATATTTCCATTACTATCAAATGTTATGTGCCTAATTCAAATTTATTAATCTTACGGAAATAAGGGATGACTGCTCCTGTGTGTTATCGCAAAGGAAAGAGTAGAAAATTTTTCGATTATATAGTATGGTCCAACACTATAGAACAAAATACTATACCCCAATCTCTAACCAAATTTAAATACTCCTATATTTACAAGATAAATTGATAGAATATTCTTGGAAAATTGTATCTAATGGCGAACAAGTTTCCTTTCATGGAGCATCATATAAATAATGTTATGAGAACAGTATTTTTTATTTGAATAAAGGATGCATCCAAAACTAATGAACAATGATTTTGAACTTTAGGTTGCACGTAAAATATTTTGACTGACGATAACATTGTGGTGAATTGTGGCCCTGTTAATGGAGCCACGGGGGCAGCAGGCTTTAATGCGAGGTCCGCCCATGAGGGCGTACGCTCCCATCGCGGCAAGCCAAATAGTTCTTCTGTTCGGGACCATTTAAGACGAACGAAGGTTCGTAAAGAACCTCATAAAGATAAGTGCTCTCCTCTTTCTGCGTGGTCTCCTTCTTCAGTCTCATCAAACTTATTAACTTTAAAATATTTTCAGTTAACCGCACAAATGACGATAAACAAGTGTCCTATAGATGCATTTGTCTCTTTAGTGTCAGAAGCCCCCTTTCCTTTTCGTACACCTAATCGGTAGAGACCTCTTCTGGATGGCCTATACTCTCAGTCCCAGGGGAAGATTTATAGGGTAAACTATCGAAAAGCTAAGGATCTTTTTCGTTATTTTGAATAAATTAACTGTATTGATGTCTTCTTCTTATCCTTAACCATAATTTTGATTGGAGTTTGTCGATTGCTTTCTTGAAAGTGATAACTTTCTCATTCAAATCTTTTTTGCCAAGCCTTAGGCAATTCAAAACCAACCTGGATGGTTCATGGATCGAACAAGCTGGTTCGGATTCAAGTAATTAAATGATATCTATATATCTCATAAAAGGCCATTTATATATTCGCCCCTAACTTCATCCTCACCTAACCAATATGTATTCCTTGAAATTCGGGGTTTTGTGCACCAACATTTTCATAAGATATCGCCTTAAACTCTGTCCGTGCGATTTTCCTCCATGTGAATTTCTCCGGAGGTGGATCAGATTCATTTATGATTCGAAGCGCCCTCACCGCTCTTCAATTGCGGGCAGATGTCTTCGTTCAATGGGAGGACCCCTTTTGGCGCTGTTTAGAGTGAGAAAAAGATTCTGAGTTTGTTCGAATCGGACAGCAGGTCGTTACCCAGGTAGGCAGGACTATCTTCTCGGTCCCTCTATCAGTAGCAGGATACTTTGCGACCGCTATATCAAAATTATTCATCTGAGAAACTTTTCCACCAACATTTTAGGCATGGATTAGACAGAATTTCAACTCTAGATCGGAGATCCGTTCCATGACCTGTTTTTACCTAGAAAATTTTGCTCTGATCTCGCCTTGCTAGGTTGGAAAAAATAAGTTAGTGAAGTTTGGTGTTCTTGTTAGCTTTGCATAACAGGTTCTAGTTGTATTATATTGTAGCATATGCTTTGCAAATGGCTGCCTATTTTTCTTTTCTCAAGCCTGAGAGGCATCATTGCAACATAGATGGTTTCCACCTATTTTTCTACCTTTCTGCATATCAATTTGATAGAAAATCTGGTAAAGGTCTAATTAAATTATTTCCTAAAGGAGTGGGGTGACCTGTCATCAGCTTAATGCGGCTTCCATACTTTCTACTCCACCTTGGATGCTCTGTTTTCCCTAGAGAGAGCTATCTGAGGCCATTTTTGTTCCCATGCAGCATTTCTAAATGACATTTTTTATTGTGAAAAGCCCTAAAATACTACATAGTTATACGGCACAAAGTTGATGCTGAAATTTATTAGGGCAACGACAAAATTACCAAGTCGTTCCTGCAGTGTGGTTTAGAACGCCCTATTTAGCTCTTAAAGAGAAGAGAAGGATGCCTTAAAATAAGTCTCCTCTTTGTCACTCTGCTGTAAAGACCTCGGTGCTGCCAGACGTTGTTCTCGCAACACTCGACACAAACGACTTTTCAATCTCCTTTGGTAGGGTATATATATATATATATATATATATATATATATATATATATATATATTTATATCATGGAGTTCTGACACCAACAAGCTATGAACTACTTGTATCTTAATGTCGAAAGGTAGGAGGTTTCCAATTTCTTTTGTCATGAGTAGGATAGTCTATTTCTGCTACAGTTCCAGAACACTCAGACCCTTACCTCTTATTAAATTAAGTTTACCTATACGTGGTAGAATCGCACCGATTTCTTTGCTTTGTATACAGCTGATGCCTTATATATGACGTGAAATTTAGAACTTTAGGTTCTATTTAACCTGTGCCATGGAAATTCTCAGTTACTCGATGAGTAGCAAATGGCGAGCCGATGGGGCTGCCCTCTTTTGATAACTGTTTTATATTTTTTACTGTTTTTATAACACTTTTTGGTTCACTCAAACCTTGAATACTTTGGGAACCATAGGCCTTTTTTCATCCTCTATATATAGCCTTCTTGTTAATGAAGGGAAGATGGATGTTATTCACTTTATCTCGGTTAATGTGCATGGTGGGCTTGTACGGACTGTATCATTTTCCCCTACCTTTTGCAAGAACCTCTCAGTTTGTTTCCTGGCTGATGAAAAGAGAAATTAGTTATGCCATAAAACCTGTAATTCTAGGGCTGGTGGCGCTAATGGTAATAATTAAAAAGTCACCCTGAATGTTTTTCGCAGCCCCTCTGCTCCCAAAGTTACGAGATCCCAAGGACTGTGGTGGTCCCATTTATTGGAACATGCATTGTGGAACACTGGATTTGTGCCAGTGTTCACAGATATTTCCGAATCCCACAAGGTATCAGAGATTGAAATAATATCCATAGCGACTCATACAGCGCAGTAGTTACTCTTCTAATGTTCTTTAAGTTCAAATAGTCTCCCCTAATTTCACCTATTCTACTCCAATTTCCCTTACGCTCTTCTGATTCCTTCTACAATCCTCACGTGAAAATTGTCTTCTGCTTGTTCTTCTATATGTAAGGATTGCTGGTACTGAGCGCAATAAAGAGGGCCAAACTGTTTGCAAGGAGTGAGAAATGTGATAAGCGTTTTCTTTTTATCCATTCCCCCTACATGGCAGAAATCAAGCTAGTCCATCAACTTATATGTTTGTTCACTGTTATATTAAGGTATAATTTGCATTAATTGTGTTTCCAGCGGTTGTACCCTTGTTGAAAGCCGAAGGATAAGAATTTCAAAATTTAAAAAAATATATATTCAACTCTTTGCAAATGATTCTTTTATTACACATTGACGGCCATTACTTTATATGCTACAAATCCTAGTGCTACCTCACTTTTTTATGCTAAACATTTGTCTACTTGTAAAAAGTATTTTCACTTTTTTACTTACCCCTAATCTCCTCTATTTTCATCTCACTCCTTATTTCCTCTCTTTTTTAATATCCTCTACTCAATTCTTATCTCCTTTTATAACCTCAATTTTTCTTAAATTTGCTGTAATTTTTTCTTATCTGTGCTAATTCCTTTTAATGTTCTTTAAGTTCCATTAGTCTCCCCTAATTTCACCTAATCTACTCTAATTTTCTCTACGCTCCTCGAATTCCTTCTACAATCCTCAATTTCTTATTATCTTCTCTAAGTTCCTCCAATCTCTTCTTATTTTCGAGATACAATAAATAAATGCATTCGTTTGAGCCGTAAATGAATTACATTCTTAAAGTTAAATTATATGCTTACAATAACGAACGCTCTGTTTTCATATCGAGGTGAAAACATCTATAATGAACTCCTCTCTAATTTGCGGGCAGTCAAGTTGCCTAATTCCTATCTAATTATATTTTAAATGTAACTCACTTAATCGATCATATATAGTAAGTACTTAGGTTCATGTACTCATGTAAATTTTGTGCTTTTGACTCCTTTTCCTATACCCTACTTTCCTACGTCTTCTAAATATTTTTCTTTCTTCCTCTACTTCATAAATTGATATAGTTTTACGTTAAACTTCATGTTTTTTTATACAGATATTATTCTATAATAATTTAATAAAAACCGATTTAATAACTGATATGTAAATATTATTTAATTTAATATACTTTTATTTTGATTCTACCATAACAACTTTGTTTACCCATGTTATGATACGCAACTTCTTGTTGATTGCATTTTAGCAGACTGTAGACTGGTTGCGCCACCATCATATTTGCAATGCCAAGCAATGTACTATTGCACTCTGTCGTCAAATAAATTGCTTGCGTCTAAAGAATAAAAAGTGCTACTTTGGCTTGCGGTAGACCGCAGTATCCGTGGTCTACTTTGTGAAATAACCTTCAGCGTAGTATAATTTTATTACCTCTGCTTAACTTCTTTTTTTTCATATATATATATATATATATATATATATATATATATATATATATATATATATATAAGAGAAATTATTGCAATAACACAATTAATTATGCGGTTAAAAGGCTATATTAGACAGACACAGTCTTCATCGAAGCCCTCGGGAGGAGCTCTTCTCACATACACTAGAAGGTAACACTTAAAATAGGCGTTCTATCTGAAAGAACGCCTATTTTAAGTGTTACTTTCTCGTGTATGTGAGAAGAGATCCTTTCGAGGGCTTTGATGAAGACTGTGTCTTCCTAATATTGCCTTTTAACCGCATATATATATATATATATATATATATATATATATATATATATATATATATATATATATATATATATATCGGGTTTCCTCCCAAAAATGAATATCTCAGTAACATTTCTATTTATGACAATTTTCATATGCAAGATACTTTCAATCTTCCTTTTTCGAATGCTCAAAGCGGAATTTAGATACCTTTTTATAGTTTTCTTACACTTTGAAAAAATAACAGCATGGGAAAAAAACGAATATCGAGATAAAATATTATTTTATTGTGCAATATCATACAGGAATTTCACGTTCTTACAAAAGCCTACAGAGAGGAACATGTCATTTTATGGACTTCTCTATTCACAGTTCCTCGGTAGACATAATGATGTTTTCAGAAGAAGAACGTATTCTTATTAGAGCTTGTTACTGTGAAAATGGATGGAAGGCTGGAAGATTATTGCGACAATTTCCGTGCAAAATGTCAAAAGGACGTGCTGTGGAAACTCTTAAAAAAGATTCGCGAAACGGGATGCAGTAGACCAAAAGCAGCATCAGAGCTGGGAAATGTGAATTGCATTAACGAAAACATCTGCTCTTAAGAAGATAAACCACGAAGTCATTTATCGCAAAGAACAATTGCTAAAAACTTGAATAACTTACGTAGAGATTTTGGTGGACTGCTTGGCTCTTGGTCATTTTCCTCTACAGCAAGAGGGTAATGTTCAGAGATAGGCCTAGATGCAGCCTGAATGCTATATGGCCCTTCGATAGGATCTTTGTTGTTGCCACCTGTTTGAATCATATTTGATGCAACAAAGTCATCATCAGAGAATATTTTTTGGGCCAGTGGCCACAACCCACAAACTTTAAAACCATTCACTGATTTTTTCAATTATTGTAACTCTGTTATATGCAGTTGAGAAAATTTCTGCAATATTATAGGTTGTAATCTTTGTTCCGTTATTTGAAAACATAAAGGAGTCACAGGTTTGACTGTATGCTGCTTTACGTGATTTGAAGAAATTCCTATCTAAAGGTTGCATCTTTTGGGTGCAATGGGGAGGGAAGTGTGATCATAATTATACAATTTTCCCTGGCTAAATCGATTGCAGCTAGTGTTTTATGGGAATGATGGCCATCAAGGATTAAATTGTGTGGGTCTTCTTTAGATGGTTTTTGCCACACTGATAAAATGAGTCAACCATTTTATAAAACAGTCCTCATCAATCCACCCAGAGTCAGTGCAAGCAGCAATAGATCACGATGGAGCATTTTTAATAAGCGTCTGGACCATTCTTCTTCTTGGGAAAATAAACATTAGTGGGATGTAAGTCCGAGCGGCATTAGTAGCACAAACAACTGTAATATTCTTACCTCTTTCTGCAGTGGTGATTTTCCCAACACATCTTTTGCCTTTTGATGCAACTATCTTACCAAGGGTCTACACAACAGATATCCCTGTTTCGTCGATATTCCAAATGTTGAGAGAAGAGGGTTTCACATTTTTCAAAAGATTTTCATAAATGTAGAAAAAATGATTGACTTATTCTCTATTGAACCCTGTCTCTCTAGCCATGCTTTTCCCTTCTAGGTTTTTAATAGAAAGATTGTTTCTCTTGAGAAAACTCTGAATCAAATCAGACCCAGCCATTTTGGTTTCCTTGGAGAACTGGTGTTCAATTTTGAGTTTTTCAGCATAATCATAGGCCAAATGCCTCAATTATTTTGCCGAAAATCCATAGAGAAAACTTTCCAATTTTTTTAGGAGATTCACATGTTGATGTTCCTGCGACTCACTGTAAGTTTTCTTGAATGATTCAAATGTAGTAGACCCTGGATTTTTCACTTTTTTATATCTATGATGACACAGAGTTCTGGCCGAAACTTTGTACTCTCTGGATGTTCCAATAACAGAAGCTCCATTTGCGATGGCTACAACAGCATTTCTTAGGTTATCGTCACTGTAGGATGCCCTATTCGTTTTCCGCTTTTATGTCCGCACCATCTTGCATTAAGCCTAATTTGAAAAGAAAGAAACAAAGCTTGGTTACTTATGTACCTCAATTTATAGCTTAATCAATAGGCCTTTTATAGCCTACAATTACAGCGGGGCAAAAAGCCCACCCTGGGCCTTTTGCCTCTACAAGTAGTTAGGCCTCTTGCCCCTGACATCCAGGTAACATTCAAGAAGCCATTGTGAAAACATATTGCAAATAAAACACTATAAATCTGTATATTCTAAGAGATACTAGGCTACTTGTATAAACTACAACATTATGGACAGATTGCAGACAAAGAACCATCTCTTTTCATGAATTCAATTTTAGGAAATATTAGATGATAATCAACAAAGAACATAATTTTACATACCTTTCGGCTAAGTTGAACTGATGAAACACCCTTTTCACGCAAGAACTTCCCTTGCACTGAGTTAATGTTGCCAGTAGGTGAGCTAGAAAGGCTTTTTGCTTCGGGTGGGCCTTTTGTTCCTCTCTACCCTATTCTTGAAAGAACTAGGCTTTTATCTTTCTTTTGAAACATTCTTAAGTGAATGAGGAGCTTTTATGTTCTCGGTAAGAAATCCTGGAATGTATTACTAATTTATCTTAATCTTAGGGAAAATCCCGAAAAGAATGAGGTTATATCTTCCTGTTAAGAAATCTTAAAAAAAAAATAGGCTTTTCTCTCCTCTTTAGGAAAATTCCTGAATATGAGGATTTTATCATCCTGTTAATAAATCCCCAAGATAAAAAATAGGCCTTTATCTTCCTTTTGGAAAATTCATCAAGGATGAGGCTTTTATTTTTCTGTTAAGAAATCCTTTAAAAGAATTGGTTTTAATCTTTATGTTAGAAAACCAATAACAGAATGTGGTTTTTACCCTCCTGTTAGAAAAATACTGAAAAATATGTTTTTAGTTTCGTAATAAAAGAAAATAATGAAAATAATGAAGCTTTATCTTCCTATTTACTAAATCATAAAAAGAATGGGGTCGTTATCTTCCTGTTTGTAAAAAAACGGAAATAATAATGCTTTTATTTTCCTTTTAGAAAACTCCTGAGGTTATCTTCCTGTAAGAAAAATCCTGAAAAGAATAAGCATTTTATCTTGGTGTAATAAAAACAATGAAAAGAGTCTTTTCTTCCTGTTAGAACATTCCTTAAAAGAATAAGACTTTTACCTTCTTGTTAAAATTTACCTAAAAGTATGTCTTTTATCCTCTTGTTAAAAAAAACTTTCAAATAATTAAAAGAGTGAGGCTTTTATCTTGCTGTTTTAATTTTCCCTTAATGTGTGATTCTTTTATCTTCCTGTTAAAAAAATGTGAAAATAAATAGGATTCCTGGTGAAATTCCAAGAAAGAATGAAGTATATCTTCATGTTAGCAAAAACATGAAAATAATTAGGCTTTTATTCTCTGGTTAGAAAATTCAGAAAAGAATTACGCTTTTAACTTCCTGTTAAAAAGTCCTGAATACACTGAGGCTTTTACCTTCCTGTGTGTCTTCTTTTGACAACATTAGAATTTCATGTGTGTATTCCTCTGATCAATTTCCTTCTCATATCTGCTTATCAATGAGAGCCAGGAGAGTTGAGTGTTCTTCTAATCTTTGTAGCAACAAGCCGTATCCTAAAGCTATATACTTTCTGCACATTGTTTCTTCTCTTAATTTTACTACTTTCTTCATGACTCTCTACTCCCAAACTTTATATTTATTATTTTTTAAAGGTAAATAAATAGCTTACTTTTCCAATCATTTTCCTCTTTTACAAATTTGTTCAAGTTCCAGTCCTTCTTGGATTAAGTAGCACGCCTTATTAATCTTAGATATACCATGATTTAATATCATTTCTCTATATTCTTTTATTCTTTTATCTTTGAATGAAAACACAATTGGAATCCAATAAGTTCGTTAAAACTTATAATTATTATGTAATAATAAGTAAATTTACAAAAATGAAAATTTAAATTAGACGTAGCCTCTATCCCTTTTTAAATTAATTTAGAGCCTTAAAGCCCTTTTGAAAGCAAAAGTACTCTTCTTTTGATGGCAATTGAGTATTCAATTTGGTGGAGGCGAAAAATCGACGGTTTTAACTCCATTTAAATTAAAACCACATGAATTTATGATTACATTAGTGAACAACTAATTGATTTCATCAAACCACCTGCTCCATCTTCGAAAGCCATAAAGTCTATTTGAGAGTAATTTTGATGGAAAATCATAATGTCTTCACCTAATAGACTATAGTAAAATTATAATAAATACAAATGCAAATTCCATCAAAGAATGAAGCTTATTAGAATATTATTAAATAATATATAATAAAATTCCTAATTTAATAACACAAATGCAAATCCCCACAAAGAATGAAGCATGACAGACACTATTAAATAATACATCAAAGTTATATGCAAATCTCTTGGCAAAATGTATAATGATGAGAAATATTAAATATACATAATTGCAAAATCTATTTTAATGGATGATAATAAAAAAGCACAATAAGTTGTTAAATTAATATGTAATTCTTTCATTACATAATTAAATGCTGGAGTCAGCGACAGCTTGCAATCGCATGATTAGCGAGTCCTGGCAACCTCACCATTCGGTATTTATTCCAGCTCTCACGGAAGAGGCAGATTATTATCATACACACAACTCTTGCTCGACTGCTAGCATTACTCCCCCACAGGGTCAGCCTTCACTTCATCTTCCAAGAAAGTTCTCCATCCACGCGAGCTGCAAGCCTTCTGACTTGAAGTAACCAAAAAGAATTCCAACCATATACCTTGTTAATAAAGACAAATTGTGATCATGTTTAGTGTAGAGAGTTCTCCACTATACTCCAATAAAGTAGAGTCATACACTTAGCCCCATCAACTTCAGGGGTAGGGAAAGTAAATATAATTCACTATCAACAAAGAATAAAATTTTTACTAAACAAAGATAGAAGTTTTCATGCTGAAAACGTTCATTGATACTGAATCACCTCTTAAACATCCATTCTTTTACCGAAATAAAGTTGTCAACTTTTAAAAATTCTTAATGTATTGTCATTTTAAGTGTACACTAAAATATATACATTCTTTCATACGTGCTTTTACAAGCATTTACACATTCGCATGGTGTACGTTAGGAATAGAGTGGATGAGTCAGGATACCAACAGTGGCTCCCAACTGGTTTGGGCTTATGGCCTCCTTAGAAATTTATTTTTCTTCCTTTGGCGCCCATAAGAATTATTTTCAGTAGGTAATATGCACATTAACTATATTGTACATAAACAAATATATATAATGGATATTAAAACAACTATTTGTGTTCAAGTACAATAGTATTTGTTACTTATGATTATAAACATAAAAGTTAAACAGTGGCGAACAAAAATTTAGTAGGCTTTTAAAATAATTTTCTATAATCAAATAAATATATCATTAATTCCTTATTTATTTAATGAGATATTTTTACTCATGAATTTTCGATAGTTTTAAAAAATCAGAGACAAATGAAGATCACCTCTTTTTATTTATATGCCGGTTTGAGCTTCTGATTTTAGCTGTGGTACTTTACAAAAACCGCCCTAATCAGGATAAGAGTAGGAAAGGTAATGAAATAGAATTTTTCTTGGCCATAAGTTACTGAGCCTATGCTTAAATTTTTCCTGAAAGAATGGATTACTGTCTAACTCATTGAGGCTCTCTTGTAATTTGATAAAAACATCAGTCACATCAATCTCTACTGGGTATAGCAACGAACCTGGAATATCCATTTCTAGAAGATCCGTGAATTTTATTTCCATGAGGAGCTTCTCCAAATAATAAATGCATACTAAAAAATCACCAGCTTTCAGCCTTCAGCATCTTATGATGCGCTCTTCAAGGCCGGAGGCCTTCCCAGAGCGCACGTTTGTCTGTGGGCTAATATCAGGTGGGTGAGTAGGTAATCCTGAACACATGCGTTTTCAGGAGTCGCTTGAAAGTGGTAAGTCTGGCAGCCGATCTAATTTCGGCTGGAAGAGCATTCCAAAGCTTGGGGGCACAGACTTAGAAGAAGCGGTCTCCCATTCAGCAGAGAGACGAGCCAGGAGTATTTGAGGAGAGTAGCATGAGATGATCGAAGGGCCCGAGAGGCGAGACGTTGGGAAAGGGCAGAGGAAAGGTAGGTTGGGGCCTTTAGGTGAAGGATCTTGAAAGTGAAGAGAAGAATCTTGAAATGAGACGATATCTGACAGGTAACCAGAGCAGTTCCTGAAGCAAGGACTTAGAAGGGAAGAAACGAGAGCGACGGAAGAGTAGTCGCGCAGCGTAGTTCTGGACAAGCTGAAGAGGACGCCGAGAGGAGAAAAAGTGGGAGTTGAGACGTTGAAGTTAATAAGGTAACAGTCGGAAATTACAAAGTTTAAAATGTTACCATGGCAGTTTAATGGGGAAGAAACGTGTTGAGTAAGGGAGAAGAGGTCAAGGATCTCAAGGAGGGCAACTAGATTAGGTTTAGTGACTGGGAGGTTGAAATCCCCCATGATAGGAAGATGACCCGATGGGGAGAGACTAGCGAGAAGGTTACTGAATTCGTCAAGAAAAAAATCAAAGGAGGAGCTGGGGGGAGGGGCGGTAGAGCTCAATAGTTGTTAGATAGGGAACAGAATTAGAGACAAAGATAAGGGCCTCAAAAAAAAGAAGAGGGGGGGGGGGTATGGAGGGGGTTCAGAGAGAGAGAGAGAGAGGCATTATGAATGAGAGCAACCCCTTCGCCACGTTTGTTCCAGGGGTTATGGGAGTAGACGTAGCCATCAGGGGTCGCCAACGACAAGCAGCCATCACTCTGATCAAGCCAAGTTTCACTAAGACCAAGGAGGGAGACACGCGAATTAGTCAGGAGAGCGTGAAAGAACTCTGCTTCCCTTTAAATGTGGCATGGATCCAGTTAACTTTATTTATTTACATAACTGTAATTATTACATAAAAACATTGTCTCTCCTATTACGAAAATGGATCAGAAAATATTAATTAACCGATGATTAATGTAAGTATATTCCAATAGATTCCAGTCAAGGATTTAGGATTGTTCCAAAATCAACATTCCAATATTGCTGAAAAATAAAGGCTAGTTGAAATTGCTTGACGATATTTTCGGCTATTTAGGGAGGGTGTCTTTCTTGGGAGGCCCCTAAAGAGATTTGGCTTTGTGCGTATAGAAAGTTTGTTCAGGATATTTTTGCGCCCTACCCTGCCTAATAACTTGAAGCTGTATAATTGCACAATCAACCTTTTAGTCATTTTTATTTTTCGTACCGTCACAACTTTCATTAAGAGAGTTTCACTTGAAAATTTGTGACTTTCATGATTTGATTCGTTTTGACATTTTGTACTAAATACAAGGCAATATTTATCTACTTAATTTCAATAAGAACAAGACATGTACCATTAATTAACCCACGTTTCTAATTTCCTTAAATATAGCTCCACTTTTCTCTCACGAAAGTTAGTAAATATGATAGAAGTGTAGGGGAATTGTCACCCTCCCCCCCACCCCCGTTCACTCGCGAAGCAGTCTCAAGGCGGTTACCGCAAAGACATCCAGCCCAGGCATCGCCGAGTCAAAAGCGTAACCGCAGCGTAGCACAAATCGGTGCCATGAAAGACCCTAAAGGTCAAAATGTAAGATCTCCCCCAGGAGACGAGATCCAGTTTCTCCCAATCTCGAAGGCTAACGAGGAGCCGATGTTTGACTCCGGGGGAAAAACCGTTTGTAAAAAGAACTCTCCTGTGGCCGTCCTCAAGCCCCTTTCCCCCCTTACCACTCCCGCAGTGGGGTGACGACGTTTAAATGAGGAACTCTGAGGAAAATCGCGGTAGTATACGTCAGTCTCTAGGTGACGAAATCCTCAGGTCAAAACCAAGCTACCGAGACTGCAGAGGTAGTTTACTTGGGTCGCCAGACCAAGAAGTACCCTGCAAAAGAGGCAGGGCTGCCTACCTTAAGGAGCTAATAAGAAGCTCATCCTCGAGCTAAGTCCCTGGTTATCAAACCAAACGATAAGTTAACTTTGTTAAGTTCAACTTACTCTCGCCAGAGAGACTCCTCATATCCTGGTGCACCTTAAACACCAGGGGTATTCCTCGTCCTTAAGGAATTAAGAAAAGAAGAAGTAAAAGGCTCCCCCCTCGAGCCCGTTACTCGCTGGCCACACCGAACTCCAAAGTTAACTTGGTAAGGAACCAAGTTCAAATTATTCTCGTCAGAGAAATACCCCTCCGAAATACTTGCCCTTGAAGAAGACTGGAACTAAGAAGAAGCTCATCCTCGAGCTGGTTCCCGGTTATCAAACCAAACTTTAAGTAACTTATTCTCGTCAGAGAAACCCCCTTCCGCGATCGTCGCCCTTGAAGAAGACCCTCCCCGAGTTCAGTCCTCGTCCATGAGGAAATAAGTAACGAAGGAGAAAAGCTCCTCCTCGAGCTCGTTACACGGTGGTCACACCGCACTCCAAGTTAACTTGATTTAAGAACCAAGTTCGACTCACTCTCGCCAGAGAGACCACGACTGCTTAGGTGTTGCATAAAGCACCGTATTTGTTCTCATCCTTGAAGAACCCCCTCCCCCTCCGGAAGAACGTGTGGACCCCCCAGCTGCTACCCTCGCCAAAACGACCGTGTAATTTCGCCCATCTACATCTGGACAGACGGCACGCGTCGTGAGTCAATAACATTTCTGAGGCCTTTAAACTCCACATGAGTCTGTAAGCCTAATTCTTATCTTATTGTTGTGTGTAGAGAAATTAACCAATTTTTGTGGGTAAACTAATTTAATTAATTCTTGTTTAGGATAATATTCAGAGTATTGCTGTAATTAATGTTTAGATGTTGTGTATTCAATGGTTGAATTTAAAATATAAGTTTAGTTTGGGATTATTTTGCGTTTTTCTTGATATCCTTACGTGTTTCGGAACGGCTCTGTTCAGTATAAAATTACTTTTTCGAAAAATTTGTCTTTGGGGCGTTCGCTAGAAACTGGTAACTGAAACTTTATCATCCCTGGTAGTGACAAGGGCGTCCCACAGGGTGCAATAGGAAGCGGGCGGTATCATTCTGTGATTTCCACTAACCGCACCATCTAGTATAATTTTCTAAATATTATTCTAACTTCTTTTCTCGTATTTTCTCCATTTTGTATTCCTATTTCTATTCTTTTCTTCTACATTTTAGCCCATTTCAATAATGTTTGTATTTTTCTTCTTATCAAAATTTTATTGTGTTTTCGTCTGATTGTGATTTTATCACTCTTCTTTACCTCTCCTGATTTCACTTCGCTCTGGTTTTCCTCTCTAATTTCATCTGATTCTGCTAGTCTGTTCCTTCTTATCTGATCTCACTCTTCTTTTCTCTCATACCTTTTCTTTCACGCATCTTTGTACTCTTCCTCTTATTTCATCTCTTCTTGCTTGTTCTCTTCTTATTCATGTCAGTCTGTTTGTCCTATTCAAATTTTATCTCATTCTGGTCGTTCCATCCTTTTTTTCCTCTCACTTTGCTTCTAATAAAATATGAATAACTAACCACAATTGACATACGAATGTCGTTGAAAGCAAGTAAGTAAATATGTTAGGAACAGAATAAATAAATATTCTTTTTAAATATATTTTAATATTAATACGATTAAGTTAATTATTTATCCATTTCCTCTCTTCGTTTTACCTATCTTCACCTCAGAATTCGACCATTTCTTTAATTTCCTTACTAATTTCGAGAGAATCTTAAGATCTTTGCTGTTTGTTAATTCTGTGATCAAACAATTTTGTAAATCTTTTTGAAGGAAAATTGACATTATTTGCTATTATTTTGCCTTAACATATGTAAAAATCCCTCATTAAAATTCCTGTGAGAAAACTTTCGATACTAAACTTGCTACAATATTTATGATACGAAGTTAAATAAAATATTATAACTACTGTTCTATAATTATTATTAAAAGTTAATTTCCACGGATCAACCATTGAAAATTCAATTTTTAGAATTGCTTCTTGCTCAACCCCATTTTAAAACTAGATACGCTAATTTAGGATTGTTATTTCTTCCAATTAGCAACATGAAAATTAACTAACCTAGCCACATAAGAGTATGGGAGTAACATTTGTTATTGATAAACAGGTTAAAGCTACGAAAGCAACGAATTAAATAAAAATACATTCGTAAATATTAGGTATCAACTGGAGAACACTCTTCTCCCTGGAAGAAAAGCACCAAATCCGATATTTTTAGCATACATCTATTTCCATGGTCTCATAAATAACATCAAGAAATCCAGTAAATGGTTTCCCGAAATTTAGTAGGGTAAAACTGAACATTGGCAGAATGTGTTTATTGGAAAAATATTTGAAATGTGTAATGCACTGATGCCTGTGTCCCGAATTGAGGCCAGATTCTTTGAATTCAACGAAAAATTCAGTCAATTTTAAAATAGTTTATACCATAAAATCCTAATCTATAGTTATCCTTAACTCTATAATTTAACTTGGTGAATTTTGAAATTTTTGAAAATGTTTTTTTTGCTTAGTGGACAAGTAACCTTTCATGTTTTAGGGTTTAGTTTTAGTTAAAACTTTTATTCGCAGGTTTTTTTTTTGTATGTGTTGAGCTTTTATCAAAGTTCTTTCTAAGAGTTCAGAAAAAAATAAATATAATTATCGAATGATTTGGAATGAAAAAACATACTAATCGTGAAGTTCAAAAAATGTATTAAAATTAGGGCTTTGGCGCTTTTTTACTATCATTTCGTATATTAAACAAATTTAGATGGAAAAAGAGATCTGACGAAGGTTTTTCTGTATATCAAATAACTTTAAAAAAAGGTTTCAGGGTGTCTATGTTGAAAAATGTGTTTGGAAAATTCTCAACCATATATAAATCTTCAAGGGATAATGAGAATATAATAAAAGTTGAATTAACTTTTAAAAAATGTTTTCAGGGTATCTATGTTGGAAAAGGTGTTTAGGGTGTTAAAATAAAGTCTATAAAGGAGATTAAAAAAAGTGGTTTAAAATAACAAATAGGCCGTAGGCCACACGCAGAAGGAGTGCTTGTGGAACCAAGTTCTTTCTGTAAGAAAGAATATGAAGTATGGCTTGTTTCCCTTATATTTAAATACTAATGGTTGGATAAAAAACAAAAAACAGCAGAATAGCGTGTGAGTTAAGCCCAATTTAAAGAGGAGCAATTTGAGCGAAATTGGAGAATCAGTCTGTTCATTAATGAACACCCAGGGTTACATCACGCATCCTTCTCTGAGTCTAGTTTTTACACTGGACAAGTCACCTTTCTTAACCACAACCCTCACTCATGATTTGCAGTTATCATTATACCTTTTGATAGTCCTTATTATTGTGCATTCATTCCCAAGCATTCTCAACACATTCCACATCCCCTTTCGGTCCACTCTGCCATAAGCCTTGTCCAGATCCATAAATGCCATGTACACATTTTTATTCTTTTTCTGGTATTTTTCACATGAATTCGTTAAGGTAAAAATCTGATCCACACAACTTCTCCCCTTCCTAAACTCCCCTTGTTCCTCTGCAATCCGACTTTCCGTGCTCCTCCTAACTCTTTTACTCAAGATTCGTCCATATACCTTACTAGGCAAACTCAAAAGTCTTATACCCCTATAGCTACGACACTCATTTCTTTCCCCCTCTCTCTTGTATATAGGAGCAAAACATGCATTCCCCCAATCTTCGGGACCACCACTCTGGTCCAAACATATACTAAGCAACCTCACTAACCACTCTACTACATACTCTTCCCTCGCTTTCAGCATCTCACTTGTTATCCCATCCATACTCGCTGACTTTTCACCTTTTGTCTTTTCCACTGCCTCTTCCACTTCCTTTTTGCTAATTCCTACACTCTCTCTAATTCTCTCTGATATCATCACACCTCTTCCAAGACATAACAGCTGTACTTCTCTACTCTTGTCCACATTTAGCAAATTCTTAAAAAATTCTCATCTCACCTTACTTCTTCATCTATACTGATTACTTCACCCCCTCCTTCCTTGACTCTCATTTTTATTGCCTCTTTATTTTTTCTCCCACAAGTTACTTCCTTCCAAGATTGTTTTTTATTGTTCCTTATCACTCAGCTACTTTTTCCCCAATTATCATTCGTTTCTCTATTAAGTTCAGCCACTCGATTTTTCACCTACTGTCACTTCCTCCTATACTTTTCCTTGTTTAGTGCGCTTCTCTTCAATCTATATCTGTTGAATAGTTCACGGTTCTTTTTCACTAGCACTGCCACTTAAGCATTCTACCATTCGCTACCATTCCTAATTCTCCCTTCTCCAAGCACCCTCAGTCCACATCCTCTCCTGGCAACTTCTTCTATTCTGTCATGCATCAACTTCCACTAATCTTCAATACCCAACCTCCAGACTCTCTTATTACTTCCCACTCCCTTTCACCCAACTCTTTGTATTCTTTATTGCACCTCGCTTCTTTGAGCTTCTAAACCCATTTACTCTTTACTCTTACTTCTGCTAGCACCAGGTGATGGTCGGATGTCTCCCACCATCTCCCTCTTTACATCTACTTTAAAAATTCTCTTCACTTTCTTCCTATCAGAACTTAATTTAACCTGCTTCTTTGATCCTCAATCAGCATTTCTCCCCCCCCCCTGCCTACCTAGTCTTTCTCAGATATACTTCTTGTGTTGTTTCTTTTTAAACCATCTATTCCAAACTACCTTCTCTCCTCCAACAAACATTTTCACGGGCTTTACATCATTATCTTTTACTACCGGCATTCCGTATCTTCTAACTACCCTATTCACTGCTCGATCACTTACTTAGTGTTCAGGTTACCCATTATTACTACTTTCTCATTTACATTAAAAACTTGCAGACATCCATTCAGTTCTTCCCAAAATGCTTCTTTCACACTTTCAGGTTCACCGACATGTGGACCATACACGCTCCAAACTTCAATCGCAACCACACCCCTCTTGAAGGTACCTCCTTGTACTCTCTTACACACTGCCACACTTCTTCATTCATCAGTACCGCCACCTCATGCTTTGCTCTCCCATTTACTCCTGATTTTATCGCTTTTACCCTATCAAGCCATTATACACCTTTTCTTTTTAACTTGGCTTCACTCAGGGCCAGAAAATCTAGTTTTCGTTTTTCAAACAGAGAACCAATTTCAATTCTATTCACATTTTCTCCACATCCACGCACATTCAACCACCTCAAACTGAGGCACCCGAGTGGCTTTGGCCTCTCCTGTCCTCTCCTCTTATAGCCCCTACTTCTAATTGCCTTTGCGCAAAAAGCAAACGATAGATTCAGAACAGTCTCTACCCCTGTTATATAAATATATATATATATATATATATATATATATATATATATATATATATATTTATATATATACTTACTCCATCACGAATTACCTCACTTTTTCTGTATATTTTCTAACATCTCCTTGTAAAGGTCTAAGGAATGCATAAGTAATTACATATTACCTCTGCATTTAATAAGCCACGAGAAGAGCGAGGAGAGAGTAGTTTCTAGTAAAGGTATAGGAACGTCCACTAGAGTAGTTAAGAGAAGTCGACTTAAGAGTCAGGTATACATGGTGATAGGAAGGTAGCTATTGTCTGATTTATGAGTGAAATATTATAAAATCAGAAGAGTAGATGGGAATTGGTTATAAACAAGTATTTCATTGAATTAGACCTGAGTCAAGAAGCATCTCATGGACGAGGTTTCCTTTCATTTCGTAGTTGAATGCAAGATGTTAACTAAATCCACCGGCTAAAAAGTGACCAGTTTATTTTGCGTAAAAGAAACCATTGGAATTTTTTTGCGCTGCTATATTTAGGCGTTAATAAATTGCCATCCCTCCTATAATTTACAAAACAATTTAGTGTGTAGGTTGAAATTTCAAGAATTTTTCTGATTTTTTTTAAAGTGAATAGGTTAATTGAACACACATGTGGAACTGTAAAGTGTATAGTGGAGCATTATTTATTAAAAAGTTAAACTGATATATAAAATGAAAGAAGGAGGTAGCTGTCAGGTGGACTTAAGTTGAAAATTGTTTTAAAACTCATTATTTGAGGCTATAGATAATTAATTGGATTTTGTCGTCCTTTATGTTAATTTTAAGTCATCTAGAAATTCCACCCACTTGTGAAAAATATTAGTTTTTACTATTTTTGATGAATTATATAGTTACATTTTGTTTTGCGACTTTTTCCAATTTTATTGGTTTGAAAAAACGAAAAAAACAACGAGACTAAATTCTTGGTGAAAATAAAAATTGCTATGAAAAATGGTTAGAGCTAAATAGGCAATTCACCCTAATTCGTAGTAAATTATGACTAACAAGAATAACTTATATAGATCATTAACTAGGACCTAGGTTAGCCTTTTTCTTAGAAATAAGTAGGCTCATTCCAAAAGCAACAAACACGTTAAAATTTGTTAAACAGAGTAGCGATAGCCGAATTAGGCTTGCCCAGGTATCAAGCGTCACTTATTAGGGAGAGGTGCATTGTTATCTGAAAATATTTTGCATAGCAATTTTTATTCTTTGCTATAATTTGTTCATTTTTTTAAAGATCTAATATAATATTAAAAGGCTTTAAAATAAAATTTAAACTATATAATTGATTAAATTAATGCATTTTATTTTTGTACACTCGCACGAAATTTCCTGATAAACTCTCTATTTTAAAGAGTAAAAATAAACTCCTATTAGACCTTTTGTATATTAAAGTAGATAAAATTAATGCCGAATCCTTGATTTTATCAACAATTCAGCAGAAAAATTCGTAGTGACACATTATCGCCTTATTACATAAATCTGCTGGCAAAGAATCCAATTAAACAGGGGCAGAAATTATAACATCTCTTATGGTAATATAGATTCTATAGTATAGCAAAATTAACAACCAAATAATATTAGGAGGGGTAGTATGGTAACCACCAACTAAGTTCCACACCTGTTGTAATTTTGTTACACTAGATTTTAGGTTTTGCCTTTTGCTATGTTGGAAAATGGATGATAAAAAGTTATCTCTTGGCATATTTAAGGAGGGAAAAGTGATATGAAATGAGGGTGTTTTCTGCGTAAATCACGAATATTATATTCGTTTCTTTCGGCAACCCTCCAGTTTCTGGTATATTACCATCTTACCTATGTTAAATACACTGATGGTTCCTTAAGGATTGAATGCAAACAGGATTAGGACGAAACTGACAACTCTAAAAGTTATAAAGGAATTTTAATATAATTTTAATCAGTTGTTTCTAAGGTATTTGTCAACTTAACCTATGGAATTTATGAAAGTATACTTAATATCCTTTTAGTTATATGGGTTCAAATCCGTGGTAACACTTATGTAACGCCAATACTTTTGTAACTTAATATAAATGCTTCCTATTTTTCCTTTTTTATTTAATATTTGTTGCTGTTTCTACTCATATTATTTTTCACATACTAAAGTGTTTTATCTTTACATGAGACAGACCTAAAATGCCTAGAGAATACAAAAATTCCCGAAAAGTGAAAATAACCTCGTTGTACTCGTATCTTGATGCTTTGCCAGAAGTCACTTTGTCTTAGATATCAGATTGAAATGAACTAACCACCCAACCAACTCGTAAAGTACAAACCGAGTAAACATCAGGTCTAACTTTTCATTGTAATGACATTCTGTGAAGCACCCATCAAGAAGTTGGGAGAAGTTTGTGAAGTTGTTCCTTCTCAAAAAGGACGTGATAAATTGAACGCATGCGGTTATTTATTGGTGAAAGATAATCTGTAAACTCCCGATACTATTGGTGCTGAGAAAGTCCAAAATCACTTACTTGCAAAGGAAGAGCAATAACTCTATTTTCAAATGGACATCATTTGCTCGAAAAAATGGTGACTATAATGACACCCCCAATGCATGTGCGTCGAAGATTTCGAATATCGTTGGCAACCTTAAGGCGCAGGCAAGTACTTCAAATAATCGCCGTTAACTCATCCAATCCTGTAGAACGTTAACTCCTAACAAAATATCCCGTCTTTAGCTTTAATTAACACATTTCACAAGAAAATTACCAGAGTTCGACGCGTTCGACGACCAAATGAACCAATGACGCTAAGTGATATAAAATTTCCTCCAGAATTGCGTAAGACATTAAATGTTGAATTATTTTTGGGTACAGATTCCACCATCGAAGATCAAAGATTTTTTCTATACAGTAATAAAGCTATCATGAGAACGCTATCATTCGCTTTATTTTGGATAATGGATGGCACATTCAAAACAATTACTACAATATTTTATCAGCTTAATACACTCGATGCGTCAGTTGACTAAAGTAAAAATAAAACTTAGGCATTAGTTTATGTTCTCATGACGGGAAAATTGCAGAGGCTATACAAACGCTTATTGAAGATTTGGAAGACTTTGCAAAGAAAAGGAAATCGCACTAAATTCTCAGGCTATAATAACAAATTTGGAATTAGCTGCGATAAATGCTTCAAAAATTGAATTTTCCGATGTTACCCCCAAAGTATATTTTTTCGACTTAGAACAATGGGTCTGGAGAATAATTCAAGCTACTGGATTAGCAAAGAAATACGACGGTGACGAACTTTTTAGTTTGCAAATTCGTCATTTGACAGCATTGGCATTTCTTTCCTCAAACGAGATTCCGGAATGTTTCAATGAATTAAAGCCACCTCTACCCGAGGAAGTAGCTGAACTTCTTGACTGGTTTAAAACTAATTATGTACATGGTAGGATCAGAAGAAGACTATGTAATTATTTATCCGTTCGATCGAAAGTATTATTTCCACCAAAATTGTGGTCAGTATATGAATCCTTCTAAAATGAAGTCCCCATAACTCGAAACCTCATAGAGGCGTCGCATCGAAGATGGGAAGATTTGGTTGGATTTGCACATATCGGCATGTATCGAATGATAGAAGAATTTCAAAAGGAACAATGTCAGGTAAAAAATACTTTTAAACGGCATCTCTGAGGCGAACCGCCCCTCAAAAGAAAGAAAACTACTATGAATCGCTACGCAAAGACTTCACGCTGTTGTCAGAGACCGTGAAACTCGACCAGTTCTGGAATATCTTCGAGCAATTGCGCATCATCTCTCCCTCTAATCGCCTTTTGCGATCTGTGATTTTCAAGTTATTAACACTTTTATAATTTTACGTAAATAAAGGAAACTTATTTCCTTTTTTTAACTTCATATCCCAGGTTTTGTAACAGAGTTATTAGTGTTCGAAATATTTATCCAGTTTGGATAGACATAACCAACGGTACGTCCAGGTGCTTATTTTGGCCTTCAGGATTTTGGAATTTCGGGAATTCCGCCTTTGGGAGATTGGAATTTCGGGATAGATATTGGATTTTCGGGATTTTGATCCTTCAGGATTTCGGCTCTCGGGATATTGGATTTTCGGGAAGTTTTTTCTCGGGATAGTGACACAAACTTCCTTTATTCTAGACCATATAAGTTAAGAGGATTATGAGTGGCTAATTTGTGCGGAATTGAAAGTAGTTACCCCACAAATGGGCTACAAACTGGATACACCAAGTTTTATGTGTTTCCTTTGCAAGTGGGACAGTAGGGCCAGATCAGAAAATTAGTTGCACTCATAATGGATGCCATAATGTAATTCATGAGCCACTAGTTAAGAAGGAGAAAATCATTTTGCCACTTCTTCATATAAACCTAGGCATGATGAAGCAATTTACCAAATGACTGCAACATAACAAGCCATGTTTCCAGTACCTCAAAGCGATCTTCCCTAAAATAAGTGATGACAAGATCAACTTATCGCGGATGAGGACTTCGATGCGACAATTGATGTAACTGATCTATCGGCCTGGCGTGCATTCAAAGATCTATGCAAATGACTTCTGGGAAAGCACCAAGTGGCCCATCAAGAGCGTATAGTGGAGAGGCTAATCAAAGCTCTCGGATGCAATATGTCACTGAACATATACTTTCTTCATTCTTAACTGTCCTTCTTTCCCACGAATGCAGGAGTTGTGAATGATAAACATGGAGAGAGGTTCCATAAAAATATAGCCCCAATAGAAAACAGGTGGCTATCTGAGATCTGCTGGAACCAGAAGCGTGACACAGATGAGACGTCTTACAAACGAAGAAGTAAATACTAAAATGTAGGTTAATACATTATATAAGGCTAACAAACATGCTGATTCATTATATATTCATGAAATAATTATAATGGATACATTTAATCTGACTTTGGGGGCGGTATACATTTATTATATCGTGGAAATTATTATCAATGCATAATTATTAAATCGGCAATTTACCACAAAATGCTACGTGATGGAAAGTTTTGTTATCAAATTCAAATTTAGTTACTCAACTCCATAAGAAAATACACATGAGATCTACGTTTTTTTCTTGACACTGAAATTTGTGGTACAGTGTAACTAACAAAAAAACTATCCGTCTAAAGAAATAGTCACAGGTAAACAACGGTTTGACATTCGCAAAAGATTAAAAGTAGAGTTCATTATTTAAATGAATAATGTCACTACAAAAACTAAGTGAATAATGTCGCTACAAAAACTAAATGAATTTGTCGCTCGCTTTAAGCATATTGGATAATTTGTATTTACGCTCTTAAACCTAATATACTTTCAAAATTAGTATCTGTTGTTATATTTTACTTAATACGAAGAAATAGGAAAATGCCCATCGAATTAAAGGAAACACATAGCATAACTAGTCTAAGAACTAGTTGAGGCACTCAACCGAGGCATGGATCAAACTTATATGAAACAAGGTTAATTTCCTAACTAAACCAGATCATCTCTATGGGACAGACTAATTTAGATTTCACCTGAAGCATAGTTAAAAAGTGTCCATTAGATCTTATTTTTGTGAATTCAGGTTGAAAGTATTACTCCATTAAAAACAACCTGTCGTTCATATGGATCATGTCAGGGCAGATTGGGAGCTTGTGCAGAGCATCTCCAATATGGTTTCTTCTCTGATTAGTAGACTCTAATCACGCACCAATCCATTTACCTGTAATGCACATGTATCAAACTCAGTACCATAAATTATATTAAATTGAGAATTGAATCTTTATTTAATAATTAATGATTCATTTGTGAAATAGTGAATTAACTTAGTAAAACTTTTATTGTATAATGAAGAATTGGCCCTTCTTTAATCAGGGCTCAAAAAAAAGGTATATATATATTTATATTTTTTGTAAATTCCAAAATATAATTTGGCCCTCATATATTTGGATTATTCTATATTACATGAATATTTGGCATTGCTTTTAATTTTTTAATATTTAAATAATATCTAATTGTAGATTAAATTTATTCTAATAATAAAATTCCCTCTTTTGACCAACAAGATTTTCGGTTATGGCAAAGAACATGAAAGTTAGTTAGTTCAATAATTACTTATATTAACACAAACAAACATTGATAACACTGTGTAACAAAATTTCTCTTTTGTCTTGTCCTTTGGTTAAAAGTGTTATCTCGCAATTGTTTGTGGCTCTATTAAATTTAAACAGTAAAATTTAAGCCCCAAACTTTGTTTTTGTGGCTAGGTCATTAAATTTTTAAATTAGCGCATTTATGGTAAATAACATTATTTTAATGCAAATAGTAAAACTATATAAAAGTTTCAAAGATTATGTTTTTTTTCAGTTATGGTATAAACATGACATACCCTATTTCAGAAGTTATAGAAATAGTAATACAGTAGTAATACGTACTATTCCCTAATATTTTTTATTTGCGACCTGGACAACAATGGGAGTTTTCTCAAATTCCACATAGATTCAGCAATAATTTGGTGAAAAATAAACTTTAGAGCTGAAAATCTTAGAAGCCATATTAATAAATGAAGATAAGCAGGCCATCAACAGTCAAGCGACAAGCTGGAATCGCACATTAAAACTATTTTAAAATTCCACTCAGAGGGTTGGCCCATTTCCTCTAACGTTACGTTTAACCAAGGCGGAATAAATACCCCTTAAAAATAGTTTTCTTCCACTCTGTCAGTTGTCAAAGTCAATGTGCTCGAGCACATTGACTTTGACAACTTACACAACATAAGACGACCAATATCGTTTAAAGGCAGCAGACTACCGATTGACATTGACGTCGACCCAAAGTTCACTTAAAGTAAAAAACTCCAATTTAGTGGCTAATTTAGTGGCGAACTTAGCCACTTAATTAGCATTTGTTAATTTTAGTTTCTAGAAAATATTTTCCAAAATATTTGTGCGAAATATCGCCAAAAAATTCAAAAACAAACTAACAAATAAAACAACACAAAACAAAAACCAAAATCTGAGTGTAAAATACTCAGAAAAGAAGATGAAAATCTTCAACAAGCCACGTAGAGAATAAAAACATCTACAACTACAAAGGCTTGTCAAAAAAACAAAACGCAAAGAAAGCCAGTGATAACCTTTCCCCATGGATCAGTCTTTCATACTTCTTTTCATTTTCACTTTCTTATTATTTTCCCCTATTTCCCCACTATTTCTCCGTCTATATTCCTCATTTTATATGTCCAATGTCAGATCCTCACTCCACTCGTTACATCGGTAAAGGAGGCAAGAACATTTCAAAACGATCCGAAGATGATCGAATAAAATCGAGAGCTTAGCAATTTAGTTTAGTTTTTACCAAACACATTCATTTTTAAAAAAAATGATTAATACTGGACAAGTAATCCACCATCTACAAGATGGAATAAAAAAGATAGTTATAAGAAGAGAAAGTTGCCAAAGAAAATTGATTAAGGCAAAATACACAATAATCTTCAATAAAATTTGCATATATATATATATATATATATATATATATATCTATTTATGTTTTCATTTAGTTTTTTTTAAAGGATGGTACAAAG
The DNA here is from genome assembly GCA_963969495.1 of Ceratothoa steindachneri. Classification (NCBI taxonomy): domain Eukaryota; kingdom Metazoa; phylum Arthropoda; class Malacostraca; order Isopoda; family Cymothoidae; genus Ceratothoa; species Ceratothoa steindachneri. The sequence goes on from OZ018330.1 coordinate 136,695,680, forward strand.
AAGAAAAGTGAGCTATGAATTTTGCAATCGTATGAATTTATAGGGAACCAACTTACCATTCAAGCAATTGTTTCTTCGTAATGGTGAACCCTTCTAAACATCAAACAGGCAAAAATGCGCCTGTTATTATGTATCCAGACCATCAGTCATCGATTTTATCAGTTCCACACACCTCTAGGCTCCTCATACCTACCTCTAAAAAAAGAGAGCAGCAGTTTTTAGAAAGGAAAAGCAGTTCAAAAGAGGATGTAGTCATTGATCCAGATTACAGAGATGCAAGTGAGGAGGTAAAACCATACTACTACAAGCAAAAGGATCTCAACAATCTTGTCACGATCTTGGCCTCACAAAGTCTAATGCCGAGATTTTAAATTCCTGACTCAAGCAGTGGGACTTTTTAGATGATAGTGTGCAAATATCACGTCATGAAAAGCGTCACCAGTATTTTTCAAGCTTTTTCACACGTCAAGATGAGCTTTGCTTTTGTTTCAATGAGACCGGATTGTTGAGGCAATCGGAATTGTCTATAATCCCAACGAGTGGCACATCTTTATTGACACCTCGTCCAGGAGCTTCAAAGCAGTGCTGTTTAAAACCGAAAACATGTATCCATCTCTTCCCCTTGCTCACCTGGTCCAGCTCAAAGAGAAATACAGCAGTGACAAGATCTTGCTAGATGCATTTAAATATGAAGAGTACGGTTAGGAGGTTATCGGAGACTTCGAAATGGTTGCCTTCTTGATGAGTCTCCAAGGCGGCTTTACCAAGTTTCTTTGTTATTTTTTTCTTTGGGATTGGCCCCAACGGACAGAGTTTAGTGTGGGGAGTAACAATCTCAAATGGTGACTTTGTTGAACCCACCAAAAGTACTCTTTCCTCCTCTGCACTTAAATTGGGGCTTATGAAACAATTAGTCAGAGCTCTAGATAAGGAGTCTGCAGCTTTAAAGTATAGCCAATATTTATTTCTTGTGCTATCTGCGGCAAAGGTGGAAGCCGAAGTCTTCGTCGGTCTACAAATAAAAGAGATTATAGAGTGCATGGAGTTTCCTCGACAATCTCAGTAGGGCGGAAAAAGCAGCGTAGGACAGCTTTATCGCAGTTGTTCTGGGCTTCCTAGGTAATAACCAAGCCGAAAACTATGTAGAGCTTGTTGAAAACTTGGTAAGAATGTATAGAAAGATGGGTTACAGGATTTCCCTGAAAGTTCATATTCTTGACAGTCATCTCGAAAAATTTAAGGAGAACGTGCGAGCGTGCTCAGAGGAGCAAGGCGAGGGTTTTCATCAGGATCTACTGGACTTTGAACGCCGCTGTCAAGGATCGTGTAGTGAAAATCTGATGGGAGACTATATTTAGGGGCTGATTTGTGAAAGTAATTTAGAGTATAAGCGTAAATCACGGAAAATTTCTCATTTCTAATATTTTAATTGTCTCACTTCTGTAATACTAGAATGAATAAATGATATTTTTCTATTGTGTCGTTTTGTTTCTACTTTATGCAAATGAAACTTTAAATTCGCCACTTCTTTCCAGAGGTAATAGGTAAATTTCATATTCATATCATTATCCTGGACGCAATAGCAAAGTTTGAAATTAATGACAGTTTGTTTTCATATATTCTAGACACAAGCAAATAGAAAATAACAGTTGCTACCCAAAGCCAAAATCGTCTTATCACTAATATGGTCTCAAATATTTTAACTTCCATCTTTTTACCCTTATAATTTCTGCGGTGATCTACATTTTTCCCTCTTAACAACTATTAATATCAACATTTTTCGCACAATTTACTTACTTCAGAGCACTTTAACACAATACACGGTGTTCAGGCTAAATTCGACGATATGCATAAAAGAAAAACCTACCGAATATCTCAGCCAAAAATAAATGTATGCTAAAAAATATTAACTATATTATGGCTGGGAAATAACAGATTATTTAAAGAAACCTCCCTTAACCTCTGCCACGGTCTCGAGATGGCTCCTGAGCCTAGCGCATGGGTTTCACACTGTGTCCCTGAGAAAATCTTTGATCTTGGCCATCATGTCAAACTAGGGGTTGCACGCAGGCAAGCACAGCGTGTATTCCACAACCTCAGTCGGGAGATCTAGTAGAAAAGGAAGTGGGGATTGTAGAGACAAATGAATTTTTCATTTTACATTTTAAAGCCTTTTCAGTGTGAAAAGATCATTAAGCATCATTCATGTTATTGTCATTTAGATACGAAGCATGAAACATCATGATGCAGTTAATCTTCTCCAATATTTAGATGGCTTCTTCTTTGTCAGGTAACCTTTCCTGAATTAAAACTATGAAATCCAATATCGTTGATTCTTCACCGAAATATCAACATATACATGGAAAAAGGAGACAATAAAAACAGTCACATTTTGCCCGAACATCTTTTATATCTCTTTTCACCTTGTAACATAACCTTCCTTATCAATTATAGGGTGTTTTATCTCCTCATCTCATTAGTGTTCCACCTCAAGTAACCCATGTATTTTGAGTCTCTTTTGTTCTTATACCGGTAAAGATTCGTTTTAACACATTTTTGCCAATGAAATTAAAAATGTGTTTTACTTAGGCAGTTTTATGTATACTTTTCTATATGACACTCGTTTTTATCCGGAGATGCATACTTTTTGCATAGTCAACCAAAGTCCATACTGGGAAAAGTATGCATTTCCTACGAAAACGAGTTTCAGATCTTAAGACTACACATAAAACTGCATAAGAAAAACAAATTATCAAAATCATTTAAAAAATTATGTACTTTCGAAATGGGGGGCTTCGTTCCCATAGCCCCTTTAATTGTGGAGGTTGCACCTCATAAACCCGTGGAACTAAAAAAAACTCGTAATATTGTTAATTCGAAAGCCTACCTTCCGATTTAAATGCAAAAGTCGATTGATATATGTTGTTAGGCCTCTAGTTTGAATCAAACTTTGCGCAGAAAACAGTTTAAAAATAAAAGGTTAGTACTTTTTCTAACGCGACCATTAGAAAGCCACATGCCTTAAACGCACTAACGGAAAATTTGAACTGGGTTTTTTTCCCTTTCGAATCCATTCATCCCGACCTACCATAGCCACTGCACGCGATTATACGGTATAAACTAATAAAGAAATACAGCCGTAAATCGTTCAAAATACACGGGAATGTAAGGCGAAGTGCTATTGGTTCATTGAGAAAGAACGCATGCGCAAATCACTTGCAGGTCTAAAAAAACATAGAATTGGTTGAATATTGCCTCTAGATCTCAAAATACCAGGTTTAGGTTATTGAATCAAGGCAAAAATTGAAGAAGCTAGGTCGAAAATGACGGAGAAAGATTCGAAGTTAGCAAAATAGCAATATAGTTTCGATCAAACTAACTACATTATTATTATTAGGTTCCGCAAGTTAAGAATGGCAACGGTGAGAATCATACTATAAGTTCTCGGTCGTTATACCCAAAACCCTTGGGTAAATGGCTAGTTTTAGCACTCTCTCAAGGTGGAGATGATACCAGAGGTGCTCACGCTCCATATGACAGGTTTGCTCCGTCCGGGTTTGGGACCCCTTCCAGAGAGACGTAAACTGAGTCAACTACCCGCCTTTCTTTCTAAAACAGAAGAAATCAAAAATCGTAAATGTGTTAACACGAATCTTTACCAAACCGCCTAGAGCTATACACCAAGAAGTTTTCAAATTGAGATTATAAAGTAAATAGTGAATTTAGATGAAGTGCACATGATTGTGAGGTACTTTGTCAAGGTAGATCAAAGTATTGACTAAGTAGAACACGAGAAAAGTCTTTTAAAACAATTCTCCTATTTTTCAGCCTCTCATCAATTATTTTTTATTCTTTCTGTCCTAGCATTCCTCTCTATGATGAATTTACACGTGCTGGTGAATAACCCTTCTTAGTAATTAAGTTTTCAAATTATTTTATCGTTATACTTTTCCTTCCTCATAAAATTACCAGGCTTTAGATATCAGGGGAAAAGTTATACTATGATGGAGACACTCGTTATTACAAGCGCGCGCCATCAAAATCATGCCCATATTTGTAACTATATAATCATTTAGAGCTTTAATGACAAGACTGTCATAGTTGGGTAAATTGTTGATGAAATTCTGGAACAACCACTTTTTTATGAATGTTTGCTCAAATATATGTGGAATACTATTTCTAAATCCACCTCTATTTAGGCTTCTCAAAGAACCATCGTTTAAAACAATGTCGTAATTCTCTCTCGGATAAACAGCTTTGAAAATGTTTCTCGTAATGCTTCTGATTCAGATTATATATTTCTTCTCATAATGCGCCCACTCTCAGATTTTCTCATATCTTGTCTTCTATTTGCCAGCTAAGAAGATGTAGACTTTTCTCCCCTATGTTTTTGCCATTTTATCCATTTTTTTATACTTCATCCAGCAGTCTAAAAACAACGTTTGAAGTGACTGGAGGCGATTTCAAAGATTATTGGTCTGTTTCTTTCTTTATTGCTCTCTTATACTTATGGTAGCGTTCATTTTCTCCTTCATGCCTATTGGTATTATATTCAGTCGTAAGTGCGAATGTCGGTACAAACTTTTAGAAGCATAAGGAAGAAGGGTAGTTACCTCGTTTGTGTTTTGTATCCCCAAACTTATATTGGCTACTTTATCACGTAGTTCTTAACTTTTTTTCCAGCCAATTCCTCGAAGTTTATAAATGCGCAGTGTTCGTTCCATCACCACTGACGTAACTTTCCTGATAAATCTTGTTATTTTTGTTTCTTATTTACTGATTATCCAATTTCGTTCATTTTGCTCATCTTTGTTCATCTCCAATCAGTTAAAAGAGTTTCATAAGTAAAGGTGTATTAGCAATTATTGTGGAATGAACATTGAGATACATATTTATGTTGCCAGGATTTTTTATAAATTTATATTCACCCTAATGCGATTGGTGTTCGAATTTTCCGCTAACAAGTTACCACTTGGGTTATTACTAAAAATAAGTGAAACCAATTAGTAAAATTTATGCCACAATTTCTCAGCTTCATTGTCGCTCCGTTTGAATTTTCTTTCAATGTTTAGCACTTTAATTTTTGTCAAGTACGGCAACAACGGTCTATTGATAAAGTCAGCCAAAATTTTATTGTAAGAAATCTTTCCTTAACCGTTCTTTATTTCGCATAAAACTGGGATTTTTTACTCGTTGCAAAAAGTTGGAAGTTTTTTTTTCTTTCCTATTTTTATGTAATGAAGATCCCATTTTTACCCTACAGAAGATATTCGGGTAAATATTCGTTTTAAGACATCTTTCATGAGGAATTTAAAAATGTTTTTATGTAGTTTTATGTGTACTTTCAAGCTCTGCCAATCGTTTTTCCTAAAAGTGCATACTTTACCCATAATCGACTGAAGGTCCATAATATGAAAAGTATGTATTTCCAGCAAAGATAAGTTTCAGATCTGAAAACTACACATGAAACAGCATAAGGTAAAACTATTTTAAAATTTATTTAAGAGATACAGAACCAGACCTATCCTAACCTAACCTTACCTAACCTAAACTTTCCTGACCTAACCATACCCTACCAAATCTTACCATACCTTACCTAACCTTACGATAACTAATCTACCGTCCTCAATGACTTCACGTATAATTTGGTATTTTTACTTAGAACAGCCACCGCAAGCCTTTACAACAACTATCTGACATGACAGCCTTGCGCGAACCGTACAAAATATAACGAAGCATGTTATTGGCTAATCAGTAAGAATACGCACGCGCATATCGTCGGTAGATATAACATAGCATGCTATTAGCTGACTAGTCAAGCTAAAAGTAGGGTAAATGTTGAAGGAAATACTGCAAATGGAGTGGAAAGATGCACTTTAGCAAAGTATTAACATCTTTTTGCAAAATGGATAACGAGGTTAATCCATTTTAAGAATTAAGGAGCTGTATGTCTTGGGAAATTTCAAAATCGTTAAAGTTTTAAAACAAATGTTATCTGAGCTTCTTTCTGGTTTGAGTAACACAAACGGTATAAAATTTAGGTTTTATTATTTATAGGTTTTCACCTCGGTAACTATACAACGAGTTTTCAACTTCTAAGAATTTGGAAGGCCTCTTAAAGTATTGTCACTCTCTTATGGAATTCATTGCATGGCTTAAATTTCATTGTAGATATTTGCCTATGGTTTTAAGGAAGGGCAAATTATTTTTTTTTATTATTATTGTTTAGCATTTTTTCTAGAAGCTATAAGTGGAAGCAAGTGGAGTCCAATCGTGCCTAATAGACTGGAATTGGATTATTGTGGATGTTGATTCCAAATAAATACACTTCCGCAGGTGCGAGATGGGGATGTGTTTGCATTCATAAAATTCTTACTGCTAAGAAACTGATGTTAGGTCATTTCCAACTAAATCTACATCACGCCAGGAAGATAGTTGCAATTACACTTAATTACTATTAATCTTTTTAATGTAGAGATATTTGGCCCTTAAAGTGCCTCATTTTGCTTGACATTAAAAGGAATAAGAAGACAAGTCTTATCAGTAAAAAAATATTATTCCAATTATTTTTTTTTCCTTTTTACGAGCGGGAGGACCAATCTTCTTAATTGAACGCTGAGAGGTTTAGAATAGGTACCACCCTCCAAATCCTTCGTACTCAAATTATTCTCCTTTATACCATCGTTGTCCTAATAAATTACATATTTTCTTTAACGCACTATTTTTATGATACACCTAGACAGTGAGAAACAATTTTCCTCTCTCGTTTCCTTATATCACGAAACGAAATTAATACTGAAGCGCAAGTGTGGCTTGCCTCCATCCAATCCTCAACAATTAGGTCTATTTCCTTGCATGCTAGAAGTTAATTGAAATGTAGGCATAGAAACGCATACCAAATAAACAGTCCTAGGCTGTGTACCACAGAGTATGTTGCAATATGAATCTACACATGTCTTTATTTTACAAACTTTGATCTTCTTGGAATATGCAAATCCTTGTCTTATTTTTCGATTTTTTTCTTGAAGCCATTAAATGCACTTTTCGGATACAAATAGTTACTGTTGTTTGTGTTTGCATTAGAGGTTTTTACTTTTTTTATTTACAACCATGTTTATTCTATTCTTAAATTTATTTGCCTTTGTCTCTCCCTATTTTTTTTTTTTTGCGAAATTCTATTTCAAAAAACTTAATGAGTAGATTTCCTTACTGGTTTTGGTTATATATATATATATATTTTTTTAAGTATAAATGCAATATGTTGCGAGTTTCCGTTTATATTAGCATTCCCATTAGACCTATCTGTGCCGGACAAAATGGTTTTATGAATACACATCTTGGCTTTCTCGTCTATCCATTGCTAATTTACTATTATTTATGCACTGGAATATGTCCTTATCATCTATAATATTTAGACTGCGACTGAACTTCACTTTTAGCATTGATTTTATATTGCATATGGTCTCTAAAAGTAAGACAGTGTTTTCACTATACATTATTGACTGTTTCGGGGGTTTATCCCTTTACCCTTTTTTGTAGCGTAATCTTCGGTTGACTCTCATTTTTGGGCAGGTCTCCCTTTAATTTATCAATGGCTGGCTAAGATCAAGGGAAGGCAAAGGACGAGCCACCTTGGTTCCCCATCTTCCCGTTGGAGTCAGTTAGATACCTCAGAGATGAAATTGCCTAGACACCTGTAAACACGTGACTCATGACGATAATGTGAGGCGGTATACACACTTCCCCCTTTTCCCTAGGGAGGTCGGCATGGTAAGGGGCCATAGATACTATGAGTTCTCGGTCGGTATACCCAAAACTTCTGGGTAAATGGCTAGTTTTAGCACTCTCCCAAGGTGGAGATGATACCAGAGGTGCTCACGCTCCATATGACATGGTTTGGTCCGTCCGGGTTTGGGATCCCTTCCAGAGAGACGTAAACTGAGTCAACTACCCGCCTTTCTTTCTAAAACAGAAGAAATCAAAAATCGTAAAGTGTGTTGAACGGAGCCTCAATTATGTCAGGGCCTCTCATTTAGAAATTACCTGGTGTTTTTAAGTAGGCTGGATTCAAACCAGTGTTTGGTTTTCTCTCTACTAATGGCTGCGAGTTGGCCAAAGAGCACATATTTCAATAGAAAATAACATTGGATAGATTGACTAGGGAAGTAGCAAAGGTGACAAAGATAATTATTGCTCTTAGGACATTCAATGTATCACCGTTGAATGTGACACAGTGACACCGTACTCTACCATCAATCACCTGAAAAGGGAGGTTTATGAGAGGGGACTTGTAGACTACTCCTTAGAAGAGTAACCAGCAGACCAAGGAGAAGTCAAGGTCGAAGATGTAATGAGAAAATATTGGGACGAGGCTCGATATCCACCCCTACCTTCTTGGTTACGTTTTATTGTAAAACGATCGCTTATTCGGCGCATGCCCGCTTGGTGTCGCAACCGTGTTAGGGTATTCATGTCGCTGCCACGGAGATGCTACTACTGCCACCGCTTCGGCAATACAAATCGCACATGCAGACATACAAAGCCAAGTCTACCCGAATTCTAAATAAATTTCTCCGAGACAGTAGCGATAAGTTCTTTATGTGTATGGCCAAGTGTGTCAAGTGCTGAGCACCACCCCTGCTTTCTTGAAGCAAGTTGTCGAGTGTCTCCTTGAGAAAGAAATTCTCGAAGTTCATGCTGCTGATCAACTCTTTTCTCTTGAGGCTATAGATTATGCCCTGCCGCGCCCAGCACTACTTGGAACGTCGTATGCCTAAATTCTGAAAAATTCACCCTGTCCTCAAGGCTTCCGGGACATCTCTCACCATACCAAAGGGCACAGGTTTCAGTTTGCCTTGGCCAATACTAAGGTAGTGCGCTTCCAACACTATCCACGGCCCCAACCTGTCCCGGAACTGTTCCTAAACAGGTTTCGAATGGAATTAATGGATTTACACTGTTTCCTTGGTCTTTACTTCGACCGACACCTGACCTTGGAGACCATATTCGCAGCCTTAGAGTCTCTTGTATCCCCGCAATGGATATTGTTTGGTCCGTGACGTAAAGCACTAAGGATAATGATAGGGCTACGACCTCACTTTATACTAATAATCTTTTCGTTTGAAGCTTGATTTTGGATTACAGCTCTAAGCATCCGCAACCAAGCTGAATTGGATAGGTTCACTCGCTTCACCACACCGGTCTCCGTCTGGAGAAGAGTACCTTCCGAATTTCCCTTATTCAGAGTCTACTTGTAAAATGCCAAGGAGATTGCATTTAGTCTTCGCCGTACATTGTACCTTTAGCTTTTGTTTGCGCGGGCCTGACTTCTCCCTCAATCACCAAAGGCTTTCAGTGCACCTCCGGCCTATATCGTCCGTGTCATGCCGCCGAGTGACGCCAGGCATAACTAAAGGCATTTATAGTTAGGTCTAGGAAGCTTCTTTGCAAGCTTGGTCTTGCATTCGGGTAGGTGGCGCCTGTGTCTGCCCATGACGCTAGCATGGAGAGTACCACCTTTGACTATTTGTCGCTAGGCCTTTGCTTCCAATCTTCCACAGGGTCAGAAGTATTGCAATCGACCTTTTGGCAGCATACTTGGAGCCAAGTTCGGTACTTGCTAGTGTACAGGGATTGCTTCAAGAACCAGAAGAGAATGGGAGGAGTCACGCCGTTTCCCATCTGTTTGAAATCAGCGGTGCTTTAGCATGGCCGAAATGGTTGCAATACACCCTTCGGTAGGAGAGATAATAAGGCATGCCTAGTTTGGAAACCAATTTATGATATATTTATAGCAGCTGTCGTGGTATTCTAATCTTTGTGGCCCCTGGTTCGTGATATCCCTGAGGCCATGTTTGCTGCGATCCCTATGGATTTCGAGATTATCTTCTACTGACTTCCCTGACATGTAGGAATTGTTGGGAACGAGGGCGCCAATGGTGAAGCCAAAGAGTCAGCTAGGATTATGCACCTAGAGGAGCGTTCCACTCTTCCTCAAACATACAACATGGCAGAATCATGTCAGTCTTCAGGAGGGAGACTGGTCACGTTAACCCACCTCTTCAATACTGCGACTGGTTCAGCTAGCTTTCTTCCGTATGCGAATTGGAGACACTCGCTTGGTTCACCGCCATTTGATGGAGCGCAGGAACATTCTTCTTAAATATTCCATTATGGAGGATCCACACTCAATTAACCAGTACAGGTACCATGATGAGGGAATTCGCTAACATTTGTCTCTTGTAGTCGAGAGGAGTTCGTGGACAGAGTTCTTGATTATTTGACTTTCTTTGGTGTTGGTCTCATGCTCCTACACCGGAACTTGCTTTTTTCTTCTTACTTTTTTCCTGGCTTTCTTTTTTAGTTTTTTATTATTTTATGTTTTATAATGTATCAGGCTGCAAACTATTTACAGCGACTCGTGCCCTTGGTGGCAGTCGCCAGATGGTCGATATTTAATAATTAAAAAAGAAGCTATATCGTACTTCTTTTACTAAAAAAATGTTTTTAGGTAAAAAATTAACTATAAAATAGTGTTTTAGTGCGTGAAATAATTAAGAAATCACTATTCCATCTTTTAAAATCCTTTATGATATTTCTTCCGACAAAACCTTCAATTTCTTAAACGTTCTTTTCCGTAAAAGCCAAGAAAATTCGACGCACGTGGCTGATGTTAGAAAAATATTAAAATTGGCCTCGTAGAAAAGTCATTTTCTTTAACGCACTATTTTTATGATACACCTAGACAGTGAGAAACAATTTTCCTCTCTCGTTTCCTTATATCACGAAACGAAATTAATACTGAAGCGCAAGTGTGGCTTGCTTTCATCCAATCCTCAACAATTAGGTCTATTTCCTTGCATGCTAGAAGTTAATTGAAATGTAGGCATAGAAACGCATACCAAATAAACAGTCCTAGGCTGTGTACCACAGAGTATGTTGCAATATGAATCTACACATGTCTTTATTTTACAAACTTTGATCTTCTTGGAATATGCAAATCCTTGTCTTATTTTTCGATTTTTTTCTTGAAGCCATTAAATGCACTTTTCGGATACAAATAGTTACTGTTGTTTGTGTTTGCATTAGAGGTTTTTACTTTTTTTATTTACAACCATGTTTATTCTATTCTTAAATTTATTTTCCGTTGTCTCTCCCTATTTTTTTTTTGGCAATAAGTGAGCCTGCTCTGGTTAGATTACAAGCTTTCTCAATAATAATTAAACAGTAAACAGAAGAATTCAGAAGATTGGTCCAAAGTAGGAAATAACCAGATAAAGTTAACATTTTCGAAATTCCACGTACGGTCAAAGTTCAATTATAGCCTAGTCCCTCTGCCTACGAGAGCAAAACAAAAGGTTTTTCTTCCTGAGCGAGCTCTTTTCATTAGGACGAACAACACTTACGAATACCCCATTAGAGGTCCCATCAGAGTCTATACCTCTATTTTCGGCAATGAAAGAATGTGAATGGATTTTTTTTGCCGGTAACTTTCTTAATTTCTACACGAGGCTGAACTTGATCGACTGGAATGGTTTAGCGGAAGAATTATGCGACAAAGAGAGGTGCTCTTATTGCCTGGGGAAGAGGCTATTTGTAATTTACGCCGAAGCGAAAGAGGTCAAAATTTTCAGCCTCTCTTTTTTTCATTCACTATTGTTTTCCTTTAAGAATAATTGAGTTTTTTTCAAGACTTCAGGTTTACACAATATTCTCTAAACGTGTGCTTCATGACGGAAAGTTCTAACTCTTGTTAAGAGTGATTATAGCCTGTCCTGGCTAGGGCACTACTGGGAGTTTTCACTAACCGACTGAATATGGTGGTTAATCCCTCCCTAAGCAGCTTAATCGATTCCTAGCATAATCGAAAAAATATCGAAATTCGTAGGGAGTAAGTCGCCCATTGACGGTGGGCCGATTCTGACTTATGCATGTTGGCCACTCTATCCACATACGCCACCATAGGCAAAGCCAACCAAAAGATCCCTTTTTCTTCCATCTCTCATCCTTTATCACAAAATACATTACTCTTCCGTCTTTGGAACACTCTTAATAGGGCTTATATCACATTTCCCTCCGGTGGCAGTTGATGTATTTAATCCAAAGTCTTCTACTCATTCGACGGTGTCGTACACACTGTGAGAGACTCCTATGTATGTTGCTGCTTTACCGAAATATAATTCAGTACCAAACTAATGGGTGATGCAGAACAAAGAGGTTATCGTAAGTAAAGGAAAATGGAAATAAAAAAGTAGTGGAGCAAAGCGGAGAAAGATGAAAGCATTCCATACATCAAAAATGGACGAAAAAACATTCTTGAAAACCTTTTAAAAAGAAAAAGGTTTCTTCTAATACTTTCTCGCTTATGTTGCACAATTATTTATGTCCCAATTACTCATTTCAGAAGTGAATTCTCGATCGTTTCATAGAAATATTCAGTAATCAACCGGATGGAATTGCGATTCTGTTTTCTTAAAGGATTTGAAAATCTGAAAAATTACGAAACCTTTGTTGCAGGTTTCTACTATCCATCAGTGCAATATTATTTTATGTATTATAAAATATAAGAAAATTAACTTGTGATTACAGATTATTTTATTTTCTTGCAGCCCCATAAAACAATTGAACATATTATTTCCCCATGTTTCTATTTTTACATATTCCTTCACCTTGTCAATGACTGCGACATATTACTTTAAATATGTAACTTATCCTATGTTAGGTTAGTCTATATTTACTCTTCCAACAATATGTTTAGTAAAGAAAATGCATACCAAATTAACAATTTAACATATTGCTACCTACTAGACATAGGAAGCGATAAGTTAAAGTGATTCACTATTCGAGATTCTTTAACTTAATTGAGACAAAGGGGCGATAGTGCTCAAATATATAAATTCATTATTATCCTCTACATTAAAGTTGATTTCACTTTTAATCGAGTGGAGAACTTGCTTCTAACTTAAAACTATTTGAAACTGGCAGTTTACAAATTAGTTTGGATCCCATAGTTCCTAAACGATCTGACTTTAATCTCCCCAAAGAAACCTCATCGTGTGTAATTAGCAAAATTTCTCACTTTCGCGCCATTCTCCATCCAAAACTTTTACTCACAGATACAGAGATCACTTGCAGATTAAAACTTCATCAAAGCGAACCGAGATTCGCAAAAGCCGAACTTGATTTTGTTTTTGTTTACAAATTCATTATATCCTTGTCATTTCTTTAAGATTCCTCATTCCCTTCGAACTTCTTTGAATTTTCACTACCTTTCCATTTAACCTCTGTAATTTTCGTAGCAGTGTGAAACTTTTGTCATATCGTTTAACTTGAGGAAAGAAATTATCATTTACCGAAGCTCGTTTTAGTTATAAAACCACGATTCACTTTTTTCCTTGATCGTTCGTTTCCATTTGGTACATTGAAATTCAATAATCCATAAAGATGAAAGATCTGCTCAGTGAATATTTGCTTTCGAGGAAACATCTAATGCAGGCAATAATAGAGCAGAATATATGTTAATAATATGAATTAATAAATTGAAAATTATTTTGAGTTGCGAATTGATTCAACGCAATTTACGAACTTTTATTTTCAAATGAATCGTTATTCACAAATTTAGTTAGAGGTTTCTAATCACTCGATCTTATCCTTCTGATAGAATGATTTGAAGAAGAAGTTAAATACCCTAAACTTAGCTAGCTGTCTGCAAACACATTCGCTCTTAAGTGAACAGTATACCTGAGAAAGTAACCAAGGTTTAGTTCAGATATGTTGTATTGTAGTTCGTACAAAAATGAGTTAATGTGTTTGTACAATGCACTCTAAAGGAGCATCGTTTTGTAAATAATCTTACACACACTTAGAATGCCTTATAGGAGGTGGATTTTAAAATGAACCGATTTAAGTTAGCTTACGATAGGATATATAACCCCCCCCCCCCTCTTAAAGGCAAAAATAGGGGGAAATATGTTCAAAAGCGAATTTTCAAATGGCCAGTAAAGGAGGGAGATGGGGGCAATCGATCAAAGATTTCTTTCTAATTTTCTTTCTTTTTTTGTGGAAAGGAATAGAGTACAGTCCGTAGCTTTTCCCTCTTTCCTATGTTGAGAAGGGAGGGTAAAGAGCCCCCAGAGCGACCCCTCTTGTCTTCCCACCACCCTTCTCATCCAGGTCCCATCGTGTTTAGTGGGCCCAAGGGAAAATATATGGCGGGTGGCTCTTAAGTGATAGGAGAAGAAGAAACATGGGTCAAAACAAAAATCGGTAAGAAGGAATAAGTTAATCAAATTTGACTTTCTTCGTGCAAACAGAGGGGTAAAAGACAAAAAATGGTAGATACCATTATTAGGACCTCCTGATTAACGCGGGATACAAACCACGGTCCCTATTTTTTCTAGCTGTCGTTCGACTTTTATCTATCTAGTCGTTCTGTATAACTTCATAGTTTGCGGGAAAGACATCCATATTTGTCAATCTCTCGTTATTCAAATACTTTCTTTATAAACTTCAATTATCTTGACGGTTGGTCCGTCTAATCCCTTTTTTGTTTTCATTTATTCATTGTTACATTAAGATTAATCTGTAGTATTCATGCCATTATGTTTCTGTGTTTGAGCTCTAGCGTGATTTATTTTTGTTTGTTTTCGCGTTTACTTGTTTGTAGCGATTGAGTGTTTGTTTTAGTTTATTCCTCTTGTTATCACTAAAGGTTTTTCTTTATGAATTTTTCATTTTAGAATGTCTCTTTGTTCACTGTAGTTTATCTTGTTTATTTTCATGCTTTGAAATCTTCATCGTTATCCATCATCCCATACTTGTTCTGAATTTTTGTTCGGTAAGTTTGTTTTAGTTTGGATATCTGTATTAGCCGTGTGTTCTTACCATGTTCGGGTTTTATTACTTTTATTATTATTATTATAATTTTCATTGATTATTGTATTACAGGTCGCAGATATATACATACATATGTGTGTGTGTACTCTCAATGCAACTTGGGGGTAGGCTTCTACTATTCGTCCCTCGCATCGTGGATGAGATTCCTCGACCAGAGAATGTAATCCGCATTAAAATCCAAATGAGATTCACTGGTGAACAAAAGGCACCAGGCGCCGGTTATCGTAGATGTAAAGGAGGCGTCAGGGTCGCATTTGGTGTTCATGAACAGTCAGTTATGACGGAATCTATCCTAACCGAAAAAAGGGGCACCGGTTCAGCAGCAGGGATATGTGAGCATGAATTCCCCCATAAAGGACATTAGTACTCCATCGGCAGGGTTCCAGGAAGGGGAGATAATGGGTATGTCGTGCATTGAAGGCGGGGGTGGAAAGATAGCGGTGTTTTGATTGGCCTTGTCTTGCATGATGCATTTTGAGCTACTTGTCCCCTCATGGGTGAATATCAGGGTATTCGCCTAATAGGCAGCCAGGTCATAAGGCAGCTGAATTTTTGGGGTCGGTGCTCCCGGTTATTGAACCACTGCTTCGATAAGGATTGTATTATGAAAGGTGAATGTGAGGTAATGATGTTGAATGAGTGTGCGAAGAATGTTGTCAAATTTTGCGGTATGATTGAGTTGGTCATGAATGATGAGAATGTGATTTTAAGTGATGATAATATTCTAGAGATGCAAGAGATGTTGCGGCTATGTGTGAAAGGTGTCGGGAGCGAAAAGTGCAAGGTGTGCAAGTGAAACCACCGATGTTGGAAGTTGATGCGAAAGAACCGTTTGAATTGGTAGTGATTGATTGTGTGTCTTTGCCGCGTACAATAAGAACCATGTGTGAGGTGTTTAGAATGATAAATACGACATTAAATGACTGGGATGTGTGGCTGGGAAGAGTGTTGTGGGCGTATAATTCGACTGAGCATAGTGCAATTGGAATGTCCCGGTGTCAGTTTGTGATGAATTTTGAAAGGAGAGTGAAAGATAGGTTTTGTTTAAGTGAAAGTGAACAGAGTGTATGGCGTGAAACACATGAAAAGTTCCGTTCATTTGAATTAGGTGCGAAAGTATTGAAGGTGAAAGAAGTGAAGGGTAGGTTGAATGTTTCAAGGATGCGTGAGAAGTTTGATGGACTTTATAGAGTTGTGAGAGTTTGGAAAAATGGGGTGACGTATGCTTTGGAGAGTTTGAATGAAGGTATGACTGAGAGAGTGCGGGCTCATCAGAGTCAGTTAAGGAGATGGAGAGAACCTCCTGACTACCTAGTGTATGAACTGTGCAGAGAGAGAGGTAAAGTGCATGATGATGAGATTGAATGTGATAGTATAGATCTGTCTGGGAAAGAGCTAGTCTTAGTCTCGAAGAGTAGAAAGCGTACAAAGAAGAGTGAAAGGAAGAATGCAAGTACGAATGAAAGTAAGTCTGAGCAGAGTCTTTCTGGTATGGGGGAGCTTGGAAGAGAGATTGAGTGTTTGCAAAAACAGGTGAGTGATTTGGCTGGTATAAGTAGACGAGTGAGTGAGCTGCCTGTGCCTGATTTTTCTGGTTTTGGGAACAGTATGAATGATATAGTGTGTTTGGGCAGAATGAACCTATTGTAGCTGATTTTTCGGGTTTTATGAATGGTAATAGTAGGGGTGAGTTTGATGTAGTAAATAATGAAGTGACTGATTTTTCAGGTTTCTGGTGGGAACCAGTGGAAGGGGTTTCTGGTATGCCTGTTGAGAATACAAGGGGTGTGAGTGACCTGTCTGTTTCGCAAGAGTGTACCTTGAGTTGGATGAGAGCTGTGAGTGAGGAGCTGATGAATGGGGGTATGAAGAGTTAAGGTTCTGAACGGAAGTGTATGAAAGAGTTCTGTCGTTATATGGGATAACTGATAATGAGAGCTAAGAGTACGGTGGACGATATGATCAATAGTGATGATGAGACTGACAGGACGACTGATGAACAACCCCGACTGATTGCTACCCGTAGCCAGGGACCAGTAGACGAGTGTGGATGGGCGCAAGAGGGTGCGATTGAGTATAAAAGGTACCGTGAGTAAGGATTGAGAGTGTATTGTCAGTAACTGTGGTCGAATGGCTTAATGAAGGAGGGATGTGGTGGAACGAATGTTAGTGTGTATGAAGGGCCATTCTCCCACCCCTTTTCCCAAAACCTTTTCCCTCCCTCTGTAAGAATGTGTGTGTGAGTGGGAATAGGTTTTTATTATATTTTCTTTTG
The DNA here is from genome assembly GCA_963969495.1 of Ceratothoa steindachneri. Taxonomy (NCBI): domain Eukaryota; kingdom Metazoa; phylum Arthropoda; class Malacostraca; order Isopoda; family Cymothoidae; genus Ceratothoa; species Ceratothoa steindachneri. The sequence goes on from OZ018330.1 coordinate 136,712,850, forward strand.
TACATATGTACATTGATGTCATGTTGTAATAATTATTTCCTTTCCTCAGGCGCCATATTTGAAAGAGAAGCAAACTATTTATTCTTGTTATTGTAGAAAGGCCACTAGTATTTTACAAAGTTCCAAGGCCGTGTTTTTCTTGTAAAGTGTGTCTGACTTTGTTAACTTTGAAATAGTTTGGCATTTAAAGAAGGAGGGCTTATGACAGCCACGCAAGTGTGACAAGGTTGCTTATCTTACACCGAGCTCCGAGGCACCATTTTCTTTGTAAGTCCTAGGCACTTTGCCCACTCAAGTGGTGGATGGCAGGACGTCCCCCCCTTTGTACCACGTGAAGCCTTATTTTTTTGTTGTTCATTTATCGTTTGTTGTGATTGCCCCAGCAGATATTTTCTGGTTGTTGACTTTGCCTATTTTCCTTTTGTATAGTCTAATTGAGCATTTTTACTAGTATTCCTAAGTAGGATTTATTTATTTTTTATTGCGTATATAGGAAAATTAGATATTTATTTTTGTATGCATAAGTAACGAGATCTCTTGTAAATATTATTGTATTTTTTTTGTAAGTTAAGGACTTTATATACAATCCGTTTCATTTTCCTTCGATTTCTCACGTCCGAATTAGTGTAGGAAGCGGGTTGGAACGACTGGGATTAGAGCAGAGATTGTCGGCCCGCCACAGCGTCAGAGTCACATTTGGTGTTCATGCGCAGTAAGTTATGATGGAATCTTTCCTAACCGCCAAAAAGGGGCACCAGTTCCGCAGCAGGGATATGTGGGCATTAATTTCCCTATAGAGGACATTAGTTCTCCTTCGGCAGGGTTCCAGGGAGGGAAGATAATGGGCATGCCTTGCATTGAAGGTGGGTTTGTAAAAATAGCGGTGTTTGGATTGGCCTTGTCTGGCATGATACATTTTGAGCTACTTCTGCCCACATGAGCAATATCAGCGTATCCGCCTAATAGGCGCTCCAGGTGATTAAACCACTGCTTCGACGCCAGAAACTCAACAGCGTATCCAATATGGTTTATACCCCCTATGAGCAACCTTAAAACAGAAGTATTGTGACAATTTATGAAGTTTACTAATGCATTCTTGGTCATTTTTAACACTGAATAAGTTAGCACTTTTTATTTATTTACCTCTTTTATTCATGTCTGTTCCTTCCTTCTCAATCTTGGTCAAATAAATAAAGAAAATCAATACCAATTACTTTACACTTGTATTTTCTTTCTTCCTCAAAAAAATCTCACTAGAAATCCTATCAATAAAATTCACTAAATTGCGCCCTCCAGACTTAGTTACCCTCGACTATTTCTGATAATTAATTAGGAGTATTTATTTGGATTATTACTTAAGCAAATTATTTATAGCCATTAACAGAAGCATATGCTTGGCGATAGTTTAGATCCTAAGGGCTTGAATGCTCAACTAATTAAGGTAAGCAACCCATTTATTATTTTTCAGTAGCTGGAGTACCATTTTGTCCTGCCAAGTTGGGTTTGGAAGTACGCAATCTAAAAGGTAAAGAATATGGTCAAGCTTACTAGATTTGCCTTTCCGGATAAAATATATTCACCAACCAATAAAATTATCATTCAACAGCATGCTACATCTATGCTACATATATCATCTCATTGCGGGAAGATGGATGTTAAGGAAAGATTTACGGATGAAGAAGAATGTCCATGTATTACACTGCCAATGAGAAGCCGAAAATGGCATATAATCCTTAAAAAATAAGGGGATTTAAATTAAAGCTGTTTAAAAGGTATCACCTTCATAACTGATGATGTGAAATTGTAGCTTCTATCGAATGTTCACCCAGCCCTTTATGTCACCACTTTAAAACATTTGGGGGCGTATATACGTGTAGTAATTACTTACTTTTGGATAACTCAAAAATATCAATTTCTCATTTTTATCCAAGCTAAATTTAAAATATTTTAGTTAGCCGTCAAAATTTACTTTTGTTCTATAATATTATATTAATGTATGTAAAGAAATACGATATATAGTTTAGTTGACAGCAAAGGTCGATCTTGGGAGTTGAACTAGGGCAGGCTCAATTTACGCACCATAGCAGTTTCTAGTGCTCCAAATATCATTGCTCTACTCAAAGAGACACTCATTTGACAGCCCAAAACGGCCCTGCACACACTTTTTGTGATATATCCTTCATTCATTCACTAACCACCCTTACTTTGCAAGACATTACAGAAACAACGCCTGTGAACACAATTAGATCTCATTGTGAGCTCCAGCAAAAAAATACTGCGTCAAACATTAGTACAAGACAGGCTCGTTCAAAAAAGTGAAGGACACTTTCGTGCATCATTTCTAATGTGAAAAAGCCCCCTCCAAGAGCAGAACTCACGACTGGGTGGAACACTTTGCGAACTAGGGGACAGTACAGAACGTTAATGCTGCCAGTGACCACCGACTAAGCCATTCAGGATGCCTTAGGAATCGTATAGTTGTGCTGGTCGAAAGCATGAGAGAGTCAGTTTGCAGAATCCAAAACGCTCTGTGCACAAGCGAAGTCACTTTCTCGCTTTATCCCTTTAAACTTTCAGGAGAGTGCTAGTAATGGATGTAAAGGCCTACCCATACAGAAGACAGACGAAGTAGACCTTTACAGCCTCAGACAAATAGCAGAGAAAGGCTATGGTAGTCAAGATACTGGAGAAGATTCAGGAGACCCCAATTTTCCATAACCTCCTTGTGACCTCAGATGAAGCTCACTTCCATCTTGAAGGAAAGTTCAACTCGAAGACAGATATCTTCTGGGGACCTCCAGACAAAATGAGTTAGCCACCAAACTCCTACATTCCCTTAAGTGCACGGTATGAACTGCAATCTCAGCCAGAGGCATCATCGGACCATTCTTCTTCAAGGAATCTGGCACGACAGTGACAGTTACCAAGGTGCGGTATGTTGAGGTCCTCAAAACCTTCAAGAGGGAGCTGCAGACCCTGTTCCTGTCACTTATGTGAAAGCTCTGGTTCCAGCAAGATGGAGCAAGCTCTCTCACCTCAAACCTGTCCGGAGGTTGGCTGAAAGAGAAATTTGGAGGTCATGTAATTAGTTTCAAGACTGATTTTGTGTGAGCATCTCAGAGCCCAGACTTTAGTCCCTAAATTTCTAAATTTTGGGCTATTTCAACGAGCAAGTGTACTCAGGGATGCCCAGGACCATGATTGAACTCAAGGAAACCATCGGGGAGGAGATAAGAGCCATTCTTCGGTCTGTTTTTTATAAACGTCTTGGACAAATTTGCGCTGCGCCACAAGAAATGCACAGAGCTAAATCGAGGTCATCTTGAACACCTGCTTTAGAATAAAGAAGAAAAGACCAAAGACTCTCATGTTTTGATGTGATGTTTGTAAACACAATAAACTGGTTATTGCCAAAGTTTCCTTTAATCCTTGTAGAAAATTAGGAAATGAGGCCTATCGAAACTTGGTGCCCGTTTTTTAGGGGTCAGCCTGTAGTCTTTAGGGTGATTAATATAGCTATAACTGATCACTAGTTGCACTTTTTCTCTTGAAGATAGGGTAAAAGTTGCAACATTGCGTTGATTTATATATGTGGACTGATGGTGCATATGTAATATAGCCTTGAGGTGTCTATTCATGAGCGAAAAAAGCAGGTGCTCCATCAATCAAAAGGTATTGAACATCGAACTATCGATTGCTACTACGCTTTTACCAAAGAAAACCCTCAAGTTACCCTATAATTCTAGACATGAGAAGACTGGGTACTGGTATTATAACGATCTTACCCAAACAATAAGCGTCACATAGAAAAGAAAATGCAAAATGTCTGAAATAGTTTGCGTAAAATTTAGTTAAGACCACTGAGTTCCAGGCAAAATTTAAAATTATTGAACTTATTCATGTGATTATTATATTAGTGGAAGATCCTAAAAAAGTGTCTCGTCCCATTTCACCCATGCATGTGGTCATGTTTCTTGCTCCTCTCCAATATCTGCCAAATGAAGATGGTGACATCTTTTTTCTCACCTGAGGAAAATTATTTAAGGAGGCTCTAATTTATTGTTAAAGAGGTAAAGATTACTTGAACAAGAAGTGAAAGATTAGCTTAATATGCAGCGAAAGATTACTTAAATGAGAGGGGAAAAATTACCTGAATAAGAGGCAAAGGATTAGCTGAATAAGAGGTGAACCATTAACTAAATAATGGGTGAAAGATTATCTGAATGAGAGTTAAAATAATCCCTGAATGTGAAGTGGAAGATTACCTGAATAAGATTTAAAAGGTTACGTAAATAAGAGGTAAAATAATACCTGAATAAGAGGTAAAAGGTTCCTGAATAATAGAATAAAGATCACTTGAATATGAGGGGAATAATTATAGTAATTAACATCTCTAACTCTCTTATTTTTCTCAGAAGCGAAAATTTTAAACTCCACCAACAAAATCTCCTTTGATTGCCTAACACACTCAAATCCGTCTCTTGAGAGTGAAAGACATCTAACTCAACAAACTTTACTTTCTTTTTTTGGCCCCCTTGTTAATCATTACCCAAAGTTCATTTGTCTTCCATAAAGTCACTTTTGTTGTTGGATGTATTAAGAGACAGTTAGTTCACTAGGAAGAAATCTGCAGATATATCAAAGAAGTTTGGGTCTCCCTTTAATGTGCGTTCTAGACTCTCTTTCACCCCTTTATGTACGTCTACGACTCAATCTAAATTATGTAGGATAGTTCAGATTATATGTATACACCGCAAAATAGAAGGAATCCTGAATTAACACTAATATTGTGAAATAGAGTAGAACATTTTTTCGAAAACTAACTTTTATTCATGTTTAATATGTTAAAAGTGTAAAATAAAATATTTTGATTATAATTTTATACTTTTTTATAATTTATTTTCTTATTCTATTTTCATTACCTTTAAGAACTCTATTAACAATAAATACACTAGGCAGGGTTCGCCGCTTTCACTTGAAGGGCTGCGTTCGATAAACGGATGACCTTGAGTTCACTATTAAGTATCCTGCCAGAGCGACTCTTTGGTGAAACCTGTGACTTTAAGGCAACATAAAGTCATTATTGAACTTAAAAGCAATGAACCGTTTGAAGCCAGCTGGCTCGAAAACGCCGGGTAGTCTCTCGATGATGATCCACGACGTTACGACGTTATTAAGGCTCCACTCAACTTACCCCTATGTCCGAGGGCCCCACCGGTCCGGATTTGGCAGTATTTTTAGCTTTCATTTTTTATTATTAGGAGAAGAGGGATGGGAATACGCCCTCTTTTCAGTTAACCTGGAAAAGGCTCCAGGGTCGAACGAGCCAGCTTCAGCCCTATCCTACTCCGAAATGGGTCAAGATTTGGCTGAAAATGCGGCCCCACCCGAAGGAGGAGGTCCTCGATCTGCTTCTGAATCCTCAAAGGCCCTTGCAACCTCATGAAGATCTTAACTTAGGGAGGCTTCTAACCTGGAGAAGTGACTCACCAAGTCATTGTTTGCCCCACATGGAAGCTCTTGCCATCTGTGGCGTTGCACTTTTGGGACCATTTTTATAACTGCATGTAAATCGAAATGGTCATCATCACCAGGTAACAAGCATCTTGAAGGTAGAATCTATGGGTCTATGACCCACCACCATCGGTAAAATAGGGGAAGGGGAAAGCCTGATCCAACAAGGCAGCAAATTTTGAGTCAATCTTTTGGTATCGTAATTAGATAATAACCATAAAATTGTATCAGTTTTCTAAACATTTGTCTGATTGCATTAAAATAGATAGTTAATTTTAGGGCCCCCCTCTATAGTAGTACCAAACTTTGTTTTAATATGTATTTTGTCAACGATTTAAACTGTTTTAGGACTTACTTTTTGAGGGCCTTCTGCTTAACATAGGATCCGTACCATGGTGGCTACAATGCAGCCACCGTTACGAAGATAGGAATACCTCAGGTGGAACTCTATTCTTTATCTAAGCTAAAAATAGTTTTTTTGCACTACTTTAACACGAAGCGATTCATTTACACGGTGTTTTCAATATTCTGTCTTCCATAAACATGTACTGCAGTTGTTGGATAAATTCCAGGGGGCAGATGCAGTCAGAACCCCTGTTTTTTTCCTTATCTGTTGGCCAGGTCTTCGTAGACCTCATTTTATCTGTCCATATGATGTCTTACAGTGTTCACAAAACATTAAGCAGCAGTTATAAGGTTGGCATTTTGATACACGGCGCAAATCATTATGCTGGTAATAATTTTCCAATATTCAGATGGTTTCTACTCCTCCATGTTCAATAACCTTTTCTCAACTAAACCTTAACTCTATATGCTCTTTATATTCTCAAATTTAGTGTGAAAATGTTATATGTATATGCGCGAGAGTGTTCGCATTTTACGAGGGGTAAGATCCCCTGGTGATGGAAAGGACACTGTTCGTTGAACTCTGCTGTTCTCATCTCAATTACGATCCATCATTCATCCTGAATTATATTCTTCAGTTTATTTAACTTGGAACTAGTGCCTACTCGACTTTCATTTGATTTTCATTCTACTTCTGCTCTTCTAAAGAAGCCATAAAGATATCTGGATTGGTTGTGCAACTGGGTCAGGTTCAGAAAAATGGACTTTTCCACTTGTCTCCTTGTGGCGACTCGTGTATCTTCCTGTTTGAAAAGTCAGATAATGCCCCGTCCACTCACTTTTGCTACAGGTACTTCAGTGTTATTACGAGCTTCTTTACTAAAACTTTAAGAGATGAATCATTTAGTTTGGCACTTTTTAAAATAAATAATGTAGAGCCAGATTGCTAAACTAAAAAGCCAATTAGTCAAGTTGTTCGCTGCCCATTTGACCTGTTGCATGTCATGTTTAGGAAGTGGTTTATTGGTGAAAATGGTGTTTTTCCTTATGCCTTTCTCTGTTGTGTGTGATAGAAATAGTTTGCGTTCCGTAATTAAATCTAATTTTCCTTAAAATAAGAATAGTTAAATTTGTAAAATTTAATTTAGGGCAGACGAACATGGCGTGAATAGAAAAACGAGAGGAATATACATGAAGAACTCAGCATAAGAGGTACATCACTTCGGGTGGCATTTGACTTACTCTTATAACTTTGTTCGTGTAAGCTGCGAATCTTACATTCCGTGCTCAGACCATTTAAATAAGAATCTTTGAAATTTCATTTTTGGGGGGCCTTAAACTCAAGAACCAATCACATACTTGCTACTCATGCATTTCTTCATTCTATCACTTCTCCATATTCATGGAGTGAACCAGTTCTTTTCGGATTAGAAAACATCCCTTTACCACTGCAAAAATTACAAAATCCGTTATATTGGTGTAAAATAGCCCCTGCAATGCTAACGCCTTACAGTTTATAAAGATAAGAGGATCGTTTAGCACAACAAACAACCTAACATGGATAGCATTGAAATTAGCCAGTTAGATGTTTTAAATTCGCTTAAATACCATTTACTCTACCCAGTGGGGTAGAGAAACTAGACACCTTGCTCTTCAACAATATATTCATTTTATTTTCTCCTTCATCAATTTTGTTTAGAAGTAAGTATCTCTTATACAGCTACGCGATGTATTCCTTAGCTGAACAATACGACTTTGCGAAGTCATTGATACATTCCCGGAAAATACGAAAAAGATCACGTCTATTGACGTAAGACAATACGCGTCTTATTATTTAAACCAGTTCTATAAAAAAAAATGAGCTAAGAGTTAAATTCCTTAGTTTTTTTAAAATTTTCTGTTAATTTAATAACTTTCAATTTGCTCTATCATACCTTGGTAACCTTGTTAGCAATTTCCTGTCTTTATCTTTTCCCGTTGGAGTGTGAGTATCTGTGGGCTAATGTATTCCGAAATCTTTGCTTGTTCCTTAATTATCCGATAATATTTTTTAGTAGTTTTTGTTTCCTCAAATTATCTTCATGTACTCGGAAAAGATAAATGTGAATGTTTGTATGAGTGTATGTTTTCACCCCCGAAGGTGCTTTTGTAATTTATGTATAATGTATATGTGAATTGATTTGGGGGACACCATTCAAGTATTTGTGTCTCTGAGCATGTCTTTTCAAATGTGTGAGCATGACTATGTAAATTGAATGAGAGCCAATGAAATGATGGCTTTCGCAAATTCTTCATTTATGAGAACACATCGAAACTGAAATCAACAATTTCCTCCACGAATGAAATACAGAAGCAGAAATTGATTTAATTTGTATCTATATCAAACACGAGGCAGGAAATGACCTAACATTCCATACTTCCAATAATAAGACGAATTGACTGAATCTAGGCAGACATAAGATCAGCTTCACACAGGAGAATCGGCTCTGTGACTCCACCACCGTTCAACGAATATCCTGGGATTGTTTTGTACGTCCAAGTGGTATCTATGTTTCTCACAAATCAAGTTTGGAAATTAATTTATATTTTGAGTTACTATTGTCGAAAATACACACCAATGGGTTTCTGTCCTACATAAATGAAAGAAAGGAGGAAGATCAGAGGTTCAATTTATTGAATGTCCATTCCAGCAACAGCACAAGAAAGTGTCTCCCACGCAAATTCAAAATTATAGCACATTTTAATTTAAACGGGTTGCTCACTATACAAAATGGATAGCCAACAAGGCCATTAAATACGATGGGCGGTCATTAAGTTTTGCGAATCGGTTGTGGAAATGTTAGGACAAGTTATGACAAGTCTAGACCTGCATCCGCACGCTCCTGCCTCGTCTACTTAAGAAGTAGTAGCTGATCACAGATCGCCAGTCACAATATTTTAACAATGGAGAAGGTTAAGCACCTCGCACTGTTCAAATTTTTGACCAAGGAAGGCAAAAATGCAAAAGAGATCCATGAACGCATAGTTGCAGTATACACCGACACCGCCCCTTCCTATGCAACCATTGCTCGCTGGAATAAGGACTTCCGCCATGGTCGTGAGTCTCTTGAAGATGAACCCCGTCCAGGACGCCCGTCAGACGTGACCAACGAGGACAATGCGGCTCGTGTGGAGAGGATGATCCTCCACTTTCGAAGGGTGAAGAAATCGAGCGAGAACTTAAAAAAACACATGGAAGTGTTACCAACATTATCCACGACAATTTGGCCATGGCCAAGAGCTCTGCCCGTTAGGTCCCAAGAAACCTCACGCCCCATGATCGACTTCAACGTTGTCCAAGTTCGAAGTTGCTGCTGCTCCCACACAACCAAGACCCAGCGGGATTCAAGTCACGCATAGTGACAGGTGGTTGGTAGTTATATTGAAAAATAATAAAACACTTTTCCTTGTATCCAAATTGCAAAACTTATTGACCGCCCCTCGTCGCTTAATCTTGGGTTAAATAATTTGGTAAAGTTTGAAGCTTTTATCATCATAATTCAAAATTAACACAATACGTGTAAATATAAGGTTATGAAAGTTAACAAAGTGTCACACGATTGGGTGGCAGTAAAGGAAAGGAAGACTATGGAAACTTCCTCTATCGAAAATGTGAGTTGGTTTGTTGCCAAAAACATGACAGAAATCATTTGTGGCTTTACCAAAGATAAATCTCCATTAAAAGAATATGGTGCTTACGTTGCCATAAAATTTATACGGCAGTAGACATTAAATCTTTTTGCTAAATGGGTCGTAAAGTAAATACGTCATCTGGGAAGAATGTGCAATATGGGACGACTGAAAGATCGTTCTCTGGATGAGAGTAAAAAGCAATAATATTATGAATGAAGATAAGAGAACACAGTGAAGGAGTAAGGATGACTGCCAGATAGACAGACCAAATAAATAGCTCAGTTTCGCTGTGAATATGTTGATAAATCAGAAAACGTAAAACTTTTGGTTTTAGAGGCGAAGAAAGCGATGAACGCTTTCTGACACAGGTTCGAATCCAACTCCTCTATTCATTTTCATATAACGGTTAAAAAGAGGCTATTTTGTAAAGGGGACACACACACAAAATGGCTGGTCACGCCTGTGAGACAACCATGTGATTCACGAGTGTGAATAAACAGCTTAAAAACGCGTTTTACTTATAAAGAAAAAACTCACGATTTTGGTACTTTTTGGTTACATAACCTAACCTAACTTTAATCTAAAAATAAATGTAATGGACCGATTGAACCGGATTTAGAGAAAATGAAATGTAAAATAGCAGCAAAAATTTATGATTTTAAAGGATAGAAACTTCTTATGTCTTTATAAATTTGCTTCACTAAGACCAAGCGAAGCAGCTTCGCAGAATATTATTATGGAGTCACAGTGGCCAGTCGAATTTTCTGGCTGGTGACGTCACCAGCCATTTTTGCTTTGTGTCTCCTAAACTAAAAGCTCCATTGAAAATATTCTTGCCTATTTTCCCCATTTCTATATATCTCATTTTCTTTCTAAAGCTTGTAAGTGTTCACGTAATATTTTCCTTAATGTTTTTTCCAGGTTGTGATACCAGTTGTCATCCTGAGGCCCTTTAATTAAGTACATATATATAAGTATATATATATATAAGTATATATATATATATATATATATATATTATTGAAAGTAATAAATTATAGGATAGGCTAAATTATCCATATTTCCACAGAATATTATTAATGGCACATAATAATACGATTTTAGTTTATGCCCATCTTTGCCTAGTAATGAAAAGTGAAATAATTAGTTTTTACAGAAAGGTGTATCATTAATCCAGCAGATTTTTGAATTATAATGCTGTGGCATAAAATTCTAAATGTGGCTTTATATTGGTAGTTCTGTTTCATTGCAGTTCCATAAAGTGAGCCAGGTCCAAGCTGCTCCCTGGCAACCTGTTGTGGACGAACGAAAGCTCGGAACACCCTCAAAAATTAGGTTTATTCAAACCTTAATCAAACGCTCTCTCGCTTCTACAATTAATTTCATTGTATTCAGATTATGAACGTTATATATATATATATATATATATATATATATATATATATATATATATATATATATATATATATATATATAGCAGGAATATGAAGACCCAGGTGATTACACTAATCATTTATTGGCCGGACGTTTCGGACCTTTACGACCTGCCAAAGTTGTTATGTAGGCCAAACTGGATCCAACTCAAATGCAGGATCACGAAGCACTTGGGTTTGTCTCTTTGGACTGGTATTCCCATTTCTAATCCTGAAGCCTCTTTCATTAGGCAACATTCAGAATATAACCATCATCCTCTTAATTCTAATTCATTTACTATATTATCTTCAGCCTTAACTTCTCCCGATTTGAAAACCTTAGACTCACTATATATCAATAAAATAAATCCAAACCTAAATAATTACTCCTCCTCAATTAAACTATCGTTAATATAACCAACCAACACTTCAATAGATTAACTAGCCAACCGACCAACTGAAAAAATTTCGTCAGTAGTTTTATATGTTTGTCCATTCTGATTTGTTTTCGGTTTTTTGGGAGTTTTTTTTTACAATTTAATATAATAGGTTATTTTTTGTTTACTTCAGTAACTTTTAATATATGATAATCAAGTCAGTTTATGTTATAATTTTACCTTCTATTATTATTATTTTTTTAAATCACACTGGGTAATATTATTTAATTCCATACATTGTTATTAGTGTTTTTACTTTAATTTTAATAATTGTCAATTTTATTATTTTAACTTGCCTTTATCTGCTTTTTTCAATGCATTCTTTTAACTGTTATCAATTAATGTTCCTTCCCCTTCTCATTAGTCGACATAGTCGCTGAAGATGGTCCTAGTAAAGGTCCAAAACATCCGGCTAATAAATGATTAGTGTAATCACCTGGGTCTTCATATTGCCGTTACATACTAGATTCCCAAGGAACAAATCAATTTCCAGTATTATATATATATATATATATATTTATATATATGGCACGAAAACCAACTAAGGAAAAGGGAAAATAATTCCAAGCGCTTCCCTCTTTATTGTCAATGAAATCGGAATCCTTTTTCATTTGTCATAGTTGATTTTCGTGTCAGGATCTTTGCTTCCGTGCTATTTGTGAGTTTTGTCGTCATAATATATATATATATATATATATATATATATATATATATATATATATATATATATAATCGCATCTGATGAGAGTAATAAATTACGATTTACTCACAAAAGATTGTAAACACGACCAATATATGCTACTTTCGAATTTTAATTCAGTTCATTGTCATGGAATATAAGAATTAAGAAAATTAACAAGAAATCCCCTCTTGTTTACATCTAAAACAAATCGATTTTGTGAAAATCAAACTAGATAAATTATTTTGAACAAATCCAAATCACGGCTAAACGAAAATAATAACACGCTGTATCTGTAAGGATTAACAATGAATATAAAATAACTTTCACTTCGGCATCGAGTGAAGATAAAAAAAAGATGAGAAAATTAAAACATTGATGAAAAAGAACTATGTAAATCAATACAGAAAAACCAATATGGAGATGATATTTTACTATTAGTACATAGAGCATCAATTTTACTAAACTCGGGCTATTCCCTTTATTGAGAAAATAAAGGTAATAACGAAATATTAGTGTATAAAACGTTTTTCCCTTATATTATATTATATTTATGTCGATTTAAATACTACAGTTTTTGCTTTTAACACATTTAGCCAATAATCTAAAAAAATGTTGAACAATATTTTTAAACCAAAGAGATGAAAAATTTCTAAGAGTCGAGGGATGCAAGTTTTATCATAAACAAGTTTTTGTTGTAGTTTTAAAAAACAACAAAAAACCTTCAGTTTAGGGTAAAACTTGAGGCTTCTTACAATTAAAAGAAACGGGAGTTTCGGATCTGGTAAATATATTTTCGCACACTTGAGAAAGTTTGAAAATATTATGAGAGAAACATTGTGACCAATTTTAATGATTTGGCAAAATACCTCATTTAAGAGTTTGTGAATTTCAATAAAGAGTCAACAGAGAAAGAGGAGAAAAGACAATTTCTTATTTTTTGATGGTAAGTGGACTAAAAATGAGAAAGAGTTTGTAAAATTCGGTAGATGGAATATTTAAAGAAAGAATGAAACTTATGAGTTAATAAATTTGAAGGATGGAGAATTATAAGTTTAAAATTCTGGAGAGCGTTTATTCCGACGTTTCGCTATGTTCTCCTCTTTTCTTCAAAGCAGATCTAAGCCGCCCCGTACCTTCGGATATGGGAGAAGGAAAAAAGAGAATAGCAGGTCGTTCTTTTATTTCTAGACCTCCGTCCCGTCAGCGAATGAGACCAATTTGTCTCTAAATGGAGCAAGGACAATCGTAACAAGACTAAGAAAGGATGGATAACAACAGGACAAAATTAGACGAATATTTTCTTTTTCTCAAAATTTAAAGAGCAAAAACAACGAGTACGTAACATGGAGAATGTTTGTAAAGAAAGATCTGTAAGAATGTGGGGAAGACGGAGAAATTATAAACTTATGATGAACATATAGCCACTGAGCCTATACTAAAGTTATTTGGCCAGAAAGGGCAAACTGCAGATTTCGGTTGCATTTAGCGCTTGTTCCTCTACATTTCAGCAGCAACAAAGTTGCCTATGTTGAAAATGAAATAAGAAGAAGCATGTAGAGGAGACGTCTATTTGGTAGTTAAGGGGCAACCTCAGGATGGTTCAGTAGATAAAGAGATACCTGCCCTTTATACATTTAGCGATCTATGAGTCCTTTGAATAATTAGATTTATTTGTACACACCCGAATGACCTTAATTTCGTAACACTCCTCCATGATTTGTCCTTTTTCTTCGCCCATCTTCAATCTTAATCGGACAAACCACATGCAAAGATTGCAACAGAAGCTAATCTTTATTAATAAACCATCATGCAAGAACCATAAAGACCAGTATAAAATAGAACCAGAGAGTTAATGAAAGAACTAAGGACCTTATATTGGGGCAGTAGTGGCATAGATGGAACGAAGCAATCGAAGAACTTGATAGAAAAACGTCCCCGAAAGAGTTATAAAATATGCAGGAGGAATGAAGAGAGAAGAGGAGGAAATTTAAAGAACATTCCGGGACTAATAGCGAATTTTATTAATCTCAGAGCAAAATTTAAGCAAAAAGACCGGAACAGTTTGCGTGACAACAATGATATAAACGCTAAATGAAGATTTTTTCCTAGTTCGTAATTCTAAACGATGAAAAAATTTATACCCTTATAAAATAGACCTTCGCTACACAAAAATAAACCTAAGTGGTGGAGTGGTGAGATAGCTGTTTAAGAGATAAGAGGAACGCCCATAATGTATTCTAAATCTCTGACTTGAAGCAGAACGCGCCAAGTATACAGACTTACGACGTAAATCCAAAAGGTTAATCAAACAGAGTAAAATGTCCTTGGAACCACACGTGACGAATTATAGTATAACCAACCACAAAGAGTTCTATAGTTACCTAAGTAAAATGAGAGAAACAACTTCACCTATCTGACTGCTAACTGAAGAAAACGGAGACTTTACCTCGAACGAAGGGCGAATGAGCTGTATCTTTAGCACAGTCTTTACATCAGTTTTTGCTATAGAAGATTTTAGCGATATATCAATACCAGCAGCTGTCCAAATAAGTAGCAACGAGGCGCTAAGTGGTATCAGCGTTATAGAAATAAGAGACATATTAAGTTGCATTGAAATACTTAAATAAATAAGTTACCCAGCCCGGATATGATCTCCCTTCGGGTATTAAAGGAAGGCAAAAGGAACTAGCCGAACCGCTGTCGTTAATGTTTAATTATTCGTGACAGACCGGAACAATATCCGATGAGTGAAAGCTCGCTAAGTAACACCAGTTTTAAAAAAAGGCAGTAAATCCTTACCTAGTACTCATCACCCAATTAGTTTAACCACGCTCCCTTTCAAATTGTTTGAAACACTTATACGCGACAAACTCGTTAACCACTTGGAAGAAAAGAAGTTACTTAAAGACACCCAAACTGGCTTTTGTAATAAACGCTCTTGCCTAACGAATCTATTAGACTTCTTTAATGACATTTTTAATGAATACGACGAGAGTAAAGCAGTTGACATTGTTCACCTCGACTTTCAAAAGGCCTTCGATAAAGTTCCCCATGAACGTTTACTAACTAAGTTAAAAGCGCACATAGTTTAAGGCGCCATAGCGAGATGGATAGAAGCCTGAACAATCGTAGGCAATGCGTACTTATAAACGGAAAATCATCTAGCTGGACAGCCGTCACTAGCGGGATACCTTTGGCGTCTGTTCTGGGGCTCGTTCAATTTATAGTATACATTAAAGACTCAGACGAAGACCTTTCAAGCATAACATCGGAGTTTGCTGACGACACAGATTAATGAAATGCAAAACAATTTCTAAAAATTGCCGAACTGTGCGCCAACGTAGAAAATACCTTTTACCGCGAATAAATGTAAAGTGCTGCATCAAATACCGTAACGGCAAATATATTACTCACTAAAGGATAATCAATTTTTAAGCCTAGACAGAGAGATGAACCTATCAGTAACAATAACGAGCGACCTAAAACCCAGTCAGCAATGTTCAGAAGTCCGTAAGAAAGCAAATAAAATAATTGGATGCATTGGTAGAGCGTTGGCGTATAAGTCCAAAATTACAATCCCTAATCTTTATCCCATGTCATCTTGTATGGACCAAAAGGTCTGCTGTGACCAGTTTATTTATGTAACTCTATGCAAAACGTGAATATAGAGTTAGCTCACAGACTAATCAAAGATCTTAACCACCACATCCATAGGATGCATCCCAGCCACCAGATAGAGGAGAGACGGACTATGATAGAAGGTAAGGGAGTAGTAATTACACTGTTGAAGCTAGAAATAGTGTTTCAAGCTTTCAAACGGAAAGCCCTAAGTAAAATTGGCTTAACAAGGTTGAACTACAGTGAAACCACATCGTGCATTCTGTAGGGAAGGAAGAGCATTTCTTACTCGGGTCTAAATACGGGCTACATTTCTGATGGGTATAGGGTGGCTAGAGTGATATTTATTGTATATCATGGAAAACATCCAATTGACAAGGAGAGCTACCGGCCTTTTTCATTATTATAATTTGCCGGTAAATTTATCGAACTAATTTTAAACAACAGATTTGTAGACCACCTGGAAACAAACTCTTTCTTTAATGACGATCAGTACGGATTTTGTAAATTCAAGAATAGTGAAATGGCTGGAAAAGCTTAGGCTTTACTCTCGGTTAGATGAAGAAGGCCGTGAGAAAAAAAGAAAGCCCCTTTACAATTTATGACTTTGTCACAACTCTAAACACTTTTAAGCAAAAGAACAAATGAAAAAAAAGTTGAATTACTAGGTACCACATTCAAAACGTTTCGAGCAATATACAGACACCGATAGTAAAATTCTTTGGCCCATGTCTAAATATGGAATACTTCTCATCCGAATTAAAGACACCAAGGATGATCTTTCCACCCAAACCAGGCTAACTCAAAAACCAAATCAATCGCTACAGACCGATCTTACTCCTGGAATTTATCGGAAAATTCTTAAACGAAAGACTAAGGAACTACCAAGAAGACGACGATAGACAGAACTAAAAATAACATGGCTTAATAAAACAACAAGGTACGGATACAGCAATTGCGACCATTACCGAGAAGCTTGCAATCAATTTGACAAGGGTCAATTGAGTATACTTGATACCTTGTCAAAGCCTTTGACAAGGTATGGTTTTCAAGGCTGTAAATAAAACTAGAAGAACTCTAGTTGGAGAACAACCTTCCTCGATTCCTCTGTAACTACCTTGAGGAACGAAAGCAAAAATTGCCTTCAAACACTACACGCGTCAAACGTTCTCTTTAGAGCCTAGGGTGCCCCATGAGGGCTAGATCATTCCCATACTCTACACGGCGTACATCAGAGACCAACCGCAACCGACTGGTGACTACGCAAACGATTTTAAAAAGATAAATAAAAGCAAAATGAACACCAACAAATAGAAATTCCAACATAACACCCAAGAAAAGGAGAAATAAACTAGAGGCTTGAACGCCATCAACACCCTAAAACAACTCATCAATAAAAAACAAAAAAAAATGACAGCGATAAATATGATGACTTCCTTTTCCAAAACTTTTACTTTTTTTCTGTTTTCACCACTATTTTTATTTCTCTCTACCGTACAAATACTTTATCTCCCCCACACGCACCTATCACTTACATACAAAGCGAAAGCAATAATAGCCCCTTCGAATTTCTATTTTCGTAAGTTTTTTCAACCGGTAAGCTTGAGTAGATTATGCTAGAGATAAGCAACTTAATCTACTAGAATTTGACCTTTGGGAAACAGTCCCTTTAATTTTGAGGCATCACCTTTTCAGTTGTGTCACCTTTTATGGCCAAGCTATCCTTTAGTTGTAAAGGTAATCCGACCAGCAGGTTATCTGAGAAAACCAGGTTCTCAATGGCCGCGTTTAGCAGAATTTTTCTTCTGTCCCATGATGGTTGGAAAGACTTTGCTAGTTGTCCGTTAAGCAGAAAGAAGGTGGAAACTCCAATTACTTTTGCACTAATATAACTTCCCTTTTACTTAGTGAATGCCGATGTATACTGGAAAATAAGAGAGGTCCCTTCCGTACACTGCGCAAACCGGTGAAGTAAAAAGTTTTGAAACCTTTATAAGACAAGTGAATAAAGCCATCGCTCGAAATTTGAACAATATCATACGATATGGAACAATATGCCCCCCACCCCCCGCCACCGCCACCCCCCAAAAACTTTAGAATTCCTGACCTCAGACAAAGCCACTAACCTGCTAGCCAAAATTAGTATTCTTCCTAAGATACTTTGTCAGGTTTTCACTGATCAGAGTGAGATAAATATGCAGGAGACTCCATCATTGCGGGAATAACACTCACCTGTGGAGATAAAAATAAAATTTAAAACAATCACAGCTGGTCAAAGGCAATAGAGTAATACAATTTAAAACTTACACTAATTTTTTAAGGTCGATTTTCAAATAACAATTATGGCATTAAAAGTACAAGTATATGATTCATACTTTTCTACGTTAAGCTGAGCTCTTGCTAAGTCAAAAGATAGTAATGTATCTAATATCATCCAAGAAAGATGTCACTAAGGAATTAAAAAATTCATCTTTGAATGTCTGGGCATGATCAGACTTGGCGACCCTTCTCTGACCCGGACAAAACGTTGCTTGAATAGTGGTGGAAACGATCGGAATAAGGCTATATTCTGCCCTGTAAAATGAATAAGCAAAGTCAGTTTTTGATGACCAAGTAAAAATCAAGGTATGCTGACCAAAAAAACGCATGGTCTCATTTATTCTGATTTATGACCATACGACCTTCAAAATTCTCAATAAATCCCGAACTAACATTAGGATTATCTCGGCTAATATATCATACTGAGGAGAATATAAAATGACATAAGGGTCTCAAATTTCGGTAGATTTGGCCTAAGAGTTATAATGTTATTGACAAAACAAAATAATTCCAGAGCTAACCTTGGGAGGACTTTGGAAATTATATTATTCGACAGCGAATGTAAAGCAATATCAGGGTTTCAGGTTTCGTTACAATCGGCCAAATAGTTATGATATTATTACCAAAACAAAAATAATTCCGGACCTAACCTTGCGAGGACATTGACAATTATATGATTCAGAAGAGAACGTAGAACAACATAAAAAGTTTCAATTTTTTTAGAATAGGCCGAATAGTTAGGATGTTATTGCCAAACAAAATAATTCCGTGGGTAACCTTGGTAGGACTTTGGCAATTATATCATTCGAGAGAGCATGTAAAAAAAACATAAGGGTTTCAAATTTCATTAGAATCGGCCGCATAGATATAATGTTATTGCCAAAACAAATTTATTCCCGGAATAACCGTGGCGGAACTTTGCCAATTATTTCACTCGGAAGAGGATGTAAATAATATAATGATTTCAAATTTCGTCAGAATCGGTCGAATAGTTACAATGTTATTACAAAACCCTGCAAAAAGCAAAACGATAACCGACTGACCGACATAGCTATATTTAGAGTCGCCTGCGATTTGACCCGCACGATACTAATTAGGGTAAATTAGGGAAAGGAAACAAATCACGCGAAACAAGGGGTTAGGTTTTCTTTTTCTTAATTTACATGTAATTCATTACTATCTCATTTTATAGATTGCCTATCTATGTTGGGTCATCTCTTATCTATTTGGGTCATTTTAGAGATGTCATATCATATATTATCCTAAACTAATCAAACATAATTTTCAAAAGTCCAAGTAAGTATAATGAAAGTTCTTCGTTTTGGGGCTTCATTTTGTTTTAGCTACTAAAGGGGGAATATAATATTTGATTTTTATCATTATTTTATGGTTAGAAATGAAATTGAATAATATTAAATTTATTAATATAATATAATTTTCACCAGTTTCTATCATTTGTCTCCATCTTTCTACTAATTCCTTTACCATGTTTGTAAAAATCGTTTGCCTTAGAATTTATAAAAATTCTTTAAGGTTGTTACAACCTCTTCTATTCTTGAGATCATCATTTTCTTCAGGATATTAGTTAAACTCGTAACATGATAGTAATTTAAAGGTGCTAAGCAGAGTGAGGAATGCAAGCTTTTTTTTCTTCAGGTGTTATTCTATTAAAAAGACGCAACTGTTCATATTATTCTTCGTTTTTATTAATCAGATTTGGGTCAGTAAGTTGAAAATGGATTATAGTACTCATATCCCACTATACGCACATGTGTATATTTCGTCAATGAAGCCTTTGTTTCTGTTGGGATATTGGTTTTCCCCAGGAATAATATGTAATCCCTTATTTGTAACTTTAATATTATCGTAAATAACCCCCCTTTCTTCTCTTCTAACAGTCCTATTTGAAAATATAGTAGTCATTTTAGCAGAAATACTTGGTCAACCTCACACCAATTGCCGCACGAACAAATTCAACAGATTTTTAATCCTTGATATATCTTCAAATACAGAAAAAAAGTCCCTAAGGAATTTTTAGGGGGGGAAAGTCCTAAAATAATGGAAATCAAATATGGCCGCCACCCTGCTTGAAGCGAAAATGCGAATATTGTAAATATTGATATTTGAAGTTCTATATGTTTTTCCGCATTCTAATTGTTTCTAGTTATGGTATAAACAAAATTATTTGTAAAAAGTTGAAATGTATTGAAGACAAGATAAAAATTCACATATTTGTACAAAGATTTCAATATTTGGCCTTGAAAAAATATTTTCATTTGAGAAACTTTGCTTATATAAGAACATATTTATCCCCAGCGATACCTATTATATATTTCCATATACATGGGAATCAATACTATCCTCTGGGTAAAGAATGAACATACGATACTTCTTTATATTGAAGTTTTATTGAATCAATTCTATGACGATAATAATTATGTAATTCATTGAAAGAAGACAAAATTGACTTTTCCACTTGGGAAATCACACCCGCCTGATTAAGGTATTTAAATTAAAATAACAAATCACATTAGAAGTAGATTCTAATTAAGAATGTATTTTACTGAACAGTTAGAGAAAAATAAAGCATATTAAAGATCAAATTGGGCAATGACTTATGATCCTTGTCATTGTCACATGTAGTGTTTTTGCAGCCAGATTCCCTGCAGTTTCCACAAGCTTGAGTGTACTCAATGCTGTGCTTCTTGCATGTGCATCTCATGATGTGACAGTCAGATTAGCAGTTGCATATAATGACAGGTAACATTTTTTCAGGACCTGAAGCTAATGATGTCTGAATTGGCACAAAACTCTCGCCACACTTCTTCCAACCCCAGTCTGTCGGAGGAAGTTCATCTGCACATCCTTTCCATTCTTAGACTTGAAGATATACGCGCAGCCTGTGAGACTTGGCTCTTTCTGATGTAGGTGGTAATGTCTGTGATGACACGTGAGAGGACCTTGAAAATACCATGTCCATGTATCGCTGATATCGGGGGGTGTCCAGAGTGGAAGTTGACTTTCCGTTGTAGATTATCACTAGTGTTTTTTCTCCTGTTTCTGCCACATCACTTATGGAAGCTGGATATGTGTCAAGGACCTTGGCCTGCTCACAGAATATGTTATTTGCTTTTAACCTTTTGTGTTGCACTCGAGAAGTGCATGAAGAAACAGTATGTGTTTGCATATGTCTGTACCAAGAATTTCCTTTCTATCCTTTATGTCCCAGATACGAGGATTCATGTTCTTCTTTGACTCGGGAAAAAAGAAGAGGTCATGGGATTTTAAGCTTACATGGTAGCAGAAGAGGACGAAAGAGTTTGTGTCATGACCAACTAACAAGGTGTTGGTAAAATTAGAAGACTGCACTGCCTTCTGTACAATCAGAAGATCAGCATCCCCTGAGGCGTATTGTGTCTCACAGTTCTTCTTTCGAGGCTCCTAACTGAGCAGAAAAATAAATCGCTGTTTATTCTGTTTGTTGCTTGCCAAGAAACGATTCTTTCTTCATTGTGAGAGTCATTTCAGCTGTAAATGTAACAGTAGTCCTAGCATTCCCTTTAGACCAACTACAAATAAGAAGTACAAATAAAAAGTGCCCCGCCATCCAAAACATACTGTTTTCCATCATTGAGCATATTATTTGGGACATCGGATTCGAGACGACCACATAGGACATCAGCAAACACTGACTTGTGCGCTTCTCGGAGCTGAAGAAAGGAATCAAAAGGGGCTGAGGGATATCTGCAAAGTTCATATTTAAAGGCAATCTCTAATTCTTCTGATGTCTGTGCAACAGCGATATGTCTTTAAAAAAGAAGTTGTGGGTCTATCTGGACTTGATCTCCATCAATCTTGACAGATGACTTCATGCCAAGGATGACAACTGGATCTTTTCTCTTAAATGTGTACTCTGCAAGTGTTTTCCCATCCATAAATGTTAATATTTTGGCTCCTACAGCATGTATATCGACATTGACTGTGGGGTGTGCATGAAGCTCAGTGGCAATGTTCTTCATTCATGGATCACTACTGAATGGATTCAGTTCCTATAAATACTGAAGAACTGATAATGCGTCCATCCAGTCACGTGATAGTCTTGCTTTGGTCATGTCCTTGTTCTGCTCTCCAGTGTTCCAATTCAGCTTTGTGAGTTCCTGCATTGCCTAGTTTATTTCTACCAAGCAAGTAATTGATAGTATCCATAACATGCGTTGTCGCTCTGTTATTCCTCAGCCTCATGTTAGGCCTCCGCTGGTCTTCAAACTACTAGTCAGAACTTGTTCGATAATCAGGTCAGATGAAAGACCTTACCACATGGGGTCACTTCGTCTAACAACATGGACCCCACTTCAAAACGTTGGGGGACATTGGGATGTTGAGTTTTGAGAAGTGACAGCTGCTGCAAATGCCACCTAGCAGATTTGACATACAGATTGTTTCCCGAGGCTGCCAATTAGGGAATCATTTCCTGGACAGCCTGTAGATGTAGTGTCCAGTTTCGATTGCGCTCTGCCCTTATGTATTTGCGTAGAATGACTAACATGTCCATATAATGAACCTAAAGTTGTCTTTCATTCTTTTCAAGATGTCAGACTTGCATTCTTCTTACACAGACAGTTACCTAGCCATCAGATTCTCATAGAGGTTAAAAGATTTGTATGTAGAAGTCAGCATTATTGCTTACATCTGTGATCTGTTCGTGTAGCGACCTTGCAGCAGCTTCGGCTCAGTTCAGTTCTCCATTCTCAGTGCCTTCTGATGTTTCGCGTAGGCATGGTAAAGGCGCATTGAGTACATTTGTCAACTGCAAGGCATTC
Organism: Ceratothoa steindachneri; assembly: GCA_963969495.1. NCBI lineage: Eukaryota > Metazoa > Arthropoda > Malacostraca > Isopoda > Cymothoidae > Ceratothoa > Ceratothoa steindachneri. The sequence continues at coordinate 136,735,669 of OZ018330.1, forward strand.
AGGCTGCTTCAACTATTCGGTGTGCACGAACTGTGTGGGCAATGGACTTTTCACTAAACATATGAATTACTGCATTGGGGGCATATATAAACTACAGCACTTCTTCAATCCCGCATAAAATTATCAGGTGTCTAATAAATCCGAAGAAACTCATTTCTGAGTGTAAACCGCCCAAGTATATGAAAATCCATTTCAGATTGCTTTCCATAGGCTCTGAGCTGATGATTATCAGGCTCTTCCACCAGAGAGGTTGATCAAAGATGATTATTGGAGTGACCCCATGGCGTGGTGCATGTTCACTTACAAACATCAGAATTGAGTACATGCTTGTGCTTTCACTCTAGTTCATGTCAATCATGGGTAGAAAATTGATAGCCGCCTTGCTAGGCTGGTCACCCTTGTGTAGGAATTGCATAATTCCTGACCAGGCAGGTCTGCTAGCTTCAAACAAGATGTATGTCTTCCACAGGTTATCAAGATTTTCAGAGCAGTTCTGGACTTTTAGGTTGACAAGTTTCTGATTCGTCACTGCTGTCATCCCGTGTCTTTCATCCTTGTTGTACCGTATATGCACCCTTCCAACCAGTGTCACATCAAGAGATAGCACTTTAGCCCTGGCTATTGGCCATAATGATCTGGTTACAGGGGTGACAGTGGCAACCATCCACATGCCATGTAATGTGTCATGGCCATCAGTGTGCGAAGGTTGTAATCTACATTGTCAGCTGCGTACTGTGAAAACTCTTTTGTTAGGTTATGGATGTCAATTGCATGTGAATGAGTAGCATTTCGTTCAAACTGCTGTATCTCTTCATATGAACAGCAAAAACCATGATGATGAAGGCATTCAATAAAAAAACATCATGCAAAGTGGTGATATAGCTGCACACTCAAAACAATCTGCACTGGTGCCAGTAAGACTCTGGGTCTAGTTGCATCCACTATGGCTTCGCCTATTGAATGAAGCGACTTTAAACCATCTTTCTTCCCTCAAACAGTCCTTCAAGCAGTACCAGCCGTGTCTCTGGTGAGTATTTTATGCCACCCTCTTGCGATTGCAGGTCATCACCACATCGGTAGACTTCATTGGATGTGTCATTAATTTTAATGTCTTCCTTGATGAGTTTGGCAGCGGTCTGTACAAGTTTGATTTTCTCTTTAGTCGTGTCTCTTTCCTTCTGCTGCTAGTTGTAATATTCCTGAAGCACTACCCTGGTTTTTTTCATGAAGGTGACCACTTTCAGCTTGCCGTTGATAGCAGTTTGGATTAGCCTGTAACCAAAATGTTCCCACTACCTCGACTTGATGTGGGTGAAGCAGTATGCTTCGTGGTTAGTGCCTGTGAGTTTTTCTGTCATGAGGTCAATTAGTTTATTTATGGTGATCTGCTCGTCATCATTTTGCTCAGATATTTTGCCACTTGCAAGATTGCAGCTGTCTTTCATCGACCAGCTGCCATCCAAACTTTAGCCTCTTGGATTCGTTATTGTTCGTCATATGAGCAATTGGTATCTGTTTATTTGAGAGAAAGTTAGCAGTACATCTATGGTGGTAAACTACCTCTGCTGCATGCAAGTCATGCACATGCTGAATTCGGGACTTTACAGTATCTTACCAAACATCGGCTCGTTCATGGCATATGGCCAGCAGCGTGTTTTTCAATTCAATTGTGTTTACTTGAACGAAACACTGCGTCTACCATTTCTTCCCAAACTTGGCTGAACTATCACAGAAAAGGCAAATAGTCTTGGAAGAAAACCGCTCTTCATATGACCTAAGTACATGTACATCACTGCTAGTGCTGGTCTACTTTCATCTATTCGTATGCATAACATAATGCCTCATTTCCTATGGGATGACGGTATAGTAACCTGTTGCCCATGCCTGGTATGAGGCCTAGAGAATCTCTAGTGTGCAATTTTGTTGTTGTAGCATTTGAGAAACCTCAAAATGTCTATTTTTATTCTGGCAGGGACTTAAGTTATGTCAGGTTAGGTTTCTACACCAGAAAATTTGTCACAAAATCGTACATCTTATTCACTCAGACGAAATTCCTTACAATAACCACATTGAACCTGGCTCCATCATCAAACGAACCAACAATCTATAATAATAGATATTACAACTGGCCCCAAAACAGCACTTAAATAGGACAAGGAAGTCTTATTCTCAAGACAATTTGCAGTTGTAAAAGGTACAACTAACCTCTTAGCAAACAAATTCCCTCCAAGCTGCTTTTTCTGGAAATTGATATTTTGCTGATCGGTTCGTGGCTAGTTAGTGTCACTAATGGGTCAATGCATATCTTTCTCAGCTATAGATATGTTATTAATGCTAACGTTTCGGCCATACGATTTTTTTGTAGACATACCAAGTCGGATCACTTTTAAATCTTTGCAATCTGTGTACGGGCCTACATGACAAATCTGTCATTTACGCCCAAATGTCGAAATGCGGTGAAACACATCCTGCTAGTTCGGACTATTGTACAGTCTTATTTTTTCTATATGAAGAAAATTAATAAAACTATTCAAATGTTGCACTTTGCTTTAATATGTTTGTATCATAATTTGAATGGGAAATATAAAAATATTATCAGCCTAAACATTTTAGCAATTCAGTGGCTCATGTCTTTCAGAAAAGATGATTTGGCTGTTAAAGCTGAAGAAAGAATCTCGTTTGATACGCCAAGTAATTGTTCATGGCGAGGAGAAGACATCTTCTTCTTCTGGCCCTTCCACGCCTACGAAAAATATTTCCACTGCACCCATACAGAAACTATTTGCAGATTTTACGTCTCTTCGGCAAAATCCTGGTAGAGCTTGAGGCTGAGGACACTCACGCTTAACCCTAGCTAAAAGCAGGACTTCCCCCAACGCTACCGCTTCACATAAGGCGGAGTGGTCAAGCCGCTTCCTTGTTTTACGCTCCGCTTCATCTTCAACTAGGACTCCCCAGACAATATTCTGTAGAACGAAGTGGTCTTCCTTCTCCATTGAGTCATAAAAGTCATAAGAAGCACAACCCTCATTGGTGGCCGTGAGACCGTCTCCGAAGATTTCTATTTCTGCCCTTCGTGAGGAGGGCAAAAGTAGGATAAACGTATCCTTTACCTAAGACCAAGCCTGTACGGAACGCCGCCTTGGGGTCTTGGGACATTACAAAACTCGAGGCACTCCCAAGCCTCAGGCTGTTCCCAAGCCAAAGGGCAGAGGAGGAAAAGAATCGGCTGGCGAGTCCAACCTCCCTCATTAAGATATTAAAGCTAGCTAGGACTTTATTGTTCAAAACCACAGAGTTCTACCTTTTGGGAGGCTAAGAACATTAGAACAGGGGCCTTCTCGTAGAAGAATGACCTCGCTGCTCCTACGAGTTAGGCATTGAGGAGATTTTCTTTTAATTGAATTGCCATTGACTTAAGGCTATTGAGGAGGACCTGTGGAGACCTGCCTTCTACCATTTCCTATTGTTATTTATCTCCAGTAGACCATATTGAAGGCATACCCCTGTTCCCCATCCATAAATATAATGACTTTCAATTTCGCCGCTGTGGGATGGGATTCGGAAAAGCAAAAATGCAATTTACAACGGAGGGCTTTTTAATTAAATAGCTCTCCCAGGGCATTGGCATTGCAGATGCACCTGGATAAAAGATAGACATTTATTTTAGTGTACATTCAGCTGTCCGTTGACTTCGACTCGGCTGATTTCCTGCAGATGCCCTTGCTCCTCAGCGTGGATCGAAGAGTTAGAGATAGGTGTCCTTAATGTAGATGAGTTTACCCATCAATGTAAAAGAAACGTTTCATCTTCCGTTTTTGAACTGTTCTATTCATTTCGAATCCGCGGCCTGATTTTCAGTGGTATTTGAGCGATTTGTTTCAGGTTATGACGAGTTCCCGCTCTAAATATCATTTACAGCACATGTGTCGACCAAAAACCCCTCCTAGGTGGTACTTGGAAAGGGCACAGTTTCCTAAATATTTGAAATGATTGATTTCTTTATTCCTGTCCAGGAGTTTAGGTCGATTAATAAGTACGTTGTATCCTTTGTCGCATCTTCATGACCGTGGGCTTAGCTAAAATTCCTAGAGCCTCTGGTCGTTAAGCATATTGACAGTGTTCTTTTTGTCTACCGAGTATGAGACGTCCCTCAAAGAGAAACGATATGCCTACACATATACTCTATAAGTGCCCCCGTCCTAACGTATTTACCTTTGCTCAATTTCTTCGACCTTTGACTATGTCCATTACTATATGCTTTGAACCATGCCCGCCGCTCATCTTTGTAAGTCTACGCATCTTCATTCGACGGAAATTCACTTCTTTCAGAATGTGGAAGCGAGTCAAAATGTATTGGTGCATGTTCTCGCAGAATCGCTCTCCCCTTCTTCAGGAAGACAGGTCCGTAATATTGGACCGCGCTTCCATGGATGTCTCCTTGATATCTGCTTTCAACGCTTGCTATATCAGTAATTTTGCTCAGAAACATTTATGTACGGAGTTAGCTAGCATAAAGCTGCGAACTTCAATTTGCCTCCAAGGGAGTGAGTGATCCCTTCGATGATATGATTACACTAAGCGAGTTGTGTTCCCTCTCACTTTCTTCGTGGATAACGTCTAGACCATATCCCATATGACATGCTCCGAAACCTGCATGATCGTGGCATGGTTTTCTGTTTGAATTTTTAATAGATCTGGAATAAGGGGATCTTTCTAGACTTGTGGTGAATGGCTACCTTGCTTGCAATCACAACTAGGGGAGAAATCACGCTATATCAGCCGTTTTTCGTACAATTTTATCTATCATCTACCGTGTATAAGGTAATGGAGAATTCGGTATATAATATATTAGCTTATTTCCTGGAGAGTCTTAGCCACCCTAGTTCTGCACAATGTAGATAAGGTAGGTTTCACTCCAGGTCGGTTGCTCTGTTCAGGCTGGAACATACTATCTATAAGTTCTTCAATTGTAGACAGGAATTATTCGGTGAGGAGAGCTTTCTCCAGTCGAATAAGGCAATAGGATATCGTCTCGCAAGGAACTGTCTTGATCGTTACGTTCTCGCCTTATCCGTGTTGGAAAGATGCCTCTCGCTGTTCAATGTGCAAATTACATTATTCACTTGTACGCGCGGGCCCGTCACCAGTATCAGACGCCAATGTATCTTATTCCATTTTAACTGTGCGTATGCCGCCTAGAGACTCCAATCATACTCTCTAAGCCTTTTAGCTTCTAGGCTAGTGACCACGTCTGACTATTTTTAAACAAAAATACCTCCGCTTTTCAGAACTTTCGCAGCAGGGAAAGGATTGAGTTCCACCGTTTTAGAACCCAATTTTTGTCACACTATAGCCGTGCAAGTGAACACGGATGGTTTCAAATCCAAAAAAACAGTCGGCTTCTCTACCTTATCCTCGCTGTTAGGTTCCAGGACGGAATTTTCATTTATAGTGACCCAAAGAGCGCCCTGAGTTCTCTCGTGACATTGTAATCTATGCACCTCTTGGCTCGTAGTTTACGTGATGCCATGGCTGCTCCAAGCTAGAGGGATCTGAGATTTTTTTCTGTTGCGGCCTTCGACTTGTAGTGATTGCGTGATATGAGCGCACTGTTAAGGGCGCCAAAAATCCGGCCAGGATTTGGCGCCTTGTCCAGCATTTTTCTATCTCTAATACTGCCTACATTGTAGTCCTCTAAACTGTCCAGCACTTTCTTTTGAGTGCCCAATCAGTGGGTTCGGGCACGCTCCCTGCCTTGCCTGTCGTTTGTACTCGGGATGAGTTCCTGCACAATTGATTGTGCCTTAATCGACTCTTTGGAAGGTGAAGATTCGAGAGCCCGAGGGTAGCGGTCGTTCCTCAGACTTCTGGGCATGCCTTTTCTCTTTGGTTTGTTTTCGTTTAGTTATTTTAACTTAGTCGCTTTTCCTATTTGCTGGTTTGTGATTTTATTACGTTGTTTTTTGCCCTCCTTTTTTTAGCATTGCTTAAATTATAGGCTAAACACCTTTTAGCGACCATGCTCTCTCTTCTGGTCTTTACAATAATGTTAATTTTTTAGCCCACTTGCATGGGACTCGAGAAACAACAATAATAATAAATTCATTGCCATAATAAGACCCAATATATATAACCCAACAATAATTGTAGTGGAAATTTAAAACAAAGCTGTCTTTATAATCACAAATACCTGTAGGCGAAAAGTCAAATGCTACAGATTGATTAGCCAATATGAATTTCGAGCTAAAGACTAGCGAGACACATGTTTTGAAAAAACTTGACTTCCTATAGTATGACCAATGACTAAAATATGAAAAGTCTCTAATAATAGTACTAGCATCGCTAGGAAAATTCCGTCCATTTAACATAGCTAACGAGCATCAAATCCCTAATTATGTTCACAAACTCAGCTACACCTTTAACTTAACTTTCCATAAAGTTCACCAATTATTAAATAAATTTTTAACTCCTGCATCCTGAATCAGAAAATAAAATAGAAAGGTTCGTAATAATAAAAAATGAGTGTTTATTGCAGATATCCTTTCATTAGGAAAATTCAACTATCTTTAACTTGTTAAGTAAACGTCCCCTTTTTTCTAACTCCATGACAATATATCATTTTCCACCGTTTTTTCTTTAGTTAGTGTTCAATGCGGATAAAATTACAAATTGTTGGTCCACTCTTTGGAAAGGTGTGAACTTTCTTGAAAAATGAGGTACGAACCGTTTCATATTCGCATATTCCATTATGGAAACGCCAAGCTAGATATAGAGATTCTCTTCAGCGCCGTTTAAATGCAGCACCTATGTTTTTGACAGGGAATTGTTGGTTTGAGGCCACATCTAAAGCTACATTTGAGGAAAGTAGCTTTTGTTGCATTCCTTCTGCTTATGGTTACCATTCTAGCTGCTTTAACTAGATGTGATGCTCTTCATTCCTTACATGCTTTGTGGCTGTGTCAACTAACTTCCTCACCTAGATTACAAGCTGTTTTTCCTTAATTCGCTCATTTATACCCTTATAGGTCTAGCCCTACTATGTTTTCTTTCATTCCATAATTGAGATCTTGTAAATTAAAAAGGTATATCGTGTCACCCGGGTGGCCTCGTCATGAATAAAGTCATCAATTCTATCATGATGGGTGGAAGCACCGACGTTGAATTAAGAGTCAGAGGAAAAAATACAATTTGAGGGAGATCTTAGGTGAGTGGAAAATATAGATTAAGCTTAAGAGGGTAAAATGACCAGGAGAGCAGGCAATCTTTTTGATTCATTCCATGCTTTTTTCGACGTAATTTCAACGTTAAGACAGCTATAAAGGTAAATGAAGTACCCATATAGTCGTCATACAATGGTAGGAGAAATGTCTTGTAATTTACAACTTTAATACAATTTTATTATTTTGCTAAAATTATTAAATTAATCGAATATTGTACAAAGTTGGTAATTTGAAACGCAACGTGGCCTTTGTTGATTTGGTTATGATAGCGCAAGCAATTTAACTACGGTTATCATTTTTTGCTATTTTACTAGTATCACTATTATTTTATTACCTATTATCAATTTCTTGTTATCAGAATTTCTATTTTATTATTTTTAATTTAGAATCATTAATTTTCTTATTATTATATTGACCATTATTACATTATTAATTTATCATGTTTTGTATATAAATGAAGCTCCTTTCAGGAGTAATGAAATGAACATTCGTGAAGAAAATATAGCTAAATTTTTTGTGGAACGTCAATGCGAGAAATTTGCACCGGACTGCACAAGGTAAAATAGGACGGGACGAAACCTATACCAGTTAAGAGGGGAAAATAGTAGTGAGAACTGGCCTAGAATTCATTCCCTATGCGGTTAACAGAGCAGCAACAAAGAAAAGCAACAAATCTCGATTTATATTGGAATATATATCTCGAACCAAGATCAATAATATTCCATTTGATCATAACTAAGTGTAGGTGAATATGTCATTCCAAAGCAAACAATTTTAAACGAAGAGTAAGAAGCAATGCCCGAAGGCCAATTGGAGAGAAGATAAGAGCGAAGTAAAAATTTATGATGTGCCGTATATGATAGGAAAAATAATTGAGGAAATTGACGAGGAATTTAGACACCCAAATAGGTATGATATAGGAAACAGGCAAGAAGTACATCCTAGCAATAGAAATCAGGGAGTTTACTAGCCTCGAGATGATCCGAAGAAAGAAAAAGAATATATGAAATTAAAGAAGTAAATTAAGATATATGTATAACAAGTGGACAACTCGAAATTAAGGAATTAATTAAAGATAATACGAATATAATATAGGGTGGCTCTTTTCACTAAATTTAAAGCACAATAGAAAGGATGCAGCATCACGCAGTGTTTGTAGGAAAGACCTTTATAGAACTCTTTGAAACTAGAGAGAGTGAAACTATAAGGAAAATATATAAACGAAAATTCCTCATCATGTGTGTGGCTGCAATGGCAACCATCAGATATTGGGGCATTGTCTTGCAAAAGAAGGTTGGAATGTGGAACTGTTTGACGGATTTTAGAATGCAATGAAAATGCTAATCGGATCTTTTCAACTAAAGAAAAGCAAAATAAAGCGTGTACGGACTATATAAAGAATAAAATAATAATAGAAGAGAGGTTGAGAGAGTCAGGTATGAAATTATTTGACATGATCCAGGAAGACGAAGCGAAGTTTGATGTCGAGTTGGAAACGAGTGAAGGAAAGAACGCATATCCGAAGAACGCTAGTGGAATTGGAATAGAAGAAGTAGCCAAAAAGAAGGTGGAATCACCTAGGAGGAAACTAGATTCTCTTTTAGTCTCCATCTGGCGACTACCTTTAATGGCATAGGTCGCCGTAATTTTCTTATAGTTTAATATTCACTAAGATTTAAAAACAAACGAAAATACAAAAAAGCAAACTTCCAAAAAATAAATACAAGACCAAAGACAAAAACAAAGCAAGAAGCAAAAGTTATTTAGAAGGAGCAACACGCACCAACTACAAGGAGATTTGAATAAAATAATAGAGGTCAACCTCCTCAATAAAGTCAAATAGCCTACAAGTCTGTGCACAAAACCGACTCGAGTATAATAGGAGGAGGAAACAAGAGCAGCGCTTCAATCAATGAGGCAAAAGATGACAGATACAGGAGAGATTTCTCAGCATGATTCTTTAATCTTGCCATGAAATTTTAGGCAGCGATTTCAATGTTGTTCATCGCCTGCTGGTATATCAGTCATTTTCATGGCTAATTTAAATTAGAGATAAAGATCTTTGTACTAAATTCAGGGACGTCCTCGATCTAAATTAATGAGTAGTAACCAATTTGGCTATGACAAAAGGAGAAAAAGAAATAATCATTCTCGCTGCAAAATAAAAATAGATACTTTCGACAAAGTCTGGAATATGGCTTAAAGTTCAAGTGGCTCTGTATCTTTTTCAGCGACCGAAAGGCTTTCTTGGTAGATGGACACACTGATCCAATTACCTCGATCAAACATCTACTACTCCCTCCAAGAGTTGTCTGCCACCATTCCTTACGTCATCTACACTAATGGCTTCTCGTGAAAACGATAGAAAATTTCAGTAACTATGAGAAAAAAGGAAAAATTAGGACAAATAAAAATAATTTTACCATTATGCCAATGAATAGGAAGAAAATAGAGCCAATAAAAATTGAGGGGGCAATGTATGAATATGCAAGTCTAAAATACTTAGAATAATGGTAAACTCGAGAGAATTCGGAGCATATGAGGAATAAAATTAAAGAAAGCAACATTAGATAATTAAAATGGTAGATTGGTCTAAATAGAAAATACGAGGGATCTTTAAAAAGTATTGTGCAAAAGGAAAGAAATATTTATTAAAAATTAAAATAATACAGATCTCACTATTTTTTCTTAACATAGTTTTTCCATTTAGGTCAATGTACTGCTGAAGGCGATGTTTCCACCTGACAAGTTCCTCTCTGAAGAACTCCTCGGACTTTAAATTGAACCATGTCTCTAATTCACGTTTTGCTTTTTCGATCGATGGAAATATTGTTCCTTTTAAATAGTATTTAAACATAGAAAAGAAGAACTAGACCGAAATGGCAAGATCATGGCTATAGGGTGGATAAGATATGATTTTCTATCAAAGTTCCCTCAAAGTTTATCTTTTTAGCCGTGAAGAATAGGTCGGAGCATTGTCATGATGGAACGTGACTCCTTTGTGTAAGGTGATCATTCCATAACGCTTTCGCCACCCAACAGGCAAAAAGCTTGCTGAGAGCAAGATGCTCTGTTAAAATTGCATATGCTGATCCCTGAAAATATCGACTTCTTTCTCAATAAATTCAACGCTAATTCTGCAATCTTAATCAAGAAGTTTTTGAACGGTGGCCACCTATTCTGCATTGGTTGATGTGGATGGTCTTCCTTTTCTCTCGTTGTTATTAAGGTCTTCTTTCCTTCTTTGCAACGTTTCATCGTCCTCAAAACAGTGTTTCTATGTGACATAGACTTAGTATTAAAGTGCTGCAAATAATCAACAATAGCAAGGGATTTCTAATTACGTTTTGTTGAACATTTGCTAACACCTCTGATCTCAAAAGTAAATTTCCATGAATAAAAAAAGCAAATTTCTTGTAAGGACTAACTTGCTACCTTAATTGCGTCAGAGGAATAAATAACGGTTTTTCAGGTATCGGCACAAACAAAAGATATGATCAAACGTGTTTTGACCTGAAAATTTCTGATTATCTTTTAAATAAAAGGCTTGCACTAAAATCTTTTGAAGATCCCTCGTAACCCACAAACTGTACACAACCTCGGGACAATCAACGCTAGTATCCTAGGCTGTATATAAGAAAAAGATGAGAAAGGACCCTAAAAGAAGTAAGAGACACTAAGAGGACAACCTCACCTGGAGATCATTTAGGGTTCACACTTTTACTCAACATAACTACACGCCAACATTTCAAATTTCTTCACTTCTCCACTATTTTATCATACTCTCTTTGTCTCCTTCTATAAAGAATGATGAAATAACACAAATAACCTAGAGCTCTGGCTTGCAGGCTCAGATATTTGGATTTCTGGCGTAGAGGCAGGGGTTTAAATCAAGCTAGCCCTGCCACCAAACTTGTAGCGGCGTCCCGAGCTGACCGCCAATTGAGCGGAGATGCTGATACTCAGACCTTGCTTTGGAAAGCCGATTCAATTTCATCATCATTCACATTGCAAATCAAACACCGTTATATATAATTTCCCATCCTTTCTTTGTAGCTCAACATGCGCACTACTCTTCTCCGGAATCATGCCAAAGGAGTACTAGTGACCCCAATAGAGGTATTCACATCCATATAACCTTGACGCTGAATGATTGCCGCCCCCCTCCCTATAAATAAGAAGGGTTCCATTATTGCTGGCTTATATTAAAAAAACAAGGGCCAGTCACCTCCTCCCCTAAAAAGGTTCGGCCTATTGAGTTATTGTATTTACGAGCGATTATCATTCTGATCTTTATGTGCACTTCATTATTCGTCTAGGGAATTTCGGCGACGAGGCGAAAGACGAAGGCTCGTACCGATCGACAGTCCTTCAGCAAACCCCTGAAGAAGCTTGACCTCAACGAAACGTCTGAATAAACAATGCCATGAAATTGAGCCTTCTTATTCTCGATCGCTCACCGTATTTTTTGCAGGTAGGTCCCCAGTCTCCATCTCACACAGGAAGATATACCTGTCTATACCTGTTTGTAAGTTTCAGGTATACTTAGTGGATTCAACGATTATGACACTCTGTCAGAGGGGTCGCCATAGAAAGAGTCATTACTCTCTCATTGCAATATATTTCTTTATAAATCTCTCTCTCTCTCTCTCTCTCAATATATATATATATATATATATATATATATATATATATATTTAATATACATATCAACTTTAATTTGGGGAAATACTATTATATAATCTATTAATAATTAAATCTTTTAATGGCTTGAATTTATTTTCATCCTGCAAGATATTGGAAGATTTTCAAATTCTTCTTTATTCATAATTTGGATTGGATTTGTTTCTTTCCAATTAATTTCCTCCTTTTATCCCCAAAACTAAAATATTCCTCGAATAAAGAACCTAAGAAAAAATAATCCCAGATTTATTTTGAGTTATTTTCAAAGTGGATTATATCCACTCATACTTGGTTCTACGCAACGCTATTTATCACATCTGTGGAAAATCATTGATTGAAGACTGTGTACAACTTTAAGGCGAAAAATGGAGAGTGCATCGCAGCCAAATAATTGGAGAAAAGAAAAAGTGAAATTTCTGCAAGTTGTTGTTGTTGCTAATTAGATCTAAAAAGACAAAGGAAACGACAGCATATCCGCTATATACTTTCTAAGGAGAGAATTTTTAAAGACAATGGTAAAGATTGGGGTGGTGAAAATGCGTGGAAGTTATATAACTGCAGATGTATATGCGACTTTATAACTTATACACACATTCAACTCCCAATATTCACTATTTTCTTCACAGATATCTCCCTTAACATTATTAAATTATCCCTCTCTCCTTTGCTTAAGCCATTTTAATCTATATACAACCTTGTATGAAAGAACGTGTTTAGCACACATAATTTGCTTTCAACACAAAGCCATACATCCTTCTCACAATTTTCATTATGTTAATGTTTAGCAAATGGTCCACTTATTCCTTTTCTCACCCCCACTACTCTATTCAATTAGAACGTTTCCCATAACTTTCTAATTAAATAAGGTTGCCTTTACTGCGCGGGCCATAGCCATTAGATACCCATTGTTCGGATTTAGATCCCAGGTTAATCAGTAGAACCCAAAGTAGAAATAAATGGCAGCTCAATTGAGTCAAGATTGCAGTTAAACCCTTACCAATTTATTTGTTTCCCAGGGAGAAATATTCCTAGCCCTTGGTCACCGTTGGTTAGATACAGAATTAGTATTAAATTTTTGTACTGCTCCCCGTTAGTTGTGATCGTAAACCCCGAAAAACGTGTTTATACAAATGCCTTAGATACCATAACTGAAAATGTTATATGTAAGTTGTGAGAAAGTAGAGTGGAATAACCCTGATTTAGTAATAGATTAGTTTAATAAATTATTACTAAATTTACCTGAAAGATAATGATGATGGAGACACTTAATCCAAAAATAACATTGTTTTTCTCAAATATGTTAACTTTTTTATTGCCACATTATATTTTCTTAACTATTTTTTACATGTACGTGTATTTTCTATTTATTTTATGCAAACATTTCTTATTTTTTAAATAAAGGAATTCTGAAAAGTTTACATACAAGAGATTTTGATAAGTGTTACTTTTCTTTTACAGGTGAATGAAATTAATTCGGCGAGAGATCATGGAAATATAAGTCCGATGTGTTTTGCTACATCTGAGGCAAATACACCGTTATTATGAAGAAGAATAGTCATGAAATGTAATTTCTTGCTTATTCTGGTATGAAATTTGGTGACCAGGGTAAAGCTTAGGCGTCACAAATGGTATGCAAGACATGCACCGAGTATCTGCGTTGTTGCACCAAAGGCAAGAAGATATGTCTGAAGTTAGGAATTCCAATGGTTTGGAGGGAGCCGACTAACAATGACACATACGGCTAGTTATGGGCTATTGATTCGAATTGAAGTAACAGAAAGATCCACAGCAGCGTCAGGGGCCTGCTCTCAATCAGCATGTTGTCCTCTAGCTCATTGGGATAAAATTACAGTACCTGTCTTTAGAAAACTTCCTCACCTTAGTGACGAAGATTCCTCAACATCTAACCCACACCTAACCCTCAGCATTATTTGTTAGGTTCAAACCAAGCTATTCATAACAAGATAGATGTCAATCTATTTTTTGTTATAATATCATAATTAGACATTTCCGCTCCTTAATTAGGAAAAGTGCTATAGAGTATATATCTACGATATACGCACTGTTATATATCGTAAATATACACTAGACAACATTTGCGTACTTTGTATGAATAGAAATATTTATGACATAGAGCCTTCGATTGCGTTGGAGTGGTAAATCTGTACAATTAGCAAAGTGTCAAAAAGATAATAATAAAGAGCCAAATAACATTAAATTTTGACAGATGAAATTAAAAGTGAACTAGCGGATCAATCTTTCGCCACTCGAGCCCAGATTCAACACACCAACCTCTTATCGGGACGGAAACACGAAGGAATGAGTAAATGCCGAACTAAATATAGGCGTTCTCGTACCACAAACCACAATCATTCAGATTACGCAACTAAAGATAAACTATTTCTTTGTTTGTGTAAAATTTTATTTCAAATAAAATGTGGTGATTTTGAATTAGAGTGGCGCACGTGTTTTAGACTACTAAGGACTGTAATACTCCTTTGTGCCATTGCCAAAGTGTCTCAGGGGTAATATTTCGATGGTGAAGAGGGACCATCACCCTTTAAAAAGTAAAAAAAAATTGGATATTTTAACCAGATTCTGCAACTCAATAATTCTTCCACGACGCCATCTTGAAATGCTATGTGACGGCCTAATTTACGTTCGCGCGTTTGTTTTTAATGTTAATATTAATTTTTATTTTCAGCAAAACTATGTAGAGGGTTAGAGTTAGTTAAGTATTTATACTACGATTTTAATAAACAAACCGGGCTGAGTGGAGGGTAGAACCCCCCACCATTATATGGGTGTACGGAGGGCGAAGTGCTCCTATGAAAAATATAACACCTTGAAATACGCATTGAAGTCGAATTTCGAAGCTCTCAAAATGGGTTGGCAAACTTTCGGGGCGTATTGAATATAATTAAAAATAAAATAAAACCTTTTATCTAGAAAGAAAGTAAATTGCGGAGGTAATGACGATCAAAATCGCGTTCCTGACCCCTAAAAACGTCATAAAAATACATTTAATGGCAAAAATTCGTGTTAGCGATGCTCTTCAAATTTACCAATAATAACTTCACTGCCGCCCATTGTTGAGGTGACCTCGATGTGTATAATTTTCTGTTCGCGTTCTAATTATTTTGTGTGAAGATAAATCAAAGTTTCTTAGCTTCCATTTTAAACGCAAAATTATAGCAATTATGCTTAAATGCCGTACTACCCCAAATCACTTTTCTACATCGTGGTTTGGAAAATAAAAAATAACTAATAGTAACCTTAACCAGGTCTGCTGACCAAAACGTCGCATGGTCTCACTTATTCCGATTTATGATCTTATGACCTTAAAAACTTTCAATAATTCCAGGAATAACCGTAGGAAGACCTTGACAATTATATCATTCGAAAGAGAATCTAAAACAACATAAGAGTTTCAAATTTCGTTAAAATGGGCCGAAGAGTTAGGATATTATTGCCCCCCAAAAATCATTCCCGGTGTAACTTGAAGGGATTTTGGCCATTATATTAATTAAAAGAGATTGTAAAAACATCCTTGTTTCCAATTTTGTTAGAATCGGCCGAATAGTTATGATATTAATGCCAAAACAAATTAATTACCTGGCTAACTTGGGAGGACTTTGGCAATTATATAAATCGAAAGAAATTTTAAAACAACACGGGGGTTTCAAATTTCGTTAAAATCGGCCGAATAGTTACAATCTTATTACACAAACAAAAAAAAAGGAGCAAAATTGTGACCGATGGCCATCATAGTGAGATGTAGAGTCGCACGCCACTAGACTTGCTCGCAACTAAAATCAAACGCGTGAGAGTAACTTAATCATTTCAAGATGGCTTTGTAGAAGAATCATTGCATCGAAAAATTGTATTTCTCGGACTTTATAAAGTGTGATAGATCCTTTACCCTATTAGAATATTATTTCTATGACACTATTACATTTAATACGAAGATGTATTACAAACCTTAGTAGTCTAAAATGCATTGCTCCTCTTAGTTCTCGCGAGAAAAATTAAATTAGTCCCTCCAAAAAAAACTGAGCTAGTCTACCAAGGTTGTGCTTCGTGGGAGAGGTGCGCGTTCGAAAATAAGTCCTTACAGAAGCCGATTTGTTTAACCCACATCTCGATCTAGAAACTTGGTATTTAGTAATTCGGAATAATATTAAGTTCCTTTATGAACATAAAATTATACTAAATTGCTGTTTGAAATAAAAGGTAACTAATAGTATCATTAAAATCAAAGGCGCAAGCGTAGCTTATCCATTTTAAGATGTCGTCGTGGAATTCTTGTGTAGCAGAATCGGGTTAATTTTTTTTTTCTTTTTAGGACTTTATAAATTGTGACAGATCCTCTCATCCATCTAAGTCTTATTGCTAGGATACGATTCCAACAAAACAAAGAACTATTGCAGGCTTTAATAATTCATAATTACATAGAATGTTCCAAATAAGCAAATTAATTTATATGGGAAATTATGCTTCCCGAAATGTTTGCATAATTCACACACAGCAAACTAATTGCTTCACGAGAAGCCGATGAACCAAGTGTAACTAAATTCCTTGGAATGTAATAGGAGTGCATGAGCAAAAATTAAAGAAAGGAGGAGATAAGATATTAACTATTCTCAAATGGCAACACTATAAACAAACGTGGCTTAGGAAAAGTACTCTCTAATTTTCGCACTGGGTAACCAAACCAAAGAGAAAGTCCTCTGGCTGTCTCAAGAATTTGTGGGAAATTAAAACTAAACCTTTCATATGTAAAGATATGTAGTAAAACTTTGCAAAATGTTAAAGGAATAAAAGAATCAATGAAATTAATGAACTTAGGCGCGAGTTTCAAACACCTTCAATGTATGTATGTATATCGAAAATCGTAAGGTTAACGTGTTCCCGTTGGTTCAAGTTAACATAGAAGTCAAGGTAAAACTCTAAGTTTTTATGATTAAGTCCTAAATAATGAATAAAAAAATTAACTCTATGTAATAATGAATTTAAGTATCAAGTTATATATACACTTCTAAGTTTGCTAATCAAAGATTTTATAGAAATTAAGCAAATATTTTCTAAGTTTCAAACAATAAATCTTCTCTAAACATCAATAATAGGCAGATGTATTAAACGAAAGAAATATCAGTTTGAATACCAGGTGAGCAACAAGGAATTTCTAAAACCTTTAAACTCTCTGTGCTACAAACTGTAGAAAATATATTTGGTTATGAATGCATGTAGTCTCTTGTCTTTACAAAAGGAGAAACAAAATAAATTCCCTCTGTAAAATAGAATCTGTAAGAAAATCAAATGAAATTCATCATTAAGTCAGTTGTTATTCTTTACACTATTAAAGGATAATTACTCTACACCCTGAACTACGCTAATAGCTTGGTAGAGAAAGTTAGGATTTCTTGTATCTCTGTGAATCAATCTGATGAAATTTTGCAAGATGGTCTGCACAATCTGGCAACACTAAAGATATATTTTCATTTTGATGTGTTACTTCCTTCAATTTGCATTTCAGATTCGTTGTTTTTAGGTATGAACCAAGCTAATAGCACTTATCCTCTTTAAGAACAATGCGACATCGCAAAGGCCTCAACTATGAAGAAAATTCTTTCATCATCAACAAAAAAGTTAAAGGCTCCTCTGATCATGTTATTGCGGAGAGGTTAGTTCGCCATGTAGATCCAATGGTTAGGCGATTTCTGAAGAATCCTTTGCTAAGAAAGAAACTATCCGATTGTGGGACCCCAAAGACTGCGGGAGCTAGTGATTTGAAGAAAATTGGCCAACAGTTAAGTGGAAATCCAGGACGAACAAGCGAAGTTATTCCCACCACTCTTGGTCTTCCCTATGTACCGAATACCACTAAGAACCGTATCTAATGGACCATGCTTTCCATGCAAGCTCTCCTGAAACTGTCTCCTTCAACGCACCCTCAAAAGACTTGTAGGCTTCAATGTGCTTAGACGTACATGACGTTGGAAATAAGTTGCGTTCACTTCACTCTGTAGACCAAGGCGACCATTCACAGACCTGAGGGTTTGGTAAATAGTTGGGTGTATTTTGGAAATGAGCGTCATCCATGAAACCTCAGAAACAGGTAGGAGGAGTCATGTTTTGGGTAGGGTATAATTGTACACATAATTATTGGCCCATTCAGGGTGCCTTATGGAATTAAGGTACCGCAGCTGCCTACTGAAATCTCTTGAAGGAGATCTTGGATACCTGGCTAGATGACATACCATTGTCACTTCTATGGACTTGAATTTTCATAAATGAGAACGCTCCATCCCACTCTGCCAGGACCACCCAAGCGTTTCTTGGCTTTTATGGCATACAAAGTGCCAAGTTGATGGTGCAACCACTCGCCTCTCTGGATCTCAACCCAATCGAAAATTTATGGTCCATCATCAAGCAAGATGTTTATGCAGATGTACGTCAATTTCCGTTATGGGCAATCATTTGAACTGCAGCTGAGGCAGTCCATCCTGCTACTATTCAGAAATTGACAAATTCCATCCAAGTTAAGGTTTTTGAAGTCATCCGTCGAAATGGCAAATAATTCATTATGTCCATCAATAGTGTATTAGAATTACGGTTTTCTGTTAAGTATATACTGTATACGCAGCGTATGCTCAATGTGTATAATTATCTTTCGTTTTCTCCCAAATATCTTTAGATGGGCTTGTCGTGGTATAGGAAGGACCCAGTGATGGTGTTCGTACGTATGAGTTAGTTACGTACTATAAAACTCCTTGATTAAGTTTTATCTCTAAGAGTGCTATATTTGATTATGATTATTATTATTACGTTATTTCTTTATCTTTGAGGGTTTCTCGTGCCATGCTTAGCATTTCGAGGATTGAATAAAAAATGTTTCTAAGAAAACTAGACCTTTAATTAAA
This sequence comes from Ceratothoa steindachneri, assembly GCA_963969495.1. Lineage (NCBI taxonomy): Eukaryota > Metazoa > Arthropoda > Malacostraca > Isopoda > Cymothoidae > Ceratothoa > Ceratothoa steindachneri. The sequence continues at coordinate 136,754,498 of OZ018330.1, forward strand.
AACATAAACCAAGATTGAAATTTAATACACAAACTACACAGAAATAAATTAAGCAAATTTAGGTGACGCTTTATAAATTACACAATTAAATTTACAGTAATAGTTGACGCACAGCACGCTTTAAATTGAATGCAAATTGACCTTCACGAAACAGATAATGGGGTTTAAATACTTTTCAAGATTCCTACGAGAATAGAGTTTGAGCCTGACCTTGGCTTCAACTTTTATGTCGCCTCAAGAATGTCGTTTCCGAACCGTCGCGTGGACAGGCCGTTCAAGATGGGGTTTTGAAGGGAGAATGCTTTAAAGCCATGGAGGAATTCGGAGCGTGTGACAGATGGAGTTAAGCACGTCTTCTGGATGAAATGATTTCATCACGGGACAGGGAAAGTACGTTTCTTCTGATCTTCGAGTTACTCTGGGAATAATTTGCTCTGGCAAGTGATGAGACAAAAAGTGTTTTCTTTGACGAAGGGGTGTGGTTGAGGGAGTTCACTTTGGGGTATTCTTATAGGGTGAAGACTATCTCTGGGTTTAGGGTTACACCAGGATAGGGAGCTTTTCTGACGAGAGTTAGTTGAACTTGCTTCTCGATCCAAGTTAACTAAAAGTTCCGTGTAACCACAAGGAACTAGCTCGAGGGTGAGTTTCTTCTAAGTCCCTTTTGTTGGTAGCCGGGCCTCTTGCCGGACTTAGGTGTCTCGATGACTAACGTAATCTACCACGTTTTTCCAAAGTTATTGGATTATATACTTCGCCACCCCACTGGGGGTAGGGGAAGGAGGGGGGGATGCGGGCGGCGGCATTAAGTCTCCTTATGTAACGGTTTTACTCAGAGCGTACTTTAGCTAGCCCTAAGGGACCTTCTGTCTTTAGGACGACGTTCCTCTAATTTCGCATATGCGGTGAAATTGAATATCAACTCTTAGGAGAAATCTTGCTGTTTTAACCCATGTTGGGCTCACCGGGGTCCGACATTTGATGATTAGTGCATTCTGTGGTCTTGGGTGGCGTTTTTAGCTTCTCCTCGAGGAGAGGGGAGAGAGGATGGGGAGGTTAAGTAGTCAGGCTACGCCGCCACCAATGCCAAAACGTTGTGGTGAAGAACCAGTGGCTCACTTGTGAGGGTTAGGTATCGATTCCCCTACAGAGCTTGTTTCATTAAAAAGGTATTAGCGGGGTTCCCTCAAATCAGACGAATTTGAAATAGAAATTGAAGGACGTAAGACAGCTTAATGAAAACATAACATTAGTGTTGCCATATTTTGCAGAGCAGCTGGGAAAAGTGTTAACAAAAATGATTCACAGAGAACCTATTATGCTATTAGCGTGTTTCAGGATGTATATCAAACTAGTCTGAGAGTCACAAATACTGATAATTAAAGCTTAAGCATAAACTGATCCGAATGTATCTCGAATATAAACTAAAATAGACTGCAAATGCCTCCAAACAATAATCGGCGGAATTGCGATGGTAATCAAAACAAGTCACCTCATTAGTGCTGGTAGGCTTGTGGTCAGAACAAGAAAAATATTCCTCCACATTGGTTGACAATACAAAAAGAAAGACTGCTTATATTTTGCATCATTACTTTTAACTTGGGGGCATTTTCTAAGCAGAAAATAAAGATGAGGATAATTCAATTTCAAATCAAAGGGAAACTCGAATAATTTTTAAAAATGACTTCTCTTCGAAGTTTTGTTTCCGACTTAAGTAGACTATGAAAATTTCCACTTCTCTTCAAAGGTCATTTATAACCTCTATTTATTATCTTTATTTCTATCATTGCAAGGTACATACACTGTAAATATACAGTTTCAGCCTTGTAAATCTTAATTTCACCTACCTAAGTCTCAAGATAACAGACACTGCCACATTTTCTATACTTTTCCTAACTTGATTCACACCTGATTCCAATCCATTCACTACACCTCACACAAACACTTCATTAACTTCCATAGAACAAGTATCTGCATCCTCCATTTTAAACACGCTGACTACTACTTCCATCTTTTCTACTTACCATACCACATACACCATGCATTCCAAACACACACTTGGTTAACCAAATGACGGGGACTAAGCGGCAGCAGTGGCTATGTCCGCGACATCCTTGGCCATTAATTAAACTATGTAACACAATTTTTCTTCTTGGACAGTGTTATTTTTTAACTCCTTTTATTGCAAACAAAATAAACTAGTATTTGTTTTAAACTTACTGTTTGTGGTTTGTATTATTAAATATTTAGTAAAATTAGGCAAATTTTGTTTTTCATCCATTGTAGAGCTAAAAACAATTTTATTGAAACTTCCACAAGAAAAAAATATAAACAAGTAAAAAATTAGAAGTGAACATTGCTCAATTTCCGTTTGTAATGTAAATCACTTTAATGTATAAGCCCCAAAATGTAGTCTCTCATCATGTTTTCAAAGTATAGTTCTTGGTATCTATGTTCAAAGTTCAATATATCTTCGAAGGAAGCACTCACTCCACTTGCTCCCCTAATTATGTTCCCATATTATCTTCCACTTGTCAAGATGGACATTCTGCAGCTCATTTAGCCATAGATTTTCTCTAAGTTCTCAACCAGTTATACATAGGTAATATTCATCCATTTCCTTTCCCTTTAAAGCCTCGAACACTGAAACAAAATCTTCAACTCTTCTTTTTTCATATTAGTAAGCTTTTCATGGAATTCTGAACAGTCTATTATATTCTTGATTTGTGGGCCAACAAAAATATCAACTTTCCCTTTTGCCTCAGAGAGTTTACGAAAACGATTCGAAGTTAATTGAAGGCTGCAGAACTCTAACAAAGTGCATCCTGAGACCTAGTTTTAAATGCAATGGAGAGAAAAACACCTTTTGTAGGTCTATCACTTACCCTCTAACAGAGAACTCAATTATTTTTAGCTAGTGCTTTTTGTGGTAATGTATTCTGGTATCCATACTGTCCAAAGGACAGAGATGATCTGGTAACCGGGTTAATTCTCCCAGGAGACTGATCAAAAATGGTACCATTTTGAAGTCTGCAATCACTTCCCAGCCATGCTCTTTATAATAGAAGGCCTCTAGCAGGAGCTTAACACTGTTGGCATCCTCTTTTAGATATACTAAATGAGACAATGGAAGGTATGGATGCTTATTGCCATTATGGAAAGTACAGCTTTAATGCTTCTTTAGGAGTTGTCAATAAAAATCCTTCACTCATGGAGATTACTAGTAATTCCAATTGCACCAAACATACTAGATACATCATTGCAGCAGTATAGCCCAGCTTAAGAATTAAAGAATCTTAAGAAATGTTGATGACGTTTCCTTTGGCTTTCCACTTGCATATTTTCATCTAGCCATTTCCAATCTTTGATCCTGGAAATCAAAAGTTCAGAATTTGACTTTGAGAAACCAAGATCCTTGACAAAGTTATTGAGCTCTATTTTATTTAGATAGTATGGATTTCTCTCAAGAGCCTAATTTATGTCACTGTACTTTACATCTTCAATGATCTTTTCGGATTCTGAATTATAGCTTTCTTTTGACGGGGGTTTATTCCTTTCTGGATGGATAGTTACAGCAAGATCAACACTGTATGGTACTGGTGCAATAAAGAATAGATGATCGTAAGGGAAAATAGCAGATTCATTTTGTTAACTTCGACATTTGGAAGGGTCCAGCATGCAGAGGTATCAGTTGCTTCAGTAGTCAACGGATTGAAGCCAAATCCTGAGTAAAGCAAACTCCATGGCTTCTCTCAACTCTCTATACCAACCTGCAAAAGTAAAAAATACATACTTTATCAATGGTTTGGATTACCTTGAAACAAAATAGCTTAAATGTTTGTGACATTTAATATTTTTATCTTTGCAACAAACAATTACCTTACATTCTAAAGTTTTCTTTGGCAGTGTTCAGATGTTCTCATAGATAATGTCACCGCACTTTTTTGCTCTTGTTGATGATGTGTCAGCAGTTATAACAGAATGCACCTGGAGAATGATTTTAGCCTCTCGATGCAATTTCTCTTCTGATACCTTCACTCTGGTGGCTCAAATAACATCGGATCTTTGAATCTCGGTAGAAATATTTCTGAATTTATATGCCCGAAGTGTATGTAAGTTTCCATGGCAAGTTCCAAGTTCTGTAACATTCGTGAAACTTTATAAAATTCTAACAAATTCTAGAAATTTATCATTAAATCTAGAATGTTTTGGAAGGTTCCTTTAAAATAAATATAATTTGAAAACATTCCAATATTCAAAAAAAACAAAAAATTAAAATTTAGTACCAGGTTGTGAAACAAGGTCAACACACCTTAGTCGCGTGCTCGCAAATATTCCGACGTATTACGTTATAACCATATGACCTTCACAACCTGCCCGGACTATACCTGTAACGACCTTGGCAATTATATCATTCGAAAGAAAATCTAAATCAACATAGGGATTTCAAATTTCGTTAGAATCGTCCGAATAGTTACGAAGTTATTGCAAAAAAACTCATTGAAAATTAAAGTGACTGTGGCCTTCCAAAAGCCACAGCCTTACTAAATCTACAGCCTTCTGAAAACCACAGACTTACAAAATCTACAGCCTTCCGAAAGCCAGAGCCTTCCGAAATCCACAGCCTTACGAAATCTACAGCCCTCCGAAAGCCACAGCCTTACGAAATCTTCAGTCTTCCGAAAGCCACAGCCTTCCGAAAGCCACAGCTTTACGAAATCTACAGCCTTCCGAAAGCCACAGCCTTCCGAAAGCCACAGCATCCCGAAAGCCACAGCCTTACAAAATCTACAGCCTTCCGAAAGCTACAGCTTTACGAAATCTATAGCTTTACGGAACCCACAGCCTTCCGAAAGACACAGCCTTCCGAAATCCACAGCCTTACGAAATCTACAGCCTTCCGAGAGCCACAACCTTCCAAAAGCCACAGCCTTCCGAAAGGCACAGCCTTTAGAAACCCTTAACCTCCCGAAAGCCACAGCCTTCAAAAAAGCCACAGCCTTACAAAATCTACAGCCTTACGAAATCAACAGCCCTCCGAAAGCCACAGCCTTAAGAAATCTATAGCCTTCCGAATGCCACAGCCTTTCGAAAGCCACAGCTTTACGAAATCTACAGCCTTCCAAAAGCCACAACTTCCCGAAAGCCACAGCCTTTTGAAAGCCACAGCCTTAAGAAATCTACAGCCTTACGAAATCTACAGCCTTCCAAAAGCTACAGCCTTCCGAAAGCCACAGCCTTGCAAAATCTACAGCCTTCCGAAAGCCACAGCCTTCCGAAGGTCACATGCTTACGAAATCTTCAGCCTTCCGAAAGCCACAGCCTTCCGTAAGCCACAGCCTTACGAAATCTACAGCCTTCCGAAAGCCACAGCCATCCGAAAGCCACAGCCTTACGAAATCTATAGCCTTCCGAAAGCCACAGCCTTTATCCGTGGTGAGTCCCATTCGATGGCACGGAAGTCATCGCAGTTTGTGAGGAAGGATTTGAAAATCTGCGCAAGGTTGTTTTTTTTGTTATTTTGGAATCAAAATCGAAAAGAAACGAGGACATCTTTGCGGGACAAGTTTAAGGAGATCTAAAATAAATAAAGTGTCGAAGAAGTGGAGAAGACAAAATATATGGAAGCGGACCTTAAAGGGCGGGGGCAGGGCACGCAAAAGCACAGATCAAGAAGTGCATGGTTGCTCCTGCTAATTAACCCCAAAGGTGGGTGCCAGGTATAGCATAGGCAAACACGCATTCTAACTTCCTTCCTCACAAACTATTTGGCTGAGATGCCTTCGTTATCTCTCATTTAATAGCTTTACACAGTAATAAATTGAACAGAGTATTAGTGAATATAACCCATTAATTAAATCAAATTTCAAGTGCCAGAGGACTTGCACGATTAAATGTGTGAATGGCACGAGTGACACTCTGATGGCTAAGGCAGAATAGAATTCAAAATACAACAAGCGATAGGTCATAACAAAAGTGAAATATGGGGTAATTAAGGTGTGTGTCGGTAATCTAAATGAGACAAAAACAGAGCAAAGGTAACCATGCCTCTGCAGTCAGATAAATAGGAGGAGGCCTAAAATATATTTTATTGCCCCATCCTTCGCTTGAAAATGAGGGATTATTTTATCAAAGGTTTGATCTAAGCAATATTTTCGTTTTTTGAATAAGAAGGAGGTAATTAAGGAATATATATATATATATATATATATATATATATATATATATATATATATATATATATATATATATATTAAGAAAATATTGAGTTAAAAAACAGTATGAAAAAATCTTTTAAAATAGACATTGGCAACATTGCTAGAAAAAGGGGAGTTCAAACCATATACTTATTATATTTTAACATTTTATCTCAATCTTATCTATAAATTAAAGTTCTGGTAAAATATTTCAAGTAATATATATATAAATCACATATTTTAATTAAAATTTCAATTCAAGATTGACGTCATATAAGCGACTGTAACAAAATGCGCCATTCATATTGATCTCTTTTTGTGAAATTTATCATTGAATTTACAATTTATGGAAATTGAATAAAATTTGTTAAATTAATTTGAATACTATTTTCCAAATAAAAATTGGAATAGCTTTACATAAAAAGAGGAAAATAATTTTTAAGGGATATAATTAGTAATATAATTGAATAAAATGTTCATTGAATATATAATAGTCAAAACTCTGCCAACAAAGGAAGCTCATAAGGTAATATATTTCGCGATGTATCTGCAATTTTATAAAAATATATATTTTTAGTATATAGGAAGATATAATATAAACATTTCTATTTTAGGTAATAAACTGCCTCAGATTAACGTCGTTAACTAAGCATTTATTTTTCTATTCTAACCTAACTTAACTTAACTTACTTTAGGTTATAAGAATGGGGTTAAATAATCCGAAGATCTAAGCGTCACAGAATTCTATAAACAATTGAGCAAAAAATATGAAGCTGATTTTAATGTATATCTCGGTTGCTAAATCATTGGTAGTCCGCATACTATCTCAGCACTGATAAACTCCTTTTTCATTGAACTATTTATTTATCTATGTATAAAATTTAATTAATGGTAAATGGAAGTCATGGTAATACCAAAGTAAAATTCATTTTAATGAAATATCTTATAAAATAAGCGAAAATAACTGCACAATTCAAACTCTTACTTAGCCGCCTATGGTCTTTTTGTTCCTTGTGTACTTTACTGATCTAAGCCCTCGTCTTATTTCAAGCATCGATTTTTTATTTTTGGCCAAACCAACGCCTTTTTGTTAAGAATTCTGGTATCTTCCCAAAATGAGAGACCCAGATGTGCAGTGTGGTGTTTCTAGACAAACAGCGACATAACAGTTGAGAGCGCAAATTTCTTGTAGAATTCCACAAAGAAGCCTCTTTGCAAATAGAGCTTTATTAGTTGGCTCACAGAGTTTTTCAAGATGATTGTAAGCGGAAATATGCACAGGAAAAAAAAGAAGAAAGATATGGTGCTCATTGCGACCATTTTTTATAACTTTCTAAACAATACAACCTAACGTACCGCATTATTTATGCCGCTGAGTCGCACACAAAACTTCAACGAATATTGAAGAAGCAAAATTATCAGAGAAAAAATAAAATTGGTGGAACAAAAACTCACTCAATTCGCCAAGCAAGTGACCCTATCTAATAAACCAATTTAACCTCCCCTAAAATAAATGCAGCAATTTAGTGTTAAAAAATGCACTTTTTCCATCGCAGTAATGCAAATTGTTTTAACTAAACTGTGGGGACACGCTAGAGCATGAAAGAAAGCTAAACTACAATGTACCATTAGGACTTATATTGCAGGTTATCATATTGAAATAAATTTAGAAGTAGTCCCCTAAATCTTGCAAGTAAGAATATGCTTAAAATTACCCACGAAACGAGGAGAGTTGTTCTCAAGTGAGAAGCTCTAGTTGATACGTTGATAATAAGGGTGTGAAGAGAAGCGATAAGCAGAATGAAAGTATCCATTAACATAGTAAAAAATCAACAAGAGCGTCTCCACCCAAATGTCTTGCCAGGCTTTTAAAATAAAGCGGTAGAGATATGAGAAGTGAAATATATTAATTTAACGAACAGTTGCCACAATTAATCATGTCACACTTTATACTGAATTTCGTTCAGAGTTTAACAATTAAATATATAATTATTTGATGAGAAATGGTGTGTTACGGATATATTTTGTTATAGATAAACTATAACGGATATTTACCAATAAAATAAATAAAATTTAACTAATTTTTTTTTATTGTGGTGTTTAAAGCACTAATGTTGAAACATTTTGAAACGGTTTTGATTTATAACAGGGCTGCCAAACTTCCCCTAATTTCTTTCTTTAAGCAACTTAATTAAACTTATATATTTATTTATTTATTAATCATTGAAATCACAAAAATATTCGCATTAAAATTTGGCTAGTTTTTATTTCTATCCCTATAATTAATTCTCCAACCCAACGTCTATGTAAAATATTATTAACTCGCAACACAACAGAGCAAAGCTAAGCGGCTGCCATTTCAAACTATTCAAGATATATAAAACATTTAAATAAGTATACCATAATTAACTTAATTTGGTCCGAAAGATTTTTGAAAATGTGCTATAAATAATTTTGGCCACTGTACATAGTGCCATTGTACAATTTAGGGAAAGGTATGCCACACACATTCTATCTTCTCCAAGTAGGTAGGTGGGAGTAAAGAAAGGTAAAATAATCAAGACTACAATGGGTTGTAAAACAATTCTTCTTATTCCATTTGGAACACAGAAAGAGAGGGGGCAATCATAAACTCGAGGAACAAACTTAAAAAATGAGACCAGTTATATAGAGTGCGCATTTGGGCCCCACTAAACAAAGGAACCTCTACCTGAGTGTGTCTATTGTAAGAAACTTCACTATGTTGTGGTATTTATTCTGTCTAGCACCATAGGCTCCCTTCTCGTTGAGGAATTTAAGTCCAACTCGGGTTCAGTGTAATCTTTCTAGAAGTAGGGATCAGTCGCCGACCATCCAATATGGCCAGGACCCGGCGATATCTCTCTCTCTCGCTCATTGACAATTTTATTTCTTGAGATTAATTCCTATGAAATCCAAGCAACTAAAGAATATTAATAAAAAAAGTGGTGAATTCAAACATCTCTTCCAGAGAAAATGCGTTTCAGGAAGGCAAAGCAAGGCTCAATTTACTGACCTAAACTCATGTAAATTACATAGAGGTTTATAACTATCAAGGCATTTTTATAAAATTATAATTTTTGTATGTATCTCTGTTTCTTGCCAATTAACTGGGCGTAGTTGAAAAACAAATAAATATCTGCCTATTAAACCTATTAGTAATAAAAGACTCATATATTATTTACTGTTAATTCATTAACTATAACCAGATGAGGGACCCAAATTTAGTCAGGCACACATATTCGGAAGAGTTACGTGCCAGTCCTATCCCTAGCATCGGTAGTAGTCTCTTCGTCATACTTACCTTCAACACAATTTCAGATCTCCTAACTTCACTGTTTTCTTTACTTCTCCTTTCCAAAAACTTTGTCTAGATTTCAGCCTCACGCTTAAGATATTTTGGTGGAGCCACTTTGTTAAGGTCGTAATGGAAGGAACACTTATGACGAAATTATTATATCCTGAATGTTTGTACAGAGTACCTTACTTTGCAGGATATGACAGAAGCAACGCCTGTGAACAAAACTAGATCCCAATGAGAGCTCCAGCAAAGAATATACTGCGTCAAACATTACTACAAGACAGGGTCGTTCAAGAAAGTGCAGGATACATTCTTGCATCAGTTCAAATGGGAAAAAATACCCCCTCCAAAAGCAGAATTCAGGACTGGGTAGAACGCTTCAAAAACTATGAGAGAGTAGAAAACCTCAATGAATCAAGGGAAAACCGTGCAAGCTATTCAGAACGCCCCAGGAAGCGTACAGTTGAGCTAGTCGAGAGCGTGAGAGAGTCAGTTCAGCAGAGACCAAAACGCTCTGTGCGCAAGTGAAGTCAGTTCTTAGGAATATTCCGTGAGACTTGCAAGAGAGTGCTAGTAATGTATGTAAAGGCCTACCCATACAGAAGACAGACAAAGTAGACCTTTACAGCCTCAGACAAATAGCAGAGATAGGTTATGGCATTCAAGATACTGGAGAAGATACAGGAGACCCCAATTTTCCATAGCCTCCTTGTGACCTCAGATGAAGCTCACTTCCATCTTGAAGGAAAGTTCAATTCGAGGACAGATATCTTCTGGGGGACCTCCTGACAAAATGTAAAAGCCACAAAAATCCTACACTCCCCTAATTGCACAGTATGGATTGCAATATCAGCCAGAGTCATCAGCGGACCATTCTTCTTCGAGGAATCTGGGCGACAGTGACAGTCACCAGGGAGCGGTATGTTGAGGTCCTCAAAACATTCAAGAGGGAGCAGCAGACTCTGTTTCCTTCGCTTATGGGGAAGTTCTGATTCCAGCAAGATAGAGCAAGCTTTCACACCTCAAACCTGTCCCGAGATTGGCTGAAAGAGATCTTTAGTGGCCATGTGATCAGTTTCAAGACTGATTTTGACTGGCTACTTCACAGCCCAGACCTCAGCCCCACAGATTTCTTTCTCTGGGGATACCTTACAGACAGAGTGTAGTCATGGAGACTCAGAGCAATTACGGAACTTAAGGAAGCCATCAGGGAGAAGATCAGGGACATTAGTCGGTCGGTTTATAAGGACGTCATGAACAAATTTGTGCTGCGCCTCTAGAAAAGCACAAAGCTAAATGGTGGTCATCTCGATCACGTTCTCTAGAATAAAAGAAAAAGTTCCAAATACTCTCATGTTTTGATATGATGTTTAAAAAAACAAAACAAGTTACCACCAAAGTTTCATTCAATCTTTGCAGAAAATTATGAAATGAGGCCTATCGAAACTTGGGGCCCGTTTTGGGGGGGTCGCCCTGTATCTATGAAAAAAGCGACAACCAAGAAAGGAATTACACCAATGTGACTTTTGAAAAAATGGTAGTTGGTTTTACCACAGACTTACACTTTCTTTAGGGGGTTTTGGTTTTCTCAGTGGGGACCTAATGTTTAACAGGAATCCGAGCCTACTGTTAGATAAATCGTATGGCAGCCGCCAGGTAGATAACCCGCATGGGAACGCCATCTCCTGAATAACTACAACCGATGTGGCCTAACTTCGATGAAATACAAAAATGGGTGTCCACTAGACTAAGCCGTATTTAGACTTCTTTTGACAAACCGCTTCGTAAATTAAGTTGGGAAGTCGGATTAAATGTAAAGGTGCGAAATAGAGTCATGTGGGTAAGTCGAGGCGGCAGAGAAAAGGAAAGCCACGTGACTCTTCCGAACAGGCTCCGGTGTCCTGAAGGACAAGGGATGACCTTATCCAGGAGAAATAATAATAACACTCTTATTTGCAGCAATACAGACCCACATTTTTGGTGTGACCAATTTATATATACGGGCGGTCTATTGAGACTTTATCGATCTAATTAAAAGATTATACAACAATTAACATACATATTTTACAATGGTGTTGTTGATGCCTAAAAAATCATGCATTTTAAATATTTGGCAAATAAAAGTTTGATTAATTCTTCCATACAGACACCACCTAAAAGTTGAGAAACTAAAACAGTAAATAATTTTTTTTATATACTTTTCAGGCTGAAATAAGATATTAATTAATATTTTGTACTAGATAATGGGGAGAAATTATTCTTTAAGGTCTCTTACAAATAGGAATATAAAGATGGTCGTAATTTTTCATAAAAATATAAGATTTCTTTTATATAATATGTTAATTGACTAAATTTATTGAGCCTATTGCTTTTAGTGGAAAGGTTGCTTCCCAATATAGAAAAATCTAATTGGCTTTTACACAAAGTGAAGCAAATTATCGTATTTTGCTGTCTAAACGAGGATAAGGACTCATTACACACTTCAAAAGCGAACCCAAATTAGGATTTTGCTTCCAGAACATATTGCATGGCGTAAAAGTGAGGGTAAAGTGAAAGTAAATGAGACTGGTATGAAGAATGAGGCCAAATTTGTCTAGTGAATATGTGGCTTCAGCAAAATGAACGTTTATGAAGAAGTCGAGTAAAAACCGAGATAAATGAGTAAATTTTAGTAAGGGATTTGTCGCCAAAATTTAATTGCTCTAAAGTCAGAAAGAAAGTTCCCGACCAAAAAGTAAAAAAAAAATTTCCCTGGAATATTTTCAAAATTGCGCCCCCTTTTTTATTAATCTCTGCATAGAAAAAGGGCTCGTGGAAAACACGTCAAAAAAAATACATCGTTGTTCTTCTTTGCGTGCTAACCAGAGCGATTATTCTACACTTCTTTGCTATCATCCATTGATACCGCCATTTTGGTTATTAGCTGTAAGAGTTAATATTGAAGCTGCATTGAGTTTATTTTGAATTTCTAGCTTGAATCTTTAGTATTCACATGTCTTAGGTTGATTTTAATATTGACTTATTACCCATTAAGCATTTATCAAATGAATCAATCCTAAATTTCCTTTGATTATCTAAAAGCTTTAATTTTAAAAACTATATCTATTTTTACTTCCTTTCTAAATATAAGAGATTATGACACTGAGATAAAAATGTACATTCGCGTTAATTATTACAATTACTTTCTGTAGATATGAAGTGACTAGAAGAGAACATTGATATTTAAAAATTTGTTTAGATATGAACAATTCAGCAATACCAAAATTTACTGAGAGTTCTCGGAGATTAGAATTTTATTATGGACACTCTGGTAATAAAACGAACATGCGTTCTTTTAACATATCAATTTGATACCTATTAGAGACCTTTAACTTGGTTTAATCAATGAAACTTTAGAAGGTTCACTTGATTTCTAAGAATGCCCTAACAAACGGCAGTACATTTCATCTTGCTTTTTTTCGCTACCAAGTGCGGTAGCGCGTAATTAGCTCTATAGTTTTACTAAATTAATTTGAGAATTACGGTCATATTTTTATTTAGTATTGGCGAATCTTGAAGAATCTAGGATTAGTCCATCTGTCGCTCTTATATTGAAAAAACATAAGGTTCATTTGGATTTCGTGGATTTTGCTGTATTTGCTTATATTAGGTATTGTAGGTTTCTTTATATAATTTAATACCTTGAACATTTGGGTTAAATTAAAAAAAAATTTAAAAGTTTGGTTACTTTTACATTTTATGTTAGGTTACAAAGAGTGGTAACTAATTGGAACTATTTATATAGTCGTTTGCTTATAGTGTTCTCTTTTGTGAGTGGTTAATATATCTCTATAGCCTTTACTTTTCTTTTATTCACGCCTCCCTTATTCAAATTTTCGATGTTCTACGAAAGTGTAGTTAGTAAGTGCCTGAAAAAGTGGTTCATCGGATACCACTTTACAGAAAGATGGAACTTTTTTGCCGGTTTAGTTGCCTAATCAAGCCGATTTGGATTCGCGTTCCAAGGACACCTAGATTCAGTATTCTATTTATATATTCTTTCATGGTTCTGGTCTCCTAAGTTACTAGTTTTTCATTCGTAATTATTAAGGTAGTGTGGTTTTTTTATATTTTTTTATGTTTACCGCCTTTATGTTGCTTATATTTGAGGTCACAGTGAGTTACTCACTGGTTTAGTATCTGGACCACACCGTTCCTTCAAATAATTCATTGACATCCATTAAGATTCAATTGCTTTAATTTTTGTGTTTAGTTAAAGGAAATGAATATAAACGTTTCGAATCGTGTCCTCAATCCTAATGGCTTAATGTAGTTTATTATTAGGTCACCTGAAATGAGTCGTTTGAGTTAGTGAAGCAAAGTGGGGCACGATTTTCAGTAGGATTTCTTAATTCCCAAACTTGAAACAACTCAAGAATTTTCTTTGTCACATACCTAATCTAGAATGAGTAATTAATCTCTATCACCATTAACCATCTTGGTATCTGAGGTATATATTGACTGCTCTAATCCTTACTTAAATCGTGGTTATTGGACATTAAGTTAGGTTAACTTGTTCATTTGCTTGCCATTATCTTATAGCCATTTTGGAAAAACGTTCTCCGACGAATTTGTATTAACGTGTGTTTTTCTTGGTGAATGATTATGAAAAATTGCTATGGGGTGCACTTCCCTCGTGCATCGAATTTTACTACAAATTTTCTAGCTAAAAAGCCTTGTAGCAGGATTGGGATCTAAGCCGCTAGTAAAATATTCTACAGTATTGCAGTTAACTGGAATTAAGGTGTGCCCCACAAACTGTCCAACTTCGTTTGTGTGAGGGACCCAAAGCCAACACCTCTTCAAAGTAATTGACTAAAGATTACGCTATCTATGACAAAGAATTAAAAACTGGTGACTAAAATATAATTCATATATCATGTTTCCTTCACAACACCTATTTATGCTCTTATTATTGGGAACGTAGTGTATCCTAAAGATAATTGTGTTGTTTGAATATGGACATATATTTGAATTGTCTTTCAAGCCACCTTCAACTTGTTTTACCTTTAGCTCTGGCTCAATTTACATGCTAGTACATCTCCTTAAATTATTTCAAAAGTATATTTTTGTCCGAAGGGAAATGAATTAGACATCTTTCCAGCCATCCCTTGATTTAATACAGGACAATGCCATGTGTCAAGCTTGTAGTTCTTGATGTTCTTTAGCGAATTTTGATATGACTTTCAGGACTCAAAAACATTTTGACCTATAGATTTTCAGGTCACAAGATTAGGCATTCAAAATAAACCAAACTTAAATATATCGCCAATTTTAATTAAAGCAAATGAGCATTGATTAACGAACAATAACAGAAGTCATACATAAACACCTTTTCTTAGTTCTTACTAAATAAAATCTATCGTAACCATATCTTTCCAAGCTAATTAATGAGATAAACAAATAAAATATCTATCAGCTATTTTTATGGCTCAAAATAGTAATTATGTGATGTAATTAATATTATTTAATGAATTTTTTTCAAATGTAATTAAATAACAACTGGCTAAGATGGAATAATTTATTCTTTTGAGGAATGCGTTCATAGCCAAATGGGAAACGTTTAATATAACAATCGATTATCTATGAACCAGTGTGTATCCCATAAAGTGACTAATCCTCAATAAGATTTACTCAGAAAGTAACATTTATCTACTTTGGGGTCAAACTATAAAGGAAATGCGGTGATAAAACAAAGGAAAGCGATATTTAAATGCTAAAGTAAGCCTCATCAAGCTGGAAATGTTCATTGTAATCATTCACAAATAAGTTCAAATAAAAGCGAATTCGAATCCCTAGAGACGGGTTTACTACATTTACGTCATCTAAAGTCGTAAAACCAATGAATTCTAAGCCTAAATTCGTTTAATAATACTTAAATTAAGTATTGAATCCTTAACAAGATCAAAATTAATTAACATGGCAACCTTATTTGATTTTGAAAGCATCCAAGGTTGTTTCGTTCTACATGATTTCTTTAGTGTTTACTTTATCTCGTTTAAATAAAACGATGGCTCTAAGAACCTGTTTAAAATTGCGCACGAAACGAGAAGAGTTGCTCTCAAGTGAGAAGCTCTAGTTGATACGTTGATAATAAGAGTGGGAAGAGAAGCAATAAGCAGAATGAAAGTATCCATTAACATAGTAAAAAATCAACAAGAGAGTCTCCACCCAAATGTTTTGCCAGGTTATTAAAATAAAGCGGTAGAGATATGAGAATTGAAGTATATTTATTTAACGTACAGTTGCCACAATTAATCATATCACACTTTACACTGAATTTAGTTCAGAGTTTAACAATTTAATATATAATTATTGATGAAAAATGGAGTGTTTGGGTTATATTTAGTTATAAATAAACTATAACGGATATTTACCAATAAAATAAATAAAATTTAACTAATTTTTTTTTATTGTGGTGTTTAAAGCACTAATGTTGAAACATTTTGAAACGGTTTTGATTTATAACAGGACTGCCAAACTTCCCCTAATTTCTTTCTTTAAGCAACTTAATTAAACTTATATATTTATTTATTTATTAATCATTGAAATCACAAAAATATTCGCATTAACATTTGGCTAGTTTTTATTTCTATCCCTATAATTAATTCTCCAACCCAACGTCTATGTAAAATATTATTAACTCGCAACACAACAGAGCAAAACTTCGCGGCTGCCATTTCAAACTATTCGAGATATATAAAACATTTGAATAAGTATATCATAATTAACTGAATTTTGTCCGAAAGATTTTTGAAAATATGTTATAAATAATTTTTGGAAACTGTACATAGTGCCATTGTACAATTTAGGGAAAGGTAAGCCACACACATTCTATCTTCTCCAAGTAAGTGGGTGGGAGTGAAGAAAGGTAAAATAATCAAGGCTAGAATGGGTTGTAAAACAATTCTTCCCATTCCTTTTAGACCACAGAAGGGGAGCGTGCAATCATAAACTCGATGAACAAACTTAAAAAATCTGATCAGTTAAATACGGTGCAGATTTGTTCCCCACTAAACAAACGAACTTCTATCTGAGTATGTTGAATGCAGAATCCCCCGGGTATTGTCTTGTTTATAGATTTTATTTTACATTTTTCCCGCATTTCATATTATTTCCATTTTCCTTAAAATATAGCCATTTTCAAGTTTTTCTTCCTTAAGTACTCGTATCCCCCTATTTCCGGAAACTGCGTCAGTCGTCAACTTTCTTCTTTTAACAGATTCATCAAATACCAATTTTCACAGTTACGAACAATATAACTAGTTCAGCCTAACACAGAAGTAAGAATGAAAACTTAAGCAAATGCCGTTTTAGAGTGTCAAATAAACATAAATGAGTCACTATACTGGCCTTTTCTTAATAGCGCTCTTCTTTCCATTAATCAAAGTTTTGTGTTCAAGATTTTTCAACTAATTCTAGCAATATTTTTATGAAAAGGTAAGATGGCTGTCAACTAACTTTGCCATAAAGTTTCGTTTTAATTGGATGGGAACAAATATTAACTAAGTGAAATTAACGTTCAAGAAATGTATGCAGTTTATAGAAATTAAAAAAAAATATTTCAAATTAATCCTAATTTTTGTGAGCTGCTTAATTTTAAGTGCAATACTGTTAATATCTTTTTAACGATATAAATGCTTAGGCAATTTTTAAGCTAAAAACTGGTGTTTGCGTGCCACATGAACTGTTAAAAGGTTAACATTTGAACCCCATTGATATTGTTTCATCTCTATTGTATCAGAATGCCTGTGACCAGTATCTGAACAGAATTAGGGAAGATGAAAAGTGGGTTCTGTACTTCAATACCAAAGGACAAAAACAATTGCTTGATCATAAACCAAAACCCAATCGTACTTGTAATTTATCCTGACAGCAGAAGGCTACTCTTTACATATGGTGAGATCTGAAGGGAGTTTTTCATTATGCCATCCTCAAGAGTAATATAATACTTACTGTAACGTAAATCTTTACAATAATAATGTTTAAATCTTTTACTGTTCTAAAGCAAGGGTGACTTCTTTCTTCATGAAAATACACGCCCACATGCTGCACGATAGATGAAAGGAAGTATTATTGCATTAGTTTGCTAATTTTTGGTCTCATACGCCAGTTTCACCAAGCCTTGCACTCTCTGATTACCATTTATTTAATTCATTACAATATTACCTAAATGCCAAAGTTTACTCTGATTTCAAAGACGATTAAAAGGATATCAAATCCTATATTTCATCCAAACCGACTGAATCTTCAAGAAAAGAATCCACTACTTAGTTAAACGAGAGGAAACCATTGTCACTAACGATGAAAACTACTTTCTTTAATATAGGTATTTGTTTTATACGTTAAACATGATAAAGTTAAAGTAACAGAGAATATACAAGTATATTAGCAATATGCTTTCGGAGCCTTGTTTCTCAATGTGATGGAATCAGGTCAGGGCTTCCCGAACCATGGTTTTACTGAATGTTTAGAGAAGAAATGAATAGTTTATTAATATGATTAGATAGGTAATGTGGTAGAAACATGAGTGTTGGAATCGTCCAGAGTTGAGTTAGCATAAAACAGGAAACCAAACGGGTGCTTTTTCAGGTAAAAACTAGCAATTGGTGCATTAGTAAGAAATAGAGGTGACAAAGAAAAAGTATCAAAAGTTAAATGATATGTTTTTAGCGAAAAACCATAGACATAATTCATAGTCACAAAAGGATAGTTTAACGCATTTTCTTTTTAAAAAGGTGCCTTTAGTAGTACAGAATCTAAACTTTGCACGATTCATTAGATATCTGAAGTAAGGTTGAGTAACGGGAGAAGGATATAGCCACCATGCTTTGTAAGCAATTTTCTTCACCATGATGGTATCGGAACAGACGTTGTTGTATCTGACAGTGATTTAAATGGAAGAAAGAGAATTAAAATGGAATGTAGGCTTCAATAGAATCAAGGATGCGGATGACCTCCTTGACTTAATTACCACATAAGAATACATCTCTCTCGGAGAATTGGGATTGTTAAGAATAGTGAAAGTGTAGGCAAGTTCTCCTTCTCAACAACGTTGCAAACGAAACAATCTAGGGGTTTGCAGTCAAGGGAGCTCAGCGGCCACACCTCTAGGTGCCAATAATGCGGGACGTTGTTGAACAACCACACCTGTGCCTTTATTTCCTTGTGTATGGGAACATTCCTCCTGGAAAACGTAAGCCTTCCCGCGGCTACTTGTTTCATCCGCGGCTTGAGCACAGTCTCCAATACCTCAATTTAAATGACGGAATTGACCTTGAAGTCAGCTGGGGGAGATGTAAATAGGCGTTACGTGCCTCTAGCTGCTGAACACGCACAGAAGTATCAAAGAGGAGCTTCGTATAGATCATCGAACTTCAAAAGATCCTTCTGCCGGATGACCTTCCTTTCCTGCACAAAATTCTTCGCGTCGGAAAAGGAAGAATGAAGGCGTTATCGTGCGAGTCTTCGTTGATGAGTGATTTTGCGTTCAATTTACAGCTTTCCATATTCCGTTAGAAGCTGGCAGATCATTAACACGTACGTGTGGTAGCCAAGGTCGTACTACACTGATCTGTGGATAGTTGCTTTGCTCACACCCATTTTCTATGCAGGTTTAGCCATTGAATACCTAGGGTCGTTGGAGATCGTCTACCGGATACTAGCGACGAATTTCTCGATCTCACTGTTAGCCGAGGTTCATTCGTAGTTATATTCAGCCTTGTCATATTTTTTTTTTACTTTGCAAACGTGGTTTCTCTTGTAAATAATACAATTTACAATCTCTTTCATGCATCTGACGGCGCAGATGGCCACAATTATAGCATAATAATTTTTCGTTTGGGCTGGCATTCTCGGAAGAAACAGTATATGGATGTTACCAGTATTAGACTAAACTCTTACTCAGCATCTGCATTGTAGAGTAACTTACATTGGTATGTTCAATAGCCATTACGCACTTTGTATCAATATACCTGAAACGCAAATATATGAATATATATATATATATATATATATATATATATATGCGTGAAATTCCCAAGAAAAAAAACAACAACCGATAGCCCAAGCGCTTTCGTTGTCAAAACTTCTTCAGAGAGAAGTTTTGACAACGAAAGCGCTTGGACTATCGGTTGTTTGTTTTTTTCCTTGGGAATTTCACGCATTCGAAGATCACGTGATGATTTTTTATTTTTGGGGGGTATATATATATATATATATATATATATATATTTAAGGTTGAAACGAAAGTAATGTCAATATTTTAGAATAAAGTTTTTAATAGTATTGTGAGAGACAACGTTGGCCTAAGCTAGATCTCTAAACGCGAAGAGAGAGAACTATTCTTGCGTGGGAAAACTGGTGGGCCTAAAGACACTGGTGCCAATGGTTACTCCTGAGAGACTGCGATGCGTGGAGGCTTTTAGCGAGGAAGCCAGCAGGTTATTTAACCTAAGGTCAACCGTTACTCGTCTGAGAGTACCGCCCCCACCCCTTTTGCGAAAGTCCACCTTGAACCTCCTCTTCAAGCAGAGACCACGTTTGCCTAAGCTAGATCTCTAAAGGCAATGAGAGAGAACTATTCTTGCGTGGGAACACTTCGAAGCGGCTGATAACACGTGTGTTTGATCAGTCGGCCTATCCCCTGCTGAGACGCATTTTCCGACCCTTCCCTGCCTAGAGGCCAGGGGCGACCGAGAAGAAGCTTCCTCGTTCGTCTTATCTTATCTGGGCCTAAAGACACTGGTGCCAATGGTTACTCCCAAGAGGATGCCATGCCTGGAGACTTTCTAGCGACGAAGCTAGCAGGTTATTTGACCTAAGGTCAACCTTTACTCGTCAGAGAGTACCGCCCCCACCCCTTTCACGAAGATACAGCCTCTTGTCTCGACTTTACCCTTGGAGTTAGGTCTCGTTGGCTAGAGAGATTGTCGTGAGTTGGGCCACAGTCAATCGGAAAACTCGTGAAACGACTTTTTCTTTGGAGAATTGCGCGAACCACTCTTCTCATCTTATTAAGCAACCTTGCCTTCTCGTCTGATATTACTCATCCCAATTTGAGAGTGTCTTACCCAGCCTGGAAATTACCTTACTCATGCCTCAGGTAATTCCAACCCCTCCGTCAAGAGTAGAACGCCCCTGAAGCCGCAAGACTAGTTCTCCTCGTAAGAATCGCTCCTCTCACTAAGAGTCAAGCCATCAAGATAAAACCCTTTTACCCCCTTTTCGAGGATAATCCACCCTTCCAACCCTTTAATTGGACTCCTTAGTGTTTACCAACAATTTTCCTTTCTGATCAAGTCCCATATTTTCATCCCCATTAAACTGATTAGTATTTTATTTATTATTTCTTTGGAAACGACATTATTCTCGCATTCATTTGCCTTTGTAGACACATCCATAATTAGCATTATTAATGTAATTAGAGTTTATTTTTGTTTCCAATCTTTCAATAAACTTGAATGAAACCTAGTATTTATATCATCCCTTTGGCCAGCCATTAATCTGTTCACGCACTCACCTCTTATTAGCCCTGTGCAGCTGTTCTATATATCTGGCTCCCTGCAACGTAAGTAGACTGCATTCTCTGCAGCGAAGGATCCACTCACGAATACCACCACCACAGGGATTAATTAGAGTAGTGACCGTTGTATTCGTTTAGGAATGCTAGAATGAGTAATTTATATCTTTCTCTTTCAAATTATATTAATATTCTTCATCAACTTTATCGGTATTCAGCGTTTGTTCTCCAATCTAAACATCACATTAAACATTTTTTAATCTATGAGTTTCTGAAATGGGTCAAGTACAGCAGAAAAATCCATTCAGAACACTTATGCAGATGATGCAGGGAATGAAAGAATTTGCCGGAGGTGGTTTTCGAGTTTTTGAAGTTGATACTTCAGTCTGTAAAACTGAGCAAAAGAAACTCGTCCAAAAGAACTTGATTCTGAAGAGTTGGAAACTGTGGTTACATTAAATCCTGCTAAAAGTTAAAAGAGAACTGTCGGAACAATTTAACTTAATCAATAAGACAAAAAAGTATGTAAATTTGCCTTAGTCAAAAGAAGTGGTATCATCCTTCATCTTGATAATGTCCCTCCATCACACACCTTAAATGAACAAAGATTTCTTAGAGGAGATCGGTTGGGAAATATTGATTCATCCTGCATAGTCTTCTCCCCTTGCTCCTTCTGATTATTTACATGTTTAGGAGACTACAGACTCATTTGGTTGGTCTAGGTTTGATACCAAGAGAAGATATTGAAAACGAGTTGTATTCCTATTTTGCAGCATTTAGAAGCTTTTTGACCAATGGAATGAAGTTCTAGAAAGGAATTTAGCTAATTTTTATGATTGCATAGTCATTTTCTTTTTTCATTTTTAATATCTACACTAAAATCCAACATTACTTTTGCTACAACCTGATATATATATATATATATATATATATATATATATATATATATATATATATATATATATATATATATATATATATAAAATCAGGCATGGGCCGTGAGTAAATTTTCAGGGCAGCCAGAAACTGTGAAGCTGCTGCAATTAATTTGAAATCCTAAATTTTGCCGACATTTACTTTATATGATTGAAACTCATATATTTCATACTTGACATAATACAAATAAGCATTTTTGCCTATATTGTATCAATAATTATGATCTGATGTGTCCTTCATTTGCTTTTGCAACCGCTTTTTATGCGTTTCTGCATATCTGAGACTAAGTTGGCACAGGTTGTTGGCTCAATTTTCTGTCACTCTTCATGAAATTTGCCTGTTAATTCACTTGTTGACGAACAGTTGTGCACCCTCACTCTCGTGCCCGAGTGTGACTACAAATGTTCAATGCGGTTAAGGTCTGGAGATTAAAGAGCCATTCCATCAACGTCCGCCCTTTCTTTTTAAACCAAGCCTTTGGGAGTAGATGTGTAACATGGAGCATAGTCTGGAAGGAAGATTACACAATCTAGTATGTCAAAATTTCAAATCTTACATAGGGAAGGTTGATAAAGCTGGTCTAACATACTAGTGTAAGTATTAAAATTCATTCTGCCCTCATAAGTGAACAACATTCCTGGACCTGAAAACGACAAGCAGCCCCAAACCATTACATTGCGCCGTCTAAATATGACTGTTGGGACAAAACCCCTCGGATCAAGGGTTTCCCCAACTCTTTGACGGACATAAACAGCTCCAGGGTTTCTAAAGATCTGAGGATAAATAGAAATTTTACTGATATTTTTGGCATCGAATAAAAATATGTACAAGCGTAATGACATGGTGAAAATTTATGTGGAGAACCTATTTCAACCTTGTTTATATTAGAAAAAACAACTTTAACTCAAGCATGATCAGTCCAATCTTCCAGCTCTTTTGCCCAAGACAATCGCTTCTTCTTGCTCACCTAAGACAGCCACGGTTTATTTCTAACCTTACATCCTTTGAGTCCATCTTCTAATAACCTTCTTCTCACTGTGCGTTTTGATATCTCTTTGTTTGCGGCTGCGCGAAATTCAGCAGCTACATCAGAGCCACATTTAATGTCAGAAAATTGAGCCAAATGTCTGTGCTAACTTAGTCTCGAGTATGCAAATACGCATAAAAGTGGTTATGGAAGCAAAAGGAGGAAACTTGAAATATTAATTATTGATAGAATATACGCACAAATGCCTATATGCATTATGTCTAGTATGAAAAAAAATGAGTTTCAATCATATTCTTCACCTTTTCATACATGCCCATAATTTTGGTAAAGGGTATATATATATATATATATATATATATATATATATATATATATATATATATATATATATATATATATATATATATATATATATATATATATATATATATATATATATATATATATATATATATATATATATATATATATATATATATATATATATATATATAGTAGAAGATATCAAATTAGCGTGATGTACATCAGTGAAAGCCAATATTTGAATCAAGATTATATTTAGAACTATCGTACTAGTTTAGGCAAGATGCCATTTTTAACTAATAATGAAGAAACTAGGCAAGGAACACAGTATATATAAGGTAAAAAATATTGTAAACAAAATGAAACCACAAGAAACGATCTGGGAACAAACTCGAGTGTATCTGGCGCAAACGACAAGATAAACAAAATGAAATGAACAGGATACAATCTGGAAAGTAGCTCTCCTCCGAGATCGATTCCTTCCGAGAGTCTATAAATACGATTGGCGAATTTATTCGATATATATTTATAAATTTGTATTGACATTCAGATAAATTGAAACTATCAACTTTGTTAATGATGATGGATTCCGCAATTCTCCTCTCAATATTTATAATTTCAATTTATCTGAAGGGCAATACAAATTTAATAAATAAATATCGAATAGAGTCGCCAATCGTATTTATAAACCCCCGTAAGCAATCGGCCTCGGAGATTAGCAACTTTCCAATCTTCCTTCAGGATGAAATTAACCACCTTATCTGCAATTTTATTAAACTAATATATCCAATTCCCCTCATAAATAGATGCCTTCAAAAGAACGACAAAACTTGTATGCCACCTCCACACCCCCCTTTGACGATTTTAAACAAATGTATTAGTTTCCCATACGCTCCAGCTTGGCTACTCCTAATACCATTCGAAAATCCTTGACTAGACTGCGCTCAATCAATCTCGATGCTGGAGTTTACAGTATACCATGCTATAATTGTAAATTAGCATACATCGGAGAGTCAGGTCAGTTTAATAAGAGGATGAAAGAACATTTAGCTGATATCAGAAGGTTTACGAACCCTTCAAGTCTCTTTAATCACATGCAAAGTCACCAACATAGAATTGATTTTAACAATGCAAAAACCATTTATAAATCAAACAATTATATTGAGAAGAGAATTGTAGAAACCATCATCATCAACTGAGTTGATAATTTTAATTTATCTGAAGGGCAATATAAATTTAACAAATATATAATGAATAGAGTTGCCAATCATATTTATGAGCCCCAAGTCTCGAACACAATGCGTTTCGAGGATTAGCAACTCTTCAGATTGTTTCTAGTTTCATTTCATTTTGTTTAGCTTGTCATTCACGCCCGATTCACTCGATTTATTTTTCTTTCCAGATTGTTTCCTGCTGTTTCATTTTGTTTAGGATGTGTCTTACCTTATATATAATGTACTTCTTGTCTAGTTTCTTCATTTTAACCTCTTCCCTGGCTTATATAAAATAGATGATATAATTAAAAGACTAATACTTAAATAAATTAGTTCTGACTTTTGTCTTTAGTGTTATATACAATCTTTAGTTATGTGGCCTCCTTTTTATTCATTGTATTTTTCCCTCTCTTTAGATCCTTGTGTCTTATAATCTCCCTCGTTAGGCTATCTCAATTTCTTTTAATCTGTTACCCTTTCCGTCTTCTCAGTTTGACCTTACTACCTGCTACTTGTAATTCTTAATGTGAATCTTTACCTTCCCCCTTCCGTCTTCCTCATTGTTGATTTCTTGTTTTTGAGGCGGTTTTTCATACTTTTCCTTCGTATATATACCTCTAAAATAATATTACTTCTTGTAGTTATCCTTGATAAGGAACTTAATAAAGTTCGAAAGTACTTAGAAACACCATTTCATTTTTTCCTGCGTGACATTGCATTCATATATATATATATATATATATATATATATATATATATATATATATATATATATATATATATATATATATATATATATATATATATTGCAGTTAGGTGAAGGTAGTAATAAGAATTCCTTAATCCGCTAGACAAGTCTCTCGGAGTTGGTCAACTCTCTTCTGGAGCGTTACATATACGACAAGGCAACCAGCCATTTTACTAAAACTAGAAATTTCAAGAAGCCTTTTGTATAAGCTTACGTTTAACTTCAATAGGAAACAAGGAAAGTGGGAATTTAGCCCTGCATCTTCGCCTTTTTTATTTTATTTTATTTTTTTATATATAAATGAACAATAACGTTCTAGTCAACGCGTTTAGAATTACTTAATCCGCAAGAGAATTCTCCTTGAGTTTCTCAACCCTCTTCAAATATATATATATATATATATATATATATATATATATATATATTTATATGGTACGGTTGATGTAGTGGCATTATTAGACAACTGATCTACTTCAGATCCAGCGTGACATCCTTTCGTCCTCGAACTGAGAGACCGTATTATATGATAGCTTATCCGCCAGTCCCCCCCGAAAACTGGTTTCAAAGTCACTCCTTTATGTTAACCTTGTTCACCGTCATAGAAAACCATTATTATTTTTAAAATATTAACAGCGTTAAATTAGCCAAAACACTCGAAAGATAGTAAAAGATGCATACAAATTGGTACGGTTAATGTAGTGACATTATTAGACACAAATAGGTTAGAAATTACATTTTATAGTTAAAGGAGCCGGAGATTCAACCTCACAGGCTGTATCATCAAACCTCACAATTTACTAAAAAATATTATGGATTTAAGAGGAATTACATCATAAAAAAAACAATAATGCATTTTATTTGCACAAATAAAAGTAAGCTTTTTGATTTATTTCACGTTTAATTGTGAAGGATTGCACTCCCCAACCGACACGCGATTTTTAAATCAAATAGTAATATTACTATTTCAAAAGCCTAACATTAGATTAGAATTTAAAAGGCGATTGATAAATGTCGTTAGTCTCTAAATTTTCTACTGCGTTCCTAACATCAGACATATAAGCTTCACTCACCTTATGCTATTTAAATCAATCCTATTTTCTTTAAGATTAATTTATATGAAATGTCCATATGATATTTTATTTCCAAAAAGATTCTCTTCCAAATGATATATAATATAATATGATGCTATTCCAATTAACGATGTGGATAATGGCTCTTTCGATGGCGGCCTATTTTTTTTTGTCAGAACTTAGAAAAAGTAACAAATACCGATTTACTTAATTCCATCAGAATTGCACCCAAAACGGGTATTCCTATGTAACATTTCTTCTATAAATTTTATTGATTATAAGTCTCTAGAACCCTAGGAATGACGGCGCTTAAATAAAAACATAACATTTACCTCATTGAAACACACACTGATTAGTGAATTTTATGAATTAGGGTACCCTAAATAACCACAATAAAATGTACAATCATGTCAAAAATAGCGACCCGTGTATGCCTTGCGTGCCCTATTCCTGCCATGATTAAAACATTTTATTGTTAAAACTATACCAGTATTATTTTACTTGATATAAACGAATAACTGAGTAATTTGGTAAAATAACAATTTCGTTTTATAAGTTTAATTAAATGTAATTAAAATTTCCAAATTTTACCAGTAACTTATTGAAAAATGCGAGACACTCATTTGTTTCAAATTTATTAAAGTCCCGTTACAAACATCTTTGGTTATGAAGAAGAAAAATAGTCACCATTTCTTTTACCTTATCCTTATTGATATTTATTTTATTGTTTAAAAATCGTATCAGAATTTTGAAAACAATAATGTTTGTCCAAAGAGCGCCAAATGGTTTTAGATCAAATTTTCTGACCCTTTTCTCATCGTACACAGAAACTAACTCACCTTGCTAGATATGTAAGTAATAATGAAAACAAATATAAAAGTAAAGAGCAAACTCAAATTGAAAACAAGCCAGTTGTTTCCATCCCTAAATTCCTAACTGCCTAAAATTATGAGAAGCGTTCATTCCGTAGAATCTTTTCATATTTGATGAATATGCACAATTTTTCAAGCTCTTGAAAAATGCTAGATTTACGTGAATGAAAATCCTTGGAAGAGTTTAAACGAGCATCAAATCTTCTTCGGAATAAAGTAGCAAATATTTGCTGAAAAGTAATACACTTAATTGTTTTAACCAACAGACACTATTTTCAAAATTTAGGTCTGCTCTACACCCGTGAGTTTGAAAATGAAAAAAATCTTAATTCTTTTACTCGTAAGTTACTTTTCCCCTCCCTCGAATACAAACAGCAGTATCACCTATTTGTGTTAATGATTTACAACTGTTCTTACCATTTATTTTATATTTCAATTGTGCCGTTAAACTTCGAATCTCTTTTAAGCCTCTAACTGTAACCCATTTGCAATCTATTATATAAAGGAGTTCGAAATATCTATCTTGAAGTTGATGATTCCCTGCTGAATAATTCTGGTCTGCTTCTATCTGGATTCACAAAGAAATCCTATTTCGAATCTAAATTATTTCTTGAAACTTTCTTTTCTAATGGTTTTAGCAATTTTAGTTAACACAAGGGAGTTAGGGCTTTTAGCGTGATTATAAAAAATTCTACATAGGTAAGATACAATAAGCTATACATGATAGACCTTGGAATAGCACGCTGTATGTAAAAGCATTTTTATCCTTTTTGCACTGAGATAAAACTAAGTATAGCATCGGCCAAAAGTTCTCGGCCACCTCTGAAGGGTTAGAAATTAGATAAATATAGGATCGTAAAGTTTTTATTTCCATATCAATTTTAAAATAAAATTAGGATAAAAAAATAACAAAGTCTATTGACCAAAAAAGTCGTGTGTCCTCACCTTTTCTGATTTATTACCTTGCGAACATCAAACTTTCAATAACTCGAGGACTAACCTTAGAAGCACCTTGGCAATGTTATCATTCGCAAGAGAATGCAAAACAACATAAGGGTTTTAAAGTTCATTAGAATCGGCCGAATAGTTATGATGTTATTGCCAATCAATATATTTCCCAGGCTAACCTTGGGAGGACTTTGCCAATTATATAATTCGGAAAAATATATAAAGCAACATATGGCTTTCAAATTTCGTTAGAATCGGCCTAGTAATTATGATATTATTGCCCAAACAAAATAATTCCCTGGCTAACCTTGGGAGGACTTTGCCGAAAAGTTACAATGTTATTACAAAAAAAAGAACAACGGGAACCGCCCGACCGACCGACCGACCGATATAGTGAGATTTAGAGTTGCCCTAGACTATGTAGACTCACATGCGACTAACGAGATGTTATAATAACAATCAAAAAGAGTTAACAAAATTTGTCGAAACATCTAATGACAACCCCTTAAAACAAATAAGCTGATGAAGCTCTTTAAAAATTACAACAAACCCCAACTGATACTGTAAGCTCAGTAGCATGTCGAGAGTCACTTGGTATTGATAAAAGCATTTGTTTTTTGAGGTATGCTCTCTCCACAAAGGTGCAACCCATGACTGAAAACATATTACGGCGTTTTTCATGTCCTGCAATAGGTTTTCCAGCAGATTCATATTCTGGTGACTAAGGTAGCCAGTCCATTACCGTGATATTTTTGTTCGATTGCAAATCAAATTCCGGGCATTTCTTGAGAGAGGTCTGGCTAAGAGCATCATGTAATCTCTTAGGATTGCTTTCTACTTTTTTATATTCCTGGTAGCATCTAAAAATGGTTAGAAGACCCACTTCTCAACCGAACATGCAGTCATATACCATTACAGAGCGGCCACCATTCATTATTGTTGGCACTATGCACTCTCTATAACGCTCTTCTCTAGCCTCCTACTGAGACATTGACTCGTCGGACCAGAATACAAGTCGCAACTGACGAATGATGCACTTACAATGAGCAGATGCACAAGCTAGTCGACTTTCCTTCTGATGATGGTTGAACAGTTGCTTCTGGAGGGCATTCCATTAATCTTGCCGCCATGTGTCCGTTCTTGTTTAAGTTTTACTACGTTGTTTTTTTGCGAGTCCGAATGAATAAGCATGCGACTCAGAGACCTGTCGTCACGTTCATTACTCATACTGGCTCGTAAAAAACGAGTTAGTCTTGAATGAACTCACTTTCTAAGATCTTATTCAACGCTAGTGAAACAGCGGAAAGTGATCCATTCAGCTCTGCCGGGGATTTGTCGATAGCTCAGAATTTCGTTGTTCATCGCATGTATGAGGCTTCTTTACACTGCGGTATAGTTATGTTTTCGCAATTATCATATCATTATCAGATCCTGTCGATATGAAATATCATATTAATCACCAAATATGATGTTTTATAATTCGACCTTAATATACCACATTCAGATACCATGATTTGATACATTTCTATAGATCTGCGGTTTAGATATTTAATAAAAAATTATAAAGAAGTTTGTACATTTATTTTGCTTTCCAGATGTATTGGAAACATGCATGCAAACTTAGACCAAAGAGCACAAAAACACCTTCGTTCCTTGTGCTAAAATAGGTCAGTCAATGTATTCATGGTTTTACATATTACAAAAAGCAAACAGGTTATCTAATTAGGAAAGAATTGGGGGAAATGAAGCACAAACCATTTTGTGAAGATGTATTTTAAATAAACATTAAAAATTCTCGGTTAAACAGTTAATAAAAATCATTTTATATTATTATTTAAATTTATTTACATAATTTTTATTAAATAAATTGTACATTTTTAGATAGCATAATTCTTGTCATTAAGTATTTTTAGACGTTTGATCCACCTATTAGTCACTCTGTATCCATTATGGTTTTTTCCCCCTTTTCTTTCTCTTCGGGGAAAATTTTTTCCCGCTATTCTAGATGAATTTACTTTCTCTTCTAGTTAATAGAGATATAATTTTTCTTTCTATACTCTCATTTTCCTATCCTCATCAGTGTTTTTGTTTCTACTGTCAGAAAAAGCTTAATCGATATGAATGAACAAATAATATCTGAATATATAAAAAATTCACTTGGAATGAAAATATTTTAATAACAACATCTCGATTTTTCAAAATTATCCCCTTTTGATAAGTAACTGAAGAAGGATTAAACCAAATACTCTAATCCACAGAGTGTAGATAGACTTAAGAGAGATTTAAATAAAAACAAATAAGGAGTTTCTGTGATGATTATCAGATTTTGTGTTCTTATTGACAGGCACAAAAATATGTGAGCGAAGCTGATGATAATTATTATATCAATAAGAGTGACAATAAAACGCTATGTATGAAGAGGCTTCTTGTACTTGTTTCTGGAAAAATAGAAGTGAAAGAACATCTTATTTACTGATTAGACCGAATAGAAGAATTGTTGAAAAGGTATAGGTTTTATTTATACCTAGATATCCATCGTGGCGGTCGTAGACAACGGCACGTATATGCAAAAAAGAAAGAATTTGGTGGAATTAAAAGTAGTTTAATTCAAAATTATAAACAAACATACAAAATAACTACATCAGGAAGCAAAACACCCTAGACAAATTCCAACACCAAAAAAAAAATAAGAGAAACATTCAGGTAGTTAAAATGAGACACGCCCGCCTCAAGGATCCAACTATGAAGTCAATGATTTTAAAATTAATTAGTATGTAGGATGCTACATGCCTTAACGGCGCTCAGTGAGGGAATGTGGTTGACAAAGCGGTCTCGAATCGCTCAAGAACCCGTTTTTAGTACCTCTTAATACCCTCTGTTGATCTTGGTCGCTAATTTGTTTCCCTCTTTGTTTTCTTGGAAAAAAGAAATGAAAAAAGAGGCTAAACGCCTTGTTTCCACTACCTCCACCAGTATAAAAAATAAGACCAGCATAGGGGTAAATATTTAACTAGCGACCTACGTTATATTGCTATTTAATACGAGAGTGAGCCTATGTAGCTCAAACCAATGAAAAATGTGATGTACATTGTCAAAAAGGAAAATATAAACAAATTCTAAATGTTTTAAGCCCCAAGTGCCTTCAGTTTGCTGTTAGGCATATCGAGAAGTAGCAGTGTCTTTATGAGCATGTCAAAAAGATTACTTACTTTAGCAAAAATTAGGGCTCTAAAAACTGTAAATTTCCTTAGAATTATTATAATAACGGTGCATGGAGTCCATTGCTTATAATAATACTCCCCTATGTAATTACACATGCATGAAAGATATGAAATTATTCCTGCTTCACGACGACGCACCTCTTTATGTATTATAAAAAGAATGTCAAGGTTTAGTGAGTGGGTAATCCCAGTCCCACTTCCTGGACATATATTTTATTACTGCACCAAGGTGAAGCGGAGGTGAAGTGTATCTAATACACCTACCGTAGCCACTTCTGGGAAATAAGAATAACCCCGGGACTTCCCTTTTGACCAAAATTAAGATAATGATCCCCTGAGTGTATCCTCACTCAGTAAAAGCCAGTCATGGGTGGACCTGTGTAATATTAAGATTTAAGTCGAGTGGATTGTTATTAATTGCCAAAGGATCGTCCAAAATATTTAAACACACAGATACAAAAATAATCTTTAATGTACATGAATTACAAATATGAAACAGCGTATATGGGTATAAATATAATTAATCTTTGCACTGAATAAGTAAGTCTACATAATGTCGTGGGGATTATACTTCAAAATTACTCACTAGGATGCCTGCGACTTAATGGCACCCGACAGAATGAATGGAATAATATTATTGAATTAAGCACTGAATTAATCACATATAATATTCGAGGTTATGGGCTCGGGATGGGAATCCTAGTTAACGAAAAAACTGGTAAAGTTAGGGGAGGGGATAGTTCACTTTAACGATACCTTTGAGTTTGTAAGTATTTTGAGAATGACTGTGAAGATCTTCATCTGGTGACGATGATCGCACTTATTCGACCGTCCGAAGTTACCAAATGAGAAGGTAATCCTAGACCGATTATATAATTAGCTATGCCAGATCACGAAAGCAAGCCAAACTGTGGCTCAAATCGGACTTCTTCCTCGAAGTGCCTGTCCGATTATTTGGCTCCTGGAGTGGGTACCCAAAACTGATTACCTCGCTACGTCTAGGGTAGTCCGCAGAGGGAGGTCTAGTGTAACTTTGAATTCTGAAGGGTGGGGGTTGTACTGCGAGAAATTTGGCACCTACAAGTACTGTGACGGCAACCCGCAAATTCCCTGGAGTTTCTTCCTTACAACGGGTGAACTGTTTTCTTTGTGGGACTAGCTCTCCACACTCAACGTAGGTCCAAGGTCTTCTGCCTGACTCCAGGGAGGAGTTTTACTTTTATTTTGCTGCGCGAAAGACCTTTTCATCTGCCGCTAGACAGAGTAAATCCTTCACACCTTCGAGCTATCCTTGCTCCACGTCGCGGTTTACGACAGCGAGAAAACTCGGCCCTTTGTCGGTTCGCGTATCTTTTAGTGGCAGACATTTTCCCGAGCGACCGGCCGCAAATTTGTTCGTCTCTTTGGTGCAAAAAGGTATGAAGGAAATTCGAGGCGAAAGGCGAATTTGGAATACAGGAGGGAAACGCAGCTTGTGTCGGGGTATTTCTGCCTACACTAATGTACGTGGTATTTAGACTTCTACACAGAACAAATTTAGACTTACGGTAATTTCCTTTATTTTAGACTCACAGTGCTTTACATAATGAACCACGCTGCAATTTTGATTTCGCAAATTTGGATGCTTACAATATGCGTGTTTCTGAAGATGAACATGCCCGCAGGACAGAGATATACAATGATTTCGTAAATTTGATCCTTTGTTTAACAAGGACTTCCTGCTTTACTTTTTAATACAAGGAGTTACAAGGAGTTACAAGGAAAGAAAGTACCATAGGAGACCTCACGGTCCATTCAAAGAGGGTACCTTTGGACTAGCAATCGAGCGGGCCCATGGCTGCTCAATTGTTATGCGTCCCTAAACGGCCACTCTCAAGACTTTGTCTAGTCTTGACTTGAACTGGTCAACAGATTCACTGTTGACAACTTCTACTGGAAGTGCGTTCCACTTACCGCAGATACTGTAGTTGAAAAAATTTCCACACAGATTGCGGTTGTAACGCTTCAGTTTAAGTTTGAAGCCTTGATTGCGCGTTCTGTTCTCACTCAGTGTGAAAATATCCCGGTAGTCAACATTGTCGAACTTCGAAGGCAAAAAAAGTTTTCTGAGCCCAGTTTTAGATAATATGAGTATCCAAGCGGTGGTGACGGGACTCAACAACTCTTAAAACTAAAAGAAATAATGTTAAAATCATTATTAATTACAAACGCATTAATCTGAAAATAAATATTAATCGAAACTATTTTCTTTTAGACGATTTAAACATTAAAATTGATGTTTCTTTCACTCAACATTTAAAGTGAAATAAAGGAGTTTAGTAAAGCAAGCCGTGAAGATAGAAGAAGTAAAAATGAGGCCAGAAGGGAACTCATTTGCGCTAATTGGAGCCACAAACGACATCACTCTTCCAGACGTCAGCCTCATCATGCTTTTATTATCATTTCCAGAAGTTCATGATCATACAGTATATTGAATACGGTTCATATCCTCTCCTTTGGAAATTACTGTCAGTAGCGGTTTATCTTTACCTATGAAGAGGTGTAATCCTAAAAGTTTGCTCAATCGAGCTCGACACGGCATTAAATTCTGCTTCCTGTACGCAATTATGGAGCTAAAAATGGACTTTCTTCGTTCAGTTTCCTGGACTATCGCTCCAAATTGGAAAGGACGACGGCTAATCCCGGCCTAACACAGCTTCGCTTTTAAAGTGTCAGTCATGGAGTCCTGTATCGCAGAGGCAATACTGACCTTATTGAAATAAATATTTACAAATGGTTGAATTTATAACTTAAGAGATATATCTTTGCAAAAATGCTTATCTCTTCTTTCATTTAGTGCATTCTGATCGGCACATTCAACAACACGTTCATTTCTCTCAACTCCTACACGTCCAGGAATCCATCATAAGACTATCTCGATATATTATAGACTCTCATGGGGCATAGGATGAGATATACTAGGAACTATAAGGTCCCGTGATTAAAATACATCAATGGCACGGAGCGCACTCTGAGTCACAAAGTAGTCACTGAGCAGACAGAGCGCGCAATCCCCATTAGTAAGCTTGGAATAACGCATCTGGCTTCAATCAGGAGAAAGAAAGCATGGAAGTCAATATTCCCTTCGGATTTCAGCCATCCATCTACATCGGCATGACTTCAGTGGGACAATATGTGTGCTCCAAATAATATGAACGCACAACTACCGGTGTTGTAGAAGATTTGGAAGCAGCGGCGTAGCGACAACAATTCACAATTTCTGCAATCCAGGATGGTGTATTAGGCAGTACCCACTGAGCTATCGGCCTGACGCTTCCACTAAAATCTCAAAGTTATTTTCCAGCTATGAATCTATCAAGACAGAGCATCGTTGGCATGCATCATTTGCCATAGACGCTAAACACACGTGTACAAGCAAATACTGAAGTGCAAGCTGCGTAAATAGCATAACATCACTCTCTACTGAAAGTATTGAAAGCACAGATCTCCAAGCAAAGAACAAAGGATCGGATCCAATTCACCTTCCAAAAGGATGCTGGAATGCCAAAGAATAAATATAACATCCAAAGTGCTGAACACCACAGAGAGAATAATATCTATGTGGTAGTACAAAAGTTCCTAAGGCTGCAAATGTGTGCCTCACAGGTGACGCGTCCTACAGTCGATGAAAATATTTCTATCGACAATCTTTATTAGACAGGATATTAAAATTTAACTCAACTGTACTTGTTTTAATTCAGTGAACTTTATCATTTTACTGATATACAGGGTGTCCACAAAGTCTGGGTACATAGGAATTTTAATATTTCATTTATTTAGGTTATTTTTCCTCCCTAGATCGAAATAAATAATATATTAAAATTCCTATGTACCCAGACTTTCTGGACACCCTGTTCATTAGGCACCTTTACAATTAACTGTAATCCATTATATTCTCATAGCATTTATTTATTGTACCTTGCCCCGAGTGAGGTTTATTGAGGCAAACCTGAATTTGAGAATAAATTAAATTTTGTTCATTCCATATATCTGTTATATTTTGGTACTAATTACTTCCAATGCTGCGTTTTATCTTTCTTCTTGGATAGCGCACACTTTCCTTCGTTAGTTGTCCCTTCTTTATTCTTTAAAGGCGGACACAAAAATTTAATAACCTTTAAAAACGAAGTCTAATAACAAATGCAATCAAGTGAACTTCGAAATATAAACTAAATTGAAAATGCCATTTACATTTTAATCTCATCACTACCCCAAAATTCAAATGTAATTAGCTATATAAAGATATTTAAAAAACAATTAAAAACTTCTAAAATATTATACCTGGTTAGGTTTAAAAAATGAAAGCAATTCTTTAATGATAGTTTTGCATATTTTAAATATAATTTCCTTGGTTACTAATAACCAATTTAAACTTTCGTGTAGAAAGTTTTTCCCAAAAAGGAAAACAAATATTAACAAAAATGGGTGATATATTCTCCCTTCCTGACCTCCGCTTACTGCATGAATTCATAATTAATCCCCGGATTCCTTTTTATTTTCTGCAGGAGTTTCTTTATATTTTTACTTCTTTTCAGGTTTATTCATCTTAATTTTTCAGTACATTGCTATTAAATCTTCCAATACATTTCCTATCTCTCTCATACGTTAATTCACTTACTTTTTTCTAACATCATACGTTAGGAATTTCATTATGAAGGCCATAAGACTGGCTTAAATATGGAGTAATCGCCTATTAACTAAAACACTTAAAATATGCAAGTAACTGATGGCCCAAGCCTATTTGAAGAGAATATAAAGCAATTAGCACAATAACATGTATGCCAACTCCCAAACCTACGATCAACAAAATAGAGTTAGGCACATTCCCACACAACCATCACACACCGCATTATCTTCACCTTTAACCTTTTCCAATGGAAAATAAATGATTTTGCTATACTTTAAAGCTCCGTGACACAATTCCAAATTCTATCTGCACCTTCTGCATTGTTCCATTTTTCAATATAAGTTCAGCCTCGATGTTTTCTACCTTAAACTATTTGTAGAAATTCGATGGCCGCATCAATCATTGGTACGGTCATTTGTTCCAGTTAAAGGATTTTAATAGAAGAAAATCAAAAGGTAGAAGTGTGAGATCAAGTTAAAAACCAGGGTTTTTTATACAAATATTTTTTTACTTCTACAACCTTCACATGGTTTATGGCAAGAACTAAATGAAAAAGATAATAAATTATCGTATTTAGAATCTATGACATGTAAAATATTAAAAGGTGATGGGATGATTGATATCATCAACACTTTGTTTTCCTCAGTGTCGAATATTGGTCATTTTCCTCCGTTTAAGATTGTTTAGAAAAACAATATAAAATAAGATATAAAATATAAATAGACAAAAAGAATAGAAATATGTAGATAAAAATAGCAATAGAAAATTTTTCAAACAATCTATGGATGTTTTACAAATTTAAGGTATTTTTATGTCAACCATGTATCCAGTCCAGTTTCGCCGCTCTTTTCACGCATCGCTGTGGTAATATCACTACATTTGATACCACACGGCAGGGAAAGAGATTTGAAAATATTATGAAAATTTTGAGACATCTAACATGGGAAATATACTAAAAGTACATAAAAATCACCAACCTCCAGTTGGAAAACAATCTCACAGAAACTGCAAGTGTCTTGCTAAAAACCAATTAATTTGTTTGGCTACGACTACCTTCTGCTGACGCATAACAACGAGCCTAAATGATAGTGGAGTGAAATTATGTTTTTTTTTAATAAAAGCAAGAAAATTACTGGTTAAAAACTACCATTGTTAGAAGAACTCGAATCCTTTTAGTCTGAAGATGTTCGAACCCCTGCTTATCAAAGAAATGGTTCCCGAACAAAACACATAGTGGACCAGCTCCAAGAAGATACTGCAGCTCTTCTATTAGAATTGAATTTTGTTCGGGACTCATACCTATTATAAAAAAAAGTGCAGCAGAACTAGCCAGTACTGCTGTTAAAAACCCTATTGACATCTTCTTAACAATGCCCAACATGAAATAATCTAGCGGTGGCAGTCTGGGAAGCTAGACTGTAGACCAGTGGAGCAGGGCATTGATGAACAAGCAAGCAGCCTGTCTTTCTTGCCTTGTGTGCAGGAATAGACTCCTGCTGGAAAATTTGTGGCCGATGTGGATCTTTTTTTGTCCATCTAAAGCTTGACTACAGACTTAAGTAGGTCAATGTAAACGTTCACATTGACGTTGAGGGCCTGGAGAAGAATGGAAGAATAGGGTCAATGCCGCTAGATGCTGACCACGCTAAAAACAATCTTAGAAGCAGGAATTTCGGTGTGTATATCCGTAGATACTTCCTTTTTATTATCAGCCTCTTCATACTATCGTTTCGATCTGTAAAGTGGTTTCTCTTTAAGTTAAACAAATTCACAATCTCTTTTACTCTTCTCCCAAGCGGAAGGGAGCGAGTGTGCGTATCCTTTTTCAATTTCAGCGGCCATTGGAAGAATAAACCCTGAAAGCTAACCTTTTAATGAGTGCATCCAAGGTAAAATAAACAACATTGGTGCGCTCATTAGGTCTTAGACACAATTTCAACTTTTTATGGATTATCCTGAAACACACACACATTATATATATATATATATATATATATATATATATATATATATATATATATATATATATATATATATATATATATATATATATATATATATATGGCCTTGATCAATTTCCTTTGGTGACGTTCTATTCTTCTAACTGTCAAATATATTAATCTCTCTTTTTAATGAATGGGTTTGGTAAAAATAAAACTATATTGCTAAGCTTTCGATTATATTTGATCATCTTAGGGAGCTTCTTTATGTATTCTTTCCTCCTTTACCGATGAAATATAGTGGAGTCAGAATCAGGCTGAATGAAAAGAAAACGGTTTTAGGGGATATTTATTCCGCCTCGCTTGAACGTAACGTCAAATGAAACGATTCAATCCGGTGAGTGAAATTTTTAGAACAACTTTAAAGTTCGATTCGAGCTCATCGATGGACTGTAGAGGGGCGGTTTTTCTTCGTTTATTAAGACGGCTTCTAAGATATTCAGTCTAGCTTTATTTCCCCCTTTTCTTTTAATTGCGGTGTTGTCAACTAGAATATCTCTCGTTATATTTATGTGCGCGCTATCAATATTATTTTTTAGGCCATCCGCTTTGCAGATGCATGGTTAAATGTCTCAAAGGGTGGTGGTTGTCATGCCAATATATTTTGAGTTATTATAAAGCTTGCAGTCTTAATTGGAGCAGATAAACTCGTAAACTATTTTGGTTGACTTTAGATTATAGTAGTTTTGGTAGCTGTTGTTTTTGATAAGGAGATTGTTGGCTTTTGTCGTTTTATAGTTTATAATAAGTTGAATTTTTTACATTTGATTCTTAACCTTGATTTTACGGTTAACAATTTCCTTGATATTTTTTCATCTATTTTATAGGCCGTGGAGCTCTAATTTCTGTAATACAGTTTGATGTTGTTTACTTCTCCTTGATCACTTTTCGTTTTATCCGTATCTTTGAAATGCATATTTAAAAATGATTGGAGTTTTTTTTCAATCATGCTGTTCCAGAAACCGTTGTTTACGAGTGTTTGTTTTACGCATGAGATCTCTTGATGGAAAAGTTCCCACGTAGAGCAGCATTTGTATGCTCGGCGGATATATTATCCGATTACACTTATTTTGTAGCTTTCAAGGCATTCACTATCCGCATTGAGGCATCTTTCCATGTCCGTACTTTTCTATATACTTTTGTGATATAACTACTATTGATGTTTTGTACCTCAAAGTCCAAAAAAAGGAGTTTATTGCATCTGTACAATTCATAAGAGAAGTTTTACACGCGGTTCTCCTCAATTTGCTATTTGATTTTTTAAGATGTTCTTCGTTTTAGCCGTTGATGTAAATATCGTCTACGTATCGGCAATATGTGTGTGGCTTATTTTTACTGTTGTCAAATAATCTCTCTTCAAGTTGACCAACATAGTAGTTTGCGAGGGTCGGCCCCAAGGCTGACTGCATAGTCACTCCATCCACTCGCGTGTATAGATTACAGTCCGGTGTCCTGAACGGTGCCTCTGATGTTCATGAACGTAATATATTCCTTAAGATGTTTGAGTCAAGATTTGGAGCAGACATTGTATGATAGTGGTACACATTTTGTCTAATGATGTCAATGATCTGAGCGATGGGCACACTCGTAAACAGGCTTT
The DNA here is from genome assembly GCA_963969495.1 of Ceratothoa steindachneri. Classification (NCBI taxonomy): domain Eukaryota; kingdom Metazoa; phylum Arthropoda; class Malacostraca; order Isopoda; family Cymothoidae; genus Ceratothoa; species Ceratothoa steindachneri. The sequence continues at coordinate 136,794,140 of OZ018330.1, forward strand.
CCACATCAAAGGATGCTGCAAAGAAATGGCTATATAAAGCCTCCCAGGGGGCCAGGCGGACATATACTTTAAAGTCCCCCCCCCATTTTCCTTGTGGAGAACGCCGGAGAAGCGAGCCCCATGAGGAGACTCGTGGGAACGGTAGCCGGCGAATAACAGTAACCTACAACCCTGTTTGATCTCCCGGCCGCTTAGGTAATTGGAGCGACCATCTGTGTTAAGGCAACCACCTAAGGCCCTCAAACGACGCTCTAACGATCCAATTACCTACGAGATCCATAAACCTGTGGTTATGTCACCAAAAAGCGGTGCCCGTCAAAAAGCACGCCAAGGAGTGTGGCGATTGAGGGTCTCACTAATTAACAAGCCGACTTCGGCACCTCAGTGCCAAACTCTGCACTTCTCGCTCTCACCAGATGCAAACTCACCATTCGCGCTTCCCTCTGTGGCCTCGCCCCTTTTACCTTAAGAAGAGGCGGTGGGCCGCCTATAAATAAACCTCGGAAAGAAAAAGAAAGGATTATAATTCGGTGAGAGAGACGAAGGATCAGTACGTGAAGATCGATCCTTCAATCAGGCAAGGTTAGTCGGTAAGAAAGACGAAGGATCAATTCGTGAAGATCGATCCTTCAGCCAGACAAGAGTGATTAGAATTCGGTCAAGAAGACGAAGGATTAGTTCGTGAAGATCGATCCTTCAGCCAGACAAGACGAGTTCCATGAGAAACGATGAAGGATCAGATTGAGAAGATCGCCCCCCCCTTCCTTCCCGGGCCGAAATAACATCGTCAAGTTTGTTATCGGTGCCATACCAAAGAATCCTTTACAGACTTAGAAGAAGTCTGACTGGGGAAAAGTAAACCCGCTCACTCTCGAGTGACTCTCACATCTCAAGCTCCGTAAGAGTGAGAGGAGAAGAACCCAGCCAAACGAGGTTCTATGGGGGGGAGGGCTCTTTCTTTATTTTATCTATATTCAAATCTATTTATCCCTTCTTGAGTAAAGGTGCCCCTTTAAACATTTAACTTCCATATATCTTGACACCAGCATTCTTATTGGCTGAGATTCTTTCTTCTTTAAGTTTTCTGGTTTAATTCTTGATCTTCTATTTTTCTTGATGTATCTTCCTTTTAACGACGATGTGATGATTCCTTCCAATTCTGATGACGTGATAAATGCTTCTAGCTTCATGATGATTTCTTTATGAGTTGATTTGAGTTAGCCCTTGAAGTCATTTTCTTTCCGTTTTCTTTGACAGCGGTTTTCTCTTGAATTTATTTCTTGAGTTGTCCTTAAAGCGTTTTTCGTGGTCTCCGTTTTCTTCAAGAATTTTCTTTGTAAAAATTGTGGACTTTGGGGTTCGATCGTGGGTCTTTTGAATCCCGAGGCTAGCACTCTACCATTACGCTACAGCGAAGTCCGTCATGACTTGGTAATTGAATGGGCTATTTATATTCTCGCCTTGGAAGGAAGTTTTTCTCTTATACATCTTCGCACTCCTACAGTTCCATTCTTTAATTGCGGTAAAAATCCCACCGAATACCCCAAAATCTAGTTGGGCACTCTACGTTGACGAATAAGACACCAAGAGGTCTCAAGATTATCCAGAAGAGGACTCTTGGAACGAAAAGCACCATAACTCTCTCCGTCTTCTTAACTTAACCAGAGGCAAGGTTGCAATAAGAAGTTGACAGCGCCCTACCTCGATCTCTCCATCACATTTCGGCGAAATTCGACCATTGGCACTCCAAATCCCCGAAGTGCGAGATAAGCACTCCAACGACCTTCGGCAATCCCTGATCCCGTCTGTCATGTGAGTTAGCAAGAACTTTTATATTCATATTGCGATAGCATGAGGTTAGTACTTTTCACGATTTAATAGAAGTAAAGACAATTGTGCGTGAATCCCGGTCATATTTGTTGGTAAAAGAGAGTACTTTAATTGAATGTTTAACGCTAATCAAAAAGGGTCCCTTAAAAATACTAATCGGCAATTAGTTTGTTTACTGGGAGCCTATTTGTTTATTTTTGTCATTGAAGATATTCAAATAGGCTAGTTGCCAACCGAGATAGTGGAGTTTAGCTTAGGAAGAGGAAATAAAGGTGTTTACTGTTTTTTTGTCATAGTTAATTGTTAAATTTAAAATATATGTGTATTTTGGCATAATTCGTGTGTATTTCCTCTTATCCTTACTTGTTGAAGCGGCTCTTCCTTAAAAAAACAACAAAATTAGCACTCTTAGATCAAAGCCTACTTCAACAGAGAAGTACATCACGTTCCACTAGGTATACCACGAAAAAAGTGGTGTCAGGAGTAAACTGAACAAAAGGAGCATTATACTACAGATGCTATTAAACCTGCCGGTCTTGTAGAGTGGAGTATATCGATAAATTCCTCCGTAGACTTTATCCTATACTTTGAAGGGATGTACGGTATTATTAATTCATTTAAAGTCTGAGCTAAACAGTACATTTGTGTCATGACTTGAGAGATGATAGGCCTCAATGGGTTGTTCAGCTTATGAATTTTTACATTTCCATATAAATATCCTGGTATTAAATCGCCGATGATCTTTTGGAAGTGAAGTCCTCCAATGGTGCATTAGCTTTAGTTATTTGTTTATTTATTTTCTTTTTTAAGTCTTTTGTTGTATCTTTTTTCATACGTTTAAATTTAGTGGTGTCGCTTAGGATGGTAGTCGATTTTTTTTTATATTCTTCTTTGTTTAGAATGATGTATATGTTAGATTTGTCAGCTTTTTTGATGACTATTTCTTTGTTGTTTTTTAGAGAGCTGATGGCCTTATGCATCTATGGTGTTATAAGTTTCCTGCCATTAAAGCACCTTCGTTTGGTGCCTTTTGCGCAAAATTGGTCTATTAGGTTGGAATTAATTTCAATGATAGCTTGATCTTGTAATTTCAACAAGAATTGGGAGAGGGATTCTAGTTCAACATTTTTTTTAAATTGGATCAAATTTGGCTTGGAGGTGGCAGTTCAAACCAAGGTTAAAAGCTTCTGTTTCACTAGTGGAGAGCGTATGCCGAGAGAGATTGATGAAATATGTTGTTGATTTTGGCAATGTTATACGTCCCTTGTACAGTTTATTAAGCTTTTTAGTTTATTAAGCTTTTTTAAGAGTTTTCCCTTTGTTAAGCACTATTGGAGATAGCTTTTTTGATAGAGCCTCGTGTTGCATGTGTAATTTCAATCTCTTCAAATTGTGATTACGCTTCCTCAACATCACGTTCAAGCTTGGGGATGGTTTTCTTTAATAATTCTATTTGCTTTTCTATAAAATGGCGACGAAGGGCTGCTAGGTCATGAGCTTTAATATTAGTGTAGTCTGGTAGCAGTCTTTCTTGAATGCAAATTTTGTTTAAGACCATGGTATATTTCGCCTTGATCAATTTCCTTTGGCAACTTACTATTCTTATAACATATATTTTATTACCGCACCGAGGTGAAGCGGAGGTGAAGTGTATCTAATACACCTACCTTAGCCACTTTCTGTGAATAAGAATAACCTCGGTGCGTACCTTTTGATCAAAACTAAGATGATGATCCCCTGAATGTGTCCTCACTCAGTAAGAGCTAATCATGGAGAGATCAGTGTAATATTGAGATTTAAGCCGAATGGATTGCTTGATAATTGCCAAAGGATCGTCCAAAATAGTTAAACACACAAATACAAAAATAATCTTTGATGTACATGAATTTGAAATGTGCAAAAGCGTATATAAATACAAATAGGATTAATCTTTCACTGAATAAATAAGTCTACAAAATGTCGTGGGGATTACTTGAAAATTACTCACTAGGATGCTTGCGTCTTAATGGCACCCGACAGAACGAATGGAATATTATTATAGAGTTAAACACTGAATTAAGCACTTATAATACTAGAAGTTATGGGCTCGGGATGGGAAGTCTAGTTCACAAACAAACTGGTGAAGTTAGGGGAGGAGATAATTCAATTAACGATACCTTTCAGTTCGTAAGTATTTTTTTTAAATTGACGGTGAAGATCTTCCTCTGGTGACGATGATCGCACCTAGTCCGGCCGTCCGAGGTTACTGAATGAGAAGGTAATCCTAAAACGGTGATATGCTGATCCTATGCCAGATTACGAAGGTGAGCCAAACGGTGGCTCAAATCGGACTTTATTCTTGAAGTGCCTGTCCGATTATTTGGCTCCTGGATTTGATAGCCAAAACCAATTACCTAACTATGTCTAGGGTAATCCGCAGAGGGAGGTCCTGTGTGACCTCTGACTGCGAGAATTTTGGCACCTACAAGTACCGTGACGGCTACAACCAATTCCCCGAGAAGTTCCTTTCTTGCAACGGGTGAACTGTTTCTTATGTGGATCGAGATCCACCTCACAACGTAGGTCCAAGGTCTTCTGCTCGAATCCAGGGAGAAGTTTTCCTTTTATTTCCCTCGTGAGCAGAAGTCGAGAGAGAGCACCGAATTCTCATAAAATCCGTATCGCCGCGCGAAAGACCCTTTTTCATCTTTGGCAGGCAGTATGTCTTTCACACCTTCGAGCCACCTTCGAGTTTAAAAAGGCGCGAAAAGGGGGCGAAAGAGAATTCGAGGTGGGTGCATTGTGTCGGAGTATTTCTGCGTACACTTATGTACGCGATATTTAGACTTCTACAGCCTCTTTGGCAGACTTTATCGAATGCCTTCGATACGTACCGGCATACAATGTTCATACTGCATTTCTCTCCTTTCACTTTGTTTATTTTTTTCTGTAATTACGCTAAGGGCCATCTCCATACTCCTGTTCTTTCTGAAGCCAAATTGTTGATTATTCCAGAGATTGTTTTCTGTGAGATATTCATTTAATCTTGTGTTTATGATTCAAGTTTTCGGGACTCATCTTGCAGGGACTCATTTTGTTAGAATTAATGTTGTTGAATTATGTTGTGGGAACTCAAGATGCAAAGATACATGTTGTTGTGACTCATGTTTAATAGACACTTGTTGCGGCGGTGTAATGTTGTAAAAATCATGTTTTGTATAATTAATTTGTATAGAACTATGTTTGTGGATCTCCTTTTTCGGGGCCCCTTGTTGTGAGGACTAATGCTGGGACGCATATTGATTCTCATATTTTAGCGACATATTTTGGGAACTTAAAGTGCTGTAACTTATGATGTGGGGACTAATTTTATAGAGATTGGAATATATGGAACTTAGGTTTGGGTTTTATGTTTTGGAGAATCATCTTATTACAGATCCTTTAGTGGTGATCAATGATTTGTAAGCTCATGTTGTTGTTACTTATATTGTGGAGACAGATTGCGAGAACTCATATTATTAAAAATCACGATTGGAGGAGAAATGTTGTTGTGACTCATGTTTGGGAGCCTTAGGTTATTGGGGCTCATGTTGTAGCCATATTGTTTGTGAGCGACCCTAATGATTTATGACTCAAATTATATTAACTCATTTTGTGTGTCTTGCAGATACACATGTCATCGCACACTTGGTAGTAACTTATGTTGTAGAGAATGGTATTTTGAGAACTCATGTTATTGTGATACATTGTGGGGATAATCATTTATTGTGACTTGTGATATTATGTTGAGACAAGATTTAAAATGTAAACTTCATCAAACTCAGTACTGGGTGTTGACGAATTAAATACTTCAGGAAAGTCATAAGACGACGAATTTTAAAGAGTCAAACTTAATATTAAATCGTAAAGTACTTATAATTCGTCGTTTTTTTCGTGTGTCATAGCTGCATTTGTTATAGATTATAGTACATTATATGTATATACTATTATTCTAAAGTACTTATGAAACTCATTTGAGGAAGAGTAATGGAAACGATGGGTTGGATCATCTTGCCCCGGCTTCGAATATTGCTCTCAAGCGAGTGTTTGGTTTACAGTAAACCAACCAGCGAAAGCAGGATCAGACTTTTAGTAAAGTTCTTAGGGAAAATTTCCTTCCTGATCATAACTTTATATTAAACGATTTAACATTTATTGAATGAACCTTCAACATTCTTGCCCCTTTTACTATTACAATACTTTTAAATCATCCTTTATCTTATCTTCCTTTTCATCTCTCACTTATCTTTCCACAGTAACAACCTAAGTAAAGCGAAATTCCTTTGTCTTTTGGTTTATTTTAGGGAAAAGAGATAAGAAAAATGAAGGAAAAGAACAAACAGTAAAGAAGCGTTTGAAATATGAATTATGGTTACTCTAAATGTATGAACACCTACAGTAAGACTCAAAGTTATAACATGTCTGTTTTCCTGCCGGAGGAACTAATGGAAGGAGAATTAGTAAGTAATGGTTGGGCTCTGGTTATGTTACAAAAATATTCAGATTAATTTTGATTTAAATAAATTAAGTTCATGTTAATGAAATTGTAAAGTTTTAAAAGAAAAACATTAAGCAAAAAGTATCAATAAAGCTTCCCTCCAAAAAAATGCTTCAGACCAGGCAAAACCTAAATAAAATTTCGTATTAAGATTTACTCATCTGTTGGATTTAGATGCTAAAAATCGTCATGGAAGAAACAAAGAAAGTAAAAAAATAAACAGATAAAAAACATTGAAAGAAAGTAAAAGTGAATCAAAGGAGAAATATGAGAGGAAAGGAAAAAGTGGATAAAAAGAAAGGAAACGTGAAAAAGAGATAACAGAAACTCTAATCTTCTTGGCTGAGAGGCACATTTTTAGCCTAGAGAAGCGAATTGGTACTAGAAGGCAGAGGTTGAAATTTACAAACATACATACCATTGCGGGGGATTTCATTTCTACATAGAATAGTGGTTTGAAAGAGACTGGCAGACGAAAATAAAACCCAACTCGGTAGCTAAAGTAAGCACGACGGGATTTAGTGGACAGACCCAAAGCCTGGCCGTAGAAGATAAGATTCTCAAAAGGGACCAAAAATGGTAAAAGAGCCCTTTCTGCGCTATTTACAAGGTGCAAAGTCCAAGGAAACTAAACAGAAGATGAAGATAGGTAAAAAGAACTGCTTTCTTCATGATATTTATACTTGAAAGAAAATATTTAATACACCTCCGTACAGTATTTCAGCCAAAGTATTTAGGAGGAGACTGAAGTGCCTTTATCCTCGTAAATTGGAACTTCCCAAGCGTAAGTTACATGGTAGAAGAAACAGATAATAACGCAATTGGATTTCTGAATCATCATCAACTGCATTGTGAAAAACGGAAGCGGCGCGCATCAACGGCAAAGGAAGCACAACAACACCCATCATTTATTTCATACTAATTTGGCCTTAGAGCGATGATGCGCTAAGTGCTACAGGATCTCTCCTAGTCAGAATTTATCCATAGTGAGAAAGGTGCAGGCAGGCTTTATCACAATTTCCCTCCAAGCACACCCACAATACACATTATCATGCACTAACATTTTTCTTCCCCCTTTCTCTATGAAACAACTTACGCAGTCTTAAAAAAAATTTCACACCCTAACACTCACAAGTCTATTTTAACCGTTCTTCTTTATGCTCAACCTCGTTCACAGCATATTTCTCAACATAAATTCCTATTAACCCAACCTTTTATACACTATCGAGCTTTGAAAATCACTTTTGGTACAATGTACTTTCAGGAAGCTTTCCGGTACTTTTTCCACCAAAATCATTAGCATAATTACTGAACTGTGACACTTTTATTCACGACATAACCATCATACGTGAAATATTTTACTTGTTCAAATGTAAAACACTGGGCCCTAATATCACATCCCAGCACTTCCTTCCACAAACCAATTACTTCATTCTTTTCCTCATTTACCCTTAGCTCCTTTCTCAGGTAAAGGAATTGAATCAATATTTTCAAATCCTCCCCAATCTCACCCATAAACACCAGAGCATCAGAAAATACTAACTTATATAAATTCTTTCGTCAGCAATATCACCCATTCCTTTTATTCACATTCGTAGTTCTTATTGCATTTCGTTGATAGAGCGTTTAAATAGCCATGGTTAGTTTGCATACCGTTGCTTTACCTACAAACATATTTTAAACCACTCATGCCATCTTTACTGCAACGTATATATTACTTCTAACCGAAAGACTTCACACCATCTAACAGTTTGCTAACTAGTCTTAGCATTTTACAACATATAATAATAAGTGAGTAAGATCATAAGCTTTCTCCAGAGTCATGATCCTAGCATACACATCTCTTACCCCATCATTTCTCAATTGGCTGTCGCAATGCAAACACTTGAAACACAGACACTATACTCAGTATACATTCTTCTTGCTTATATCTATTATTACTCTCTTAGTTATCATTTGTAAATACCATATCAGAACATTTCCACACACCTCATATATCACACAAGTTCTACCAGTCATTAGGGACTGGTCAACTTTCAAATGCTTTTCAACACAGCACTAGACCCATTCCACAAGATAGTAAACCTGAACATTTAACAATTCAATGACTCGATCATTTAGTGCAGTTACATTACCAATTATCAGAGTTCTAACAAAAATAATAACCTCCTGCATACCACTCACTTCTATGAGCTGATCCAGCACTTAATTTACACCCTATACGCCAATTACATTCGATTCATCACACAATACCAAAATTATACAAACTGTCAAGTGCAAGTCGGGAAAATAAGCACCTTGATGAAAATAAGCTTGAACTTTTATAATTGGCCAAATTTACGGGAAAATTATAACAATTAAAAGTAGCTTTCGAATTTTTTTTGTTTTAGTTAAGGCTACAATCTATAATCATTTTTATACCAAATATACATTTACAGCTCTTACTTACAACTGGTTTGTAATCTTTTATCTTTCGTTTACTAACGCTGAATTCCTTATAAATTTCACTGTAAAACTAGCAAGATACTTACCGTTGCTTGAGTTTAATTTCGGCTTCCTTGTTTCATAGGTTACAGACTAAGATAAAGCATGGAAAAAGTAGATCTAGAGGTGAGACGCAAGTAAAATAAAGAGAGAACATAGAAAATTAGTTCCACCACGCATACGAGTCATTCTGCATTCTATTTTTAATAAAAGTTTATTTATCCTATTCCTAAAAAATAGTTAAAATAGACCTTTTAACGAGATTTCTAGGTAGGTTATTTTAAAATTGTGTTATTTTAAACTTTTGTGATAACTTTTTCCCTACTGTGACTCATTTACTTGCATTTTTTATAGAAAAATATCCACGATTTCCAGGGTATATCGGATTTAATTTCAGTTAAGTTGTCAAGTTATGCTGGATATATTTGATCATTGTTCGCTGTATTGATTATGTTAGGAGAGGAGTTAAGGTATGTTGGCTATATTTGGTAATGTTGAGCAGTGACGAGAGTTAGGTTACTACTTTGAGAATTTTAGGTTATTATTTCTAGTTATAGTTGTTAGATATGGTAGCTCAGATTCATGTGTTTTTAGTTATATTTAAAGGTCCTAAGTTTTTGCTATGTTACATAGGTTTGGTCGGATTGTTTTGTTTTGTTGGATTTATTTAATGTAGATTAATTGTTTGCTATGTTACGAATTTTAGGTGAGGTTGTTTTAGTTGGTTTTATCAGACTATTATTGGTTGGTTGTTTTGTTACTATTTTTTGTAAAGTTGTTTTGGTTGTATCATCTATACAGAGTCACCCCCCCAAAAAACTGGCACCAAATTTCGATAGGCCTTATTTCTTAATTTTCTGCAAGGATTGAATGAAACTTTGGTGATGATCAGTTTATTGTATTGAAAGCATCATATCAAAACATGAGAGTCTTTGGACTTTTCTTCTTTATTCTAGAGCACGTGTTCGAGATGACCTCCATTTGGCTCTGTGCCTTTCTTGAGGCACAGCACAAAGTTGTCCATGACGTCCTTACAAACTGACAGACTAATGGCTCTGATCTCCTTCCTGATGGCTTCCTTGAGTTCCGTGATGGTATTGTGTCTCTCTGAGTTTACTAGGTCTTTAAGGTAGCCCCAGAGAAAGAAATCGGGGGGGCTAAGTTTGGGCTGTTAGGCAGCCAGTCAAAACTAGTCTTGAGACTGATCACATGGCCACCAAAGTTCTCTTTCAGCCAATCTCGGGACATGTTTGAAGTGTGAGAGTTTGCTCCATCTTTCTGGAATCAAAACTTCCCCATTAACGACGGAAACAGGGTCTGCAGCTCCCTCTTGAAGGTTTTTAGGACGGACCTCAACATATCGCTCCTTGGTGACTGTCAATTTCGTGCCAGATTCCTCGAAGAAGAATGGTCCGATGATGCTTCTGGCTGAGACTGCAGTACATACCGTGCACTTAGGGGAGTTTATAGGCTTGGTAGTTACGTCTCTTGGTCTGCAGGTCCCCCAGAATACATTTTTCTTCGAGTTTACCTTTCCTTCAAGATGGAAGTGAGCTTTATCTGAGGTCCAAAGGAGGTAAAGAAAAGTTGGGGTCTCTTGAATCTTCTCCAGTACCTTGAATGCCATAGCCTTTCTTTGCTTCCAGACTGAGGGTGTAAGGCTCTGCTTCGTCTCTATTCTGTATGGGTAGGCCTTCACATCCATTACTCGCACACTCTTGCAAGTCTCACGTGATATACCAAGGGAGTGGCTTCGCTTGCGCACAGAGCGTTTTGGACTGTTGAACTCACTCTCTCACCCTCTCGACCAGCTTAGCTCTACTCTTCCTGTGGCATCCGTAATGGCTTTGACAGTTGACACTGGCCACATTGAGATTTTCCACTGTTCCCTAGTTCTCAGAGTGGTCCACCAGGTCCTGAATTCTGCTCTTGTGGGGGGGAGGCTTTTTCATATTCGAACTGATGCACGAAAGTATCCTGCACTTTCTTAAACGAGTCTGTCTTGTAGTAAGGTTTGACGCAGTATATTCTTTGCTGGAGCTTCCATTTAGATCGGGTTGTGTTTACAGGCGTAGCTTCTGTCATTTTCTGCAAAGTAAGGGTGATAAGTGATTGAATGAATGAAGGATATATCACCAAATTGTTTGCAGGCCCGTTTTTGGGGGGGTGAACCTGTAGTATTGTTATGATTATTCTTTGGTATCTCTTTGCCTAATTGAACCTAAGTTAGACCATTAATTCCACTCCAAATGACCCACAAGTCGAATAGATTTATATACCTCCAAACGATTCCTCTTTTACTGCAATAGTGGTGAAAATAAATATTCGTAAAGATTCAGAAAGGAAAATTGGATTTATCAGCTATGACGTTTTAATCATGGGAGCTTTGAGAAATACGATTACAAGTACTATTAGCTCCGCGGTAAAAATACACATAAGTTGAATGCATTTTTATTTCCCCCAGCAATCCTAAAGAAACTGAACTTAAATACCAACTATCCTGTAAGTTAGTGCCCAATATTTAATATTATATTTCACTTAAAAGTCTTAGAAAGGTGAGTAAGTATCTGCCAGATTCTAAATCGCATATCCTTTTCCAATGCCGATAAGATTTATCAGTCTGGTTTTAAGGCAGGACACTGAATCAATACTTCTGAATGTTCCGGGTATGGCCGATGCTCAGCTTTCCATTCTGATACTTCTGGTCCTCTCTCCAGCATTTTATACCGTTGACTTTACTCTGCTTCTTCACCGCCTAAGTGAATTCAAAGCGGAGCCAAAGAAACTGCCATTAAAATTCTGCGCTCCTACTTTTTATCTCATAATAATAATAATTATTATTATATTTAATAAAGTATATCAGCTTATTTATTATATATCTTTTTTTAACTTCAAATATTCATGTCTTCAAAAAAACAAGTTTATTGGTGACAAGAATATTTGAAGTTAAATTTTGAGCTATTTAATTATGATCCTATTAATGACATTGATTTTATATAATGTTTATAAGGTGTTATGGGCCTTTATAAGGCTATTGTATATCAAATAAGTGAAAGCTTGAACAAAAAGGTGGGAATATAACCACGTTAGAATTGACAAAAAGGGAAATAATCATATCACAGCAAGTATATAATTGCAAGTCTATGGGGGCAAATATAGAGAATGCGGGATCCTCCTTTTACCTTAGAATACGACGAAGAAAAGTCAGAAGAGTGGAGAAATAAAACAGTGTAGGAATTATCAGGGGTTAGTATAGGGTCGGTTTCAAAGACAAGGAAGGGATTTAATGTCATATATAAGAAGAAAGGACTTAAAGGGAATTCTTTATTGAATTATTATCCTGTGAAATGCGAAAAGCATGATAGTTGCACGGCTACACATCACCCATGGAAAAAACACCGGTCGCAAAGTTTTAAACGTTAGAGATGTCTTCAAGGATGCTTGTAATCTAGCAAGAAGGTAGCTATAGTAGGCAAAGTGGAAGTGAACGGAAGTAAAGTTGCCAAATCTCGAAGTTGTTGTACTTCATGTATTAACGGATGTAGCTGGGATTAGAAAGAACGTAAAGAGCATTTACAGACGTTATTATCATGAGATTTAAGACATAATTACCATAGAAAATGAGACTCATATTTTTCACTTTATCCACAAGGGAACATGGAAGGCAGTAATGTTAAAAAGGATATAATAGTTTTGCAGAGAGCCTAGATACATCAGCAAGATTGCCCACAGTTAATACCTCTGTTGGCTGAGATATATCTATCATTTGCAATAGTAGGGGAATGAGTCTGAGATACGGTTGGAAGCAGTTTATGGAGGCTTAACAGTAAGCAAAAATTCCAAGGAGAAGCTGATGACAGTGTCGATTTCTGCCGAGAGTTCCAAGTGTTAAGATGGTTTAGTGCAAGTTGGAGAACCAATTCAGTGTTGATTCTTTCTTTAAAATAAGGTGGAAAATTTCATCATGGTTTGTAGATGGTGGAAAAGAAGTCTGTCTTACACTAGCTTTTCAAGGAATCTTGGTGAGAAATGGGTGTTAAGCGATTTTGAAGTAGCTTAGTTTTAGGTTCGGTGTTCCTAGGATACGAATATATCGAACAACTCGTGTTTGAATTCAGATCGTATGATTCCTTAACGGGAGAAAGTATTGACCATGGGTCGTCCAGAACGCGGTCGCTCTCAGTCATTTTTAGACCTCTGAGACTCTCCTTATATACCCTCCTTTGCTCTACCGTCTCGTTACGTATTTTTACTAATATTAAGAGATTATCAAGATAACACATTGCAAGATAGCGGGTAAGATTAAAACAATCACATGCAAATAAGCGTAAATATAGTGAGGGATGTTAAAATCTCCCTATAGAGGTAAGGTTGCATATGGAATATTGAATACACGTGCAGGAACAGAGCAGTAGTAATATCCGAATGTGCAGGACTAACCAGGTTACTTCTAAAGCAAAAATGGACATTTTTCCAAATGAGATAAGTCAAGGACAAAGTTAGCCTATTACAACGTCTAATTGTTTTAATAATTAAAAACAACCAAGAGAGGGATTTGTCATTAGGAAAATAAAGCAAGGCCTGTGGTATGAAGGGTGAAAAAGAGTTGCGTTTTGACGAGTGAGTTAAGGTGTATTTTTAAATGCAGTAGATACATTTTCATCGGAAAAAATAGTGCAAAGATTTAGTAGGATAGAAACCTGACGAGATCTGGCATTTGGTTACAATATTCCAAAATAACTTATCTCATCATAACTTGAAGGGGTCGAGACTGTTTGATGCTTAATATATTTGACGAAAAACGTAGTGATTTTACCGCACTCGAGTAAAGAAGAGGTCGAGAGGTCATAGATAGGGTAATCATCTGTCATCCTGCAAGGGAAATGAACTTATTTTTGATCAGGATGGGGAAAATTTTGAGTAGAATCGACTAAACATCACAGGGGAATATGTATTATTTCAGTAAAGATGCATAGGAAAATATAAGTAAAACCGATTACGCATAGCTAAATAAGCTACGAAGAAAACACAAAAAGATCAACGAGCCGAACCTCAACAAAAAAATATGAGGCACAGCACTGCTTCACGGAAGCGTAATGAGTGCGATAACAAGCAAATTTACTACTTCACCATGAAAGCACAGGCCCGACGGAGTTGGTCTGCTTCAGTCTTGTATCTATATATTTTCCTTTGAAATTCTTATATGATGGGATGCTATCTTTTCATGACATGCAAATCTATCGCTTCTTTCTCTCAGTCTTGCAGGCTGAAACTCTTAGAGAAATATGATTTTCTTACAACATCATCTGTGAAGAGCTTTTGGACGACTTTCTGAAAAACAACGAAAACAAAACAGAGGAATAACTGTCGTATTCTTCCTAGAGGGTTACTCGCTAGTAAAATATTAATCCCTATTTCAACTATGAAAGCTCCCTTGCTCCTTTATCGATAAGGTACAAGACACTTGGTTCACCTTTGTTAGTCAGTTATCTTTTCAATCTCATTTTGCTAACGTCTGTAAATCCTGTTGTGCTTTCTCTTTTATCTCGATCGCATCTATTACTACTTTGTCAGCAACAGATTTAAGATTGCCATTTACCTGTTGGTCACCGTCAGTCCTGACTACTGCAACCACCAACTCGCTGAATCACAGGCCTTCACCATTTAATTTCTCCAAATGGTTAAAAAAATGGCAATTCTACCTCTTATTCTCTGAGCGGAAAGTTTTTCGCCTGCTCCTCTAATGATGCGCAAACTACACTGGGTGTTCATACCTTAGAGAATGGCATATATGACCATAAATGACACATTTACTTCCTACGAGAGGTGGTAAATAAGTTTTTCACTCCGGATATAAGGCAACGAGATATGAGGAAAAGTGTTATATTATTTTTCAAGATAACTACCCTCGACTTCAATGCACTTGCGCCACTTGTCCCTGAGGCTTCGAATTCCCGACCACCAGAAATCTCCCGACTGCTGTTCAATCTACTCCAAGACGGCAAGCTGGACATCTTCATCGTCCCCAAACCGCCGTACACGCAGTGCAGCCTTGAGCTGGTGAAATAAAATATAGTCGCTAGGGGCCAGATCTGGACTGTAAGTGGGATGGTTGAGCTCCTCGAATCCGTACTCGCGCAACTCTGGCCTTGTGGACTTTGACGACGTTCAAGTCGATCATGGGGCGTGAGTTTTCTAGGGACCCAACGGGCAGAGACCTTGGTCACGGCTAAATTGTCGTGGATGATGTTGATAGCACTTCCATGTGATATTCCAAGTTCTCGCTTGATTTATTCGACCTTCCCCCGTCGATTTTCGAGGATCATCCTCTCCACAGGGGCCGCATTATTCTTGTTGGTCACGTCTGACGTGCGTCCTAGACGGGAGTCATCTTCAAGGGACTCACGACCATGGTGAAACTCCCTATTCTAGCGAGCAATGGGTGCAGAGAAAGTGGAGGTCTCGGTGTACACTGCAACCATGCGTTCCTGGATTTTTTTTGCATTCTTGCCTTCCTTGGTCAAAAGTTTGATCACTGCGCGGTTCTCAACCTTCTCAATTGTTAAAAAATTTGTGACTGACGATTTGTGATCAGCTACTGCTTCTTAAATAGACGAGGCAGGAGCGTGCGGCTGCAGTTCCTGACTTGTCATAACTTGTCCTAACACCCTCACAAACACCCATCCCCCTATCTCTGTTTTGCCCTACCGATTCGCAAAACATATTGACCTATTGACCGCCCCTTGTATCTACCTTCCTCATTGACCCTATTCCAGCTAGTGAGACCCCTCTTCTTTGCGTTTAGATCTCCTAATGATTGTTATATTTAGTAGTGTGGACTGCATAAGAGATAGGTTTTCTCTCTATATTTGCCGTTAGGATGTGAAACGACTGTCTTCAGATACACCCTGATCTCCATCACTTACTGCCTTCAAGAGTGTCTTGGGCACCCATAGCTTCTTTCAAGCTTTACCATAATTTAAGATTGCCACGCAAACTTATTGTTATTATTATGTATGTGGCTTTTTCGACATAATCAGCTATTAATATATTTTCATAAAAAATACTACATATAAACAATCTTGATGATATTGATTGAAATGTCTAAATTTAAAACCTACTTCATAATTGCAACCTTCCCAAAACAATCTTGATTTGATTTCAAAGGAAACTAAAATTTAATTAATTTTACTCGGCATGGTTTTAGGTGAACAGTTCTTGCTTAATTTAACTCTTAGAATTTTCCTACAAAATGCTCGCATATGTTGACGAGGAAAAATATGTTGGTTTTCTTCATCTCTATTTTCAAAAGTCGTTCGATACTTTTTCCTATGGGTCTTCTGAAATGTTAAATACCCCTGGTACGATGTGAGATGTATTACTTTGTCAAAAATTAATGTATTTTTTAGAGAAGTTTTAAATAATAAAATACTTCTTTTAGATGTTTCAATTTTTCTTAATTTGCTGCAGCTGATTAAAGAGAACTATGGTAGTACCTAAGCTTTCTAAGGGCTGTATTTACACCAAGGTCACTTTTCTGCTTTTGATCAATGCCTACGCTCTATTTATATTCTACAAAAGGGGTTTTTGAGTGCCAAATCAACAGTTTGAAAGACAATTTATACAATGTGATAGAAATTGCTTTAGCTCTAACTTAAACTATATATATTTTATATATAGTATGTGTTCAATAATACTAGTATATTACCGAAGGTTTATCAAATTTCCGATTTTCACCGGGTTTTAGTTCCAGTTTTTTAGTTGCGTGCGAGTCTAGGGGCTTCTTTCCTATAGCAATCATGTACGAGAATTCATAGGAGGCTTTCTGAATAATATTTCCAGGAGCGGCGAACCAAAATGCATACGAAAAGAGTTGCTTTCTGATCATAACGAATAATTTTCAAATGGAAAACTTCAATCGATATGCCCACATAATTCCTGTGCCTACTTCTAAGATGTTTTCAATCCTGTTTCTACAAATTGTATTGCTCATTACAAAATTGTAATTCATGCGCTGAGCTCTTCCAGTTCCATCTCGTTCTGTCATAGATGTGAAACCAAATGAATCATTCCCAATTATCTATTTTGACAGACATTTTGCAATTAATCTGTGATGAAAGAAAAAACTTTTATATATCTGTTCGATTTTTAATAAGATCAATTTACTGGTACCAGAGCCATGCCATGTTCGTAAAATATTCGTTAGCTGTTTCATTAATGATGTTGGGCTTCAATGTAAAAAAACCGCCGCCAGTTGCCTCCCTATATAAGCCTACCAACCCTTAGCCATATTATGTATATGTATTATACTAATTTGATCATGAAAATCCTAATTAGATGATGCTTAACCTTCACCTAAAGAGGAAAAATATGCAACCAAGTATGCACTATTACTGACAAAAATATGCATTTAAAAATTGTAAATGTAAATATGCATAATTGTCCTAACTCTAGTAATACTTAACAACTAATATTGAATTTTAGGCAAAAAAGAGGCAGAACATACACTAGAAACATATAGGCATTTACGATGAAAAAATGTAAAGAAGTGATGAAGGTGATGAAGAAAGGAATCTTACCTCGACAACGCCAGCAGATCAACTGCCAAATTTAAAACAGCGGAGACTCTAAAAGACGTTCGTATTAAGGTTGAAAAATATACAGATATAAATAGATCGCGTCCATAATGGGTAAAGGATAAGTTAGGGCCTACATGACTCCTATCATTCGAATTTTATTTTGTCAAGTAAATACTACGGTGAAATAGCTATTGCCTACATATAAGTTATAGCTTTAAAAATGTAAATTAAAAACTTACTTCACTTTACAATCCCGCAAAACAATATTGGTTCAACTCTGCTGGTCACAACTTATACTTATGAAATGAAAACTTTTAAAGTATAAGCAATTTCTACTATGGAATTTCAAATAAGAATGATTTTCTTAGCGTACTTGGTATTCGGGCTAACTTTTATGGTTTGCATAAGAGAAACCTTTTAGAAATATCTCACTTCAAAATAAATTGATTTTAAAAATGAAAAAAGTATCAACTAGATTATGGCTAGGAAATAGTTTATTCAAAGTAATCTCATTCAACTTCCACCACGGTCACAGGACAGTTTAGAAACCTGTAGCATACGTTTTTTCCTGTGTCTGTGGAAAATTTTAAAACATCTTAATCTTGGCAATCAGCTCGTTCTTGGCGTTACAGGCAGAGCAGTTGGTTTCTTTCTCAGCTGCGCCACACAAAAAGTAATTGATGGTTCCAAGATATGAGAATTAAGGAGGCCAAAAAGTGGCATTGGTGAAGTCGTAGAAATTCCCTGACAACCACTTCTGCTTCTTTAGGGAGATCTGGTTTTCAACCAGCAACCCTCTATTGCTACGGTTTGATCACATTCTCCAGCATTTGTAATAGCCGTGTGAAATGAGCTTAAGTCACTGCTCAAAGAAGTGGAGAAGTATGATGTCACCTTCACTGGAGCCACCAAAGGTCCTTCATAGTTTGGATGAGCTCGATCTTCATTATAAGTGAAAGGTCGCATTAATTGTAGGCACGACACATGTTATTCTGAATGCTGTGCAACTGGTCCTGGAAGAAGTTATTTTCATCTGAGAAGAACCTGATCTTCCTTGGCTCATCATGATGCTTCAGCTTTTCAAGAGGTTCTTTTACTTTGCCAAGCGTTTCATTTTAGAGCTGGCTACGACAAGCTTAATTTCTTTCGCCAAAGCCCGGATTTCCTTACTGGGGTTTTTCCTCACCTTGTCCTGCAATTGTTGGGATGAGTTCTGCGCTCGGAAGCACTTAGAATGAGTGTTGTGCCCAGTACTACTAGCCGCGTATTTGTAGTCTCTATTACATCTTTCTATGCCACGTCTTACAGCCCTTATCTTGTACACAAAGAATTAAGCAGCATTCATAAGGTTAGCATTTTGATATCCAGCGTCCAATTTAGAGAGCTTCCATTCTAACATGTGAGCTAACCTTTTCTCAACTACAAATTAAATCTATAAGCTCTTTAACGCCGTTGACTTTTCACCGATAAATCAATGGTTCCTGAAAAATGGAGACATTAAAAATCGTCGAATTTAGGCCGAATACCTTCTAGTTGCGACGTCACAATTTCGAAATTACTGGTTACCACATTTGCTGCAAAATCTGCATTGGGCTTTTAAATAAAAAAGGGGGTTGGCGAGATCAATATTGCAGAGAATTTACGCCTTTATTTTATATATTTTTTAAATCAATTCCACTAGGAAATCAAGGGTCATTTGCGATCTGTAAGGTTGTCTTTATTAATTTACAAATGCCATTTTATTGAAGGAAATATTGAGGATTAAGCCCCAAAAAGTTCAACACAAGAATATAGATGCAACGTTATTTTTTTTTAATGGATATTCTTAGTGACCTTTTATCTTCATTCATCAACTTCAATGATCTTGTGGGATGAGTCCCTTGACCCATATTTCTTTACCGCAGATCTCAAATTGCTGGAATCCTCCTGTAGCTTATAACTGGTGATCACTATTGCACTAGAAAGGACTACAAAAGCTCGATGGTGGCAAAGCGAGATAGTGAAAACTGGACGATTAAATCACTACCGGGGTGTTTATGAGGAGAGGTTTGTAAGCCAATTGATGAAGTTAAGTGTGAAAATGTTGTGAAGGTAAAGAGCGTGATTAGTCTATATCTGCAACTGACTGTGGCATTCAGGAGGTACTCGCAACCCGCAAAATCTACCTAATCACAATTAAAGCAAATTTCACTAAGGGTGTTGGGGCATGAATGGAACACAGTTGTCCAGATGTTGACTCTTTAAAATTGTTATTTTCAGTTGTTTGGTAATTATTTATTCAGAACAAAAACCATCGAGAGCATATCCAGCAGAAAGATTTTCTAGAGAAAACGGCAAAGAAATTGATGAATTTAAAAGGAGTGAAAATCTGCCGAAGATAAATAGCCACAGATTCTTCATAAGGCAAAAGAACCGAGAGGTTAAAGAACTGCGTGCTTGGAGCCGTGACGCCTCAGAATCCTCTAAATGTCACTTGCATCATTGTTGCACATGGTATGCGTGGCAAACCCCCTTGCAGCGGAATAAGTGTCACGTCTTCACTTTCTCACTGACCTAGTAGGTTTTTTATGGGGGAGAGGGTATGATTGGCGTTCCTGGGTATTAAGTCATCAGATTAGGTCTACGACTGGAGGCGGATCTTAATTAGAGACCGAAAGAGCCACTCTTTGGAATCAGATGCTGAATACGGCTTCTAAATCTAATAATTTCTAATCATAAATCTAATTCTAAGGTAATTTCCAATGGTCATTCCAATTCTTCTTATAATTTTTATTCATTATTATAATTGTACTGCAATTTTTAATTGTTAGTCTACTTCTAAGGCAATCTCTAATCCTACTTCTACATCTAATGTAATTTCTAATCATCAATCTAATTAAAATGTAATTTCTAATCGGGATACTAATAGATCATACGAGGAAAGGCTCAGGGCTTTAGATTTGCCATCGCTAGAAAGCAGAAGATTACGTGGCCAGCTAATAGAAGTATTTAAAATACTAAAGGGTTTCTCAAACGTGGACTTTCGCAATCTGTTCGAACTGGATCATAGGGGAAATACTCGTCAGCACGGGTTAAAATTAGTGAACAAGCGTTTTAACACAAGTATAGCCCAAAACTATTTTACATTTAAAGTTACTCAAAATTGGAATCGGCTGCCCACCCACGTAGTAGATAGCACTTCGGTTAATATGTTCAAAAATCGTCTCGACGTGCATTTGAATAGTTTAAATATAGCGTAGTTGAGCACTGTGAATTTGGACGTCCTTGCAGAGAGAGAGAGTTTGGAGCGGAGGTTTAAGGATATGAAATTATGATGACTAAAAATGATGCCGGCGATTCTCTGCATGTGTAGCTTAGATGTCCCATTTCTTTTCCGCCTATCCTATAAGTAGTCTCTATCCCTAAATTAGTTTTTCACCACTAGCAGTCGAGTGGCTGCGGAAGATGAGAAGAAAAACTTTCTATCTCCCCCGACCCCTAGTTTGATTAGTTAAAATTGCACGATAATGTACACATGTAGATAAGTGTGTACAGTAGATAGTATTAAAAAAAAAAAAAAAAAATAGCATGTTAGAGATACACTCGTAGATAAGGGTGTATCGTAGTTTTTGATTTAGTGTAGCGGACTAGCCTCGAGCGGACCTTAGGGTCTTTGCTGGTCCTAGATTCTGTAGTTCTGTAGTTCTGTAGTTAATGTGATTTCTTATTGACATCTAATTTAAATGTGATTTTTAAGGGTCATTCTATTTCAAATGTAATTATAATGTAATTTCTGATTATCATTCTAATTCTAATAAGATTTCTAATCGTCCTTCTAATTCTAATATAATTTATGTCTGTCATTCTTTGCAAATTATAGCAAATTCTGCCAATTATGATTCTCATTTGAGTGCATTTGTTTCTTTCGTCAGGATTAAGAAGAACATAATAATGATAATAAATAATATCAAATAACAGCTTCATATATACTCACTTATAATCTCTGATTCGTTATATCTCATTAAATTATATAGTCATAAAAAATATAGAACTAACTTAACATTATTTTGATTTTTCGTTGTCTTTATTAGGAAATTACGAAGATAATAGGTTAAAAAATCTACATGCAAATATATGATTACCTATTTTTCATTTGAACCTGTAATACTTTATAATTGTTTACATAGGTCAGAGAGTGTCGAAATTAGTTCGTTGACTGCATTAATGGACAATGTCATTTAATGGATCTTGCTTATACAAACAAAAGTTTTCATTATTACAATTAATAAAACTACCTAGAAATTAATTTAGTCGAGGTTAACAAAATAAAATTTCTTTACTTACTCATTACCACTTCACGATTATACATATACACACCAGAACGCAAAACGAGAGCAGTGTTGAGACAAAATATTATACGATGATAGGGAGGGAGGGACTTAATCTACAGTGCTTTTTTCTCGTTTAGCAAAACGTGCTGTAGATTTTTAACTCCTAGTGTGAAGGAAATAAATGAGCCAACACCAGGCACTGGCTTAAGTAGTTTCCAAGAATCTTCTACGACCTAGAATTTTCTGGTTACTGAGAGTGTACTAATTTATATAAATCTCACAAATAAACCAAATAAATCTCAGTTATTTTAAAAGAAAATGTGCCTTAATTAGGATTGCCGCAAATAGACCACTAGGAAGTATTACAAAATTGAAGTTGTTTAGAACCCTTATATTTTTTAGTGGGCACTTTTTTTTTAACTTGACATCGTATGGTTGCTGTCATGAAGACGACCCAAATCGTGGATTCTTACGGTGACTAAGCGCACGTGTTGTGGCTCAACTACACTGTAATCTGAAGCGGCATTCGCAAATAGTTTAAGTTAGAGGTAAAATATGATTTCAAGATCTTCCTCAATGAATGAAAAGTCAAGGAAGTTTATTAACAGAGAAAATGATTCAAATATTTTTTCCGTTTTTCCTACGGATAATTAACATACTAATTGTATGCATTAGTTCATAGAGTCTTAAGGTAGATTCCTCTCTTCCCTTATTCAAGCTGTGTGAAAACACCGCTTCCAACATGATCGAAGTTAAGCAGAATGGGCTTAGTTATTCAGTGGATGGGAAAAATTTGGGTGAGTTTTGGTGTGGCCCTCATATGTATATTGTAGTGGCTCGTGCTTCGGATTGGGCGTAGAAATTCTAGGTTGGTAATCACAGAAATATGCACTAAACAGTCTGCT
Source organism: Ceratothoa steindachneri (assembly GCA_963969495.1). Classification (NCBI taxonomy): domain Eukaryota; kingdom Metazoa; phylum Arthropoda; class Malacostraca; order Isopoda; family Cymothoidae; genus Ceratothoa; species Ceratothoa steindachneri. Next base: position 136,816,764 of record OZ018330.1, read on the forward strand.
GTTATTTGGTACAAACCGAATAAAAATACTTCGAATATAGTCAAAATCACTTCGCATATCTTATATTAATTCATTAGATTGGTTGAGGAATAAGTTCTTGTGTTTTTTTAATGTGGTTTTGATTTAAGTTTTGTTGACGTGATTTGTGCACATAATAAGAAACAATAATAAATAATGAGAGCAAAATTTGCAAAGGTTAAGATACGTCTCTTAACAGCGTAGACTATTCGGCTTTCGCTTAGGCTAGGTCTTGAAGTTGAGTAATAAGTCATTGCGGTTTATTTAAAAGTTTTGTTAATTTCATTTTAGTTTTGTACCCTCAAAATGGAATGTCAAGTTGGAAGGAAGGCGCATTTTCGACACTTGTTGTTATTCATTTTCAATCGAGACGGGACAATGCAAACGCAGCCAAAGCTCGTCACGATATTTGTGCTGTGTACGGAGAAAATGCTTTATCAGAAAGGACAGCTCAATAGTGGCTTTCACGTTTTCAAAAACGGTCATTTCAATCTTAATGACGAAGAACGTTCTGGTCAAGAAATGTATCGACTCGCCGAAGCTATTCGTGAAAAGTGACATAATCGACGTTATGGAGTCCTTCTGCAACACGACAATGCTTGTCCTCACATTGCCAATATGACAAAAGACGCCATCCAAACGCTTAATTGGGAAATGATGCCGCATCCTCCATATTTGCTAGACTTGGCTCCATCGGATTTCCATCTGTTCCGATCGCTCTCCAACAATTTACCCGGCGTTTCGTTCAATACTGATGTGGAATTAAGAACCTGGTTAAACGAATTCTTTGAGTCAAAATCCAGAGATTTATATTGCAGAGGCAGCGAAAAACTAGTTGAATGTTGGGAAGAAGTCGTAAATAACAACAGAGAATAGATTATTGATTAAATTGCATATTCTTATCAATTAAAAATAAAGTTTTTCTAAAATTGTTAATGGTAATGAATAAATTTGATAAAACCGCAAGAACCTATTCCTTAACCCATTATATAATCTAGATGATAAAGTTATCCTACTTGGCTGTAGCTTGCCTAGTCTTTCTGTTTAAAGTAATATAACTAAAACTACTGATTTAAGATGAGTTCAGAGTTTCTAACTACATTCGACGATTGAAATACTGCACTTAGCAGCTGCCTTCCACAATTGCGACGGTATAATTAATTTAAATATGGCTTCAATTATGGGAAGTTCAAATTTCCTCTTTCTGTAGCTAAGGGCAAAAGAATGCCAATATTGAATTGAGGGTATTTCATTCTACCTTCCTTGGATGCTACGTTTTGATATCTTTGCTCATTATATTTTAGTTGATCTTAAACATGGCTGTTTTTTTTATTAGCCCAGACAATTGTTGTTTGAGCATTGGTTACCTTCAGTCAAGATTATAAATATCTTCTTAGCTGAGAAAACTGAAATTACATTAGCTTAACGATTATTATTTACTTACTAACGACTATGGTTTCCTTTAATATATCTGGTGAATTTGGATTTCTTGGCTCATCTCATCTATAGTTATGTATATCCTTTGGAAAGGTTTTTTATATATTTTTCAAAGAAGGATACGTTAAATCCACCCAATACATTTGATTCTTAGTTAAAATTATTTGATCCTTTGTATTTTCTTTGAGAAGAATTATCCATTTCTTGAATAGTCCCTGCTGTTCTTCATTTTTAATTATACAATCATTCTATCAAGGGTGCCGCTCCAATTCTCTCCCACACGATTAACACACGCGACATAGTATGATAAAGCTGTAGGAGACTCATTTTCTGACTGTAGCTTGAAGCGAGAGAGAAAGTTTTCCTATTACCTTTCTGGTTTCGGCCGGAAGCATCTTTCCAAGACAACAGAGTCTATTCCAAACAGAGAATTCTTAAGATTGCCCAAATTTGGACAGAATAAAACTATCTTGTGATGCTCGCGGCAGTCACTCATTCTGTTCTTACAACCACATTCTTCTAAGGGCGAGGAGACTACAATTAACGCCTGTTTCACGAGGTGCCTTCCATATAAACTTAACTCACCCGTCACACCCGCTTCTATCAACTTATCTATCCGCACAAATGTGCGACGCTGCTCGTATCCTACTTTTCCAATTACCGGGAAACTTCCCAACTTATTTCGCTTATAACTTTACTGAACTCCCTCATTTCATCACTAATTTAATATACTTGGAAAAGCTTAAATAGCAATTCCTATATTACAATGTTTTCAGAGCACTAAAAGAAAAGCGATATATTTAGTACAATAAATAATAATAAATTATTTTTTCATTAATAATATCGGGTTGAATTGTATATTTAAAACTTTAATGTGTTAAAATTTCCTTTAGTATATTTAATAAATATCATTAAATAAATTGATTGATGTGTCTGTTAATAAAGTACAAATTCCAATCCTTTTCTTTTCAAGCCTCCAAAGTAGTATACATTCAAAGTCCTTCAACTTCGCTACGAGCAGTCAATGCTGTTGTTTGTTACGACCTAAACATTTCATTCAGCGACGATCTCTTCCCGGAGCTTTTTTCGAGGCGCCTGCCACCTCATCCTCAGAAAGTCGTGACCACAGTATCTTCCCTCACCATCCAGCACCAGGTAGCAAAAATGGATGATACCATCTTAAAATTGTCTTTCTACGTGGTAGCTTCAGTAAATCTCTGCCCCTGCTTGCCCATGCAGGAGAGAACGACGTTTTTAAACGAAAATTAAAACTCATCAGGAGGGAATTCAAGAAGTTCTTGGTATCCATTTCCGAGCCAGTCGGGCGCGCTGGGCTGCTGTCGATTCTCTTCTCTCAGTTGAGAGCGTGAAGACCTATGCTGGTACCGTAACAAATTCAAAGATAAAGCATCATGTGTGTTTCTCCGTCTTGATTTCGGGGAAACTGAACAAGCGAGAAAAGGAAAGATAGATACCTTGTTGGCTTTCTGAACATAATAAGCCAGCTCGTCAAATTTAATTTTAGCCTGTAAACGTAACTCGATCACAATTAAACCACAAAATTCTGCTGACACTCAACTAAGGGTTCGGAGGCTCCTTTATTTGCAATTTTATATTGACATAATGGTTCACCATAAACGTTGTAGGATTGCCGACGGGTTGCTTTCTCACACGCTATACATCTCGTTTCAATTGAAGGTTTTCTCATATATGAAATAATTTACAAGATTTACAAGATTTAGCCATCCCGGTTTAAAGAGATGAGACTGCGAAGCTTGAAGGGTCTTACTCCATTGAAGCAATTGGTTGTCTCGCCCAATACCCCAACTAAAAACAAGCAGTGACAGTTAGGACCTTTGAGAAAATATTGCGCGTTGTCATCCTCCTGCCTTCCAAGCCAAATAGGCTGGACCACTACGCATGAGTCCCGACACATCAGATGAATAGATACGAGGGGCAGTCAATAAGTTTTGCGATTCGGATATAAAGAAACGAGATATGAGGAAAAGTGTTTTATTATTTTTCAATATAACTACGCTCGACTTCAAAGCACTTGCGCCACTTGTCCCTGAAGCTTCGAATTCCCGACAACCAGAAATCTCCAGACTGCTGTTTAATCCACACCTGGACAGCGAGCTGAACATCTTCATCGTCTTCAAACCAGCGTCTACGCAGTGCAGCCTTGAGCTAGCGGAATAAAAAGTAGTCTCTAGGGGCAAGATCTGGACTGTAGGGGGGATGGTTGAGCTCCTCGAATCCGCACTCGTGCAGGGCAGCTTGTGCAACTCTGACCTTGTGGATTTTGACGACGTTGAGAGCGAGCATGGGGCATGAGTTTGGAAGGGATCCAACAGGCAGAGACCTTGGTCATGGTCAAATTGTCGTGGATGATGTTCATAGCACTTCCATGTGATATTCCAAGTTCTCACCCGATTTCTTCGACCTTTACCCGTCGATTTCCTAGCATCATCCCTTTTCACTAGGGCCACATTGTCCTCGTTGGTCATGTCTGACGGGCGTCCTGGAGGGTGGTCATCTTCAAGGGACTCAAGACCATGGTGAAACTTCCTATTCTAGCGAGCAATGGGTGCATAGGAAGTGGTGGTGTCGGTGTACACTGCAACCGTGCGTTCATGGATCACTTTTGCATTCTTTCCTTCCTTGGTCAAAAGTTTGATCACTGGGCGGTTCTACACCTTCTCAATTGTTGAAAAATTTGTGATTGACGATCTGCGCTCAGCTACTGCTTCTTAAATAGACGAGGCAGGAGCTTGTTGCTGCAGGTACTGACTTGTCATAACTTGTCCTAACACTCCCATAAACAGCCATCCACCTTCCACTGTTTTGCCCTAACGATTTGCAAAACTTATTGACCGCCCCTCGTAATCTGATGTGATTTAGAGAGCCTTAATACCCAAACAAACCTGACCGCTATTGCCTTCCAAATGTTATGAATTTTTCAAAGCAATAGACAGATACTATATTTCAGTTTGGAGTTTTCTAATGGCTTAGGATGCAGGCAGGTAAAAAAACAACAGACTAGACTTTCTGCATTTTAGCGACTCGGTCTTGTGATGATTTAATTTTTTCCTTGCACTTGAGTACGATAGTTTGGTTTCAAGTTCAAATATTGTCGATCATATCTTCCACTTACTATCACTCCCCAAGCAGTTACAGGAGGTGCAGTTCAAAATAACCTGATACAATATATTTAGGGGGGCATCGGAGATTACTTTGTTTGGTAACTATATCACGACTAATCGTATCTCCCGTAGTAACCTATGAATTGAGGCCATAGCGAATTTACCACAGCCGAGAATATTGACACAATTACACAAGTTGCATAGGTGAGTGTCTCCTTTGACATTCGTTTCATCCGACACTCTGAATAATTTATTTTTAAACCACTAAGTTCGGTCTTTTAAAGGAGTATTCATGAGAAGAATTCTCCGCTCACGTGGACAGATTCGTCAACCAATGGCTTTCCTTAGAATCAAAAGCGAATTAGCTGCACAAATTCGTTTAGTTTATATGAAATCTTCAGGCGAGTTTTGTCTAACAACTACATATCCGACGATGACATGCAGGTGAGCTGCAGCAAAGCGAAGAAGAAGCATTTAATTCAATAGATTTTTTTCCAAGATGCTAAAGCCTGTTGATAGGCGTTTAAGTACCTTTGAATTGGAAATAAGCTCATGACTAAATGAAAATACGAAGATGTTTTCAAATTAGAAGCCTACGTTAGGTAGGCTAGCGAACACAAGTCTCATCAATCGGATGTAGGTGGCGCAAACATAACCAATCCGAAAGGCATACGGCAGAACTACATCAAACCAAGATGAATAGAAAAAGCAGTGAAGCACTTTGCCTTATCGGAAAGCGGTACCTGGTAGTAACCTTACAGTGGTTAAGTTTACTGAAAAACTTTGGGCCCGAGAACTTGTGAAGATCTTCCTCCATGCTGCAAGTAGGTTTGGCATGGAATATGGTGACATAATTAAGTTGGCAATAATGAATGGCCATTCCGTAGGAACCATCAGTCTTGGGTACCATGACGACGAGTGAACAATGAGCGGAAGAATATCGTCTCATAATCCCCTAATGGGAGAGGGTTTCGACCTCCTTTTCGAAGACAGTCTTAATTTGAATAGACACTGGATTTCTCTTGACCTGTACCATGTCGGTATTTTTTTAAGTAATGTCATGGACAAGGGTGGTGGTACATCTTGGTCAATTGGAGAGAACATCCTGGTAACTATTCATAAATTCCTGAAGCTGTGTGTGTTGCTCCCAGTTTAGTGTTCTAACCTCAGGGCTGTCAGTTAAAGGAGGGTTGAGCATACCATCTGGTGTAACGGGTAGCTGCATACAATCAGTGTCCTTTTCTTCAATGACAGTCATTATCTCTTCTACAGGAAAGTTAAGTTCTTTCAGGGTAGGAGATTCGTCCAGCACTTCCACCTGCTGTACATGAGCCCTACGGTGATACTGCTTTAGCAGATTAGCATGATAAAGCCTGTGTCCCCGAGGAACCTCAATAAGTTTGTCAACCTTGACATGCCTCTCCAGTACCTTATAGGGTCTATTCCAGGCAAAGAACAGTTTACTTTTATCACTAGCTAGGAGTAACAGCACTTCATCACCCAGCTTGAATTGACAGTCTTGTGACTTGAGATCAAAGTAAACCTTGTACCGAAAACTGCTAATGTCAGCATGTTGGGCAGCAATATAGGAACATTCGGTCAGCTTCTCCTGAAGTTTGATGATGTACTGGAAGCTGGTTCTTTCATCTTCCTAGTGGATGCTACCTTCCAACAAATCTTTCAGAACGGAGAGTGGACTTCTGAGTAAACGAAAATACAGTAGTTTAAAGGCCGAAAATCCAGTCCTGTCGCTCGAAAGTTCTCTGAGGGCAAACAAAGTTGGAATGAGATGCATATGCCACTCACAAGGCTTCTCGGCATATAACTTACGGAGGATAGCCTTCAGAAGTGCATGCAGCCTCTCGCTCCTACCAGTGTCACTAGGTTGGGAAGGAGTCGTGAAGATCGGTTTCAAACCTAGCCGCTTATGAAGTTCGTTTAAGTTGGACGTAAATTGGGTCCCACCGTCTGACACTATTTCCCGCAGAATCCCAACTCTGGAGAAAACTGTTAGCAATGCTTCAACGAAGGATAAGGAGTCTATGTCCTTTAAGGGTACAGCCTCTGGAAAACCCGTAGCCAAACCAATGAGGGTGAGTATGTACCTATGTCTATCTGAAGATGCTAGAGAAAGTGGTTCGACCAAGTCGATGGCAATGCGAGCACATTGTTTAGTGATGATGGGCATGGGCTGTAGTGGTACTGGTCGTATTCGTTTTCTTCGTCTAAAAGCGTTAAAACTTGTCGCAGGAACGGCAAAAGGCTCTGATGACGGTTCCCATGCCAGGCCAATCAAACCATTCTGTTACCATTAGTTCAGTCTTCCAATGTGTTTAATGGGAGCCAAGAGCTCTCATGAGTAGCAGAGAGGATAATCCGGTACAATCACAGGCAGCAACCAGGGTTGACTTGCCTACCTTGTCAGGACGATCAGACGTCAAAAATTTCATGTAGAGGAGGCCACTAACCATGACTAAATGGTAGCTAGATCCGTTCCTTACTTGGTAAAAAATTCTTCCGGGGTGGCTTTAGCTCTAGCGGCAGAGAGAGTTCTACAAAATTTTGAAGGCAAATGAGGTTATCAGGCGTCACGGAGAGGGCCTGGAGTGCAGGCAAACCTAGAGAGTGAATGCGCTTCATTTTATCCGCTCTGGTCTGAACTACACATACTTGATGAGGTTCTGGTTTCAGAGAAGTGTCGATGCCGGAAGCAAAAGAATCTTGGTGGAGTAGAGTTGGCCGTTGGTAAGGTCAAGTATTCCATGCCGGATTTTGAATGGGGGGAAGATAGTACCAGAGTAGGGGATGATAGTACCAGAGGCTTGGAAATGTGAGACACTTCGCTCGGACAGGCAAAAACGCAGCCTATATGGCTGCACAGCGGACGTGCCATCCTTGAAGGCGCGGGGATTCCTTGAGCAAAGAAGTCGAATGTGACCAACCTCTCTACAGCCATGTCACTTCACCGATGAGATAGGGTAAGAGAGCGTCCAGTTGAATGAGTTAGTCGTGACCGAATGCCATAGAGTTGAATAATTAGGAAAGAACAAATTCAACCGTGTGATGAGTAAAAAGGGCGAGGGTGAAAGAATCTTACACTCTTATTCTCGTTCAAGCATGAAAATATCCCTTGTCAGTGGGTTGCACCTTTAAAACAAAAAACTCCCTGCCACTTATTCTCAAAAGGCTAAGCTAACATGTATTTCCACTGGGTCGTTAGGCTTACATGAGATAACCCATCATTGTAGGGGTAGGGCCATTGGCACGGCTTTTATTCTGTTAGATGAAAGGAGGGTAGTAACAAAAGAGCTACTGTTCTTTCTAATTTGGTAGAAAAGACTTCTCTAAAATACGAGGGAATCCGGAGCCAAACGTGTCTCCACGAGGCATGAAAGAAAACCAGATAAGTTGAGACAAGCCTACCCTAGTTAGCTTTTGAAGGCAGCTACGCTATCTACGGCCAGCAATAAGCAGAGTTCTGTCTGCAGGTAGATTATGCCTATTTCCCTCCTGGTTTTCATTTTGAGGAAGTCCTTATCTTCTTGTATATAAGTTTGGAAGCTTTCAGTGGAATTGCCGTTGTCACCTATCAAATTGGGAGGAACTGCAGAAGCTTGTCTCTTCCAGTGCCCCTTTAGCTATTTTTCTTTGGCAGACCTTGCCCTGCCTACCCTCTCATGGTACAAGCGTTTTAGTGCAGCAGGACGGAAAGTTAGAAGTGGATTGATAATTTACTTGCGACATGCAGCCCTCTCTTTCTCTTGTTTGCTTAAAATCCTCTGTTCAGTCAGTTGCAGTCACCTGAACTCAATATGGCTGAATTCCACTTCATCATGGCCCTGTTATCGAGGCCATTTCATTTCATAGTTTATTTAAATGGTACGCATTCCCTCTGTGGTAACTCCAAGCTCAAACCTGTTCGAAGTGCTGGATATTGCTGTTTGAATTGTGGATGAACTCACTTTTAAAGTTTAGCAAACCACTTTTTGTTTCGATCTATCCGTTTGCTCTCCCAAAATAAATCCTGATTCTGAGTGTGACTTGTTTGATGATCTTCAAGATAGTAATAAGTATTTCAGACAAGTATTCTTTTGCCGGCTACTGATTCCGAGAATCAAACTCGTTGTTGTATATGGCACGCCCAGTGGCCAGCCTTCAAGGAAATGGCTGCTTCTTTTATCCCACTAGAGTATTATATGTTGGTTGATGAGACCATTGAGTTCTTCCCTGGGACCGTATTCACGCCGTGGCTGACTACCATTCCTTGAATGTCTGGCCATCTGACATGCAATCTGATTCCTTAGTCGTTAGCCGAGTGCAAAACGGTCACTACATTTTCACATTAAGTAATTTTCATCGATCGATCGCTCGTTTGAAGCATGGTTCGAATAATATATTTTGGCTGGCATATTTGTATTCATTCAATGATTTGGGATAAATTGTAGCAGTTCTCCTGTTCTCCAGGACGATGGTTCTGCAATATTTTTCCCCAGATCAATACTGGAATACTTGGCGACCAAATTCATTGAATTACATATACAGGGTGAATACTGCTTCTTTAGGATTTAAATCACGTCGTAAGCTCGCTGTAAGCCGCCGACAGAACTTTACCTCCAGAGGTTGAGAACCATTTAATAAACTCTTTACAGTAAGTAAGTTGAATTCTGTCCGGGCTCATGAAGGGAGCTTTGTTTAACAGGATCTGGAACAATATATTTGCCTAGATTTATAGCGAAAAAGCCAAAAAGATATCACTATTTTTCGGCCTATTTCTAACAAGTTTCTCTAAATAATCTTGTTTTTAAGTTGATCAAGATAATGGGTAACGGCAGGTTAGATTATTTTCTGGACATCAAAGACCACCTGTCTCCGACACAGAGTATCTTTAGCTAGTTCCACTTCACGCTTTATACTCTTCTCCGGCTAGAAATAGCAATCTAAAAGGGCTCAATGCCTGATCATCGATACCAAGTAAGGGTGAGTCAAGCTCTTTCCTGTCCATCAAGGCAGGAAGAGGGCGTCCTGCAGCGGTGTGTAGTTGGTGTTACTTTTCTCTGAACATCAAAAGTATCAAACCAGTGGTGCCGGAAGATAATCTCGCTAAGCTTTATGCTTATATTATTTCAATCCCAATTATTCTGCCCAGGATGTCTAACATGAAGAGACAAATAGAGTGGTGTGTGGATTCAGGTACACGGAGTTTATCTACTACACTGGTTTCTGCTTAGCAAGAGCTGTCTTCCGAACATCCACTATAGAGTGCCTACTGGTCGACGCTGGAGATGTGTCTCAGAATTCACGACATAAAAAAGGGATTATGCGCTTGTACGTTAAGTTCTGTTCTCTCTGGTGGCCAATATCTCTTATTTCGTCCGCATGCCATCTAGGCAGTGCATATGCAGAGTGAGATGACAATTATGCCCTTTTCATTTGAGGTTTAGTGCAAAACTACTTAGTCAAGAGCTCAGTGTAGATCTCGTGGTTGTGGTGCCTCTGGTTATAGTTAACTTTGATGGTAGCAATTGTAACAAATTTTAACCACACCATGTTACTATATCTCTTACAGAATGGGTCGTAATGTGTTCATCTTTCAATTATAAAAAGGGGTAGAATCTACATCTTCGCCGCCCCCCCCTCAATCCGTGGAGTATTCTGGCCGCTGATTTATCTTTTAAGCTAAGCTAGTTGATATACACCTCCCGGTGCGAGAGATTCCACTCTACCTTATACGGTGACCGAATTGTGTTTTGTAGCGATCAAAAAGCGCATTGAGTGCCTTTAAGGCGTTGAAATTTCTCCCAAAATGGATCGCAGTATCATTAAGCTGAGAGGAGTTCGATATAATCTTATGCTGAGTTCCTGGACATGTTTGGTTTGCAAAAAATGAGCCCTCCTAATCAGGTGAGCCAAAGAGTCTGGTATGGACTTAGCGAACGGATCAACGTTTTTTCCATTTTTCTAATCTCAAAGATGGCATGAATCTTGTCAGCTCATCTGGCTGCATAGCAGAGAAGATCGAATAAGGCTTAATTGAATCTAAAGTTACGTACAATTAAGCAGCACATTTGACCTTTGTCCTACGCTCTATAACCTTAGAGCCTTCAGGCCGTTTTTCATCATCTTGAAAACGAACACACTCACAGAGTAATCTCCTGAAGCTCACTTTGAAAACTGGTTGTTCCTCCAGAATGTCGGGCATATTAGTGTTGAATGTCCCTGTTTGTAAGGTTTATTTTGCTTTACCTCTCCCAGTACCTGTGGTACAAGCTGGCTCGTTGCCACTCAACTCTTGTACTACGCACTGGTTCGTTCTCTCCCGAAGAGGGCTTCATAGGACAGTAGGCTGTAAGTTTGGGCCCTGAAGGAGATGGTCTCCTTCAAGCACTTGAGCATACCACTTTCTCTTCTAGTTTTTTGTGCTAGTTGGGTTGCACTTGTATGGAATGCCATTTTCCGACTTTCCCATACAAATTGCGCACACGCACATACTTAGCATGCTGGAGAGTCAAGAATTCCAGCCATCGCTGGGAAGAAGAGAGAGGAAGAAATAGAATGAAAAGGGAACGTCGGATTTCCTTTGACAAATAAGATTTTTTTAGACTTTCCAGTCTGGCCGAAATAAATTTTTTGTGAACATATTACTCACTAAACGGAGAAATCGCAAGACCTCCTAAATTTTGGCAAACTAAAACAAAGCTGTCATAGTCAGATATACAATTCCCCAAGCCACTTCCCTTAAAAACCCAGAAAACTACAAGTAACGCCTACGACGAAACACCTTTCATTTCTCTTGGGTTGACAAGGAATGGTCGCTGCTAACGACTTATCTCTCGGGACCAACAAGCGACACTGCTTAAACCCACTTCTACAATTGCCGTGCAAGTTCCCCACCCAATGCTTCATAAATATCTCTTAATTCAAAGAATATTTAATTCCCCCTACTGTGAAAAGCATAATTACCAATTTCTTATTTCACTGCCCTTAGAGCAAAGTGATATATTTAGCGCGATAATCCGGAATTAATCTTCATTAGTAAATTTCATTGAAGTGAATAATTCTATATATCATTCATTCTTTTATCATTTACTAATTAAACTTTACATGCAACAATAAAAGACCTGGAAATAAGACAAACTTTTATAGGGATATTTTGGGCGTAAATCACGAATATAACATCCCTCTCTTTGTGTGACCCTCCAGATTCTCGAAAATTACCGGTAATCTTACGTGGAATGCACTGATAGTTCCGTCGAGATTGAATGCAAACAGGATTAGGCTTAAACTGACAAATTTAAAAGTTGTAAAGGGAGTTTGATATAATTCTAATGTGGTGTTTCTAAGGTATTTTTCAACCTAACGTATGAAATTTATGAAAGTATACTGAAAATTCTTTGAGTTATATGGGTTCAAATCCCTAGTAACACTTACGTAACGCGTGCTAACTTTGAAATTTACTATAAATGCTTCCTATTCTTACGTTTTATTTAATATTTGATGCTGGTACTATTTATATTATTTTTAACATACGCCAATGTTTTTTCTTCAGAGGAGACAGAGCTAAAATGCATAGAGAATGCAAAAATTCCCCAGACAGTTTCTCTTATATATGTGGATCAGTTACATTAAGACAATACAAGAGACAGTTCTCTAAAAATGTCAAGAAACTTTAGGAGCCGTAATTTGGATATAAAGTCGGTGACCATACAAGAGACAAACGCTGGGCACCTCACATTTGTTGTGTCAGGTGAAAGTTCCTTTTCTGCCTGGAGGGAACTAAAGGAACACTCAACCGATTTCTACTTCTGTTTAGCAGATATTAAAGGTGGTTATTCAATTTGTTTTCTTTTCTGATCTTTAATATATTTTCAAGAGATGTATTAATAAAAAAGCTCAAAATACATACTATGTTGTACTATCCATTTTTAGTCTGATTTTATTTTATTTCACTGCAAGTCGCAACAGAAAAGGGCCTGACCTTATGATTGAAGTTCCAATGGTCTGGAGGGAGCCAAAGGACCACTCAAAGGATTGCTACTCCTGCTTAACAGATATTAAAGGTGGCTATTCAATTTGTTTTCTTTTCTGGTCTTTAATATATTTTCAAGAGATGTATTAATAAAAAAGCTCAAAATACATACTATGTTGTACTTCCACTATTTTTGCAAGTGATTATAGCCAGTACTATCCATTTTTAGTCTGATTTTATTTTATTTCATGGCAACTTGCAACAGAAAAGGTCAAAAATCTATCATGTATCTAGATCTTTAGTCTGTTATTCACCCAGTTTGTCATTTAAGTGCTATTCCTGTACCACAGCCGCACTCTAAACTACCAAGTGATGACACGAGCAACTCAGATAATTCAGAATCTCAAGCTTCACCATATGTGGCACAGCTTGAACCTGACAAGAAACCACACCTCATCACCCAAACAGAACTGAATTATCAAGTTCGTTATTTTAAACGTACTAAGCAACAGAGGGAACTGCTGGCCTCACGTCTGCAACATTGGAACCTGTTGGATGAACATGCTTGAATTACAGTATTTAGGAAGCGTTCTGCAGATTTACAACATTTCTTTACTTTTGGAAAGAACTTAACTAATTGTAATGATATCAGAGGCCTATTCAATGCACTTAAGCTAACCTATAAACCAAATGAGAGGAGAATATTCATATATGCATCCATTTACATCATAAAAGCTATTCTGTTGCACAGTGGGAACACCATGCCTTAGTTTGAGTTTCTCACTTAGTCATTTTAAGAGAGACATATGATAACCTTCGTTTTTTTCTATACCTCATAACTTACAAGGAGCATAAGTCGCTAATTTGTGCGGATTTGAAAGTGGGTAGCCCTACTTAATGGCCTACAGACTGAATACACTAAGTTTAATTGCTTCATTTGCAAGCGGGACAGTAAGGCCAGATCAGAACATAATGTACGCTCAGAATGGTCACCGCAAGAAACTATGACGCCTGGATGTTATAATGTAATTCATGAGCCACTAGTTAAGGAGAAAATAATTTTGCTACAACTGCATATGAAACTATGCCTAATGAAGCAATTTAGTAAAACCCTTCAAAATAACAAGCCATGTTTCCAGTACCTCAACGCGATCTTCCCTAGAATAAGTGATGCCAGGATTAAAGAAGGCCTATTCGTTGGCCCTCAGATTGATCAACTTATGGCTGATGAGGACTTCGAGGTGTCAATGGATAAAACTGAGCTAGTAGCCTGGCTTGCATTCAAAGATGTATTCAAAGGAATTCTGGGAAAGCATCAAGCAGCCAGGCAAAAGCGTACGGTGGAGAGCCTAATCAAGTGGTACCAAGATCTCGGATGCAATATGTCACTGAAGATACACTTTCTTCATTATCATCTGCCCTTCTTCACAGAGAATGCAGGAGAAATGAGTAATAAAGATGCACAGAGGTTCCATTAAAATATAGCGGCAATGAAAAACAGGTATAAAGGAGAATCGAGCCCTGCTATGCTGGCTGACCTTTGCTGGAAACTGAAGCGTAAGATACATAAGACGTCTTACAAACGAAGAGGCAAATAGTAAAATGTAGGTTAATACATTAACTAATACTAACAAACATGCTGATTTATTATCTGTTCATGAATTTATTACAATGGATACATTTACTCTTACTTTAAGAGCGAAATATATTTATGGTATCTTGGAAATCGGTAAGAATTGCATATTTTTTAAAATCGGCAATGTACAAGAAAATCTTACGTGATGGGAAATCTTTGTTATCAAATTCAAATTCAGCACACTAAACTTCATAATAAAATGTACATGAGACTTCTTTTTTCTCCACTCTGAAATTTGTTGTACAGTGATATTTACTGCGTATGTTAATAACGGACTAAATCCAATCTGGTTATTTGCATTCCTTTAGAGCAGAGTGTATATATTCTCCATTATCTATATTAACTACAAGAAGTCAAGAGCATCGATAGATTCTGAAGTAACTCCGAGAAAAAGCAAATAATTCTTCCTGGCATACAACTTATTGTCGGCTTTGCTAGTAGTGACTGCAATTTTACAAAGTGAATTCTCAAATATGTAATAGAGGATTTGGGTCTTCCAAGAAAATGCCATTGTCCCCCTTACCTTTTTTAATCCTGCTTTTTAATTCGTATCAAGGGGTAATCTCTTCAGAATTTTAATTGAGTCTAACGTAATAGTCATTATTGTAGAATCTCTAGAGATTAAATACGTAAATGGATCAAATGAATAAATTTTCAAAGTATTTAGTTAAAAAGTACTCTTATTCTCTTTTCTATAATAGCTAATTATAACAAAAATTCTATACCAGTCTTCGGTGGAAATATTGATCTTCCAAAAGATAGTTCCTAGATTTGCTGTCTGGAAAAATTAACTGATATGATAGCAGCCATAATAAAAGTAAAACATCGTAGAAGGTGCGGTATATGAGAGTATTTTATTTCATATAACATAGTTAATATAATTCATATACTAGGATATTTGCAGGAATTGTTGCAATAAATCCGTGTAGTTTTAAGTCTAGTACCAGTGTGTGACGCCTTTCAAAAGTATTAATTACAGAGCGTTTATTAATTATCTTATCCTCTCTGAATGTAAGAATATTTTAGCTTTCTTAATGCTAAATATTTGCCATAGATTTTTAAAAAATGTGATCTTAAGTTTTATTATGATTCCCTTCTTGGAGAAAATGAGGAAAATTTTTGTTTGCAAGCTCAGAAATTTGGATTTATGCATTATGCTTTCACCTACTTATAAAAGGGCAATTACTGAAAATGGAGATAACATTTTAAATAATTTTTATAAATTGGTTTTAATCCTTCCTCCGCCATCTTTCCTTGTGTGAGAAAATTTTATGGCAAGATTTCAAATGACTATTTAACAGAACCCTAATTTTAATAAAAAATTTCCATAAACAATTAGGGGAGTTTCATTTGCCTAATTAGCGAAGGAAAACTAATTTTATTTTTGGATTTTGTAGATGCAAAATTGGGAAAGTGAAAAGAAAGAAGACATTTATCTGTTAAAGGGAAAATTTAATTAATATGTTGTCATTAATGTCACAAAATTAGATAGCATAATTACTGTTACCATTACCTTCATCCAGGGAGTTCATATAGTGGCGCAGTTTGCCACTCTCGGACTTAGCTATGGTCAGTTATTTAAGGCAACAAAAAATTAAAAGTCTGTAAATAAGTTTTGTAAACATTTCCACCAAATTAAGGGAACATTCTGGGGACTATTTTAAGCATTCCAACCATATCACTCCTCTGTTGCAGAGGTTGAAATAAAGTTTCCAGCTATAAGAAATTTTCACGTTAAATTAGTATTTCCGATTTTCGGAAATTTTTAAACTTACTTATCCAACTCCGGAATTCAGAGTTATGAGAGACGTGGATAAATATCATGTAGGTGGAAGTAATGAAAAAACATTAGAAGAATATGCATCAGAAGATAACCTGTTCCCCAAACAAATATGCATAAAATAACTTAAAACTAAGGAAAGTGAACACCTTCTGTTAAAACCAAGCTTCCCGCCGGAGAAACAAGTACACTAGAATCCTAGTTATGCACAAGATCATTACGAATTGCAATAATAAGCCTGTATATATAAAGTTAATAGAACTTTATACCAAAATAAAACCTAGGCGTCCAATGCTTATAACTTTATGCAAAAACTCATTCATATAAATAGAGAACCAAGCCACAAAAACAACGTAACTTCTGGTTTAGGTCTCAGTTAGAAGTAACCAGCCTAAGATTTTTATTTCCTCTCATCCACACAGGCCATTTAATTTAACAAAGGTTGTTTGTTTGTAAAATCAAAGTGCGTGTTGGTATCAAATGATTTATCGCTTAATCTTTCAGGAAAAAACATAAAATAATTAATTTCTGATGACGCCGATACATTTTAAAATATAATGAAAATAATGACAGCAAAATATACTAACATGTATTATTAAGAAACTCTATATTTTCTTCTTTATATAACCGTAACTTTGAATTCATTTAAAAAGAATAAAGGGTAACATTTTAGGCTTTCGCTTTCAAGAACCCCATATGGCAAAGACAATTTTCACTAAAGATAATCTTAATAAAAGTGAGAAGAAAAATTGATTACATATTTATACAGAAATTCGGTTAAAAAATACTACCGAATAGTAAAAGAAAACCTAAAAATATTTATTGCAATTAAAAAGAATAAAGATGACTGAAAGACAATTAGCAAAATTGGCTAATAAAGGAAGTAAATAACAAAGACATTGAATACAATAGACGAGAGAATCTTCAGTGATTAAATTACTATTACTAAAAAATTTGTTTATTGCATTATCCAATTATTTGGAAGTTTATACCCATTATATGGATTTAGGAAGGAAGCTGGTAATTTAAGTCTGAATTATCCTTCGGGACTTTGGAAGGAACAGTCGTTAGCTTTAATTGATCTGAGTGACTGATCGCCCCACAATTATAACTGGTATGACTGTTGCAAAGAAAGAATCTCGAAATCGAATTGTTCATTGCCGAGTATGGTCATTAACACAGATTTGTTGGTGTATGAAGTACAAATAAATCTGTAAACATTTCTAGAAAACTTTATTAAATCAAACCTAAATAATTATACCATAGTTGATATGGAAACCTTTCATTTGAGACGACGGCAGTCAAAGTTTAACTAATCTACACAAATAAAGCTTTTTGAAAAAGTGTGGAACAAACTTCATTTATCTTTTAAAGTTGAAGTTTTCTCAAGAATTCAACAGAAAGGAAAGCTTATAACTGATCGTGTGGGATATCTGGACATATTCTAATCCAAGAATTATGCCATATTTTATTTAAAAGAATTAATATTCCACTTAAAAGAAACTATACGGTGATACCTCGCTTGTAATACCTCATTTAATGTATGTGATGAAATTCTGGTTTCTTTATTTGCGAAGGAACATCTTCGTAATATTACAAGGCTTTTAGCGTTGAGTCACTAAATTTATTTTCCTGAATTTAAAAAATAAATTGAAAGAAAGACATCTTGAGGCACCTCAATTTTCTTTCAATCGATGACTTTATCAACTAGGAGAACTCATTGAAGCCTTTAAAATACTAAACGGCTTCACTAATATAAATTATTACACAGTATTTAACATAAATAAATGGGGACCACTAGAAATAACGGTTTTATGATATTAAACAAAAGTTCAACACTACGATACCACAAACTTTCTTTTCGTAGAAATTAACACAAACATGCAATAACTTTCTTAGGAAGGTCATGAATGTGATTCAGTAAATGAGTTGAAGAAAAGAATGAAAAAATAGCACTTGAAAATATAACTTAATAGAAATAAGAGTTGTTAAACTAATTTTTTGTCCATATCCCCTCTTCCATTTTCTTTTCATTCACCTCTGATTTCCACTCTTTCCTTTATTTTTTTTAACTAACCTCGAGTTAATATAGAGTCTTTATCTAGCTCATAATTCTCTATTAAATACGCAAAAATAAAGGTCAAGAAACCTTCACCCTCCATCCTAGATAGTCATGAGTAATAAAAAATACTACTAAAAGTTTTAGTAGGAATAAGAAATGTGCGTTTCTGTACCTAAGACAGAAACTATGATATTATTGTGTCAATCATTAGGGGAGAGCGATAATTGGTATGCGCCAATGTAAACTCTGATGGAAAGTTCACGCTAGAGATATTACATTTCGGAGATTCATCGTGTTCATTATGAAGATCAATCAGGAAAATTCAGAGTACCCAAGAGGCTTCGGGTAATGTAAGTGTATCAAGCGCCAAGACACTCCTTCTGCAGTTTCATTGTCAAAATATGTATCAATTAAGGAAGCGCCTCCTCTATCTTGAGGATTTCTATGTTGACTTTGTTTGTTTTATTTAATCTGTTATTTTCCCTACTTTCTCACCCCATCATTTTTGTTAATTTATTTTTGTAACAATACCATCTATAGGCCTAGACTCATTTTCTACCGGCTCTCAATCCCAACCTTTCAGAAACGAACTTTTAACTTTGCTATTTAACTTAACAACACAGCGCGCTTTCTAGGCGCCCTTTAGCTGTTGTTCCGTCTCCTTTTCCTATATACCGGGTGTCCCAAAATTAAGTGCGTATTTTGATCAAATTGAAAACTTTTATGAAAAATTCTTGTTGAATTATGTTCAAATTGTGTTCTGCACAAAATTGTAGTGTTCCGTGTAGATGATGTCCCCAAATTAAATTTGTTTTTCAATCCTTTTCATGATCTCTTCCTAATGGATATTAAAAAGAAAAAAATTATGTTTATTTTTCAAGCTCAATTATGACCACACAAAAGGCTTTTTCATAGGTTTTGAACGTATGAATGTGCATTGTTGTCCTGGGCATATCAAGTCTGTGACTTGAATTTCTCACCGAAGTTCTTTGTTAATTTCCAAACAATTGCCGAATTTGTTCAGTTTTGTTAAGGTCAATCTTTTTCCATCCTCTTCCTTTCTCTTTATACAAGGATGCGGTTTATATAAGTTTGTTTATAAGTAAACGGATCGTGTTGTATGTAGGTCCAAGTTTTCTAAACTTTCGTTGGAACTTTTCTTGCACCTCATTATGCTTCACTCCTTTGATATGAGATATCACAACAAAAATCCACTCATCTGTATTCGTTATTAAAGGGTTCTGAAAAGGATTGAAACAAAAATTAATATTTTGGGACACCCTGTACATGTAATAATACAATTTTGTGCAAAGCACAAAATAAACATGAATAACATAATTCAAAAAGAATTTTTCATATAAAAGTTTTCGAGTTCATCAAAATACGCACTCAATTTCGGGACACACAGTATAAGGTGAGACAATAATCGATTATTTCAAAGTTAAGTTTTATTAAAATTCTAATGTAAATTTAAGAAATTACAACGTAAATTATACAAGAACAATGCCCATAAAATATAATTAAAAAGCAAGTGTTATAAACACAGATCATGTTCTTTACTAATGCAATTCGAGATTTTCTCTACCAAAGAATAGCATAAACAAATTTTGATTTTTACGCATAAATGATCAATTCTATTAGTGAGCCTTTAAATGTTCCTGGTTTTTAAGCTTTTCAGCACAGCCGAAAGAAAAAGTCAGGGGGGTTAAGTAAGGTCAGAAGATTAAGATGATACTCAATAGGTCCATAGTGGCCAATTCAGATCTGAGTGAGGTGTTCATCTAGTTAATCGTGGAAACGATGATGCAAGAAAGAGGTGTCCCGTCTTAATGGAACAATATCTCAGGAATATGCAGCCAGTTCGCTAACCCATAACATAGCTATGAGGTTTTAGGTAATAACTCGAGTTTTCTCAAAACTGTTTGAATCAAAACTCTGTCCCGTTATTTGTGCCTCGTCCTCTATACTGATTGTGGATTTGTTAGATAATTTGTACATAAGTTTTATTTTCCGTTTTTACATCATAGGCCTTTAGGCAAGAATAACTGTTTATAGAATATACCATATTTCTTTTATAAACACGACGAAACAATGGCTTCGCCACTCTCCCACCCCCCTTACGGGGAGAACTTGCGCTTCTCTAGTAAGATTGAAATTTAAAATCGAAAAAAACAGCCATGGTTAAATTTTTATGAATTTTCTCTACTCCGACAATTATAATAATTTTAAAAAGGAAATCTAAACTAAATTTCCCCCCTTTCAAAATATCACGTTGCTAAAATATAGTTATAGAAGTAGATATTTAAAAATAAATTTTCTGAACTTCACCCTTTTAATTATTTGGGTTTTCAAAATTTCACAAAACTTCGATACTTATATTTATTTCTGAAGTTCACCATTTTGTTTTTGGATATTATAAAATAATTATTAGAAATCACTTTGATAAGAAACATAAGTCATAACCAAATTAAAATGAAATTAGTATTCAAATACTCAAAAAAAATCCCCTTCTTAAATTATAGTGTTAGTGATGAATACTTCCAGTAATTTATAAATAAGCCATAGATTTTAAATAGATATGTATGTTAATAAACTGAATGGAATTTTTTTTATCTCGAATTGTCTGTAACTAATTTTCAATTTTTTTCTGTTATCACTATTGAGTCATGAGTAATCTTACAAGAGGTTAAAAGTGACTGTATTTCTATCGTAATTCGTGTAAAAAAAAATATCGTATTTTCTCACAACCTTGTCCGTTTCACTGTTGATTCTTCCCTTGTTTTGGGTTGTAGATTTTACTTGCACTTACCTTGAACGTAACTTGCAGAGCATATTATTACTTATAGTTGGACATACTAAAGAAATCTATAAAGAGCCTTTGCTTATTTTATATCACCAATAAAAAGTATGTGAATATTAAAGTGGGAATGTTTGTTACTTGATATTCCTGGATTCGAATAGAATTACTTGGTTGGTGAAGAAACATAGAATAGTGAATACTGGCTCGGATTTCCACAGATTTATAAATGAAATGAAAGAAATGTTAGTATGAAGACAGGCAAGTAGGATTTGGCATTTAATACATTTAATTTTGAAGAGAGCTATAAGTTTTACTATTTTCCTACAAGTAGTTATTTGTTACTTATTATTAAATGGTGTACCCTTGATGATTAAAGTGACGGCGAAAATTAAGTAATTATATATTATTTATATTCAATGAAACTAATATTGAAACATTTAAACTTGGGCTTAAGACAAAGAAAATAATATCTACAGGAATTGTAGATTAAATTGTATGTATTATAATAAACCTCCTTTCTAAAAAAAACCCTCCAATTTATACGGTATCAATGAGCATTCGATCGCGAGGTTATTCCAGTATTTCTTCCTTCCGAAACTTAACTAGTATTAGGAAATCTGCCATACCCAATTCTTCCTTGTAAGCCTAAATTAGATGGGAATTCATTTTAATTTATTTAAATTTGTCAATAGATTTTCAAGTGACGTTAGAATAAAATTCATTGCACGGAGAGCCTTATGTATATGTGATAGAACGGGTTGAGGCCGCGTTAATTTCAACCCCTATCACGTGTTATTTAAAACCACGATGCTCCCACGTGCATCTTCACTTTGAAGCTTGGCGCCTTATCGCAGCCACCTGAGTCAATGTTTAAACAAGGAGGTTTATCTTACCCCCGTTCGCCCCCATACGCCGACCTCGCCAGATTGAGTTAGGCTTATGGGCAGATAAGGCATTGTTCCCAGGCTCAGCTGTGCATTTAGATTGGTTATAAGATTGAGAAACCAAGTACGAATAGGTCAGTGCCCATATTTAGGTAGGCTAATTCTTTAGAAGGCATAATTCTTGTTGTAAGGAATTTTAGTTGGTTGACTAGTGCGCCCCCAAGTGCAAAGATGACTCAGTTCGAAATCTTTAAAGCGCAAGGAGAATCCTGAGGGTGTAGTCAGATTACTTTCCCTGTTAAATTGTAAATTGCACGAAATTTTTATATCTTTACCATCTGAGTGTACAATTAACTACAGCACCTTAAAAGCTGAGTTATTGGCCGCCCATAATCTGACTTCCGTTTTCTACCGCCAAGGATTTCGAGGAGGTCGTATTAAACCCGGACAGACGTTCCGTCAATTCGGATACATTCTTCAGAGGAATTTTAAATTTTGGTTAGAATCCTCAAAGGTTGATCCAAACTACGAGTCCTTAACCGACTTCGTGTTGCGAGATCAATTTTTGGCGTCTCTCCCGACGGAGATCCGCGCGTTCGTCAAGGATCGTCGGTGCCAGACCTTAAGAGAATGTACCGAAGAAGCGGATGTCTATGCCGAAAGCCATAATTTATACCCAGAGGAGAATCGAACTTCTCACCAATCCCCCTACAAGGAAAGAAGGAAGGATTCGCGCCCCTTCACAGGAAAGCCGACGAAGTTTCCGAGCCCCGTAAAACCCCAAAACTTCTTTCCCCCAAACCAACAACGGGACTCCAAACCTCCCGTTAAGATTTCTCCTCCATCTCTCTTCCCGAAGCGACCAATTATATGCTTCACCTGTGGTGTAGAAAACCACATGAGCTGGAATTGCCCCCAAAATTCTAGGCTTAAAAGCGGACCAGCCCACTAAGTTCACCAGATTAATGCAACCCTGGCTGCCCCGGTGGTACAGACCCAAGCAGAAACTTCTCCCCCTCCGTCAGGCCACCAGGTAAATTTTATTTTTGATAAAAGTTCATCGGAAACTTGGAAATTTGAGGAGGGCAGCGTGAACGGCTGCCAAGTGTCGACTCTCGTCAGGGACACAGGATGTACGTGTTTCATCGTGTCCGACGAACTCCACCCCCCAGTGGACCCTAACCACGAAAAGTTTGCGGTGGTACATGACTACCTTGGGCGGGCGAACCAATTCCCCGTCGTTAGATGTTACCTGCAGTGTCAATATTATGATGGCTGAGCTGAAGTCATTTCAGCACCCATACAATTCTGTTCCGTACTTATAGGACCGAGCCCCTAAGTAAGTTCCGACCCTGTGTCTCAGGCTGCCCTTTCTCGAGGCCGAGCTAAGAAAGAAGCCCAGGAGCCCATCCCCATCAGAACCTCGATACCGTCCGATTTCTCGGAGACCCCTAACCAGGACTTTAGGACGGCACAAAAGGAGTGTGAATTACTAACACCCTTAGGCGATAAGGCCTAAGACAAGGACACGGAGACTGTCCGTGGACCCCAAGAAAAAAGAACCCCCAACGCGCCCATGGAGATACCTTTGTAGAACTGGACGAAACATCGGCGCTTGAAGAAGATTACCGCGTGGAGTTCCTTAATGTAATACAGACAGTGTGCATCCAACCTGATGCCGATTACCCTCCTCCTTCCCTACCAGGCGAGTATTTGGAATCCTCTGACCTGGATATTGACGCGCAGCTGACACCACATCAAAAGAGTCAGCTACAGGAACTATTTGAATGGAGTCACCATTTAACCACCCTATTAGCTCTTTTCGAGCGACTGCGCGAAAATGGCCTCACCATTGGCCCCAGCAAATGCCATTTGGCCCACGAAACCATAAAACATTTGGGTTTCAAAATAGGACAAAGCAAGTTAGGTCCCCAAGAGAACAAGATTAAGGCAATCGCCGACATGTTCCTCCCAATTACAAAGAAGCAATTAAGATCATTCCTAGGATCAGATTCGTACTATCGGCGATTCGTTCCGAATTTTGCTGCAATTTCGGCGCCCCTCAGCTCCCTTTTAAAAAAAGAATTCACCCGATCGTCTACGTTGGAATGATGTCCCTATTTCCCATTTTAATCAGCTCAAGAGTAAGCTCATTTCTGCCCCCATTTTAAAGTTACCCAACCCGGAAAAATCCTTTGGAATTAAGACCGACGCGTCCAACGAGGGCATTGTAGGTGTACTCCTTCATTACGAGGATGACGGAACGAGTCATCCAGTTGCATATGCTATTCGCCAATTATTACCACGCAAAAAGAGATATGCCCCTATGGAGAAGGAAGCTCTATCAATTATCTGGGTCATAGACAAATTCAAAAGGTACTTGATGAAAAAGAATTTCAGATAGGAACCGACCACCGTCCGTTAGCCTATATTAGGAATGTGCGACACCCCAACGGCCGAATCATGCGCTGGAGTTTACTCTTGCAAGAGTATCAATTTAAAATAAATTATATAAAAGGTTCCGATAACCATGTCGCTGACGCACTCAGTAGGAATGCGTTACCGAATAGCGTAGAGTAATTGTATTCATAGGATTAGTATCTCCATGTAGCTATAAACCGTCTTGTACGACTTAAATCAAATTCTCTTGTAATATAATTAGTTAATGTATATGTCTGAATTTTGTAACGCTCAATGTCTATTTTTTTTGTATGTATATATATTTGTACCTATTAATTTACGTATAAATTATTTTGTCCCGTATGTACTAATTTTATATCATTACATTGTTCCATGCCCTTTTTTTATTAAGTTGTATTAAAGGTTATTTTCCCCTGTAATCTAAAGATCAAAATAATCATATGTATTGAGGTAATACTAGTTAGGTGCAGGAAGGTACGGTTGGTACAAGAAAACGAGTTCCCCACAACGGAGCTCTATCGTTGTCCCTTCTCTCTTTTTTTCGAAGTGACAACTTCCCCCGGAAGAGAGGGGTGTGATAGAACGGGTTGAGGCCGCGTTAATTTCAACCCCTATCACGTGTTATTTAAAACCACGATGCTCCCACGTGCATCTTCACTTTGAAGCTTGGCGCCTTATCGCAGCCACCTGAGTCAATGTTTAAACAAGAAGGTTTATCTTCCCCCCCGTTCGCCCCCATACGCCGACCTCGCCAGATTGAGTTAGGCTTATGGGCAGATAAGGCATTGTTTCCAGGCTCGGCTGTGCATTCGCTCGAAGCTCTCACTCCATTGTCCCCCACGCCAAGGGAGTGTCTCGACTATTTAGATGGAAACTTTACCACTAAGATCAGATTGGAGATCCAGATTTTCGTTGCGAAACATCACCACGACCCTCTCTCACTTTGTGCGCCAAGGGACCTCGACCTCGAGATTCACCCTCACTTGTCCAGAAGGAGGACAATATCCCTTGAGTGCCAAAGTTCGAGCCTTTGTAACGCTGAGTCCACAAGGCTTCCCCCTTGTTGTTCAGAAAGAGAACAACGTTAGAACAGCCATTGTTCGTTTGAGCCCGTTCGCCAAGAAACGGTTCTCACCCTTCCCCCTTGTTGTTCAGAAAGAGAACAACGTTAGAACAGCCATTGTTTGTTCGAGATCATTGACCAGAAACGGTTCTCACCCCTTCCCCTGTTGTTCAGAAGAGAACAACGTAGAACAGCCATTGTTCTTTTGAGCCCGTTCGCCAAGAAGCGGTTCTCATCCTTCCCCCTTGTTGTTCAGAAGAGAACAACATTAGAACAGCCATTGTTCTTGAGCCCGTAGACAAGAGACGGTTCTCACCCCCCCCCCCCTGTTGTTCAGAAGAGAACAACGTAGAACAGCCATTGTTCTTCAAGCTGTTCGTCGAGAAACGGTTCTCATTCCCAAGACGCCACGTGAGGATCCTTTTATTCCACCCCTTCGGCTGGAACTCGCCAGCGGACCAAAAATTTCTTCACGTCGACTTCCTCTGCACCACTAGTATAAAATTACGTAAGCCAAACGTTACCTTTGAGTATTTAACCCTTTTGTCAATTCTATCCTGTGCTTTAAATGGTTTAGCGAACCATCCCATCTCTTTAACTTTTATATTTGTTTTACCTTTTTAAATCTTTTAATCCTCGGATTAGCCGAGTTCCCACGACCCTTTCAATTCTATGTTTATGTCAATATTTTCCGTTTTTGTGTATTGTTGATAGTTATTATCAATAAAACTCTATTTTATTAATGATAGCAATATTTTTATCCTTGAGCTCAGTTCCACTTCTTAAGCATATCGAAGATACATAATATCGACCCGCCAGACATCCACGCACTCTAAAGATAATGAAAGAAGTTCCCTCAACGAATAGTTATATATGGTATATTGTCGAGAGTCCATTGTATATTTCCACAAAAAGTTAAAAAAAAAATCTCCTTTAATTTAAAAAAAGATAATTCGCAAAGTAGAAGCAAACTGTAAGAACCATACTTATATTAGTTACAATGGCGTGTTAACACTTATAACTATGGCAAATTGAATCTCAGAAATTCACTTCTAAATATCCTTTTTTCTCAGTAGGCGGCAAAATTTTCAAAAACTAACAGAGGAACAAAATAAGTGTGATTTCTTAAAATATTTAATTTTTCAACAAGAAACAAGGCTTAATTTTAAAAGAGAATGAATGGGGGCGCAAAGGTTTTTAAATTCATGTTAAGCAAAGTTCGTCTTCAGTAAATTAGAACTAAACGAGATCAATTGTGGTGGTGATGGCACAAAAACCATCTTTTAATCCAATGAGGGCATTGTGAGAGATACGAAATGTAAATAATAAATAGCTGTTAATTAGTAGAACGAAATCCTAAACGGGGCCTCCTAACATGTTCGTCCTTCATGAATGGGGTGCCTATAGCACCTAGAAGCTGGAGAATTGCATGGACTCCCAACTCAATGACGCCACAGGGATCTAGGGCAATATATCCTCCAGAAATTTTCACTTTACCGTAACTGCGTTCTTTATCATTTCTTTTTGCAACTCTCTGAGTGAGTTACAAATAACTAAATTTTTCGTGCCATTGGTCGTGAAAAGATGTTTTAAAAACAAGAATAAGCATAAAATCAAACAGAAAAAGCACTGAGGTTAAGACAAGAAGTGTTTTGGTTCTGTTTTTTTAAGATCTTGGTATAGACTAAAGGGAAATAATTGATAGTATAGAAAGTAGAAATAAAATTCACAGCTGTACAGTACTGGCATGACGCAGATAGAAGGGGCAGTTATAGAAGAAGTAACACATGGAAGATGAACTTATTCGCCTAGAAAACGGCAGATTGTGAACAACTACTATTATTAATACTAGTTACTAACGCGTTGGTCATACGACCTCCTATCCTTATTCAGATTATAATGGTCGTTATAATTTAAATGTTAGTTACTTGCTATTATAAATTGCTTATAATATGTTAAAATATCACTGATTTCTAATCGGTATAGATTAATAACTATTAATCTCCCGAAACTTATTAAACCATCAACTCTAGTTGACTTTTTAGACAGAAGTAACTGAGAGATAGACAGAGTTATGGCATGGCCTTTCGGGGAGTAAATTAGAGACGTATGAAGAATGACAAATTAGAAAAAAGCTCAATAAAGATAATAGGAAAAGATAATGATTAAATAGATCTGCTAAAACAAATACAAACCCCTAAACATTTAAACAACGGGAACGTAAAATCTTTTCTCCTAAAATCAAATCATAAAAGTGAAAAAAAAATCACAAAAACATTTTGCTGGACCTTAATTTTATGAATTGCTTCGATTTAATCCCTTGATTTCCTTTCTACATGATTTTTCAAGCATAATTTAATATTTTAAAAGGGTGAAATCTATGCATAAGAAAGATTTATCTAATTTTCAATTTAGGATATATTATAATAAATACTTTCTCTTGCCTCGATACGTATTAGAAACATCCATATTTCACAACTCTATGTGTGATAGAATTAGGAGAAATAAAGTGCTCACGAGTAGTACTTCTAAAAGTCAGTTTAATCTGAGTTAAAGTAGTATTTTCCAAATATTCATTATGCCACTGTTATATGTATCAAAAAAGGTGAAATTCAATATTCCAGATAGGTCAAGGAAAGAATTTGAAAAAATAAAGTATGGAATGGTATAATTAAAGTATATATAAACCAGCTCATTGATAAAATGTGCATATTATTTGGAGATGATACAAGTAAATGTTATAGATATACCACCCAAAAATTCCCTAACGGGTACCAAAATGTTACTTGCCTCCCCTCCATTATTTCTTTAGCTAAATTAAGTGTCTCATGGAGAAGCAATGGAAGGCCTACAAATTGACGAAAAAGGCAGTTTCCTGAAAAAAATTAACCATAGTATCTAAACTTAAGGCGAAAAATAATAAGAAATACAAAAATTGAATACTACAAGACCTGCTACAAGCAAAACGAAGAATCTTTTAGATTTTTACATCACACAAAATATCAAGGAAATAATCGCTCCTCTTAACAAAAGTCTCAAACTTAATTTCGAATTCATAATCAGATGCATTCATTCTAAGCAATGCGATGTAGGAGAGGAAGATGTTGTAGGAGTAGTAATCCACTTGCTCCAATTGAAACTTGTACAAGAGCACCTTCTTACGACCCTAGAGCCCTAAGAGAAAGTGGTTCTCTCTTTCTCTCTTGAATCATCTTTTCCACTTCTTTTAAAGCTTGAATAGACACAACCAAGGGTGAAAGTGGGTATTAAATTTTCTTTAAACAAATCAACCCTAAAGGTATGCTTTTCGAATGAATCGTCCACATTCAATTACATTGGATAGTGCAGTAACATCACAGAAAAGATGACAGCAGTTCAGGAATACATTTAATTACCAATTTTCAGACTTTTGATAAAGTGACCCGAAATTAAACCACAAGGAAGAGACGGCCATCTCTTTAATTGGTTCAAATGCCGTTGATATTAACGGAGAAACTTCAGTTTATTAACATTATAAGTAGAGCTTTTCAGTGATTCAGTCGTTAGCGCCATACTCTTTATTATTTATATAAATAACAGATAAATAAAATAATAGGATTATAAGGTTTGCTAAAGATAACTTAATTAAAGAGACTAGAGTGAAACAGGCCGTTCGGCTCTGCCAAGAGATTTGACAAAGATAAATGATTAAGTAAGATATAAGCAATGGGATTTAATGCTGGTAAATGTAAGTTGTTTCATTTGTAACGCAACAAAATTTATTACTTTATTACAATTAAAATATTACTATACATACTATAAACACCAACCAATCAAACCATCGAACTCTCAAACCCAAAGCACCCTCATTTTCATCTAGATTATTTTAAGGCCCAGTAAGAAACAATGTGTCTGTGCTATCTTTTGCATTATCACTTTGGACCAAATAAATTATATTTTTCGTTGTCAAAATATATTTTAAAACAGACACAAAATGTGAATTTTCTTTGGCCAAAGATTGTAGCTCTTTTCATCTTTGTTTATTGCAAATTAAAGATGCAAAATAACTTTCATATAACGCTAAATTATAGCATCTGTTGCATTAAACTCTTTGATCTTACCTAAGTCCGTCAAATTCTGCTGCAGTTAAATTTCAAATACAAAGTCAGGCAAGAAGAAGTTAGACATCCTGTTAATGACTGAACTACCTTAGATTGTTAATTTAAAGAATAAAATATATTTTGAACCATTAAAGGTATATTATTGATACTTTGTGAACTTCCTTTTTGTGGTATTTAGAGGTACAACTCCTTAAGGCATTTTTTATTAAGTTCAGATATTAAAATAGACAATTTTGACAGTATTCTTGTTAATTTGGACGTTTTCGATAAAGTCACGTGTAGCATTCCACTTTAGATGTTCTATTGGGTTTATGTCATGAACTGAGTCGGGTAAGAATTTCGGTTGATGCTTCTTTGGTCCTATTCTTTTGTTTTTTTATCAGTAAGCAACAGAACCGAATCATCCATGAATTAATAACTTTTCCAACTGACTAATAGAGAACCATGGTAAAGTTCTTTCATTAAGAATGAGAATTAATTTACTGGAGTTGATAATGTCGAAACATTCGACCAAATCTCACCTACCATTCTAAATTCATACCACACTATAACAAAAAAGCAAACATGTTTTACTGTTTTTGATGACTTATTTATGTTAAACTCCTGATGACATAATCTCCAATCCTTTACAGGCTTATAGTCCAAAAAAATTGCAAACATCAATTCGCCACAGAAAATTATGTTCTTCCAAATTCAACGGTTTTAGCTCATTTCTTCAGCACATTCATTCATTTTTATAATTTTGCATAGTTTAAGGGGTTTTATTCCGCATGGTTGCACATCTACATATATACTCTAACACTGCAAGAGAGGAAGTAATTTATTTTTGTTTTGGGAATGATTCTGAATCTTTCTGTCGATTCAAAAGATTTTAACAGATGATTGTTCCTAGTGGACATTCTAACAGAATTGAAACATTTTTCATAATGCACAGGACAACTGGACCGTGACTCCGATAACGTTTTACCATTTTCTTTAAAAGGAAACATGATCCTATATTTGAAGAAACAGGGTATTCCAAGATTTCTCCCGCTTTTCCTTTGGCACAGTCAGCCATCGGACTGAACAACAATCCCTTCTCTCTGAATATCTAAAGTTTCATTGGAATTGTATTTTCTAAGCATTTTTAATAGTTACAAAATTAAACTGGAATTAAAGGAAATAAATAATAGCTATAGTAATGGTACTAGCAATATTAAAAACATTAAACCTGAGGTGTTTATTTTATTATTACTTTTCTTTGTATAATACTTCTTGTGATACATGTGAGGACCAAAAACAACTTTTTATCTGTAACCAGAAGTGTCTGACATGAGTTTGCAGTTTGTATTTTCAATTACATCTGTTATTGGGAAGTCCTTTTGCTTTATCTTAATTAGAAATTCGCCTATTTTTTCGCCTTTCTAGAACTCATTCTATGCTTTTTTGCAACCCACTCTGGTCCTCACTCTCTCAAGAATTTCGCTAAAAGTTATAACTTTAAATCTTTCGATAAGGGATCTATGTCGTGAAAGATGTTTAGCCATTCTTGCTTGTTAAGAGTGAATATAAATGTTAAGGTAATATTTATCGATTTCAGGACTGGACAGATAAATTTGGATAAAGCAAGCTTATTCGAAGACGTTTTTCGACGATAAAGCAACCTGCTTATAAACGTGAATTTTTATTCACGTCTCCCTACGGGAATTAAAGAAGATGAATTTTTATAGACTGCTGATTATTCGACCAAAAGTCTAACTAATCCTCCCTCGCA
The DNA here is from genome assembly GCA_963969495.1 of Ceratothoa steindachneri. NCBI lineage: Eukaryota > Metazoa > Arthropoda > Malacostraca > Isopoda > Cymothoidae > Ceratothoa > Ceratothoa steindachneri. The sequence goes on from OZ018330.1 coordinate 136,847,827, forward strand.
TCCCCCCTTCACTGTAGTAGGGGAGTTGAAATGAAATGAACCATTCATCTGGCCACGTCTCAACTATGCCGTTCTCTGTGATAGGCATAATTGGGGGCGCAGAGGAAAGCAGGTTTGAGGAGTAGCTCACTGTCGAACTCAGCGTCAGAGGCAACCCGGTTAAGAGGTGATGCTGAAAGCTTTTGGGAAGAGTTTGCTCTAGCTTCTGATGGTAATTTACGGCCAGCACCACAGGGGGACACACAACCACCCCTGTGTAAGTTGGAAGCATCATCGATAACCAAACCCGAGATGTGGCAACACCCCCGGGTGGTGGTAGTTGATTCAATCACCACCCATTATTAAGTCCGCCACATATCACCCTTCTAAGGGGCCTCCCCAGGTTCGCCCATCATCATTTTATCCCTCCATCCGTCAGTTTACGCTCACGGAAGCTCAATAACAACGGTGGGGAGGGGGGTGGCCCCCTCAAGCGCTCTATTTTCAAAAGAAATTTTTGCTTTTTGTGGACACAAAGAAAAAGACAAAGATTTCGTAACCAGCCAAATAACCACGAAGAAGGAGAGACCCTTCAGTGGTTTGCCGCCCTTCAAGTCCCCCATCGGGCAAGATAGATCAAGCTGGGACCACTCGAGTCTCGATGCGCACCATCAGCGGTTACACCAGATTGAGCAAAAACAAAATCTTTGAAGCAGTGTATGGGCAACTAAAGATAGCCATGATGAGGCTACTAGAGGTCTCGGCGGGTTATATCACTATATGCAAAACAGAAAAGGACGTAGATTGGAAAACACTCCAAAGAAGAAATATAGGAAGAGATTTCAAAAAAGCATCCATGGGCAAAGGTCACTGAAATTGTCAAATTTAAAAATAAAAGGGACAATTCTGACTATGCACATGTCTTTAAAATCATATTTGGAGATATTTCCATGGCTAAGAAAGCAAAGGAATCTGGGCTTCTGCTTTTTAACTCCAGGATCAGCAGGGAGCAGATCGAGAGGGATGATTAAACACCCAATCCAGTTCTGCTCCCACTGTTATAAAGTGGAGGCCCACACAACTCGCAAATGCCAGGCACCCCAAGAGATATGCTCCAGGTGAAGCGAATCTGGCCACCATTGGAAGAACTGCCAGAGCCTTCGCGAGAAGTGCGTGAACTGCGGACAAGGCCATCGATCAATGGCAATGGCCTGTCTCATTAAAAAGAGCTGATTAAGAGAAAACAGCAGCAGAGTAAAGAAGAGGCGACAAAGAAAGCTAATACAACATACGCTCAAGTCTAAAAGGCCGCTTACTCTGAAACAGAGAATAAGAAAACTTATCTAAAAATACAAAACGAGGAATCGACCAAAATTCTGACATGCATCCTGTATGCCCATGTCAGAAACCTAACGCAGCCTGGCACATTTGCTAAAGAACTGAACCGGATGCTCGACGAAAATGGCGTGAGCCAGATGTGGTTCCTGGAAGATCCCCATCAGGGGATGTCCTTCAACTGCAAATGGTCGCAAAAGTGACTCAAGAAGAAAGCAAACAAGGGAAGGAACCCAAAGAAAAGAACATAATACTAGATGCAGGAGTTGAAGCAAGGAAGGAAAGGGAGGCTGATGCCAGGTTAAAGAAAATGCCCAAACCTAAAAACACAGAAAAGAATGTAGACACAGAGGACTCGTGAACCACAGATTTTTCAGAGGTCGTTCCAAAAGATAGGCACCGAGAAAAGAGAAAACGAGAGGCAAAAAGACCTCTAGATGCGGATGAAATAAAACTCACAATCTACGCATCAGAACACTTCCCCTTTCCAAAAGGCAAGGACGCCAATAAAATACTCGTCGGCATCAGAAAAAAGTATTATAAGTGGGAATACGATGCCGAGTGCGAAGAAGAAGTAGTCGAGGAGGCCTTCCTTAACAATATTGTCACTCTCTACAGAGAGACATTTGAAGAGCTTAACACGGCAGAGTACAAAAAGAAAAGCAACGGGAAAAAGCGTCTTACCACCAGAAAATAATAGGAGCGAGAAAATAGAATGGAGAACCCGAACAACAAGTTGAAAATCGTGACGCTCAACATAAATAGATAGGAGGGAAAAGCAACGGCGCATGGGAACATATTTCGTGTGTCTGACCCCGACATCATCTTAATTTCGGAGCACGGTATCGACACATCTTATAAAATAAAGATATCGGGCTACAGAGTTTTTACAAAGAACTATTCTCAAGAGAGTTCTGACGGCGCCGCGTTTGCAATCTAAAGGAATCTCTCGTTCAGGCACCTTCCAGAACTGGAAGAGTCATTCGTGACGATAAAGATGCCCACATTAGTGGGCAATCTCGTGATTGCGGTGGCATATCAGCCTCCTCGAAGAGCGTATCTGCCCCTCAATAACTTCTACACCCTGTTCGGCGACGCCAGAATAGCATTCCTTGGAGGCGACCTTAACGACCCATGCTGAACGGCTGGCTATGGTAACACGAATAACAGAGGCCATAACTTGCAAATGATTATACGTCGAAAAAACATCCAGAGGATAGGACCGGATTTCCTGACCTATATCAGCTCTCGGGCAGCAACAAAGCTTGACATAATCATGACAAGTGACGGCTTCCCATTCAATTACTATAGCTAGCCAGGACCAGCAATTCCCAGCGACCATGTACCGATCTTGACCACCATCTCACTCGCTCCGATCCAGATTCCTGTCCTTCTCCGAAAAAGCTACGCCTCGGCCGACTAAGAACGCTACGAAGAAATCCTAGGCGCATTCGAGCCAGCCAACCTAAGCGAAGCAACTCTAGAGGAGATTAACGTGGAGCTGGAGAGGATAACAACCCTCATCACCGAGTCTGACCGCGAGTGTGTACCTATGATGGGGTACAAGACTTCTCCACAACCCAGATGGACCGGGTAGATGAAAGAGCTCGCTAGGGAGCACAGGTTCGTATACGAACAGGTCAGAAGAGCGGGTACGAATTGGAAACGAAGCTCGCTGCTATGACAATTGCGTGATAAGCTAAAGCTGGCTATTAACCAACAACAGGCTGAGATCTGGAACAGCCTAATAGCCAGGGTCGACAGCGAGGTGACCCCCGATAAACTCTGGCGCCTAGTAAAGAAACTAAAATACCTACTAAGTAGAGGGAGGGAAATGACTACTTGTAGGATCCGGCGGTCCTGGAAGAAAGGTTCCGCACGTTCTGGAAGGAAATCTTTTCAATGACACCTGAAGACGATGCGGAATTCGACCAGGAATTTGAAGGCCATCTGATTGGACAACTTAATCAGATCATACATTGAACACGCCCACGAGCTTACGTCGACGAATGGAGGGAGATGGCGGACCGTGGCCCACCAATTACAACTCAAGAGGTCATGAAAGTCATAAAAACCTTTAAACAAAAGGTGCGAGGCTGGACGGGAATCACTAAAAATAATTGGGTTCATGCCCCCCGGCAGATCCTTCAGAGAATCACTAACATCTATAACGCCTGCCTCAATACGGGCTACTTCCCTGATGTGTTAAAAATCCCTAAAATTATTTTTATCCCCAAAGGAAATAAGCCCCTCCGATGAACTGGTTAACTACAGGTCAATATCCCTCCTTGAGTTTGTAGGCAAAGTCTAAGAGAAGCTTCTAGCCAACAGGCTAAAAGATCAGCTGCCCAAGTTGGAAGCTCACATCCCTCATCAGCACGGGTTACGCAAGAGAAGGAGGACAGATAGAGCCCTTGCCCTTCGCGCCGAAATGCTTGCCCACTGTAAAGCTGAGGGGAAGTGCGTATATGGGGTGATGTGAGATGTACAGAAGGCTTCCGATAAAGTTTTGCTGAGAGGTTTACAATTCAAGATCTTGGGACTTCAGCTAAATCTTATCCTGGAAAGGGTCCTCCTCGACTACATCCTGGAAGGAAAACCTCAAATTTCAATTGAGGGCAACAGAAGACCCGAATTCGAACTAGAAGTGGGGTTCCACAAAGTAGCTGTCTGAGTCCGCTGTTGTACCTTGTGTATACGTTGGACTTACTTGCTCCAGTCGGCAAGGATGTTATGTACCTGCAGTTTGAAGATGACGTCACTCAAATCATCTCCAGTTCCTATACGAATGCTGGAGTTGAAGCAAAGGAGACATCTACCGAAATTGATAATATCAATAGTTTCTAAAGAAATTGGAAAACTAAGACCAACCGCCGAAAGTTCCAGATCCTTCCAGTGAACCACCGAAAACAAGCCGACGTCATAGTCGCCGATGAAATTTACCCATACTCCAACGAAGGTAAAGTCCTGGGTCTACGCATCACATCAACAAGATATAAGACGCACATCAACAACCGAATCTCCCTAGCTAAAAGAGAACTTGGAAAACTGCACAGGTTCAGAAACCTCAGGGCCAAAAACAATAAAAAGCTGGACACTGTCCTGGTGCGCTCAACACTGGTGTACCCAGCATTGGTAATGCAGGCAGCTAGTTCCACCTCTCTTAGATTTATGCAGAGAGTCCAGGACAATGCTACCTTGTTTATAGCTTGCGCAATCAGAATGGACTATATTCGGCAGACGGAACCGCACGCAAGAGCAGGACTTGAGCCACTGAATATGGTTCTACAAAGGCTAGGGAGAAAGACCTGGGAAAAAGGTGAAAACGAAATTCTCCCGCATATAGAGGCAAACATAAATATACAACAACCGATAATTGGACAAACTACCAGGACAGCCCCATTCCCAAGTGGAAGACTGTGCTCCCGGGAAAATCAAGCAGTTATGTATAGGTAACAAAGACTAAATTATCCTACGCACTAAAAAGACACCAAGAAAAAGACTCCAAGACAAAGCCTCCCCTAAAAGAGAAAATTAAAAGAGGCGAAATGCCCAAATGATAAAAATAATAAATACAAGACAAATAAATAAATTAAAAGAGGCAAAGTGACCAAATGATAAAAAATGATAAATACAATAAATAAATAAATTAAAAAAGGCGAAGTGCCGAAGTTGAATAAAACAAAATAAATAAAATAATTAAATCAATTATTAAACAAAAATTATAACTAAAAGAGGCGAAGGGCCCACAACAGGTGAAATAAACAAAATTAAATCAAAATAAAACTAAAAATTAAAGCTAACAAGTTAGCAAAAACATAATTGAAAGGCTTCAATGCCAAAAGACGGAGGACAAAGATTTGTATAGAGATGTTTATATATATATATATATATATATATATATATATATATATATATATATATAATAAAAGAAAAAGATAACAATAAATAAATAAACAAATAAAAAGGCAAGATAAGAAAACAACAACAAAAGTGTCAGCTAAAACACTGACAGCATCGAAAGAGGAGGAATAAAAAAGTAATAGAAAAAAGTAAGATGCATGGGATGCCCTCTACACCAGAGCAAATATAAATATTCTTCACTACTATCTACACCTACAACACCTTCTCCTCACTTGTTACATCAATCAATCAATATCGATTTCACACAGATTTCCCCAAAGAAAAATCAAAGAACGAGGTATTCGGAGCTAGTCATTCTATTTCTTAATAATTTTTAATGAGAAATTCTTTTCAGTCGCAATGATAATATTTTTTTTAATATACTTTACATCATTATTTCTGGGAGTCGTATGGTTACCTAGTCCTAATCGTAGCTCATATTTTAAAGACCTACGAGGGGCGGTAAATATGTTTTGCAATTCGGATATAAGGAAACGAGATATGAGGAAAGGTGTTTTATTATTTTTCAATATAACTACCCTCGACCTTAATGCACTTGTGCCACTTGTCGCAGATGCTTCGAATTCGCAACAGCCAGAAATCTCCCGACTGCTGGTCAATCCACTCCTGGACGGCGAGCTGGACATCTTCATCGTCCCTAAACCGGCGTGCACGCAGTGCAGCCTTGAGCTGGCTTAATAAAATGTAGTCGCTAGGGGCCAGATCTGGACTGTAGGGGGGATGGTTGAGCTCCTCGAATCCGCACTCGCGCAGGGCTACTTGTGCAACTCTGGCCTTGTAGATTTTGACGACGTTGAAGTCGATCATGGGGCGTGATTTTTGTAGGGATCCAACGGGCAGAGACCTTGGTCATGGTCAAATTGTCGTGGATGATGTTCATAACACTTCCATGTGATATTCCAAGTTGTCGCTTGATTTCTTCGACCTTCACCCATCGATTTTTGAGGATCATCTTCTCCACAAGGGCCGCATTGTCCTCGTTGATCACGTCTGACGGGCATCCTAGACGAGGGTCATCTATAAGGGACTCACGACCATGGCCGAACTCCCTATTCCAGCTACCGATGGTTGCATAGGAAGGGGCGGTGTCGGTGTATACTGAAACCATGCGTTCATGGATCTCTTTTGCATTCTTGCCTTCCTTGTTCAAAAATTTGATCACTGCGCGGTGCTCACCGTTGAAAAATTTGTGACTGACGATCTGCGATCAGCTACTGCGTCTTAAATAGACAAGGCAGGATCGTGCAGCTGCCGGTCCTGACTTGTCCTAAATTGTCCTAACACCCACACAAACAGCCATCCCGCTTCCTCTTTTTTTTCCTACCGATTCGCAAAACCTATTGACTGCCCCTCGTAGCTGTGTAGACCACGTCACGATGTCTATCAAGTTAAAGTCAAGCAACACCCCTCTCGCTGACTTTATTAACTGCATACCAAACAAAAACTACAAGGGATACTCTAGAGGGGAGGATGCACAATTATCCTGAACGTGTTCCAGTGCAGGAACAGAGGGAGACACTCTGATGTGGATACAATCTGAGAAAAGAGAAAATATTAGAAAATCACGAAAACAAAACACAGATTTTCTGAATTACCAAATTGTCGCCCAATAAATTATTAATACAATCTCGCTCCATCAGCTAATATTTTTAGTCGCATACGCTTAGTCGCGTGCGACTCTATATCTCACTATGTCGGTCAGTCCCCTTTTTGCTTTTTTTTTTTAGTAACATTATAACAATTCTGCCGATTCTAACGAAATCTGAAAGCCTTATGTTGTTTTACATTATCTTAAGAATGAAATAATTGCCAAGTTCCTCCTTAGATAAGCCCGGTAATTATTTTCTTTGGCAATCAACTCATAACTATTCGGCCGATTCAACGAAATTTGAAATCCTTAGGTTTTAGATTCCCTTTTAAATGATATAATTGTTAAAGTCCTCCCAAGTGAGCCGGGGAATTATTTGACAATAACCTTATTACTATTTGGTTGATTCTAACGAAATTTGAAAACCTTATATTGTTTTACCTTTTCCTTTGAGTGATATAATTTCTAAGCTGTTTACAAGGTTAGTTCGGGAATTTTTGAAAGTTTTGAATGTCGTATGGTCATAAATCAGAATAAATGAAAGCACGCGACTTTGGTCACTAGACCTTATTTTAATATTTATTTATCAACGTGATTTTCTTTATTCCAAAAGTTGTTCTTGTAGTTCGTAAAATGTTGGTGTCCTAATCTCAGGTTTTCTAATTAAGGGAGAATTGTGTTGAGTATAATTTTTAGACATAAATTTTGAACAGACCATCAACGCCGCGTATATAAGACGTTTATGTTTTTTCTTTTCTCTACTAGTTATTTGATTCTCAAAAATTCCTACTGTGTTATTAAAGTTCTTGTTTTGGAGTTATAATTCTTCGGTTAGAATTTGATTAATGGCTTAGCTTTATGTTTCAAAGGTCATCCTTAATGTTTTACTCGTTATATACCATATCTCGCAACATGATAAGAATTATCTAAAACTATCAGATTAACAATTTGTTTTCCATGATGTAAAGTATTACTTTTTCTTGGAGTCCATCGTTGTATTAGAAGAAGTTGGGATTTCACAGATCGAGACCATCGAATATTGAGGTGGCTCTTCAAGATTTAGCATAATATTGCAGGAGTGCGGAAAAGCCGCTTCTACAATCTATTTGATTTTTTTACTATCACCTTCAATTTTGTTCCATTAGACGGCGGATCAAGGACTGATAATAAAATTAACATAAGGAACAGAAGTACAAACACTGGAAATACCCGAAATAAACAGAAACTGGTCCTCGTTTGATTTGGAAGTATCTGTAAGAATGGAACTTTGGTCCATCTGCCCAGAGCCTACAAGCATTTATAATCCCATTGTTGCTCAAATGAGAAAAGCTATTCAACTTAAGAAAAGCGTGGACTGAAAACTGCCAATTTGGATTCAGAAAAACGAAAGAGTAATAATACTTTATCTGGCGAAATGTGCAGACGTGAAAGGCTAGTGTTGTAAAACGTCTAATTGTGTGATGACGTATAAGATTAAACTATCTCCCCACATACCTGCTTTTCATACATGAAAGTGTTTGAAGGGAAGATCCTACCTCACCGAAACTCTTTTTATCCGTACTCACCTGCACTATACTAAAGCAATTACAGCTTCTTATATCTTCGTCCACAAGAATTCTTCGGCTGAAATAAACAAGCATCACTCCAAATCAAGAGCCACCAAATGTACACGTGTGTGAAGTCTAGATATAGAGCCAAAAAATGAGGTAATTTATGACTTGTACCGCCAGTTATCTTGATGTAGGGTAAAGAATAGGCAACGAAAGCTTTAATTCTCCTGCATTGCCCGTATAAAAGGCCAAGGCTCTATGTTCGTGCTGATCTTCGTGTACTAAATGGACAGTTACTGTGTGACTTAGTGATTTTATTAGTTCTGTTCATACAAATTCTACTCTAAGTGTCACATGTTAATAGCCTGACAAAAACTATACCAATTGCTTAATATGGCTTCCATGTTACTCATGAAATAAGAGGAGATGAAAAATAAAAACGTTTCGAGCATGGAGAGTCATTTCTCTATCGAATCGTTGAATTTATTTTTCAGCCACAAACCATCTTTCTTATTATTAAAGCAATAAAATCGATCATATATGACATTATTTGATCCATTTGACATGAATAAAAGAAGTATTCAATAGATGATTGACATTTCTTTACAAATCACACTTGTAGACGATATTAATTATTAATTGAACAATAGCCGTATTGTAAATATCTGTCACCAAAATGAGTGAAATTATTTTAGACGGTTGTAACGTTAGTAAAAAGTCAAATAGAAATAAGTTCATGTTTCAATAAAAATAAGTAAGCCCCTCACCCACTAACACATTTAAAAACAAAGAATGTGATTAGCTTAGACAAGAGAAGAAATAATCGAATAAATCTCAGGACACATATTTATAAACTACTCGAAAAACATTATTGCCTTGTAATACAAATTTGGGAAAAGAAGTCACGTAAACACCTAATAAATAGTAGATGGAAATCGTGAAAATGAGAAGGAAACTGAGAATCAAATTTCAACTATAAATAAATAAAAACAGATTCAAGTAGTTATATCAGGAATTAGTCCTTTTTACAGATAAAAATCAAATTTTCAAAGCCAAAAATACGAAACAATTTTCTTTTGAGATATAAGTCTTATTAAAGAAAGTGAAAAAACAAATGATGATTGAACTTGTATGCAAATATCTAAATATGTAAATTATGACGAATACAGGTTATATAAATATTATGTAATCATAATCTATTTGGCAATATAGTTTTATAAAAGTAAATGTTTGCAACTTTTTCTATTCTAAAAATGGTTCCTTCCAAAGAAACTTGAACCGCTTTTGCTCTGAACCAAATTTGCCTGCAATGCACGGAAAGAGTTGGTGCCTCAAGGAGCATCATCTTTTTGAGCATTCTTTATTACTAATCCATCGCTCCTTTAGTGCATTATATCACTGATTCAATTTGAGAATTTGAATATCTAATCGTATGTGTATTCAAAGAGTTGATTGATTAAAGGGAAATAAATTTGCCTTCTTATTCGCCTACAAGAAAATCCTCTTCACTGAATATAGTCATGAATATTTAATGTCAACAACAATAAAAATTGGGAGGGGCTCTAATTCAATGCACTTCACATATAGCCCAGAATCATAACAGGAATTCATAGAGTTTAAGAAGCCATCATAATTCCTCCAGGGAATTAAATGTTCCCACATTGTGTGGTCCTTCTTTTGGGGGATGAATCTCAAACGCGGAATGATATTATCTCAAATGGAAACAAAATGGTGTGATCCAAAATGGTAACAAAATGTTATTTTATCAAAAATGAAAATAAATGAGAACAAAATGCTGTAATTTAAAATAGGAAAAGATTTGAAATAAAAATAGTAAGATAGGAAAGTGAGAACAAATATACTGTTATAAAAAACAGGAGCAAACTTTTTAATCTCAAATGGGAATAAAATGGTGCCTCCTCAAATGAAAGCGAAAAACAGGAACATAAATGTTAAAATTCAAAAGGAAAACCAGAATTGTGTTAATGAAAATTGGAAAAAAGTGGGAACAAATATAGCGTTATTCTATATGAAAACAATATATTGTAATATAATATACACTACACACCTGTGTATTTACATAGCAACGATAGGGCTGCATAGGCAACTTTTATGATGTTACAATATCCTCTAATGGCAGGCTTCAGTGGGCCTCACCTAACTCATGCTTGTTTCATGATTCGCACATGTTAGATTTATCACACATGCTCCGGAGAGTTGCGCATCCACCTGGTCTCTAGTTTCATGGCTACAATAGAATTTTACTTACTTAAACTTCGCCTCTTTACAAAATATTCTGCAGTAATTCCATCCTTGTTTTTCACATTTTTAAATAAACTAAAGGTGTAATTTGCCTAATAGAATAATATATTTTATAAATAACAGAGTTTTACAAAGAGTTCATTTGATTTCGTATATGTGGTGTAGTTAAGGTAAGTGAAAATCGTTTAAAGTTAAAAAGTACACAAGACTACTCGTTTCATTTCTCTCAATCCTAAGATCCAACTTCTATATCAGAATGTGTTCATAAGTTTCTTTACATAATGTATATTTGGTATTAATCTCCTATAGAATCAGGCGCTCATGGATAGAATGTGTTTTCAGCCGAAGTGGTTTCAGTTTTTTAGCATCAAAGCAGAAAACCTGCGAGCGAAATATTGAAATTCCCTTCAGATCAGCCAACCTTTCATCACAAACAGAACCTTCAAATATTCAAACGATTTACGTCGTTTCCATCCATTGAGAAAGACGAGATGCAGCGTGAAGGAAGGTCCATTTGTGAATGTTTTAGCAGCAAATGGGTTACCAGTATTCTAGAATGGTTCTTAATAAATTGACTGAAAATTTGTAATATTAGACTAATTAAAGTTTCTTGCAATGGAATGGAGGTTGTTAAAATGTCATAATATTTTTTTGTAACCAAATATTTGCCCCAAATTCTTTTATTTTGAATAAAAATAAAATGTGCCTAAAGATTATATGGAAATAATAAAATTTTCCAAAGTTCTATTTAACCTGCTATATTTTTGTCTGAAGTTCTTATGAAGTTAAGAGAGTCATTGGCAAAAAAAAGTAATGTGAATATATATAATCAAAATGCCATATGACAAGAAAAATAAGAAAATTATTGTTTTGTTTGTCTATTTTGTTATCACGATATTATTTCAAGATTTATAAATAATTAGTCGAAATCCCAAGATTTAAAAAAAAATAAAAATAGAAAAAGATCATATAATAACAAAGTATAACAGGTTTAAACAACCTATACGAAGTAACTTGAGGAAATACAATGCGAGTAAATTAGATCAAACAGAGATGAGAAATGTCCAAGAGTCGCGGGAGAAAGTAACCCTGATTCTGAATAACTTTAACCAGTGTGTTATCAATTGATCAAGTCAAGGTTTTATGCAATCAAGAGAAAGATAATTTGCAGCATCTTTGATGGTTCCCGATAAATCATTTTTGTTGTTAAGCTGCTTGCGGTCTGCGTAGCTCTTTTGATGCTTCAAACGCTTTTAAGTGGAATTAGGTCGAAGCTCTAGAGAGGACATCCCTTGATGGAGGCTCAATAAAACCTCTTAAGTTTAGACAATTCTTAAAGAGGTTTTAGTCATGAGAAGAAAAATAATCCTTAATGGCTGCCTTTTAAGCAAAAGTAGTAATTTTTTCACCAGAAATAACTTGGATTCTATTTTAATTCCATTATCTACTTTGAAATTTACAGCCTAAATTATCAATCATCCTCTTTGTCGTCGTTTGTTGAATGCTTGACCTGACGTTTATTAATTATAATTTAACTTCTGGTTCAAGCTATCGGCCCATACAGAATGACTCATTCGTTAGTAAAACTAACTTGGTTAAAGCCAATTCTTTTGAATGGTGGGCTGGTAGTAGATATTTGCCCCTTTGTACTTTGATTAAAAACAGTATTTTGGGCTCAAATCAAAACATATATTCTTTAAACCTTAATTTCTAGAGATAAAAGGAGCTCAACAGCTTAAAAATTAAGGTTACTGCTACGAGGGGTGGTCAATAGGTTTTGCGAATCGGTAGGACAAAACAGAAGAAGCGGGATGGCTGTTTGTAGGGGTGTTAGGACAAGTTATGACAAGTCACGACCTGCAGCCGCATGCTCCTGCCTCATCTATTTAAGAAGAAGTAGCTGATTGCAGATCGTCAGTCACAAATTTTTCAACAATGGAGAAGGTTGAGCACCACGCAGTGATCAACTTTTTGACCAAGGAAGGCAAGAATGCAAAAGAGATACATGAACGCATGGTTGCAGTGTACACCGACACCCCCCATTCCTATGCAACCATTGCTCGCTGGAATAGGGAGTTTGGCCATGGTCGTGAGTCCCTTGAAGATGACCCCCGTCCAGGACGCCCGTTAGACGTGACCAACGAGAACTATGTGGCCCGTGTGAAGAGGATGATCCCCGTTGGGTCCCTATAAACCTCACGCCTCATGATCGACTTCAATGTTGTCAAAGTTCGGAGGAGCTTCTGCTCCTGTACAACCAAGTCCCAGCTGGATTCGAGTCACTCATAGTGACAGGTGATGAAACCTGGGTCCATCACTGGGATCCCGAGACCAAGCTCGAAAGCATGGCCTGGAAGCAAAGGCGCTCTCCGACCCCCATCAAGTTTCTAACCCAACTCTCAGCCGGGAAGATCATGGCCACCATCTTCTGGGATTCTGAGGGAGTGTTGATGGTGGACTATGCGCCTCTTGGAAGGACCATCACAGGCCAAGATTACACCAAGAAACTGGCTGGATTGAAAAATTTCATCCGTCAGAAGCAGCGCAGCAAGTTGACACGCGGTGTCCTGCTCCTCCACGACAATGCCCCTTTCCACAAGGCTAGAGTTGCACAAGCTGCCCTGCGCGAATGCGGATTCGAAGAGCTCAACCATTCTTCTACAGTACAGATCTGGCACCTAGCGACTACTTTTTATTCCACCAGCTCAAGGCTGCACTTCGTGGACGCCGGTTTGGGGACGATGTCCACTCGCCGTACAGGAGTGGATTGAACAGCAGTCGGGATATTTTTGGTTGTCGGGAATTCGAAGCCTCAGGGACAAGTGCCGCAAGTGCATTGAAGTCAAGGGTAGTTATATTGAAAAATAATAAAACCCTTTCCTCATATCTCGTTTCCTTATATCCGAATTGCAAAACTTATTGACCGCCCCTCGTAGTATGAGAGCTATTAGCCAAATTTCTTTTGATTTGAGTAATAGTGCAATAGGTAAGAGCTGGATATTCTCTTTGAAAACTTTTTTCTCTTGATTGAAAGCCATTCTCTGCACTTTTATTTACAGGGCGAAAATCAGGCATCAAATCTGTTAAAATTTGCAGAAAACCTTCTCTTACCTAATTATTTTACATCTTAATTCTTATCTTCGAAGGTAGTTTCTTTGTTCTGGTTATTCTATCAGAAATCCTTCTTGCAAAAGATATCTGGTCTGTCGTAATTGAATTTGAGAATATCGATTATAAGCTATATACTACATGATATAACTAATGTTGTGAGTATTTACTAAATTGTAGTTATTTCATTCTTAAATTTATTCGAATCTAAATATTTCATAAACTTTTCTGGAAAATGATGAGAAGGTAAAGAAAAAATTACATACAATCTCTAAGCAAGCTTTAACTTCCATTTTCCCACCTAACCATCTCATTTCTACAAAACCTTAATGAGCAGTAAATATTTCTACTCTAATTAGTTAATTAAATAATTTTCTTGTTTTAAAACCGATAAAGTAAGCTATTAAATTTTGTATATATCCCGAATATTGCAGTAAATTTATGTAGTGAAGAGAATTTTAACACCGTAAATCTGAGTCAAATACACTCCGATATTCATTACAGGTAATAAAGTTTCATTCAAACTGACAATCTAACTAAAACAGGTGTCAGGGAAAAACATTAGCTAATAAATAACTTCCAAAATTACCATTTCAATTTTGGATGGCTATAATTTTAATTTAATACAATAAATTTTATTGCAGAATAAATATGAGTTGGCTTATTTTTCGCGCGTGTTATGCTTCTTCAGTTAACATTTTCCCCTTTGGAACAAAGAGGATTTAAATGCACGCAAAAGGTTAATATTGCCTCCTAGCACATACACACTGTTGTGTTTTTATTTATCGCAGTAAGTTTTAGAGGAATTCTTTCATATGTAAATCACCGTGTATGAGAAAAGGAATTTTGGCTTTTAACTCTTTTAAGAACTGGAGGGAAATGTTAGAAATTAACGATTGTATGGTAACATTCCAGATTATTCTAAAGAAAATTTGGGTTTATGTAATTCATAGAGGACCAGAAACCTTCCATGAATGTTTCTCTCACTATTGGCTCAAGAATAATAAATGCAAAAGATAATTATTTGTAAAGGTAGATAGGTATGCGAATAAAAATAGAGAGAATACATTAGAAAAGAAAGCCTTAACGAGAGCACCCCTCAAATCCAAGCTTTATGGTTAAGGAAACAGAATTTTAACCCGTAAAAAGCGGCAATTTACACTTAAGGAAAGAAACTCTTTCAAACTTTCCTGTTGTAAATTATTACTTTAAAGTTGCCTAAATTGTAGATTTTATTAGACCAATTTCCTATAGAGAAAAATCGAGATTCGACTATGGTTATCTCTTATTTTCCCTCCTATATAAGAGCTTCTAAAGTTCTTTAACCCTTTTACAACTTAATATTGATGTTGAAGCTCTTCTCAGGCTAATTGTTAATCCACTTTTACGGTATGGGAAGGCAAATTCTGCCACAATCTTTGGTCTCAAACTTAATTTAAGAGAGGATGTGCTATTGCTATATTTGTTTTCAATACTTAGTTCTTTTGATCAATTCTACGTAATTTGTTTCATTCGTAAACGAATCGTGACATACTGGCTATAGTTTTTCCTATCGCTATTCGATGGTTTTTATCTGATAAACCCTTGTCAAAAGAAAGACAAAAGGCTACTTTGAGCCAAGAGTGATTCTTCAGCTGTAGAGAGTATTTTCTGGCGATAAGCATTCAGTCTCAAAGAATAGCTATATAATGCCGACTACCAGAGAACAAAAGAATTTTTTTCACTACTTCATGTGATCGAAAACTCCATCATTCATAGTTTCTGGGGTTTTTTTCATGAGAGCCATGTTACGACTTTTGGTGCATCGGTATTCTTTTTACAATCTGGTTCATAGATGTTTACTATACGCTCTGCCGTGGACATTATTAAGGATTAAAAGGTTTGCCATTTAATTCTTTGGCATTCACAAGTGAATCTGCCTTGATTGATCTGCTGCAATAGGGATTGAAACAAAATACTAGGTAGTTGTGCATCCTTTACACAGCGCCCAGGTTATTTTTTCCCCTGGGCTTCGTCATTTCTTTACTTCTAAAGTCTTAAAAACATTTGGGAGGATATTCCCATTATTATTTTCCCATTTTCACATTCTAAAATAAATCATCTAATCAATAAACTCTTTTCCTATCCAATATTTTATCAATTTAGCGAAATTTTAATATCACTTTGCCACCCACTACCCCTCTGTCCTCAACTGCGTGAAGATCCTTACTTTTATTACAAGAGTTTTTTCTATGTGGTTCTTCGAATTCTTTGTCGTATCCGATCTCAATTTGAACATATTTATATTCATCAACGCCAATCACTCTTTCCTTCCGTTCTCCTCAACATGGTCATGACGAGGAACAAATTTCCTTCTCCACTTTCCTGATTCTCGCTCAACCTAACCCTGTCCGTGACTTCAACCGATCCTACTGCAGGTTTTCTTTACTGAAATACTCTTGACTCTAGAAATCCTTACATTCCACTTCTGCAACATTGTTACAGGTATCTTGTGTTCGTTTGCTCTGCATTCTAACCGTACCTTCTAAATCTTGGGTTCTAATAGAGAAAATGCACTTCCAGTTATTTTCTGCTCCTTTTCTTCAATTTATCTCTTCGTAATCGCTTTTATTGCCCACCTCTTCCATCAAGTTTATTATAGTGATAAACAGATGATCTGTAACGAACGACGGCCCTACACTTAGTATAAAAAGGTTTGAAATATTGTTTCCATTAAGTTCGCATAATCATACCTGTACACAACTATGTCTTTATTATGCACGGAAGCATTTTGAAGGTTTGACAATTTTACCCTTGGTATTTGTTTATTTGTACATCGTTGAACGTTTACCGACGGAAAACTGTCTTCTTTTGTAAGGAATTACCTAAATTAATAAATAACTCCTGATTTTGTTCTAATTTATAGCTATTTCTAAATTCACCAAGTTATGAATTAATGAATTACAAAAATGAGTCATTTTCTTCCCTTTATTCTAGCTTTTTGGTTAATGATAAGAAGGATTTAGATTCATTAAAATAAACTGAATAAATTACTGGATAAAAGTTTTTATTCGCAGGAAAAAAGAAAGTCGCATAATTTTAAGTGTCTTATTTTCCACGAGACAATTAATACAATGAGATACAGAAATACCGAAAGTAGTTCTGTAAAATAGATATCATGGATTAGAAGCTCTCGTACGCAACAACAAACCGTTCCACTAATCATCGTCTATTAAACGGGGAAAATATATTAAAACTTTAATAATACAAAGGGAAATCATTGATTCAAAAAGAAAATTCCACCGTTATTGCGAGGATTTTAAATGTCTTCTCAGCTGCACGGCGAGAGCCATGTGCGAAATAGGAAATGGCCTTCAAATCCTAAAAATCAGTAACGATTGGCTTATTGATATGACAAATCTATCACAGTGAATCAAGATAAGGGAAAAGAGGCAATCGCGAATTCACAAAATAGGGAATGGACAAAACACATAAAAGAACCAATGATGAATAAAAATTCAAGGTTTGATGTTTAGAGTTTATCTCTTACTTCAAGTAGATTGATAATATTAAAAAAAGACTAATACAACGAAAGTATCCTCACCAGATATTTCAAGAGATAATTAAAAGGAATGTATTCAGTTTGAAGAGTGAGAAAATGTGTGGAAGAGAAATTCCTCGATTACCGAATAAGGAACCAGCATGGATTGCTGGAAAATGGTATGAACGGTATTGTACAACGGTATTGTACAACGAAACTAGCTGTATTTTGAAGAAAACAAAGGAAAATATTATATTACCAATATATGTTTTACACCAATTACTCAACGATGTATGTGTTATAAGCCCAATTACCAGCAAGTGCGCCATTTAATGAAAGAATAGGAAACATAAAAACACATGAACGTAAATGTACCGTTCCGATGCTCCTCATCTATGCATCTCTGACTATTCATAAAGTACTAAGAAATATCACAACATATAAATCTTTAAATATTAAACAATTATTTTGCATTAGGTAATTGTATTCTTTTCCTAGGTTTCTCCTGCTTCTTCTATTACCCCTAATAGAGGAAGTCTGGGAATGAAACGGATGGGTGCCTTGGGTAAAATTAATATCCACTTTATTGGCCTCCGAAAATGCTGATTAATATCATTGTAAGCATGGAACCTGGCTCTACGGCCCCAGTGCTTTAAGTGATTGCGATTTTTATTACTCTACCGGAATTCAACCTTTTTACTTACAGAAGGACTCGATGAATCGGGTCAAATTCGATACACTTTATTTTGTATGTGGACTCCATTCGGGTGAATTTCTTAATTCAATAACTTCTGAAGCGCAGTTCATTACTATAGAAGGGGGTACATATGAAATAACGAAATCTGCCAGGAAATCAACATATAACAACCACAGAGGCTTCAATCCTTTGACAGGTTTCCACATAATGACAGAAGGAACAGAAATGGAAGCATTCAAATTATATTTCCCCCGGACTTTGCCGCGGTGGTAGAGTTTTTTTGGTTAAGAATTAATGAGGATTTTTGTAAAGAAAATGGATTTATGCCACCAAAAATAAGTAGACCACCAAAGATCATTTTGCGTAGAGACGATCCTCCATTTAGAGAGGTTAGGGGAAGTAGATATTTGTAAAAGGCAGATACCCAGAGTATTTAAAAGAGGAGACTACTTGGTGTGTTATAAAAATAGAGAGTACCAAAGTCTCTTGCATTTGACGCCCTCCCGCATCAAGAACAGTATCCATTAGGTCTGCATTGATTGTCAAAATGTCGTTTAAGTAATGTAGGGCTCTTGGATCGTCAGAGTCGTCAGCAAAGTTTAAACCCCTTCAAGAATACACAACAGGACACGGGCGAAAATGGATGTAAAAGTCAGCCACTAAGATACGAGAAGGATAGGGCGAAATATCCTTAATGAGATAAGGCCAAAAGTTAGTAATGTTCTTCATTTTAAAGATTTTGGCTACCAAATGTGAACTTCGACCAAGCGCTTTGGAAATACTGATTCAAACATGAGTCGAATTAGCCAAGATCAGGTATGGTTATCCACAGGTTGGGACTCGATATGGATCGAGATGAGTTAGTAGTTTATGGCACATCTTAGGAATATCTGGTTTAGATCTCATATTAAAGAAGTGATCACTACTCAGAAAAGCAAGAGAACCGTACTATGCCCCACGGTTTGAAACCTGGTTAACTGTATAGATGGCCGCTGATGTGAATTTATAAAGTAGCCATAATAGCTTATCAGTGGTGATTGAGATAATCAAGCAGCTACTGTACTTCTTCCCAAGCATCTTTCTACCACTGCCAACAGAAAAATATATCCAGAATACCACCAACAAATCATTACAAATAAAGGTTTATTAAAAGTTTAATCAAGAATGGCAAATTATTTTATTAGTGATATTAAAATATGTAAAATTCTACAAAATACAAAATTAGGAAGCCTTAAC
Source organism: Ceratothoa steindachneri (assembly GCA_963969495.1). Taxonomy (NCBI): domain Eukaryota; kingdom Metazoa; phylum Arthropoda; class Malacostraca; order Isopoda; family Cymothoidae; genus Ceratothoa; species Ceratothoa steindachneri. The sequence goes on from OZ018330.1 coordinate 136,867,026, forward strand.
ATTCTTTTTATCTAGATACTTGTCAAACTTTCTTTTTAAATCATTTATATTTTGACATACGAGTAATACTCCCAATTACTTCTCGAAAAATTCTTTTCTTCAATCCAAGCTGGTGGCCTATATTCTATAGGCTACCATTTGAAACCACTCTGCGATTAATATAAAAGTGAAAATTCATTGACAGCGTCTGTCTGAGAACCTTGAATTAATTGTATGTCCACAATTTTGTTTTTAACATTTAAAAGCTAACATTATTCTCAAACTCTCAATTAGTTGCTTTGATATCTTAACTTTAGTTGTCAATCTCTATCTATAAGACGCTTAATCTGTTTCTGCGGCCACAACGTTCGTTGTTCGCTCCTAACTAGCGGTCATTCACACCTGGGCGTAAACCTCAAGAGCGCGCAGTGAAACGTTGACTCATTGTTATCATATTATATGATGCTAGGATAGGCCTCCGGCTTGGCCCGGGAAAAAAGTCCTGTCGCAAATAAATACCGATACTTAATGTTTGCAATTTTTATATTGTGGCACAAAAATATCTTTGCTTGCTTATTATTATTAGGTGTATAATGAAGACAGATTCAGGAGAGTTGCACACTCCCCCGATTATATAATATCATATAATCTGTATTTAAAAGGCCCTCAATCTATTTCTTCAGCCACAAAGTTATTTGCTCATAAATAACGGTCATTCACGCGTGCGCGTAAACTGCCGCGCGCGCACGTGATGAAACGTTTACTCATTGTAATTATAGATTATTATATTATATTAAATTATATTATATTATATATTATATTATACAGGGTGGGCCGTAAGTTTCCATATATAGAAAAAATAAAAGGTTTATTATGCTCTACATGGTTGCCATTGTTTTGAAAACACTTTTAATGCGTGTTTCCCACTGTTGATGAATACGCATTAGTAGAGTTGATGTTATGCTTGTAATGGCGTTGGTGATACGTTCCTTTATGATAATTTATGTCTCGTATCTTTACATGATACACCATGGCCTTCAAGTGTCCTCAAAGATAGAAATCAAGTGGGGAAATATCTGTAGATCTAGTAGGCCACTCCACAGGACTACGCCGCCGACCAAACCAAGCATGCGGAAACTGCTGATCCAAATACCGATGTACCTAAAGACCATAATAAGGTGGAGCTCCATCTTGCTGCATGTAAACTAGGAAGGTACCTTCCTCGTTTAGCAAGGATGGGAAAATTTCTCTTGCAACAAGTTAAGATACCTTTCGGCATTAAGATTTCCAATGACAAAAGTTGGTCCAATAATTCTGTCACCCCATATTCTGGCCTACACCCTCTTCGTCAGGCTCTAATAACATTACTCCAATAACGTATGTTTTGCCGATTAACTTCTCCAGTGACGTAAAGATTTGCTTCATCAGTAAACAAGATCTTAGTGAAAAGTTTGCATCTTCGTTCACTTTGGTTAATGCCCCTTCACAGAATTCCATCCGTCTACCCAGGTCGTCTTCACTCAAATGCTCTGCCATATGCAATTTGTATGGGTGTCATTTGTTTGCTTTCAAAATGCGCCTGATACTCGATATTCTGACACAACTTTCCTCAAACAACAGTCGTGTACTTTTTTTTTATTATATTATATTTCATATGATTGGTAGATTACGCAACTCTCCTGAATCTGCCTTCACCCCACAAATAATAATAATAGTAATATGCAGGTAAAGATATTTTGTGCCTAATTTAAGAATTTCAAACACTATGCATCTATATATAATCGCGACAGGACTTATTCTTCCGTGCAAGGCCGAGTACCAATGCTGGTTCATATTAAGGTAAAGCGGATGAAGCAAGTCAGAAGAGATTTATCGTGCGTAAAAATATAATACCCTGTCTAATGCAGTGTAGAAATGTTAAGTTGAATATTTAAACTCAACTTTGAATAAATTTATTTATTCACAATTGCAACACTAAATAAGGGAGAAATATAAATAAGGTCTATTGTTCGTCTGATTAAAATGATACAAACGTCAGTCACATCGCTCGAAGATATATACATTTACAGGAACAATTTCTTATAATAAGCATAGTCCTAAATAATTACTACATACAACCTTACTAGTATATGCAACCGTTCTGAGATAGATCTAAATTTGTAATAAATACAAAGATTCATCAGACATAACATTAGCATTGGTGAATATTTCAGGATGAATAAATGGAAAATAGATTCTGAAATTGCAGGCATTTCAACTGCACCATTTTAAAACATGCATAAATTCAATGTCAGTTCCTATTAATATGAAAGAACTACTCGCATTTGCACAAACCATTCGACAAACTTTAAACATAATAAAGGTGAAAATAAGTTTATAACAAAAATTTCTCATCTAGTTTTGAATTGGTCAAGGAAAAAACGAATATGCAACACTCCACAAAATATTAACTATTCTATCAAAATAATATTCAATTCCTAAGTTTAAATTTCATGGATTTAAAGTTAAATATATTTTTTAAATTAAAATTAAAATATATTGAAGATATTTTGCCTTGAAATACACTCTAAAAGGTTTCCACCTCCAGTAATTTCATTTATTTGCCTAATTGCCTCCTCTTTGGTTTAATTCAAAAGAGGAGGTTTAATTCAAATGTTTGATTTGTATGAACGTAAAATTATACTACAAAGGGAAAGTATATTTAGAAGGAAAGACATGACATAAAAGCATGCATATGTTAATATAAAGATAAATATTCAAATTAGGATAAAGTTGAGAAAAGTGAATAAACATCGCTAACAATAATTCTTGGATTGGAGAAATATAAACCTTTATAACGAAAATCGTACCCAGAACACAAGCATTCAAATACGAACTAAACCCAATTTAAAGACAGTGGGACAGAAAATGAATAGTGAGTTGTCAAAGGAAAGATTAAATTGAATTTGTCAGATACGTACCAAGCTTTAAATATGCTCTCATTATTCATTTTGGACATCAAAACGTAGAAGGACTAACACGATTCTTTCTTTTGTTCTACTCAAATGGTATGGCAAAGGTCTTTAATCGACGAAGAATTGACCTTTCCTTCGCTTTCATACGAGCAGATTTAGGTCACTGCTGTATAATGGAGTGGAAGAATGACTGAATATGTATACTTATTTAGAAATGTGGAAAAGAATTCGTTTAAAAGTTTTAAGAACAAAAAGCTTCTATTCGAAAGCTTTTACAACTTTGAGAAATTTTATATATTTTTAAAAGACGCGAGGCAAAAGTCTTTATATGATTATTTACAATTTGAGATTCATATATTGTTTATTTTGTTTTTTTTAAGTTTAGGTTGCATGGAAAGAGTAGACACAACCTGTAATTTCTAGAAGCGATTCTGAAAATCAGTTAGTATTTTAAGTTTTAATCAGATTTTTTAAGTAAACATATAAGTAGATTTATTAATAGTTTTAACTCGGAATAAGTAAGTCTGAAATAGCCAAAATGGCCAATTTGGCAATAATAACGGCAACAGCGTCAGGTCTCTTGTGGTATCCACTCCAGAATCTTTCAGTGAATATGATTGTTTTAAGTAGTTAGTATCCAGTTAAGAGCCCCAACGTTTTATTGCTTATTTCTATATAATTATTTATTGAAAAGAGGAGAGAATTATCTTCCATTCTTACTAGACATTTAAAAAAGGATTAGTAAGATTGAAGGAAGTGAAATGTATGTAAGATTTACATATATTCAATATAGACAATAAGGAAAATGCTGGTAGTGGTTAGAAAAGGTCGGCAGGTATGAATCTCTCGAACCCTGAAATTCATATTTTCGTAGATAGAAGCAAAATTTAGAGATAATTTCATATACGACGAGTCCTAAACGCGTTCATATTAAAAAAATAAATCAATACAAAAAATATATAAATTATTTTTTTAATCATAAGCTCCATTGTGGTCAAAGCCGTTTTGAAAGCGACCATACCATTTATTTAAACCATTTCTATAAATCAGAGGATCTTAGAATTAAACCAAGTGAAAACAGCTATTTAAACATTGTCAACAGACGAAAAATGAGTTCTTTCCAAGCTTCTTTTAAGCTAAGGAAACAAAGAAAATTCGAATATGGGGAGGATATAAACTCCCAACAAAATTCTTGTAAAGTTGACTTTGTCAACGAAGCGGAATGAGCGAGGCGGTTAACGTAATGAAAGAGGATTTTATGTGGAGTCTTTCGGGGCGCTATTCCGGCAAAGCCTCATAATTTTATCTCAAAACACTTTCGTAATAGGGAACATTACTGGTTCTGCGCCCTTCATGAAAGTTAACAAGTATCACACCTTCACTATCCTCACAAACAGTGACCATTACCTTCTCTACTGATTGTTCAGAGTTTGCTTTAATGATTCCTCTTCCATCTCTTGGTAATTAGTGTTTAGAATGCTCTTTGTCCTCCAAATCTAATTTTTAAATTCAACTCTCATCCATGGTATTTTCATCCTACTTGTTCGAGATTTGCATCGAAAAGCGTACATAGTTCTCTTCTCTAGCTGATCTTCAATCAGCATATTTGGCACCCATCAAGCTGAAATCTTATTGAGCTTCAGTACGTGAGTAAATATGTAAAAAACTGAACCTACCAATAATATGCCTGCTATTATTTCCACTATTAAGTCATGGGCGTCTTCAATTAGTGCTCGCAACCTATTGATGTTTTTCTTCCCTACTAATATGTCACTGTGAATCTAGTCTTCCACCCCCTGTCTTCAATCGCAAAGTGATGTATCCATTTATATCTAGTAGGCTTCCGAGAGATACTTTCATCCTAAACATTTATTAATAGATCAATAGTTATTTCATTCTTCTGTCAACCAAGATTGTGCAGATATTTGATGTTTGTCCTTGCTGAAACTTTGATGAAATGGATGTCATTACTGCGGCGTCCAATTTTATAGCGCTGCCATCTCATTTAAAATGAAGAAATTAATTTATCTGTACTTTTTTTGTAATATTCTTCTTCTACGAAATTTTGAAGACTCTTTGTATGTATAGAAACATGAAATAAGTCAATAGACACCCAGTTTATTAGTTAAATGCCTTTATTTATACATTTACAGAATTAAATAAATTTTCTGATGAAATTACATTATTAATACTTTATGGACTTTCCTTCAGCGTTTTTAAAGTGGTAGTTCAGAGATTACAGCTTGTGGCAATTACAGCCTTATTTCTTCTATGGCCTCCAACAATATGTGTCTTTTTGCTAGATTTATGGGAACACACATGTTTTACTATTTAATGCTAGAAGAGTAATTGGTCTAAGAAAGACGTTTGAAGCATAATTCTTCCACATATTCTTTTGTCTCTATTGAGTATGACAGTAAGCCCCATTTTCTATGAAGGAGCCCTTGACCCCTCCATTTGAAAAAACTTGTAAAGGGTCTTTCAACAAGGACGCTCAAGCTTTGTCAGACGATAGTGGCTATGTTGTTAAGGCAACATCAGTAAACCCCACTGTCTACTGTTCAGTAGTACTTGGCAAGTTACGATGGAAGGTTATAGCGTTGAACAGCGTGTGAAAATCACCAAATGTTATTATCAAAATCAGTGCTCGGTTCGACAAACGTTCCGCGCATTACGTGATTTCTATCCTCGTCGCAATGGTCCTGCCGAGTCCACTGTTCGATGCTTGGTGGCCAAATTTGAGGCGAAATGGTTGATCAACAATCAGCCAACATCGGTATGTTGCCGAAACGCAAGATCTGCTGAAAATTTAGCTGCCGTAAATGAGAGTGTACGGGAAGATCCGAGGCAGTCAATTTCTCGTCGTTCACAAGAACTTGGCCTTTCTGCGACTTCAGTTTGGCGAATTATGCATAGGGACTTGGGCCTGCACCCGTACAAAATCTAACTTACCCAGGAACTTTAATTAAACGATCATAGACAACGCTGTGTGTTTGCTGATTGGGCTCTAGAGCAGTTGGAAGTTGCCCCAAATTTACCCAAAATAATCATCTTCAGCGACGAGGCCCATTTTTGGATGAATGGATCTGTGAACAAGCAAATTGTCGGATTTGGGACAAAAACAATCCACATAAGATACACCAGAAGCAATTGCATCCCAAAAAAGTCACTGTTTGGTGTGGATTTTGATCTAACGGAATCATCGGTCCGTATTTTTTTGAGAACAAAGATGGGATTGCCATAACCGTCAACTGCGAAACATACAGTTCGATGATAAGCAACTTCTTGTGGCCTTAACTGGACTATATGCCTGATATGGATACCCATGACATGTGGTTGCAACATAACGGCGCTACGTGCCACACTGTGTATGCCATAATAGACATTTTACACCAGCGATTTCAGGGCAGGGTCATCTCGTGCGGCGGCGACGTCAACTAGTCACTGAGATCAGGCGATTTAACGCCATTAGACTACTTTCTTTGGGGCTACCTTAAATCGCAGATCTATGCAAATAATCTGCAAACAGTTGATGTCCTCAAAGTCAACATAACGAACACCATCCAGCAAATTTAGCCAGATTTATGCGACAAAGTCATCGAAAATTGGGCCTCCCGAATACGTTCCACCAATCGAAGCTATGCCGGACATTTGAACGAGGTCATATTCCACACTTAATGCCATAAAATATACTCTCAAATTTTAAAAAATTGGTTGCATATATCACACAACTTTTTTTATTTACATTCAAAATCGAGCAACCTTATTTAAAGACCCTTTACAAGTCCATGTTGAAAAAGGTAAAAGTATTTTTCCGAGCTCTCCCTATTGACAACATACTTAACCAAATCGGACCTTCGATCATTCACAATTATTCCCCATAACTTAACAGAAAAGCGCAGTTTCAAATTTGGTTGTAAGCTGTTTATTTCAACCATGAAAAAGGAATCTCCTATTCATTCTTGTCCACTGTCTGAAAAATGAACAAAACCCGATTGGTAAAAAAATATCCTGTCACAAAATTCTAAACTATTGTCTCTTAATTTCTTCAACCCACCATTTTTCTTCCCTAGAGTTGATCATAGTTAAAATAGGCTTCCCAATGGCTGTACGCCCATAATATCCATGATATTGCAGTTAATTCACCTCGGTTCTTGTGATGATTTGTAATCTTAAATTTGTAACTCGTAAGTGACTTGGCCGTCACTCTCCTTTGTGGGGATTTCACTGCTAATTCTAGACACAGAGAATAGGTTGAGGTGTAGCTCTTATTGTGCTTTTCCTTTTATTTTTACTTTTTTCTGACTTGTATCTTTTCCTTGGACCTGGATCAGGAAGATAGCTGTCTAAGCTGAGTACTTGGTCATACCTAATATCCCCAGCTCCCTATCTATTTAAATTTCTCCGGTACTATTTATTCTCTATTTTCCTCTAAGGAGAAATCAAATTTATGGAATGTACAAAAAAATGCACCTTATTCACCAGAAATTCTTAACTAGGCAGAGTGTGCTACAATACCTGGGTTATATATTATTGATTTTGTTCTTGTACATTTATTTATTTTTAGGTTTGCTGTTGCTGTTACCTTCATTGTTAATTATTTAATGTTCATAATTTATAACTAGAATAATGGACCATAAGATTAGAATTTGATATTCTAATATTATAAAGTTTAATAGAAGTTATATGGCCATCTTTTGTTTTGAGACCATTGTGTTATCCTATCGATACCATAGTAAACTGATCCTTCCTCCATTTAACAATTCCAAACTTTTTTGGAGGAATTGCATCCCTCTTTTTCATGGATTTGCAATCTATATTAGGAATAGTTGACTGTTACTTATATCATTTAATATACTGGAATTGTCATGAAATGCAGTTTGTTGAGATCTGCACTTATTATTTCTTTTTCTAGGACATATCAATGCACACGTCCATCAATGTTTGTACTTTATTTTACAAACTGCTTTTTATGGTGTCACTGCCATATATTTTAGTATTGTGTCTTAATATAATCAGTTACATAATTTTTGTAATTGGTTGAATATTATTTTGTGGGGTGTTCCTGGCGATATTAATACTTGCATCATACATTCTCAGGCTCAGTTACATAATTTATGTCCAGTTATTTATCTTGTAATTGGTGGAATATTATTTTGTGGGGTGTTCCTGGCGATATTAATACTTGCATCATACATTTTCAGGCTCATCTGATCTTTCGAGAATGTCACCTAAATTTAAGACCGTTATTCTACTAACAAGTGGAATCGTTACATTAAGGACTATCTTAAAATATGCATATTATGGATGTCTCAACTAATTCAGAATAACTTGAAAATACAATGAGGATTCAAGTTTTGGCACCTGAAGCTGTAATAGCCCTTAAGGAATCCATATCGATATTGCATGTCGAGAAATTCCATCTAAGTTATTAAAACGTCGTTTCCAAGACAATCTATGGTTCAATAAGAATTGCGCATAACATTTGATCTCAAAATATCTTGTTTATTATTGTGGTATCAAACATAATGTGATATGCTAAGGAATAATTATATTAACTTCATGCATGTTTTTCCCTGAACAAGCAGATTTAATTCTATTTAGTTTTTAGGAGAAGCAAGATGAGCAGGAATTAGAGTGCCATGCGAATTGTGCTGACCACAAGCTTTTATATTTTACTTTTAACTTTTTAGAGATAAAATACTATTTAAATAATTGGCATATCTACGGACGGTGGATGTATTTGTTTTTCACCCTTACTTTTTATATCTTTCATTTGTTCTAGCACTTAAACCTTAGTCTAGTTAGAGTGTAACCAATATTACTGGTGGCCTCAAAGTACACCTATTTCTATTATTTAAATTTAAAAGAAACATAAATTAAAAACATTTAGTAGATGACAACCATTTTAATCGTATCTTTAATATTTTTTCTGATACGCAATTTGGAATTATAAAGAGTGTTTGGCATGGTTGGTGCATTAAACTTTCTAGTCTATAACTTAGTGTGGTCACATGTTTGCAGCCAGCAATCTAGTGTTGTATTATTAGAATTGAGTTCTGTTTTTGATAGTGTAAGCCATAAAGGCCTTTACATTCTAAAGAAGCTAGTGATTCGTCGTTTTTTCCTTACAATTCGTACTTAATTCCTGACAACTCACAAAAAATCGATTTATTGTTGATTGAAAATCCAGTAGCTGGCCTATGTATTTTTGAAACTCTCATAATCAGGCAGCGTTTCGGGATTTTTCCTTTTTAATAATTTATAGAGCACAAATTTAGAAAAGCCAAGAGTTTTGTTTCCTAGCTTATGCGGTTAGTTCAACCTCATTCGCCCCAGTTGCATCACCTCTACAGCAATTTAATTTTGTTGAATCTCTATACAAGAATCTTTAAATTATGCTCTTTCTGGGGTATGTTGCAGATTTGGCGCAAGACCGAATCTTTGATCTGAAAAACTTGCTGATCATAAACTGAACTTAAAATCCAATTAAGAAGTATGGCCTCTTTTGCACTAACATCTGAAATATTAGGAAAATGTCATAAAACTGTTAATAGTGATAACGGTGTTTTAAGATTTCCATTTAACCTGCCTTATTTTAAATATTGCTTTGCTGTTTGACTCGTTTTCTGCTGGCCATTTAAAATTACTCGATAATGCAGCTAGACAAATAAATTTCCACGTCCTGATCTTCAACTTGACTTATTTAATATAATCAGAAGTACAAGGCATGCAATTGTTAAGCTTGTCTTTACATCACTGTTATTCCGACTCATCTCCTAGGAGTAGGACTGAGTAGTGTTCGCGGTCGTTTGCCCCTAATTATTGTTTAATGTGTAATGCACTTTCTGATTCTATAATTTGGCTAAAAGTGTAAATTCTCTAACGAAAATGATTAATAGATTTTTAGTCAATACTATACAAATTTAGTGTCTTTCTATGTTTGAGTTATTCGATGATATTTTAATTACTCGCATTCAGAATGCACGATTCGGAATTTTATAATAATTTAAACTTTTGATTTTAACCTTTATTTCAGTTATTTTAATTTTATTTTTTAAGCTTTCGCCCCTGACTTTTGCGCATCGCGGGAGCTTCGGTATTTGTGCTATTGACTCCCGACTTTTGCTCTCGGTTGATTTAAATAATAATAATAAAATCATTTAACCAAAGGTTATTATCAATTGACATTAGAACAGTACTAAGACATCGTTCAGAACTCTTAGGAGGCTCAGAAGGTGACTCCAGTGCTATTTTGCCATTTTCTTTAAATTGAACTCTGACTCATTCAACGAAAGAAAGAGTATTCTAAGATTCCTATTAATTTGTCTTTGAGCCAGTCCACCTTCGGATGGACCAATAATTCCACCTCTTTTAATTTTAATAATTAACCTCTTGATCTCTAGAAAAAATTAGACAAACCCTAGTAAAAATGACTGGAGAAAATCGTGATAAATAATTTGTACCTAAGAATGTAAATGCCTATTTAATTCTTGCATGTTATTGGAGGTTGTTATACAAATATGTAATCATTTTTAATTTACGTGAGAGTGTAAATGCAACTTAAGCTACTCGCGTTCGTCCCGTGAAGATGTTTAAATAAACCAAAGTGCTCGGGACTTATCTGTTTTCTTTCAAACTATATGTATGTATATATATATATATATATATATATATATATATATATATATATATAAGAGCAGGTTCCGTTGGTAGTAACAACAACCACAGGACCTTTGCCATATTTAATTTCTAACTTCAATAACCTTTTGAAGGCAGAAGCAAAGATGCAGAAACCTTGTATTGCAGACCATATAACAATAAAGTAGAGGAAAAGGAAAATTTGACGTAAATAAGCAATAAGACAAGAAACGAGAGTTTTTAAGGGCAAAAGAGGGATATTAGAGGAACAAAAGGATCAAAGAGAGCAAAGGACGGCAGAATGAAAGCAATCCATACTGAGAATACAGAAATAACACCAGTGGAGATAAGTTTGAATACTCATGGCATTATTTCTGTCTTCTCACAATGGATTACCTTAATTGTGCCGTCCTTTTCTCTGTTTAATCCTTGTGTTCTTCCAATTTCCCTTTCTCTTGCCTTTAAAAATTCATGTTTCTTGTCTCATTGCTTATTTACATCAAATTTCTCTTTCTCCATATTTGATATTAATGCGTATTTTAATTTCCTTTCTTTATTGGAGAAAATATATCAATTCTAGCATGCTAAGAAAAGTAGTTAGTACTTTCTCATAAAAAATAAAATAACTAACAAATTTAATCACATTTTATTAGGTTAATACTCATTAAGCACTGTACTGTTATTAAGTAACCTAATTTTAAGGTTAAAAATTCTACCTTTTGTATTCAATACAGCCCAGACCCCTATCATCAACACTTCTACAAAAGTTGCACATTTCTACTTGATATTCAGTATTTTCTTTTCACGACTGGTAGAAGAATATTTTTGTATAAGCCTTTAGTGGTCTAGACAGAAAAGTCAAGTAAATCAGACCATGGAAGATATTTAAGTCCCTATTTTTCTCATTACTCTATCCTCTTATTGCTTTAAGACTCGAAACATTATGAACGATGGTTAAGTTGTGCAAGAAAATACAAAATATCACTCATAGACTAAACAAAACTCATTTAATGTTAATTAAATGTTAAGAATAAATTTTAGATAAAAATGTTAGAGCCTGAATATATACTGTGACCTTAAAATGGGTGGCCACATTAGCAGAAGAAATGATGGAATGCAAGTCAAATTTATCTTGAAATGCCTGGGTACCTTGATTCAAGGATAGCGAGAAGACCTCTTTGCAGGAGGTGAAAGGATGAAAGTAGCTCAAAAAGGAGGCAAACCTAAAAATTCATGTATTGGACCGTGTTAAATAACCACCAATATAGAGGGAGATCTTAAAGTCAGGACATATAGGAAATATCACAATGGTCTCCTCATTCACCGAACTTGACTTCTTTTTAGGGGCTATGCTGAGGGAGAAGTTGTACTCAATGAAATAAAGGTACGAGTTACCTGAGGGAACGAATGCATCATAAATTTATGAACTGAAATTGACGGAAATTGGAGTTAATGCATCGGGTTCATTTCCCTCGCAAAGCGCATTGAACTTTGCCTCAAAAATGGTGTAAATCACATTGAAGACGTATTTATTAATCCATAACCCCATATTTTAAGAAAGAGATTTTTTTAAGGTGTTTGAATAAGATTTTTTTCATTTAGTTCGGTTGTCACCTAAGTAGATTTAATTTTTTTAGCAAAGTTATTTCTAATAATTCCTTTATAAGAAGAAAAAAAAAAAGAAGAAGAAGAACTACAGAACTACAGAACTACAGAATCTAGGACCAACAAAGACCCTAAGGTCCGCTCGAGGCTAGTCCGCTACACTACATCCACAACTACGATACACACTTATCTACGAGTGTATCTCTAACATGCTATATTTTTTTTTATTATTATTTTTTTTTTTTAATATATAATCTACTGTACACACTTATCTACATGTGTACAATGTCATGCATATTAACTACTTCAACCTAGGGGGGGGGTGATAGAAAGTTTTTCTTCTCAACTTCCGCAGTCCTCGACTGCTAGTGGTGAAAATCTAGTTATAGGATAGGCGGAAAAGAAAATGGATATCTAAACTACACGTGCAAGAGAAATCGCTGGCATCATTTTTAGTCATCATTTTTACTCTCGTTGTTCCTCCGCTCCAAACTCCTTTTGCAAAGACGTTATTATTTACTGTGCTCAGACTACGTTATATTTATACTATTTAAGTGCGCGTCGAGACGGTTTTTAAACATATTTACCGACCTACTATCCACTACGTAAGAAGAAGAAGAAGAACTACAGAACTACAGAACTACAGAATCTAGGACCAGCAAAGACCCTAAGGTCCGCTCGAGGCTAGTCCGCTACACTAAATCAAAAACTACGATACACCCTTATCTACGAGTGTATCTCTAACATGCTATTTTTTTTTTTTTAATACTATCTACTGTACACACTTATCTACATGTGTACATTATCGTGCAATTTTAACTAATCAAACTAGGGGTCTGGGGAGATAGAAAGTTTTTCTTCTCATCTTCCGCAGCCACTCGACTGCTAGTGGTGAAAAGCTAATTTAGGGATAGAGACTACTTATAGGATAGGCGGAAAAGAAATGGGACATCTAAGCTACACATGCAGAGAATCGCCGGCATCATAATTTCATATCCTTAAACCTCCGCTCCAAACTCTCTCTCTGCAAGGACGTTTAAATTCACAGTGCTCAACTACGTTATATTTGAACTATTCAAATGCACGTCGAGACGAAGAGGAAGAAGAAGAAGAAGAAGAAGAAGAAGAAGGTGAAGATGAAGGTGAAGATGAAGAAGAAGATTAAGATTAAGATTAGGATGAAGATGAAGATTAAGATTAAGATGAAGATGAAGATGAAGAAGAAGAAGAAGAAAAGGGTGTTCAGGGTGCTAAAATAAAGAGTCTATAAAGGGGATTACAAAAGGCGGTTAAGATTAGCAAGTAAGGCCGTAGGCCACACCTTGCAGGGGTGCCTGTGTAACCAAGCTCTTCCTGTTAAGGAAGAGAACAGAGACTTGTATTTCAATTAAATAAAATGTTGATCAAATTTACCAAAATGCAGTTCAATTTTGGGGGGAAAATATGCATTTTGCCTATTTATCCAGAGTTTCAGGGACACCCTGTAGTAATAATTCTTAAAATGTCTTTATTAGCTATTATTTATTATAAATGATGATATATCTTCAACATGGATGCACTTTAGTATGTAAAATGAAAGAAGGAAGAAAATCAACTATTAAGAGTTGGGTTTAATTGTTTTAGGGAAAGCGATTTATAATTCGGAGGGAGATAGAGTTTAAAGGACCTATAATTTGACAGCTGGGGTAGAAAATGTCTATTTTGCCTTAAATTTTATAAATTTAAATAATCGTTAGGCCTTAAATTTTCTCTGAGTTGTATGATCACTTCATTTAAACATTTTTTAATATAGAATTTCAATAATTCAAATATTGTGGTTTACTATTATCTTTAATATATATATATATATATATATATATATATATATATATATATATATATATATATATATATATATATATAATTATATATATATATATATATATATAAATATATATATATATATATATATATATATATATATATATATATATATATATATATTAAAGATAATAGTAAACCACAATATTTTAATCAAGATTTTATTTATAACTTTTGAACTAGTTTCGGCAAGATGCCCTTTTCAACTAAATAGGTGAAAATGGTATCTTGCCGAAACTCGTCCGATATATTTACATCACGTTAATGTGATATCTTCCATTATATATATATATATATATATATATATATATATATATATATATATATATATATATATATATATATATTATATGGGTTAATGAATGAAGACGGACTTAGTTTGGGCAAACCAAAATACTAGTAAACCAGTGGATTCATTTGGAACCGCAATGATAAACTCATTCCCCCTTGTCTGAAACTAATGAAATCCCTCTCTCTCTTCCATAAATATGCAAACTTCTTGAGCCCTAAAAATCTCAGCCCTGGTAAAAGAGATACGCTCAAGTTCATCTTAGTGAAGGAGTCAGAGACTGTGATTTTGTCCACACCCTTCATACCAGGAACAACATTACACCTAATTGCGCCTGAAACCGATAAAACTCCTTTTCATGCAGATACTTACTCTTATAAATCTTTCGCAAATATATAAATACTTGTATAAATAAAGGACAGATGCCCTACCTTCCTTTGCAGCAATTATAACTAGTAATATGCTTGAAATCCAAATATTGTTATTTTTAATCATCTTTAACCACGTTTCTATTATAACTCGAGTCAAATTACGTCCCTTGAAGAGCAGTAGAATTCCTTTAATTCAACCAAGAGCAGTTAAAAGAGTGGGAATATATCCTGGTGGAAATGTCTCGATATATACATATACAGTGACCGATAATGAGGTTTTCAAACTTGATCCGCTAACAGACACGTCAACACGGAGAGAACTCTCTCAACAGACTGACCTTCTTCGTCCAGGAGCTGACTTTAAGTCAACTCCAAAGTGTTCTCTGAGGTACGCTTTGCCTTCACGTGCTACCTGCTTGCATAATTTTCGCGCGTTGGGGTTATTGTTTAGTAAGAAATACACCAACAAGGGCATTTTTACTTAAGAGACAGAAAATGAGAGTATAGATAGACCAATAAAAGAAAAACTAAAGTACAGGAAAATATTAAAAATACCAAATAGCCCTGACAAACCTTTTTATCTTAAATGATTGGGCCGAAGGGTTTCATTTTAAAGCTCTAGAAGGGGTTGATACAATGACTCCAAGAACTCAAGTATGTAGGAACCGAATCTCTTAGCAAATTAGAATGAGGTGAGCGGGTATTTAATGCCTTAGACAAGGAGTAACCAAACTACAGCCCGTCACTGACACATATATTTTTTTGATAAAACCTCTTAGACAAGAGAAGTTGTGATATAAGGAAACAAGGCTGCCTGCCGCATGTAATGTCGGGTCCAGTGGCGTACCTTTTATTACTAAATACTACGAAAATATCATTACTTCTATTTATTTTCACCGTAGTTTTAAGTACGATAAATGATGTAACAATTTTCCTTAGAAAAAGATTTGAAGGAATTCGCAGGCCATCCAGGGGTGCCCCTCTAAATGTCCCAGTTTCACTGATTCTCTCATTCTCTCTGTTTGAAGTTTCTCTTTACTGATGTTCTCCCATTTTTGTTTTTAGTTAGGTTAACCTTGATTTCCTCACCAGAATTGTCCGTGAAGAAGGAATCGTGACGTTGGAGTATGATGGATTTATGTACGAGAATGTCTTGGTGTCTAGAGGCCTCTAGTCCGATTATTCCAGATCTCTTTTGGCATCTTCCGAAACCAGATTCTCTTCATTTTCTGCTGTGTGACAGATTGTTGCAAGTCCTTAGCCGGTGTCAGGTTAGTGAATGAGAGCAACATGCTATTGACGTATATACTAGTGTTAATAACTAAGTAGCTTCCGTATGTCAGTGGATTCGCACTAAATTTAATGTGACTATCTCTTTGCTAGTCATGTGGCACTCGCTCATCATTCTGTCAGTTTCCGGCCCGCTGTGAATTAAGGTTTGGTGACCCCTGTTTCAGACATATCCTACAATAAGATCGTTTAGTAAGAACAACTACCTTTGTAATTCGAATGTTTTTCCTCGTCAGCCTTATCATTAAATGTTTTTCTCTCTCATTTATAAAATTTTATTATTTTCTTTCTTTCCCTTTAGTGCGCCCAGAAGTATCCTCTTTTAGGACGAACTATATATATTTTAATTTCATTTCATCCAACTTCAAAAATTTCTTTTTTAATCAAATTTCAACTTTATTTTCTTCCATATTTTGTTTTATTACGTTTATATAACCATCTCAACTTTTCATTGCTAATTATTGGGTTGAGGAATAAGTTCTTGCGGTTTTATCAAATTCATTCACTACCATTAACAATTTTAAAAAAACTTCATTTTTAATTTATAACAATATGCAATTTAATCAATAATGTATTCTCCGCTGTTATTTACGACTTCTTCCAAACGTTCAACTAGTTTTTCGATGCCTCTGCAATAAAAATCTCTGGACATTGACTCGAAGAATTCGTCTAACAAGGTCATCAATTCCACATCAGTATTGAACGAAACCCCGCGCAAATTGTTGGAGAGCGATTGGAACAGATAGAAATCCGATGGAGCCAACTTGTGAATATGGAGGATACGGAAGGATTTCCCAATTAAGTGTTCGGATAGCGTCTTTTGTCATATTGGAAATGTGAAGAGGAGCATTGTCGTGTTGCAGAAGAACTCTATAACGTCGATGAGGTCGCTTTACACGAATAGCTTCGGGAGTCAATACATTTGTTGAACGTTGAGTTCTGCATTTACAATCTCGTTGTTCGCAAGGAGCTCATAAAGAATGATGTCTTCACAATCTCACCACACACACAGCATCTTCTTTCGTGGATGAAGTCCTTGCTTTAATCGCGGAAGTGGTTTTTTATTGGGGCTAAGCCATTATTCTCTATGGTTCATGTTGACATAAATAAACACACCACTTTTCGTCCTTATATCTACAAGTAGCCTTGTGACGAGCAAGCAAACCTGCTACAATCGTGGAGCGTTAAAGATTGTTGCTTTCGCTCAGAGCGTGCGGAACCCATGCACCGAGTTTTTGAACTTTCCCCATCGAATGAAGATGATTCACTACAGTTTTCTGCTCACACGCCAATTGTACAGCTAATTTTCTATTCGATTGACGAGGATTTTCATGAAGAAGGTCGTTTAATCGATCTCAATCCAGCTTAATGGGACGACAAGAACGTTCTTCGTCATTAATATTGAAATGACCGTTTTTGAAACGTAAAAACTACCATTTTTGAATAAACCGCAATGACTTATTACTCAACTTCAAAACGTAGCCTAAGCAAAAGTCGAATAGTCTACGCTGTTAAGAGACGTACCATAACCTTTGAAAATTTTGCTCTCATTGTTTATTATTGTTTCTTAATATGTGCACAAAACACGTAAACAAAACTTAAATCAACACAACATTCAAAAAACGTAAGAACTTATTCCTCAACCTAATAAATAGAACCAACCTCGTTTATAAAATATTTAATTTCCAATTTTAGAATTCTTTAAAATATTTAGCCTTGATTTGTAAAGGAGAGGACTGTATGTCCTTTTACAAGCTTGTCCTGGGAGGTTTATAATTCTTTTTTCCCTAGTTCTTAGGAATAATGAGCTTTGCTAAACTAAGTGTATGCCATCCTTTTTATTTACTATGTTTTTCTTTCGTGGTTTACCTATTTCTCTCATTTTTCTGCCTCACTTCATGCTGATTCCACTTTAATAAAAGGACCTTGTTCGTTAAATGTATTTAAATACTATATTTAATTTGTTTATGTGAATTCAAGGAATATTATAACTCTAGTATTTAGATATGGCCATGGCAACATATTCTCAGGCAACATTAACCTTGTTTCAAAAACTCTTCGCAAACGCGAAGACTTTTTGAAACAAGGTTAATATTTTTTTATTCTTAATACAAACTCCGCATTAGGAGAGAAATAGATTTCGATTTGAAGCTTGTAATCTAGAATTGATTTTAAAAGCAAAGAGAAATTCTATTTCTAATCTTGGAAGCCAAAAATGTCTATACATGGTGGCAGATTCTAAGCAATGGGAGGAAAAATATAAATAATATAGATGGTGATATGGTTGTTCATGGTGTAGAGATGTAAGTAGATGGTTTATGGGTCGCTCGTCGATTTATAAATCTATTTATGCATATCTGAATTAATCTTTTACAATAGGAAAATGAGATTCATAAACTCCTGTGCAACTGTGTTTCAGTTAATACATTTACTTTATTACTTTAAATAAAATCATAAAACTTTTTAATTCATATATTTCTGATTGTAATGGCAGTTTCATAAACTTCTACTTATTTTGCACGTTTTTTATTCAATTTGCTATATTAAAGATTTGCTCATGATGCCTTTCATTAACTGTTTACTAAAATAGTACAACATGGTCGCCATGCCACTTCCTTCTCCCCCGTCTTTGCGTGTGTCAAGTCCCCATATCTCATCTGTAAAGAGAATTCTGCATAAACCTGCCACACCCAAATTTATATCTCTTTGTAGTATGTAATGGAGGATGATTCCTTGGCTTTATCCTCAAGAATAGGAATATAAACTTTGCAGAGAAAACCATACTCTCATACCTCCTTATGTTTTCTTAATACTTTCAATGATTTGAATATGTCTCCTTTAGAGCAATTTTTACTAAAGAATTATAGATCGCATAGCAGCACGCGATTATTATAGCAATGAGTAGCAATTGTCACATTGCATTGGGCATACCTGGAGTTTGCTCTTCATCCACACCAGGCAAAAGACTATATCAAATAGACCAATCTAACTTTCCTTAAAGAACTATCAATTTGCTATTTTATCTTTCAGTTTTGCTCTCACAGTACATGGAATCGTTTTCATGCATTCGCACTTGGAAGTTTGCTCTACTTGTATAACAACACATTATTCAAATATAATACAGTTGTAAACGTTTTTTATCTTTCAGTTTGGAAGTTTGCTCTACTTGTATAACAGCACATTATTCAAATATAATACAGTTTTAAACGTTGCTTTTCCTTCTGAAGCAAACTTTAGTAATCAACGTCCTGTGTCCAGAAAATTGCGATAGTATAGGCAAATTTTCTAATATCAGGATAAATTAGTCCTATGGAATTTCCTTATTAGTGAATTATAAACTAGCAGAGATACTAGAATCTACGCAAAACTAATCAAAACCTACACACATACAGCATCTCAGTCATAGAGAAAAGTTGTAGACTTCTATTTAACACTCTTGAATACACATATATGTACGCAACGGAACTTTGATTTCAAGATGATTACGGAAATATTGGAGAAAATGTCACTTCTAGTAAATTGAAAGGAAAATTCCAAGTACGGGACAAAATGACGTGAAAGAAGAGATTAAGAGAATGTGCTACAGAAACAAACCTTCACAGTATTTGTTAACTGCCACTTTCAAACATACAAAGGAGATGTCAAGGATGGTAGCAAAATCAAAAACAATGAGTTGATTATATATTTTTCAACACGAAGAGTTTTTAAACGAACGTATGTAATTAGCTCATGCAACATAGCGATAAGAAATTACTTAGAGACAAGATGAAAAAATAGTTTAAACAAAAGAACTCAATGTAATAATATAAAAAATAAACAAACTAAAACTTTACTCTCAAAGAAAAATAAATGCTTTCAAAATTCCACTCGAAAATAAGTTTAATGAACCTAATTATTAAATGACTTAATCCTCATTAAAAAACTTCAACAAAAATATAGGACCTAATTGTTCAGAATTTTCAACTCTGACAAATAACAATAAGAAGGGGAAATCTATTAATAAAATAATGAAGATACGAAATACGAAAACTGAAAAGTGAAGCGATAGAACAATTAGAGAAAAGATCGAATACATTGAACACAAAAACATATTAATAAAATTCAAAGTCGAAGATTGAGCATATACTAAAAATATAATTAAAAAGCTATTTAAAATAACCAATCACTATAACATATGAAATATCACTAGAGGATTAACTGAAGAAATGCCAACACGAAAGAATTTAAAGTAAAAAAAATCTCAAAACCGTAAGTTCCTTCCAAAGGTTGATCGAATTCTATCAGAAACAATTTGATAGGGAATGAGCACCATATACTAAATGACAACTGAATTAATGAAGATGATGTTGAAAGAGTCGGAAAGGAAGAAATTTGCAACTTCCATAGGAGATTGAAAAGTGGTAAAACACCTAGGGAAGAAAGGGGAATAATCAACCTTATATTGCTGTGGCCTAATTCGTACTGTATTTTATCTCTTGTCTTTACACAATGTTGATTAGAAGGTAGGATCCAATTTCATCTTCCGATGATTTTGGTTTTACTTACTTAAAAAGGGGATTATTTTAATACTAATGAATGCATTAATTTAGAAGCATAACAGAGAGTAATTACAGATATATCACAAGGTCTTCTCAGTGTTGGACTGAAAATAATGTTTAAAAAAAAAAGAATAATGATCTTTAGTTTTGATAAAGATAGACCAATTACAATTGAAGATGAATTCTTAGCGTAATTACAAGATTTCGCATACTTACCTCGACTTGTGACTCCTGGTGGGCACAAGGAAAAGTAAATCTACAGGAAAACAAAATTAGACGGATAGCGAAGGTTAGCTAAATCCTTCTAATCGACATTTCTCTATGCATAAAACTAATCTTTTATAAGTAATCTATGCATGAATAAATTTTAAAAAAATAATGGCAAAGAAAACCAAAGCATACATTATTCTACTGAATGGAAATCAATGTAACCTCCTTGATCTCGCTCGCTCTTTGAATTGTTGGTGTGGAAGAAACAAGATGCGTGTTTGACACATTCACCAATCGCTCACAGTATCCGGTTATTGTAACAAGCCATATCTTAATTATCTAAATTTAAACTAGCATTTCTTAATTACCTAAATTAAAACTTGTGGTAGTCTAAACATAGACAATCCTCACAAGGGAGTTTGAAGTGTAGTAAGAGCCAAAATAGCATAGCTGTTATCTGGGAGGTTACCTTCCCTCGTACCCTTAATAGCCAGAAGAGGATCTTTCCTATATTTTCACTTCACTCTCTTCACCACCTGTTTGATTAGTGTCTCATTAACATCTGTCTATGTTAATGCTACTGTGGATTTTTGTTTTAAATCATAAAAATATTTTCATTTCAAACTCACCTTTGCCACTCCCCAATAGGTCTGTCAATTATAGCGAGTTCAACGCTCACAGGAAAGGCATAGGCGCTGGTAGTTATTGTTATCAATACAGCTACTGCCAAAAGACAATTTGGCCATCCTGAGTCCTCTTTTTCACTTTTCCATCACCTGTGACACTTAATCTCACTAATTCTTGCATCTTTTTCTATCTACACTTTAGTACCTGAAAAGCTAGATGAAGCGATGTCAGAAGGGGTGAATTAGACTCTCTATAAACAACATCTTCTGACATTTATAGGTTGTGTGTTCGATACTGATCCTATCCTCTAACATAGATCTCCCCTGAGTCAATCCTTTTTTTCTCGTTGCTCAGTTGGGAACTGTGGTATTAGGAGAAAGAGCGTGAGTAGGAGACATTTATTCAATACTAGCTCTACCAAGAATGCTCATATTGGTTTGATCACTCTCATGCAAGAAAAATCATCACAACATCATGGAGAAATAACTGCTGAAAATTCTGAAAATCTTGTACAGAATAGACTGCAGTGGTTGAAGGCGAGAGACTTCGCAGTAGATATTTAAGGAAATAATGTGTAACTGACAACTGGACAAAAGTATACGAATTCTAGTTTACATTTGGGTGTGGGGCCTTTAAATCATTCGTAAGAAAACAAAGATATCAAGTCTGAGAGGACTGTAAAGAGACGCCAAAGTGTCATTCAAGTTGCTAAAATCATTTTAGGCAGACAATGTAGGACAGTCAATTCGGCGTTGTCTAACTCAAAGATATCGAGAAAGGGCAGCCTAAAACCATTCCACGTTACCACCAAATCTTTCTATATTGCCACTCAGCATTCAAAAGCAGAAGTGGTTGATAAATTTTTCAGCATTTCTTGAATGTTACTAAATTTTCTAGAATATTTTCAAAATAACAGAATATGGTCACTTTCATTAAAATATTTAATATCGGAACTCTAACAACAGCTTTGCCAGAGACCCACAATGAATTGGAATGTATATTCTTCTACTGCATCAAAAATTATATTTTATTAAAGAGTATAGTACTTCTTGGAAGAGTAGATTCATCAACAAGTTATCTTTAAAAATTCTATTATATTTCTTTTAAAGCCAAAAACGCGGACTTTTAACATGCTTTAATCTCTCTCGCACCTTTTTTATCTTGGTCGCCCACCAAAGTTGTTTTAATATTTTTAATACCATGCGGTAAGGAATGTCTGATTATGGGGTTCGGTCAACCTTATCAATGGTGAAGTACCTTAACTAGTGGGTGCTGCTGTACAAGTGCCAAGCTGGGCGGGTCTTACGTTATTGAATAATCAATTATGTGTTGGAAAAACAAAAGTTAAGACGATCTAAACCCGAAAATGACCTGCAACAAATATTAACTAATCATTAATTCTTATTACCCCTACCTCTGCTAACGCGCCGCTCTTTGCAATGCAACCAATTATAGCCATTTCTATTTCTAGCCTTCCTCACCCCTTTCCCCTTGCTCTTCCTCAATATCATGCTCTCCCCATCTCCTCGTCGGCCATTCCAACCACCCAAGCCCAATCCCTTACACCCTATCAAAATACATTGACTGCCCGGAAACAACGTACGCGGCCAAAAAACGTCATCTTAACATTTACAGGTCATTCGTATATACTGCCTCGATTTTTATCTGGCCC